>OX246748.1:19640653-19681794 GCA_945910005.1 Isoperla grammatica
ATGGCAGAGTCCCACTGAAGCCACCCACGTTAGCTGGCGCTAAGTTGAATTTATCAAGTAAGCGACTTGGCCCTTGAAATTGTCTTATTCTCAAAAGGTTTTTTTTTTTTACGTTTAGTTGAAATTTAACCTGGGGTTGTTACTTTAAAAACTGATTTGTTTAAAACTATTGTGTGTTTTATTCATCATATTACCGGTTAATAAGGTGCTGTCGAGCTAACTCACAATTTGTTTGCAAGTGTTTTTTAATATGATGTGCCATATTGATTTTCAGTGAATGATAAATAATTCTGAGTTATGTCGTTGAACAAAAAAGTACAGTAATTTGGTATTACTTATGTACAGATGGATTCGTATAAGAACTTCGTTGCTATATAGCGTCGGCTCTTTTAGTCGTTTTGGTAGATGGTAGTTGTGTGGTAGTGGTAGGTAGTAGGTGGTGGTGGTTAGTGGTAGGTGGTAGGTGGTAGTGGTAGTGGTAGTAGTAGGTGGTAGGTGGTAGTGTCACATTGTTTATATGTATTGCTAACCGACAGATTATAGCTTGCAATCATTCTTTGGTGAACGTCAAATGTGTGGATCATTTTTGTAAGCTAGGGAACTGTACCTACGTATAGGTCTACATCATTTTTATAATGCAAAACAAAAAAATAATATTTTCACTTTTGTCTCTTCTGTTATCATTATTACCTTTTTCTTCTTTCTTAGAAAGTCTCTTATAGACCTCGTCTTCCTGTTTAACCTTTAAAGGGACCCCCGCCCCCCCCCCCCACCCCCCACCCAGCCCCCGCCCCCACGCGTCTAGTAAATTTATGAAAAGCATAAACTTATGTAAGGTAGTCTCGGGCTAATCTCGTTAATCCCGATATATATTTCCGCCGTGGGTAAAGATGATTCCTGTAGGGATCGACTCCGACACCGGCAGTGAATCAAATTAAAAATTCCTAAGGTTGGCAGTATTTGGTCGTGAATCCACCTTAGAGGGCGCCCGTGTTGTCTCTGTCTCATCAATCAAAATCAACCACTTTAGTTGGTGTGTGTGTGTGTTGAGAGGTTCTCTCGGCGGACCCGGTGTTTTATCTCGCTTAAAACGAGATATATTTATTGGTTTGTTCGTCGGTGTGCATGCAGTTAAACAAGGGCAAAGATAATGGTTGTTTTATGTTTTATGGTGTGGAGATTTATATTGTACCACTCACTCAAGTCAGGTTGGGTATAACGAAGGTAGATTGCAGTTGGAAGGCGAGCGTGACAGAAGGAAGGAAGGTCATTTCGTGGTTGCAGTTTTTCTTGAGTGAGTGTTTTTTTTTGTGAGTGATGTGAGGCGACAATGTAGAGAGAATGTGTGGTATAGTATAGATGCGTTGCGATGAGTTCTCCGTAAGGTGACGTATGAACCGCTATGGGAATTGATGACTGTGCATAATTTATTAAATGTCGTAATTTCCTGAGGGCATAAAACACAGAAAATCGAGATGAGCAATCCTAATATATTTGTCCTGACTTCTTGGTGTTTCGGTATAAACCTTAAGGACGAGGAGGTTTACAGAACCACCGCTAGGAGATTGACGGACCTTGGGATAAAAAAAAACAACCTATTAACGGGCTAAATATATTTAGCGTTCGTTCTTAGATATTATCTTTGTCAATCCAGACCTGGGCCCGGATTCACGAGAGGTCCCAAGTCTTTTTCTGGTCTTAACTTTAAGACCTGCCTAACCTTGGAACTCCTGTAAAACCAGACCCAGGTCACACGAAGAAGTTACCAATTCCTGGTAGGAACAAGGACAAAATGAACATTCGAATAATAAGTTTTAAAATGTGTTCTCGGATGTGTTCCTGAATTCACAAGAGGTTCAAAGTTAGGCCGGTTTTAGAGATAATTAGATGAGCGTAGCGAAGCGGAGTGAATCTCTCCATACAACTCGATCGGCGCTTTGTCTGTGTGTGTGTATGTGTGTGTGTATGTATGTATGTATGTATGTATGTGCGCCAAATTTTGTTCGTCGCGCACAGGTCAAACGGCTTGACGGATTGGGCTGAAAATTTTGGTCAACATTCGTGACCACTAAACTCGATGCTGTTAACATAACCAGCAAAATTCGTTTAGATGCCAACCTACAAAAAATTAAATACTGAAAAATAAAATTTGTTTATTTATTTAATTAAATGAAAACTAACAAACGGATTTAAATAATGTTTCTCACGTAGGTTTATATCAACAGTACCAACAATTGACAAAAATTTCAAAATGATACGTTTATCCGCCATGTTATAAAAAAATATTGTTTGTTTACAACAATAATTTCTTCATTTTTACAGTGTTCCGCCGATATGATTCGCATTTGCGGACTTTTGTAATTAGATGCACATAGTATACACCAAAAATAGCGTACGTAACAATACCTATGCACTATTATTTGGAATCTCGATAGCTGTCATAAAATGGCTACAATGACATAAGATGCCAACCTACAAAAAATTAACAACTGAAACACGTGTTTTGTTATTTATTTAATTAAATTAAAACTTACACACGGATATTAATGATTTTTTATATGTAGGTCCACATCAATACTACCAACACTCGACATTAGTTTCAAAATTGTTGCTTTAGCCGCCATGTTATAAACAAATATTGTTTATTTACGGCAGACATTTTCTTCGTTTTTACAGTGTTCCACCGATATGCTTCGCATTTGCGGACCATTGAAGTGAGATGCACATAGTATGCTGCAGGAATGGCGTAGGGAGTCAGACCTTTCTCACTATGTATTTGGAATTTTGATAGCTATCATAGAATGGCTACAATGACGTGTTATGTTTTATGACTTTCACGGCAAACATGCAAATGTAAACAACAAACTTGGTCGACAAATTAAAAAGCTATTATTATGATTTAAAAGCGGGTTATTGTATGAATTATTAATATTACATTTTAGATATAGTCTGTATCTACATTACGGAACTTTCCATACACTGATAGGTTTAATAGTTTATGAATAAGAGCCTATTGAGTAGACCACGGTCGAATGAAATTATGCGGAAATCCATCAACTTGAAGGTTTTAATTTCTTTAAAGAAAACTTCTTAACGGATTTCAATAATATTTCGTGCATTTATTAGCAACATATCAAGAAATAATATACTTATGTTATAAGGTTGTAACTTGATCCGCCATCTTGTAAAAAAATCATATGTTTATGATACAGGTATTCTTTTTTTTTAAAGAGAGTAATATGATATGCAAATGATTTATTTGATTTGATACATTGAAAAAATCGCTCATCTGTCAACGCGGAGCGTTTTCCTAGTACCAAAAACAAGACTTAGAACATCTTGTGAATTTGGGCCCTGCACTTTTAATACACTACAATACTTTTAGAAAATGATACTATAACCTTGTATAATGTGGACGCCGAAAGGTTTTCAATCTATTCTATTATACATCGCCATCCTTTCACGTGGTTAAGAACCAGAGATAACGTGTTAATTGGCCCTGTAGCTTAATGGGATGAAGTCTTCGAAGCTCGCCCGCCGCACACACAAAGTGTAGAGTCTTGTTCGTCCCTGGAGAGAGAATACATGAATCAAATAACATCATCATCATCGTCGTCGTTGCTAAGATGGACTTTATCTCTGTTTTCCAGGCTAACTAACGGGCGTTCGGGCGCAGACGCCAGCCAAGGTAAGAGAATAAGCAACAAGACCTCTCAAGACAGACAGACAGAGAGAAAGATAGATAGATAGACAGACAGACAGACAGGTAGACAGACAGACAGGTAGACAGACAGACAGGTAGACAGACAGACAGGTAGACAGACAGACAGGTAGACAGGTAGACAGACAGATAGACAGACAGACAGAGACCCACAGACAGACAGGCAGATAGACAAACAGACAGACACCCACAGACAGACAGGCAGATAGACAAACAGACAGACATACCCACAGACAGACAGACAGACAGATAGGCAGACAGACAGACAGATAGACAGACCGACAGACAGACAGACAGGTAGACAGACAGGTAGACATACATACATACATACATACATACAGATAGACAGACAGACAGACAGATAGGCAGTCCGACAGACAGACAGACAGACAGACAGACAGGTAGACATACATACATGCATACATACAGATAGACAGACAGACAGACAGACATACAGATAGATAGACAGACAGACATTTAGACAGACAGACGGACAGTTAGATAGACAGACAGGTAGACAGGTAGACAGACAAACAGACAGATAGACAGACATACCCATAGACAGACAGACGGACAGTTAGATAGACAGACAGATAGACAGACAGGCAGACAGATAGGCAGACAGACAGACAGATAGACAGACCGACAGACAGGTAGACAGACAGGTAGACATACATACATACAGATAGACAGACAGACAAACAGACAGACAGATAGACAAACAGACAGACAGATAGACAGACAGACAGACAGACAGACAGACAGTTAGACAGACAGACAGAGAGACAGACAGACAGACAGACAGACAGACAGATAGACAGACTGACAGACATACAGATGGACAGTTAGACAGACAGGTACACAGACAGACAGACAGACAGACAGATAGACAGGTAGACAGACAGACAGAGAGACAGACAGACAGACAGACAGACAGAGAGACAGATAGACAGACTGACAGACATACAGATAGACAGTTAGACAGACAGGTACACAGACAGACAGACAGACAGATAGACAGTTAGACAGACATACAGTTAGACAGACAGACAGATAGACAGTTAGACAGACAGACAGGTACACAGACAGACAGACAGACAGATAGACAGACAGACAGAGAGACATACAGTTAGACAGACAGTTAGATAGACAGACAGTTAGATAGACAGACCGACAGACAGACAGGGACAGTTAGACAGACAGAGAGACAGACAGGTAGTTTAGTCTCATGGCGACGAGGCCTGGGCGGACTGTTTGATGTTCTATATAGTTTAATGCCGTCGTAATGCTCGAGGTATAATAGGTAGATTGTAAGTTTTTGCTCTCGTTTGACGATTGTGAAGGTCATTTCTAAGTGCTTTGCTTCCTATAAGGTGTTTTTTTCTTTTCGGGTAAATTGTTTGACCGAGGGACAAACCCATTCTTGAATGGTTCCGGAAATATTCGAAGCTCACGTAAACTATTAAATTTTATAATTATAAAATAATATAGTTTATCGTCATGATAAAGCACGTGATGGTAAGACACTTTAAAACATAGCAGATTTCTAAAAAAAGTCGTAAGATTTTTTAATTTTACAATTTATGTATGGAATATTTTTTTCACCGCATCCCGCGTAATTCAAGTTTAGATTTACTTTATGTCGACGTTTCGATGGTCGGTTTTGTGAATTTCAATACTTGTATATTATATAAATCTTTATATAAAACTTACAATTAATTAATTAAGTAATTAATTGGGCTTAACGTCTCATATTTGTGCAACAAATCCCTTACAAAGATCAACGCTAAATACACATATCCAAATATACAATATAGCTTAATATACCCACGAATAAAAATATTTGCTACAATATTAGTAGTATTTTCTTAAAATTCTACATAGGGAATTAATATTCAAAACGTTCAAAATTTCCGAGCAACTTTCTAGAATGTTGAAACCAGTATTAATCTGTATTATAATGTACTACAATGGCATTGTCTATGATGTACGTGGGTGGGGTGGTCGGTCATTCTGACGTTTAACTCCACAGTAAAAGTTGGGTCGGTTCTGCCCCGCGGAAAGTTTCTCGTTAGGGCAGCGAATACGGTTCACATTAATGACAGCAACATATTCCAGAGAGGTCAAGGGTTAGTTGGAGGACACGACATGTCAGGGTAGGGGGGGGGGGGAGAGTATTGTGTGTTGACCAAACTAAAACTCGCCTCACTTGTAGGTAGGTAGAGAACAATAGGGGATTAAATGTGACGTCACAACTGGTGGTAAATATACTTCAATGCGACAACGGTCAGCGACAAAGGTTGTCCTGACTCTCTCTCGGTATTACTACGGTTGTCCCTTCCATACTTGTAGTAATAATAATTGTTCGTAGTAATACCCGTTACAGGGTGCGCACCAGGGCCCGGATTCACAAGAGGTCCTAAGTCTTTTTTGGTCTTATCTCTAAGACCGGCCTAACTTCGAACCTCTTGTGAATCCAGGAAAATATCTAAAATCAGACTTTAAAGCATATTATTGGATTGTTCATTGTGTCCTTGTTCCTACCAGGAATTAGTAACTTCTTCATGTGACCAGGGTCTGGTTTTACAGGAGGTTTAAAGTTAGGCCGGTCTTAAGAGTTAGGAGAAGGAAAGTACCTAGGACCTCTTGTGAATCCGGGCCCTGCTTACCTGATGTGCCCCTCTTCAGGTGACTAACTAGCTTTTAAGGGTGTTTGGGTAGCTGGGAAGTAATGTCCGAGGGCTGTTAGTAGGACTCAATTCCAAGCATTCGCCTTTAGACTGAGGAAAACCTTCGGTCAGAACTGCCGGTGGCCGGAATCGAACCGGCGACCTCCCGAATTAGAGTCTCGCGTCTTACCGCTGAGCCACCTCTATCGCGGTACCATACTCGTAGTGTGATCATAACATACTATGTAATGGTTGAGTGTTTTAACCCAAGGGTTCCAATATTCAAACTAGATGGTTTTTTACCTTGGCTTCCAGAATCAATACCACAATCATAGAACATCCAACTCAATCGAGATTTCTCGGATTACTTGGATTCGTTGTGGCGCAATCAATTGCTTGTAAGGTAAACCAGTATTAGAATTGAAGGTATATAGTACGCCTGCACCAAGGAATGAATAGAAGATGTTTCTGACAATCGAATATACGCTTTCCTATTCGAATGTATATCCATCCTCAAAATGGAAATTTAAGCAGAACAAATTCGACAAGTGTCCCTTTCATGTTGTTTCATCGAGACGTCACGGCAGATTATCTTAGATTTCTGGAACGCGCAGCTATATTATTGAAGGGGGAAATAGTAGAGGGGCAGACTATGAATTGGAATACATCAACAATACACGATGGAAAGAGTAATGTGAAATTCAGAAGGAAAGGACTAAATTCGCTGCTTGAAATGGGTATAGTGAAATGGAATTACTTGCCCAAGGAAGTAATTGAGGAAGGACTTACCAGCAGTCAGTATTTTTAGAAGTAGACTTAAGAAGATATTAATATCAGTATGAATATATTATGTGTTTGAAACCGAATTACAATTGGTATTGTTTAGAGCAGTTCAATGAAATTATCAATAAAATTATCACTCTTCTATCTCTATCTAGAATACAATTCGTATTGTTTAGAGCAGTTCAATGAAATTATCACTCTTATCTAAAATGTATACGCTGTAATGGAATTGAAATGAAATTATCTCTCTTATCTGAAATGTATACGCTGTAATGGATGGATGTGTTCTAACGAAAATACCAACAGTAGCTTGAGAGTTGTTTACAACTGCAATCCACAGTTATAGTCATGCTTCTTTTCTGTTAGCGAGCGTTGGTATAGGTATTCCCATTTTATCCGTTGTTTTCTCTCAAAGGTACTTCTACAATGGTTAAATAAATAAATAGAACGCCAAGTACCTACAGAGATGTTAGACGCTATCCGTCGCCATTACTTAAAACATGCTGAAACTTTTATCCGTACAGTGTCATATAAAAACTCGTTGGTAATTGAGGTCTTTGCATACATCCACACGACACACGACGTCGTTAAAAGCGCAGCTAAAACAGGCGTAGAGAAATGTAGATCTTACAAACGATATAAACATTAAACATGGTCGGTATTCATACATTACTCGTATCTGCGTTTTAGTTGACGAATAAAAGTAGACGATTATTCAGATAACGACGTGGACGAAGTAGGGCGTAAAGTATATAGGGGATTCTTGTGATAAACGACTAAAAAGAGACGGGAGAACAGTTAAAAACACATTTTACTTAAAGGAATAGTCAGGTGAAAAACTAAAAAATCACCGATGAGTCATAAGTGCATGAAATTCAGTTGTGTAAAATCAAATTGTTATAGGTTGCTTCAATGCGAGAAAAAAAATAGTTAACATTTAGCTGTTCTACTTGATTCCCTTCGCCAGCTCTGCTGCATTTTTCTTCTAAAGAGTAGTACAGCTGTATCGGTTCTGAGCTCGCTAGGCCTTCCTGATAGACAGAGCACTCATTGTGTAATACAAATCCAGCCACAACACTCGGCGACTGCGGACAGTGCCGCTCAAAACAGATTGCAACTTTTCTACACATCAAGTCACAGAAAAATTCATTGCAGGGTATTTTCTAGAAGTACACGTTCGTACTAAGAAGCGTGTTATCGGTATATACAAATGGTAGTTTTTTAGTTTTTCACCTGACTATTCCTTTAATTCTTCAAACCTAAGGTTTTGTCATAATTATTATTACTATTCGATATTTTAGTCTACACCACGTTTTCCATAAATATAAGTAAATATGAATGTGTCCACGCTAAGTTCAGAAAAACTCAACGTTTTAGAGGTGTAATGGTTACTGACGATGAGTAGAACGTATATGTTCATAACAGACCGCACACTTTGTGATAATTGGAAGCTTTATTTGATAACCAACCGTCTCGTTATGGCTTTTGTTTCCTTGTTATATCACTCTGTGTATTGGTTTGACACAGCTTCCCAATCTTTTCTGTTTTCTGTCAGTCCATTCACTTCAACATATATTAAGAACGCATGTCCTGGCTTAGGCTTGGTGTGCCTATATGTACTACTTTTCACTTCTACTATAGATACTACTTGATTCTATTAGAGCCTTAAAGTTTTGTATTCCCACGATGTTCTGGTGCACACTTCATGCTAAACAAGATTTCTATTATATTTTTGGTGGTGGTGGGGGGGGGGGGGGGGGGGGGGAGATTAGCTATTAAAACAATATTTCATAATGAATGTGTAAATTGTATTAAGGTTTCATTGTCACGTATGAAAACAGAGCTAATTTTATGTGTAGCGCATTTTTGTTAAATATTGACGATATCTTGTTTCAAAATTAAATTTTTCTTTTCTCTCACTTGTAATGAGAGTTAAGTTAATTATACTGAATGGACTATTAATGATCTCAAAAATAATCATCATTATTTCTCAATATCCGTGCGTTAAACCTAATGAGCTGTGATAATTGGATTTATCGTGTCGTTTGACTCCTACCTAATGACGCCCGCCACTCCATTAGGAGATCTGCTGCGACAGATGTTCATTGATTTTGTTTCCAATTTATCAGTCAATTATTTTGCCTTATTAACTCTAACCCGACGCTTGTTTACGTATTTACTTGTTATTGTTATAGATATATCGCGTCTTGCTGTATTCGTTTTCATCCATATTCCATACCATTATACCCAAACTTTTGACATTTATTTCTCTACTATTGTTGTTAGATTTTTATTTTTACTTTATTATTACTATTATTATTATTTTATTGTTGCAATACATACAAACTCGGTCAAAACCGGCGTAAACATGCTGTACGGACATAAATGTAATTATTATTCTTATTCTTATTCTTCTTCTTATTATTATTATTATTTTTATTATTTTTATTTCCTGGCGACGAAACTGATACGTGGCTTTCGAAACGTCGATTTATCAACCTTAATCGTCGCGACGCAACATAACATTCCGAGGGGAAATAATAGAATAGGTACTAAATCATTAATCACTATGAATGCTATTGTTAGATAAGCGTTGTTAGTCGTACCATCCGAGTTGTATATTCATATTCGAATATAATAGTTTTTGAAAGAGGTATTTGCAAATAGTAATATTTCATCTTTATATTAATTGATCAAGTAATACACGATATTCTAGTTTCCAATGTAATGGCTGTGTTGCTTTTTAGAGGATACTTCATGTTGCCAAGTAAAAAGTAATATTAATTACCACATAAGCTTAAACTTTGTTATGCTAGTCCCAACGTAGCTACTCACTCAAATCTTCATCTAACGCCTCTTTCATGCACGCTGTTTCAGCGAAAAACAACATATTTCTGGCGTTCTTTCAAACAGTCGTCAAGGCGGTCTTCCGCTTAGTGGAGCGCACCTCTCCATGCGTATACTTCTGTATTTTCTATAATTTTTATACTCATTTCATTGTGAGTCATTACATTCGTTTCAAGATTTTCTTGTTCTCACTTTTCCTAGATCTCTAGTTATCTTTATTGGCTTAGATGATAACGAAATTGTACAATCTTTGAATTGAATTCTAATAGCACAAGACTCAATTCTAAAAAAATAGCCGTGTTGCCGTGTTTTGTTTCGGACAAACATAGAATATGCGCCAATCAAAGAAAGATACAACAATGGAGTTGCCTAGCAACAAATTGTTTGTCCGCCTGTAATGTCACAGCCCCCTCGATTGAGTTTTGTGCGGAAAAATCACAAATCTAAACAAGCTAGATTAGAACTTATTGAAGTGCTGCGCTCATCAGTCGGAATAGAATAAAGTTCTGTCTTTCCGCCGAAAAGCTACAACCGCCTGTAAGTAACTATAGTCACTCGTGTGACGTCACGCGGCCAACCGTTGTAAGCCACGCCCACATTCTCCGTCCGGTTAGCCGCGTGACGTCATCACTCGAAGCCATTCGAAACAAAAGTTCTCGTAACTCCTAAGTTGTTCCTTCAATTGTTTCCGGATTTTCTCCATCGCTTATTGTTTATCGATACCTATAACTTTTATACCAGAAAGTGAGAAACTTGGCTATCTCCTTTAAGCGGTGCACGGGTAATGGAGCTGTTATGGGAGGTGTTTCAATCGCAAGCGGCGACGGAGGAGGTGGTTTATCCGACTCGATCGTGCGTCGAGACCCTGCCGCACATCGCAGATCGTGGTGATTCTCCTCAACGCCGAACAAACGTCAGACACAAAGATACAACAAACACTTCACTTCCTGGTTTGTCTCGGGTGGATATCACAGCCTAACAGCGTGTTAAGAATTACTATAAGATTCTATACCCCCCAATTCAACAGGTTTTTCATTGAGTAAATAATATTGAACATGCCCCTTTGAGAAGACTACACATTTTTGTCAATACCATTTTGATGAAGCTGTCTAGGCTTGTGTGCAGAGGCGGACTGGCTGGTACGAAACTACGGCAACCCGTACGCCCTCCCCCCCCCCCCACCTAAAGGGGTCTTTCTCTATCCACATATCTATATCATAATTTATCGATTTTTAATCGTGTTTATGAGCGTTCTAACCAAAATAATAGGCTAAAACATCGGTTTCGCCATTAAGTCCCTAAGATCCGTTTCCGTGTATACGGTTGGTAGGTATACGTACCGTCCACTTAATTCAAACCGGTTTGATTGAAAGCGTTTTGAAACACGGGACAATTAAGAGATCTCAATCCGTGTGTCAGTCATGTGAATTCGTTGCAGTTAACTCAAACCGGCTTGGTAAAGTCGAGCAAGAATATTCGACCGTGTTTCCGAGAGGGGGGGGGGGAGGGGGGGGAAATGGAAGTGATTAATAGTCAGTTGCGTACCCCCGTACACACACATACACACTCGGGGTGAATTACCATACAAACGAAACCGTTACACTCCCCAATATTTATCTCGTCGCTTTTAAAACTGTGTAAATAACACGGGATTAAAGTTCAAAGGTCGTTCGGCTGACTCGGTCGGTGTAAAGCCGGCCTACACGTGTTTAGAAAGTAAGCTCGAGGTATAGGTGGGTGGTTTTGTTGTAGGAAGGGATGTTTTCCTCAAAAGGTTATTAGTCGAGGTGGGGAGAAGTGAGGCGAAAGGACTCCAAAGGTGTTTTTTAGTGGTGCCTTTGATACTTTCGAACATTATAAGCGGAATGTTTTGTTTGATTAACTTAAATTTTGATTAGTTTAATTGGTTTTGTTTGATTAGTCTAAATTTTGACAAAGTTACAGAAGAGTTTTTCAGTGTTTCGCAGATATCTTATAAACGCACATAAATATACGACATAAAAATAAATAAATGGGAATAGTTTCGGTAAATTTACACAAGCTATGTCGTTATTGAAATTGTCGCTTTAATGTAAATTCAAGTAATTTTTAATACATTTCCAATACATAAGCCTAGCAGATACAAGCATCTTTCCCATATTGTTGGGATCTCTATTCACTTTGTTCTAATAAATACCCTGTTTTTGATTACACTTATAGATTTGGTGTAAAATGATAACACAATGGCTTGCATTTTACTGTGTTTTTGCTATGATTGGAAGTAGTTAGTCAACGTAGTAATCTCAAGATCATTAAATATATCACATATATGCTTATATATATATGTGTATATATATATATATATATACATTTTCGCGAACATGAAACCAGAAAATGGTGAGCAATAACATATATTAAAGAATATGTTTCCCGAATTGTGGGATTTATTTCAAAGTCGTTGAGAGAAATAATTAGTATAATTAAGCCGATCTGCTTAATGAAGAACCGTATATAATTACATAAACCCCTGTGGCTCTTCTGCTGTGTCGTTATCATAATTATTACATTACTTATTTAGCTTGAGGGCAAAGAGACCCAGTTGAATTCCTTACATAACGCTGTTCACCCGCCTCGTCGTGTCTGTTCTAGACTACAATACCGTAACGTTCTTTTATGCCACAACGTCTTTGCACATCAGAGTTGTATTCACAAAGACGAATACCGAACACAAGTTCAACCCTTTTCTATGACGTCATTGTCTTAGTTGGCTTTATTCCTGCACTTTTTAAACTCGGTGCTGCTTTTGTTTCGTATCGCCAAACTTATCCATTCATTAAAATAACAATATTGTTTCGCTAGTCGCCCCCGGGTCGGGTGCTGTATTCAGTGTAATGATTATATAATGTAACTTTCAAGCAATTAGAATTCGTATACTTTGTGTATAAACTGGATCGCTCGGGGCGAAGGCAACATTGTTATTTTAAAAAAAAGTTTTTTGAAGTCTTGAAAGTTGGATTAAATTTCGGGCTTGTTTCCAAGGAGTTTGATGAGGGAAATGCGGATTTACAGTGCTTTGCTTGCTTGCTTGCGGCATTTTATGCGTCGAGTATTATTTGAGATTGTTGTATTATTAGGATTGTCATTTTTGCGGAGTTTTGTTTGGTTTTAATTTATAATTTGATGTCGCAATATTCTATGTTTTATATTTGGGAATTAGGCTGCCAATGTAGTCTATGTATGCGTGGATGGATGCATTCCATTAAATCCAATACTATACGCTAGAACTCTTCAATCATTAGAGGTGTACATGCGAAATTAGTAGAAATGTCTGACAAGTTTCAGTTTCTCGATAACACTTTTTGCTTCGCGTTATTGGCCTTTACAATAAATATACTTTCAAATTGTTAATGCGTATCCTATTTAGTTATAACAATGATTTACAACGAAAAAGGATAAGTACACGATATAAATGAGATAACTTAGTAACAACAGTGATAGACAAATATAGTAAGGCAAACATCCTCAATCGTGAAAACGAAACTACATTTTTATGAAGAGAATTACTACTTTTTTAAATCATCAATTCCCAAAAGTTAGATGGATGTTCATTATTTGGGAGTTTCCTCTTTTTTTTACATTAATGTTGGCACGATTTTCAACAGACGAATCAGTATGAAATATCAGTTATAGTTGAAGTCAACATGACTGTTAACAGTTAACACTTCACTAGATCTATATAGTGTAGGGCTGTCTGTAACGTGTGTTATGCCACCGGACTTCACCATGCTACTCTATTGTGTATACATGGTTGTTAATCTTTAGTCATTTACCCGCAACAGCGTCGCATCAGTATTGTATATAAGCACCATCCATTGTTCAAGCCATCACCCTAATACGCCAGACAAGCTTTAGAAATTCTTAACCCATACATACGCCTTCTTCTGTTTTATATTCCGTAGCGCTGCTGTGCTGTGCGCTGTATTTACCTAATGAGATTTTACTCAATCTTTTTCGAAGCGAGCTAGCTATAAAAATGTCAAATTAAGGAGCCGGCTTCCATAGATAGGAGAAAAATGTTAAAATACGGTTATCAAAGTTACGTTAGGTCTCGTGATTATCTTGATTCTATAGAGAGTGAAGGGTTGATGCGGATAATCTAATGTCCCGCCGTGTACGTGACTCCCAACTTCACGGATGTTGGCCGAAAATTTCTCTGCCTGCGAAAAAGTTTCGTTTTATTACGAAAAGTTTTTAATTTTTAATTTTCTTTAGTTAAAAAAAAAAGAGTTTTTTTTGCGTTTTCTTAACGTTGCCGAGATTATTTTAAACTTTGTCGGAATTCTAATTGAATATCTGTATTACTTTATGAAGTAGAAGTTTTTTCTCGTTTTGGACGTGGACGGTTTGAAAAGGACTTTTTTTACGAAAATGTCCTATTGAAATGGAGCCGTATTTACGTGTGATGATTGCCGAGAAGGGAAGGTTTGAATAATTGGAACGTTGCAGAGTTAAATAACTTTTGAAGGGGTTGGGTGGATTGGAATATTTGAACTGTATTTGAATCGAAACTGGTTATTGAGTATTTCTTGTTGTTATTTCTCCTGTTTTTTTTTTCTGGTCGTAGCTATCCAAACAAACCAAAAAAGTGGTTTCAAATAAAATCTCATGAAATTGTTTCTCTCGTTTCAATCTTATCTTGTAATATAAATAGATCCTCATTAGCCACGCCTGTGCGGTGTTTGAGATTTCGAGGTATCCAATATTCGGCCCTAAATTATCAATAATGTACCTGTTTCAAGTAGGTCTAAGTCTATAGGAAACTAGAGGATTAACTATGATAAATCCTCAATATATGATGTTTGAGCGAATACCCTATTGATAAACTTTACCTTATCCATCTATAGGGATGAATGAGTGACTTTCCAGTTTTTTACAACTCTTTTTTTAGCTCTTTTCAACATCTTTTCCTGCATGTAACATTTATTCTGTTTATTTAGTTTTATCAATGGACTGTTGGTTGGTGATGTAGACGAGTTTTTGTACCGCGCCGCAGTAGTTTGGTCGAGTGGGATCAAAATGTTGATGGGAGAGTGAGAGAGAGAGAAAGGTGCTTGTGTACTTGAGCGATAAGACGGGTTGTAAAGAACTAAGCAAGGTGTGTTGCAAGGGAAGATTGCTCCAGGTGAACTCTTCGCTCTTCAATCTTCGACCAAAGATTCTCCTATACCTAGACACAAGAGAGCTGTGGCTGTTGTTATGATTCTACCCTGCTCATACGATCATTAAACTATAGTAGAGATAACATTGACAAAATGTACGTCACCAACATTTAGGGAAACTAACACATTATTTTTTTAAATGTCGGTTTACACATTTTATTTAAGACTTTATGGTTAACAAAATCAAATCAAGCCAAACGCATTAAGGGGTTTACATACTTTCCTAAGATTTACGATTGATTTAATGAAACCGTAGCAATGTTAGATCTTATACCTAAAATTCTTAGCCCAGCCAATGAGAGGTGACGTTTTATAAATCCGGCCAAATGCACGCATTATCTGTTATATAATATATATGTATATATTTATTTAATGTATATCGCATTCAGTTATAAAAAAAAGACAATAAATACTGTGTAATAGTGTAAACGTTTTTACAATGTTGTCAAGCCACCTAGTGTTATCTAAAAAAAAAAAACTAAAAAAAAAAAGCGACGAGTTTACCAATAAGTGTAAACTAAGTGGCACTAATAACCACATTGTGGTGTTCCCTTAGCCCCAACTATAACTAACTAACTAACTAACTAACTAACTAACTAACTAACTAACTAACTAACTAATTGCACCGTGCAATGTGGATATAATTGACGATGTTTGTTATTTTGTACGTGACCATGCTACGTTTTACCATTCTATTATGAAACTTCATAACCGAGTGACACAGTTTTTTTAATCCGATGCTGTGAGCTGCTCTCGGTGCTAACATTCATTCACAATCATCTTAATTCATAAATATCTGTCTCCCCTCCCGTGTGGAATTATAATCAAACCCATTAGCAGACAGAACAGACAGCGGGAGAGGAGT
Organism: Isoperla grammatica; assembly: GCA_945910005.1. NCBI lineage: Eukaryota > Metazoa > Arthropoda > Insecta > Plecoptera > Perlodidae > Isoperla > Isoperla grammatica. The sequence goes on from OX246748.1 coordinate 19,656,737, forward strand.
AAATCAAATTATACCCAAATGAGCGACTGAATGAATGAATGAATCAGTGAATGAGTGAATGAATGAATGAGTGAATTACCCAACAAGTCAGTGTCGGTTAAACGATTTAACGTGCAGTGCGGCGGTTGTTCCGCGTCAGGGTTGCCTCATACTAATGGATTATTCAGTGCGGAGCGGTGTGAAGTTAGAACTAGGGGTAGGTAGGTTTGTTACGGTGCGAACTATGCTACGGTTTTCCCGCATTAACTGTTTAGCTTTAATCGTGTTTAAAATGGGACTAATTTGATTGTGTTTTTCACGTTTTAAGGTGATATTTTTGACTGGTAAATCTGTGTTGTGGTGATATATCGTTATTATTTCTATTATATAAGACACTAGATGATGAACCGTGTACAATAGCATGTTTCGTTTTTACACAACGGGTCAGCAAGTTCCCACTGAAAATACTTTTTCGTAACTGAGGGGATAGACAATAAATACAAATCTATTTATTTAATTGATTTACTTAATTCTTATTAATATTTATTAAATTTACTATAGTGTATTTGTTTTTACTTTAATTCTTTCAAATTTTAAACCGCTTTTTATGTACAGTTGTAGCTTTTCATTCTGAACGTAAAACATAAATAGTTCGGAAAAAGTTGTAAAAGCAAATTCTCGCTTAAATGTAAACGTTTTGGATTGTCAAGGCCTTCCTTCCTTCCTTCCTTCCTTCCGTCCTCCCATCCATCGGCGGAAATGGCGGAATAACCCGTCACGGCAAAAAGGAAATGGGATTTGCAAACATTAAAATATTTATACGTATCTCCTATCTGCCTCCCGTCTCAACGAGTTGGGCTCCTGTGGGCGACAAGGCGTGTGTTCAGGTCTGATCCTGGTCCCTGTGGAGGGGGTGGGTGGGGGGGGGGGGGGGGGGCAGGACACCGTCAGCGTTGTCGTGTGCCCATGCGAGTGTGGGCTCTTAGATAAGGGAAATTCAACTACCTCCAAATTTACTTTAAGTTTCTCTAATAAGTAGACGTGTAAGGTGTTTCTATCCCCTAAGTAACATGTTCTGAAACATTTACAAGGTTGTTGTGGACCAAACCACTTTATATTATTATATTATATTATTATAGTGCAATGGAACACACACCGATTTCTAATATGTACGATTTAATAGTTATGGTTTTAAATTTAAAACAAGGTTTAACTTTCAGAGCCAACCAATGAAAGTCACGCATTCATTGTTTTGTCTGCTCATCCGATAGGCTGGAATTCTTAGAAATAATATCCATGAAACTGTTCCTTGGTAACAACGGGTGCCCCTAGGGGTAGGGGACGACTATGAATACGGACCATGGGTCACGGGAGGAAATAAATATGCAACTACAGTGTATTGCAATGAATCTGTGGTCCTAGGATCCCGCCCACCTTCCCCTACTTCACTCCATACCTCGAATCGCCGGCTCGAGCCAGACGCGAGGGGTACCCCGCCGAGCCGGCGATTCGAGGTTTGGAGTGAAGTAGGGGAAGGTGGGCGGGATCCTAGGACCACAGATTCATTGCAATACACTGTAGTTCATTATTTGGTTGTGATCAAATTGGAAGCCTTTTTGGTTTCCTTGGTTTCTGGCATGGTTCTTTTTTTGATTTCGAGTTCGATCTATTCCTAAGAGCTTATTCCGTGTGAACGTATCTTCTACATGGAGTTGTTTGGGGAGAGCGAGTGAACCAATTTCCTTAAGGCTTAAATCTTCTTCAACACTAAATAGTACTGTGAATCTTCCGTAAAGCATCTGTTACTTTGGGAAGTTAGAAGTTGAAGTAAAAAGTAAAAAGCTGCAACGAGAACTAGTTACTCTCAACAAGTAGAGATAGCAATAAGGGACTTTTCACGTAGCCGTCACAATCGGTAGTTGAAAAGTAAAAAGATTTCCTTTTAGTCTGGCGACTCTTTTCGACAAGCGAAAAGAGCAAAGTGCAGAGAGTTGATCGTGATTGGCCAATCAATATTGAATTGCCATTGAGTGTAACGTTGTAGATTGTTGACTGGTAGAAAGAAAGTTCCGTAACCAGTAGGTGGAGTTCGTTCGAAGAAACTGTGACTGCAGCATCCTAGCTTTTAGCTTCTGCAGTTCTGTACTATTTTCCTAGCTTCTTGCCGAAATAGTGCATCAAAGTTTATTTTTGTTCAAAACTTTCGTATATACGTGTGACGGCGAAACAACTCGAAAAGTACTTTTTCTCTTCAATCGCTACTCTTAACCTTTCTATACATGATTTTATTCATCTCAGGATCTCTGTCGGCAAATTTTGTAATCGATTTTTGACCCACTTCTATTATGTCGTTTACCGATTTTCTTTCAAGTTTGCGTACGAGTCCGATTCCGAGGACAAACTTTTTTCTGCGTTTTAATTGCAAAGATAAATACATTAAAATTAATTGATTTAAAAGTATTTTTTAAATATTTTTTTCCGTTCCCATTGCGTTCTTACGATATTACTAAAACCCTTTAATTTTGAGCGGTTTAATAGAATCATATTTCCCTTTATTGTTAGCGAAGCTATTATATTGTTACTGTATTTGCTATGATGTCGCCCTTTTTTATATTGTCACAGGTTTTCCTCGGGCAATATTTCACTTGTCATTCAGTCAATAATTGATCACAATGTCTATTCTAGTCTTTCACTCGACACTAATAGTTCTCGCTATATATACTATCTGTACTGTACATAAAAGCAAATCAATGAAGTATATCAGTGCCTCGTATCGCTTTATCACTATTTGTATGCGACTTCTCATTTATTCAAGAAAATTGAAACCCTTTCTATATATATACGCTCTGAGCCCCGCGGTGTGTTGAGTTGATAAAACCGCCTATACAATCTCCAAATCTTGAATAAGTAGCTGTTTTTCTCGTTTTTCTCTCTCTCTCTCTCTCTCTCTCTTTCTCTCTCTCTCGTTCGTTCGTTCGAAGGAAAAGGGCAAAAAGCTTTCAATAATTTAGTTTCACCTCGAGGCTATACACCGACTGCGGCCAATATATATTATAACGAACGACATAGTTCATATATTATGTTTATGAGCTGATATTTTCCTTGTGAATAATACATTATTGAAAAGCCATGAATATCGGAACGGGTTATCGATGTCGCGATGTTTTCAACAGTGTCTCTTGAGAGGGAAGCTACTTGGCCGAGTGGCTGTTTGCTTGTTTGTTTGTTTCCTTTTGGCCATTCCTTCCATATTTTAATATTATCTCCGTGTTCTTTGTGTAGCCTGTGCGTCTTCGTCTCCCCCCCCGAATTCTTGCAGTTTCTATATACATGTATGTAGACTTTAGTTTGTGCTGAAAGATGAGGAGTATTCTGTGATGGTTTGTGATGTATTTGGTAAAAGTTGAGTCATGACTTGCAGGTTTAGTTTGAATGGAACAACTAGAATATTTGTAGTTTACTTTCAGTGTACTGCTTGTTCAAAGCGGCTATTTCCACCATCTTGGAAAATATATTGTCTGTAAATGTATACTGGATATTATTTTATTACATCGCCAATCATATATAGACATGCATTTTAAACAAATCTTTAATTTTGTTTTGGGAATAGCATAGTTCTTGTAGTGTGCAATGTCTTTTACTATAAAGTCTTTGGGTATTTTATGTGTAATTTAAGAATCTAAAATCTAACAAATGAAATTGCAACAATTGAGCAAGCCTATACAGATACAATTTTAATTTATTTGAAGTATTTTGATTATTACATTTCAATTTCTGTCCACACTTCACTGATATGATACTATAAATATTTTGTATGCAGTAATTTTTTCTTCTTAATAAATCACTTTTTTTTTAAACGGTAATTTTCCGCGGTTTTTATATGTTTCCCATTGCTGTGAAACATTCCCAAACACTAAACATATCTTTATATAAATGTAACCACTAACAGCTTTCAGTCAGTACTCATGAATTAATAGCAGCTACCGCGTGCGCGCTGATTAAGTTGTCCAAAAAACAATGGCATTGTCAGAGTGGTGACGTCACCATTAACAATTCATTAGTCGCGCTTTCATCGCTGTCGCCGATTATCCCCGGAAGTGATGTTCGTCTATTAATCACAGGGTTAGCGCGCGGTGTAACGTGTGTTAGAACGTTTTGATAGTGAGTGTACCGGAGGGTGTATAGGACGTATAGGCGTAGAAAGATGACGTCATATTTCATTGGACGCAGCGTGCGACTTTTGTTTGAAGATAGTATTAACTGTATTATTTATTATTTTATTTATTTTATGTTAAAACATTACAGTACATCGTGTGTGTGTTACTGTTATTACAGAGAGGGGACAGGAAACGAGCCACAGCGGCCAATACAGTTGATGTCCTATCCCCTTGCCTTATTCTACTTTCTAACTAATGAGTGATGATTATGAATATGTTATCAATATTTATATTGATGCACTGATGCGATGGGTCCCTATTTTCTTACTTATAAGTTAAAAAGTGACTAGTGACTAGTGAGTGAAACTTTGACATTATAAAGTGATGTATAAGCCGTCCATGCTCCCGTTCCCCATAACTGTATCCCCTTTGCTTTTCATTTTCTGTTTTCATTTTTATATTGTTGTCGGTTTTCAGTTATCTGTGAGTTTGAATTCTGTTATTTACACATTTTATTCTGAAAACTACTAAGGTTCTTTGTATATCTATTTACAGTACTACTTTTGGAATAGAGGAGGTAGTTGGCGATTTGACTGAAAGTTTGACATTATGAAATGATGTTAGCCGTCCATGCTCCCGGCCCCCAAAACTTTTCCCTTTTTTCATTTTCTTGTTACATTTTCATATTGTTGTCGGTTTCCCTTTTCCACCAGTTATCTGCGATTTTGAATTATTTTATTTACACCGCGTATTGTGCCATCATATTATGCAAGTTGGGCATGACAGACAGACGAGGGGTGGGTTTATGTCAGAGGAAGGGGATGGAAGTATAATACGTTGTGTAATAGACTCATGCTAAATGAATATAAATGTAGATTTAAAAGTGCTGAAAACCGCGTTTTTGTGCCACTAAATCCAAGTTGAACCCTTGCTTGTCGACAGTCAGTTCTGTCGTACGTGTGCTTGTTATACTTTTTGTGGCACGATTTCAATTGCGTTGAGTTTAATTCTTCTCTTCTCCGCTGGTTGGTTTTAATTACAAGTGCAAAAAGACCCACAATCCGCAAGAACAAAAAGAACAAACATTTAGATACTGAGCACCGCTAAATATGGTTAGTAATTAAAAATATAAAGTAATTCAAATTAATAATAGCTAATTAAAATAATTCATTTTTGAACACTATCTTCTTGTAACTCTATAATATTATGAAGGAAAATGATTTTCGATAATTTTTTTGCACAGTATTGATTGATTATTAAAGTGAAACATAATACTCAAGTTTCTATTTATACAATATAATAACGGAATATGTTTCTGAGGAAACCGTCCGCGATGGCTTATGTAGATAATTAGATGTAAGTAGTAGTGTAGTGCGTAGTCGTATGCTACATGAGGACGGGTAGTGGTTCGAATCACGCATAAGGCGTGCTTTTCTTTTGTAATTGTCTTTTTTCTATTTTTATTTATTAATTTTTTTTTTATTGTTTTAACTATCACGATTCACGCCTCATCGTATTGGATAGCGTAGTTGCAATAATACAGACGGAATGCATCAGAATCGTGCAACGCGCGATGCGTTTTGTGTGGGATGTTCACTGATTGGTGGAGGTGCCGGGTCAACAGAACGCGGCGTATAACTGCGCGTACTTACGCTACTGTTACGATATATTTGTCTGCAGTGTTAAAAAATGGGACTAACTCATTGAATTAGTATATTTAGGTCTCCCTCATATACAACCCCTTTCTACCCCCTGCTTAAACTGATTTCGAAATGTACGAAACGATGCCGACAATAATTGTGCATGGTTAGGCCTTAACAATTAAACAATTAACAATTGTTATGAATAAAATTTTTTATATGAACACATATATGTGTTTTGTATGTCTCAATTTTGTCAATCATAAATTTTAATTCTTAAAAATCCACGTAGCCCACCCAGTCAATTTAACTGTGTCCACGCCTGTAATGGGCGTATAGGTCGCTATAGGACAAACATATCCCGATCCGATACTGAACATATAAAAATATGATGCATCAATATTTTTAGCGGACTGGATACAAAAATTTGATTCATGTTTAACTGTTTTCAATTGCCTGTTAATCGCGAGTCCTGGGAAAAAATACCGACTAAGTCTGCAGGATACGTTCCTGTACTCTCAGAGCGTACAAGTTCCTATCCGCGTTCGCACTCTGTCTCCGGGCTATGCGTTATGAATTTCTAGTAGCCGATTCTTTTTTTTTTTTTATGAAAACAACTCCCAAACATGGATTGAGCTGTGGAACATAACTTTTCCATTTAAATCCTGTGTACTCCGAGACTTCGCTGTTTTTATTTTCACTTTACGAATCGTTTAAACATTTCACTTTCACAGGTTTTCTATGATATTATTCCGTGCTGTGATTGGTTAGAGTTGTGGATTGGCTATTCTTGCGACTATTGTGGCTGTTAACCGGTTACACTATAGGTAAGGTTAGGTTAGGTTAGGTGAGGTTGGGTTTATTAATTTATTTAATGTCTATCCTATTCAGTTATAAAAACTGATTTGCAAAGGAGGACCTTAGGTCCTACGTTGGGTTAGGTATAATTAGGTTAGGTTAGGTTAGGTTAGGTTAGGTTAGGTTAGGTTAGGTTAGGTAAGATTGGGTTTATTTATTTATTTAATGTCTATCCTATTCAGTTATAAAAACTGATTTACAAAGGAGGACCTTAGGTCCTACGTTGGGTTAGGTATAATTAGGTTAGGTTGGTTAGGCATACGGTCGGATCCTGGCCACATGTTTTCTATGTTTTTTCGGTCGACCATGGCCACCACATCGGCAACAAGATTTAATAGAAGAAAATTTATGTGAATTTTGTTTGCGTCATTACGACATTACGATTTAGTTCCGATCAGCACCATAAGATCCATGTAAAGCCCCAACCACAGTTGTCGGCATCGTGATCGTCATCGTAATCCGGAAATAGTGACAGAGTTTATTTACATAGTTCTTATATGGCGCTGTTGAAAAGTAAATCGTAATGTCGTAACGATTTAGCATGAGAAAGTGTACGATTGCGATCCCAATCCCGATTGCGGTCACGATGCCGACAAGTGTGGTTGGGGCTTTAGTTATCTCTTTCACGATTTCTGGTTTGCGATTACTATCACGATATCGGCAAGTGTGGGCTTTAGGCCTAGAGTTCTTAATACAACTCATAGTGACAGACGTATTTGTTATTTTACCACCGTGAACCTTAATAATGACTAATATCTCAATAAAGTGCGTTGTACTTGTATTCATTGCTTATTTTATTGGAACAACTAACTAATTAAGAACTCTTGTATAACATTTCAAATTTCACGTTTAATTGTGAGCAGTAAGTATTAAACCCGAGCTGTATAAGTTGCCTTCACCCTAATTAAAGTATATAGGCCTATAACGGCACTACAGCATTACCGGCCTAGGCCTATCGCCCCCGGGTGAGTGTTTGGAAGGCGGGGGGGGGGGGGGGGGGGGGGGCGCAAAGGATAATTAGCCTTATTGGGAATACGACTTTTACTAATGGAAAAAGTTCCCACCCAGTGTAAACTCAACTCGAAACGTGGCCGGCATTCACTATTACAACAACTTTCCAAGGAAGGCGCTCAAAGTTAAGTACAATAGAGTTTCAGGCGGGCGGGCGGGCGAGCTAGCTTAACTTACACCTATTATTGATTTTAATAAGGTTATACCGCGTTGGACTTACAACTTGGAAACTACTACAGTAAGAAATTCTATCTTCGATGGTTCTGAGTGTGTTTGTGTTGGCGGGGTCCCCGGGAAATTAGTAGGCTTCGTCTCTCTAGATTGTGAAGCTAGTTCAGGAAACATTGCTCCTAGAGAGGCAGTCTAGGGGTTGATACGTCTGGGATCGATCTGGAGTTTTTTGTTTCACTTAGTTAATGTTTTATTCGGATTATATTCTATGCAAGTCCTCATTTGGCTATGCCAATCGAAAATAATGAGAAATATATATATTTCTATAAAATTCGAATGCTCGAATATTTAAAGTACTTTAGCTCTACTGTTATTCGAACTTAGCGGGGAGTGGCTGAGGGTACAAGCTCAGACATATATGCCTCGTTGGTGTAGTGGGTTTTGTTTCTGCTTGCATTGTAGAATGTCCCCGTTCAGTCTGTGGCGGCTTTAAAATTCTTTAAAATAGTAACAAGTTATCCACAATATGTTATTCCATATAAAATATACGTTCTTTGTTGCTATGGTTTCATTGTTCCAATACAATATTCCCGTTTTTCAAAGGTAACTTTTTTAATTGCGAACCTTGTATTGCAACAATACATTACAATTCAGTTAAATGAGTTAGTTTATATTTCTTGGAACAATAAAACTATCACAAGAATGAGCAGAACGGACTTCCCGGCCGGCTCAACTCCTTCGCCAAGGAAGCCGGTAAGAAGTCTGCCTGTTTTAGTGCATGGTGGGCGGAGTCGAGATGTTGGCCTTGACGAGTCCTCGTAGTTGCTCGCCTAACTTCGGCGGATTCCACCGCTGTAGGGGAAATGAGGGGAAGTATGCATGTACGACAATGATAACAACTCGCAGGCTTCATTACTATCTTTGTGTAAACACTAATCGCGCGCTGTGCACTCAACATAATTCACACATCCCATTAGAATTAGTCAACTTTTCGAAGATACGCGTGTATGAACCCAAACTATCACTGCACAATATGTAAACATCAAGTATGCGTAATAAATGATACGTCACGGCCAGGTGGCTAAAATTAGCTGCAATGATGAATGAACTTGTTTACAATATGCATCATTACTATACTATGTAGTAGTATCACATAAAACACTATTTTAGCACCGATAGAGGTGGCTCAGCGTTGACACACGAGGCTCTAATTCGGGAGGTCCCGGTTCGATTACAATCATCTGCAATCCTGACTGAAGGTTTTTTCCGAGGGTTTCCTCAGTCGTAAAGGCGAATGCGGATGGGGTTGTGTCCAAGAAACATCACCGGACATTCCTTCCCAACTATTCAAACATGTCGTAACACGGTAACACACCTTTTTCTCGGAAGAGTGGTAGGCCTATATGGTAAAGCTTGTGTGCAGTGTGCACTCGGGGATTCCTATGAAACATTATTGTACGTATTTAGCTGTTGCATTGTTGTAGGCATCATGTACCAGATTATTAGTGAATTATGTTGTGGCTTCTTTTGCTGCTGCTTTCTTATGTTTGTTCTTTTTGTCCTCGAAGTGTCTAATGGCTTCGACAATTCTTCTTGGATCTCTAATATCCCATTTGACCAATCGTTTGGAATACTGCGGGTTCACTATCTCCGGCAGTAAACATTCCATATAAAACCTGGGGAAAACGATTTCACGTATGTAACATTTTTGTAAATCAACGTAAATGAACATTATAGCCTACTAAAGATCATGATTTTAAAGATATTTACGTACGTCTGCAGTTGAGTTGCCATGTTACGTCTCCAGAATTCATCGTCACGTTTAATTACCTCGTACACCATCCAGTTTCTGGTATAGACGACGAAGTAACAGGCCTTTCGTTTTGTTACGTGCAACTGACCCTGCACTTGATAAAAATAGTGGTTTTGCTTCAGCGTCAGCTTGCCGTCAACCACGTCACAGTAGGGTATCTGGAATTTTCATGAATATATCAATTTATCAATAGTTAATAATAATAATAATAATAATAATAATAATAATAATAATAATAATAATAATAATAATAATAATAATGATAATGATAATGATAATGATAATGATAATGATAATAATAATAATAATGATAATGATAAAAATAATGATAATGATAATAATAATAATAATTATAATTATAATAATAATAATAATAATAATAATAATAATAATAATAATAATAATAATAATAATAATAATAATAATAATAATAATAATAATAATAATAATAATAATAATAATAATAATAATAATAATAATAATGATGATGTGAACATTGTTTAACTTTTTATTTTGGATGGCTTCAAAGGGGGTTAGGAAGTCTTCCACAGATATTGGGCATTTGACTTCCATGATATGGTCGTCGCCAACTAGACCATCTGAAATATATTTGCACATAGTTATTTCTATCTGACAGAGAGTGGACGTGAGTGGTGAACGGTGAACCATTGCGTTGAAAACCATGTATGCAAGTTTTCAATTTTCAATCCACAGTTGTCATAATTTAAATAATATTTGGTATTTTTATCTACTGCTATACTTTTCAATTTATACGACAATGCATATCATACTTTGTGCTAGATATAAGATTTGTATTATCTTTATTATTAATGTTATAATTAATATGGTATAGTTAATATTAATCTTTATTCTTTATTATTTTATTAATAATGACCTACTTAATGAATTAACGTTTTACGGTACTTATTTTTCATTATTCTTTCAAACCGACTCCTTACTATTACGATGAAATGATCATAAAAATATATTTTCCAACTCCAGCTCTTCCCCAAACTCCATTTCTGTAAACTATGATACGTGGCTAGTATTCTGAGATAGCGACTGATTGATCAATCCTCTTACTGTAGGGGCAAACTCCCACTTTTTGACGTTCCTACGCGTCTGCATGTACGGCAGCATATTATATAATCATGAATCAAGGCAGAAACATTAACCATTATTTAGTGTGACGTCGGCTTCTTAGTTGCCAGCACAAACTGGAGAAGAAAAAATATAGAAGTCATCAAGGCCGTACGCAGAAAATAATTTGGGGGGGGGGATAACAATTTAAAAATCTAAAAAATTGGATTTGTTGCGGTACCCTACAGTACTTAGTGTACAGTACCCTACTGGCGGGAGGGGGCGCGGAAGGGCCGACAATACTCCGTTTTCTAGTTTTGTTATATTAGTTATTACAAGTGTTTCACTCACCTAAGTAAGTATGGTGTAGAAAGTTGCATGTAGAGTATGGTGTTTTTGTTTTTGTTAGAGTAGTGTTATTATAAAACGGAATACGACAGGGCCAAGGCATATATTGAAATATGTTATTCTCGTCTTCTTGGCAGAAGAGTAATTTCGGGAGGGGGGGGGGGGGTAGAACCCCCAAACCCCCCTGCGTACGGCCGTGGTTACTCGGCAAACCGTATGGTACGGGTGACAATCGTGATCTTTACGGAGCCGTAACCGTGCCGTATGTGGCAAAAAACCGTGATGTGTGAAAACGGCCTAAAAATATAAACATCGAGTATGCTTTATCATACAAACCCTTACCACAGATTATCTGTCTGTATTCTGTAGACTATATACGTCACAATAATAGATTATATTTACTTGATTTGGAGCCAATCTATTTTAAGAAATAAACTTATTGCCTTTTGGATCGCAATACGCACGTGCCGATAAAGGGTTCGAACAAAGATACTGGGTTCGAAACTCCCTCATTTGAAAGACAACCAATATCGAGTCTTCGACCCGTTCTTATCATAACAGTGGAACAGTCCTCGGAGACCAGATGTAATTCTTTGGCAAGAGCGTCTGCGTATCTACAAACAACCCATTATCACAACCCGCCTAATGTACAGTCAGTGCGTTATCTTTGTTATAACACCACATTATGTGTAGGGGGCCTATTGGGATATAGACCCGGACCCGGCACACACCAAATCAAATTATTTATACAGTGGCTAACTAAAAATGTAAGAAACATAAAGAAAAAACAACATTGTTGACAGATATTGTGGCATAAAGTTGCTCACGCACCCAAAACATCATAGACATTCGGTCGGTCGGGAACCAATTGTTGCACTCTGGTGACGTCGGAGCGCTATGCGATATAAGTTGCACCCATAGGGACATGGGCAGACTTTAGTCTACCGTCATACGTTACCATTTAAATGAATAATAAAATAATATGATGTATGAAATATAATAAAATATAAAATAAACAACCTTTTCCCAAATTGATTGATTGATTGATTGATTGATTGATTGATTGATTCTTGAGATACCAAAATTTGCACAGGGGGAATACTCCTGGGCCTGGATTCACAAAGATGCGTAACTCTAAGTTGTCCTAAGTTAGGCAAATCCTAGCTAGATAAATCAAGATAAATCATGTCTAGGTATTAATACACATTCACAAATCAAATATTATTAGTTAAATTGTTCATATTTTACTATATTTTATCTTTATAACATTGCAGAACGACATATTGGTGATTTATATCACTAAGATTTGCCTAAACTAGGACGTCTTAGCACTTAGGCACCTTTGTGAATCTGGGCCCAGAATTCTAAATATTGGCGGTGGAGAGTACGGCTGGTAATTATAGCCTATTACCACACACATTTGCGTTTTGCAGAATGAATAATTATTAATTAGTAATACATTCACAAATTAACTGCGTAGGATATAATATAGCGTGTGGCATTGCTTTTGTGTAGCTCCAGGTTAGCAATGTGCTACATTGCGTTTTACATGTTTATATTGATTTTAAGCACAGAACTAAGTGGATTTATAATCAATGTAATAGTCAACAAATTGAGTACTTACTTTCGTTGCTGGTATATTCTGAAAGGATTGTTTTTGCCACTGCGGCGTTTCCTATGCGCACTTAGATACAAGCCTATTTTTTTCCTTACTGGTTTTCTTGCCACTTCCATCGTTACGCATAGACACACACTTCACTTCACAGTTCACAATAATTATAATAGATTAATTTTTCACTTTTCCGTAACGCAATCGATGATACATCGCGGGCAATGTGTCACTCGCACGTTCCACGCTCGCGTGTTCCCCCCACCACTCTCGAAGGCACAGTCTCTAGCTCCGCCCCGCCAGGCTTCGTTCACCGCTCGGACGGGCGGCCGCTAGGTCGAGAGACTAGCCGGTAGCCGAACTCGACTAACTCGACAGAAAATACGCCAAATATGACTGCGAATAGCCGTACATCTCAAACGATTACAGGCGATGTTTTGCGTGTATCTTCACCAAACTTTATATTTGAGTACACGAAGATTACATCGGCACAGTTATGCTCACCGATTTTTATTTGGAATGATATATTTTATTATAAATGACTGCATGTTTGGAGTGATCTTATTCCAATGGGGGGTGATATATAAAAAATGTAAAACCTTATCTGACTAAAGGCAATCTTCTTCTAAATAATGCAAAAACATTCAAGTTAATAGCTCTAATCATTAAGAAGTTATGGTTCGAAACGTGGACGACTGCAAATACAGCCGGGGAGTGCGCTCTTAACGTTTTGAAAATTTTGTAAGCATTTTAAAGAAATTTGAACCGACCAAAATCGGAGGTTTTGCAGAGTATTTTACAAACAGCCTAAAAATAATAAGTTAAGATACAAGTTTTAATCATATTTTGTTTACACATTTTTTTTAAATTTATTAAGATTCTAGTTGATAGTTTGTATGTCGTGTTCGATGATCTCAGAATTCGTTCTTCGTTATTTATTGTGCATAGCGAGCGGTGCGGCCAAGTTCAACAGGCATTTTTTAAATAATAGACGAGCCCATCCTGCTCTGAGAATCAATTCGTGTAGCCTAATTGAGTGGTTAGACAAACTGAAAAATTGAAGAGAAAGCTGGAGAAAGTGTGCGTGCAAAACGCCATCTCCCCCCCCCCCCTCTTTCCCCCCTCTCGCCCCTTCGTTCCGATGCCACTTAGGGCCGGATGCTGCTTTAGGGGCAACTCAGCATCCGGCCTTGCAAAGCTTGGTGATTAAGGTAATAAGTAATCGTGCTCCCCCCCCCCCCCCCACCCCTCGTGAACTCCTCTCCTGATTTTTTAATGGCAGCTTTAGTAGTGAATATTTGTTTAGTATGACTCAAGAGGAAATACTACAGTCAGTATGAAAAGCACGCCATGCCATTTTTTAATCATTTCATATTCTCAATAATATACTACCTTCACCACATTGAAAAAGTGAAAACCAGACTCAGTTTGTATTTCAAAGAACTGCATACTGTTTTCAAAAACGAATTTAACTTATAATTAGTAAAGTGTTTTTTGTAAATGCCAACCCTGATAACTATAGAATTACAAATGTTTTTCACTTGGTCTATCTAGTTCTTGTGAACCCATGTTGAGCCATGTTTTCAATGTGGGTGTAGGATTAATGAGATACGATAAAAACGGCGATTTTACGCGGTTTTTTAATATTGGCGGTAGTTTTCCTTTTACATACTATTACATAATCTAACATTTTTGAGGATAAATTTAAATTTACAGTTTTTAAGTGCGGTTTTCTTAATATTACATAATCTTACATTTTTGTGGATAAATTTTTATTAACAGTTTTTAAGTGCGGTTTTTTTTTGCTTGAATGATTGGTTCTCAGCATTCTGTGGAAACTATGAGAAAAAGAGTATGACCAATAGGAAACATGGCTTCTAGACAAGTAAGTGATGAGGAATAGAGAAATGCATCTCAGTTTGTCGGTGCCTGAATGCCGGCAAACATATTCTACTATTATCTCTAATGGAATGCAATAGTGAGGTCTGCTATTTATTTACTGTAAGTATCTGAAGATTAATTTATGGTATACGTGTTTTATTTTGGATTGTGGCACAATGAACAAAAACGTTTAAAGCAAAAATGGTAAAATTTAGACTATATGACGAACACGGGAAATCTTACTGATCTTTGCTAAATGCTTTAAACCTAACTTATGCCAACGTTGCTAGAAAAGTAAAAATGGAAGACAATAATGAGGTCTGCTATTTCTTGGTAAAAATATGAAGATTCATTTATGGTACGTATTTTATTTTGTATTGTGGCACAATGGACAAAAACATTTAAAGCAAAGACGGTAAAATTTAGGCTGTATGAGGAACATGGGAAAACGTATATTGATCTTTGCACCAAAGCTTTAAACAAACTTATGCCCACGTTGCTAGAAAAGTAAAAAAAAAAAAAAATCCCTTATTTCAATCCGCATACATGGCAGTAAATCACGATAGTATAAAAAGCGAATTGATTTCAGTGTCGGTGATAAAATTCTTGCCATGATCACGTGGCACTAGGCTGGGCTACCCGCAAGTTGTAAAACGTAATGGCCCGACCAACCCTCGACCCTTTTCGCCTTTGCGCGTCGGATCAAGTGTCGAGATGTGAGGACGTGAGGGGTGGTCACGTGGCGTGCGTGGGGGTGGGGGGGGGGGGGCAGGGAGCCGCGGGGCCTCACGGCTGTATGTTCACATACCTTGCAGAACACTCGAATTCGGTCTGTTAAATTAAAATTGATTTAAAATCGGGTTTTAACTGTCAAATAGAAAATCAAAATATGTCATTCTATAGAGAATTTAATGCGCTTTCTTATGAATGTTTTTTTTATTCCAATCAATATTTTAGTTTTGCAGATGTTCTCAATTTTCTACAGAATGACATATTTTGATTTATATTTGGGACAATTTAAACATATTTGAAAGCAATTTACAGACCGAAATTTGAAGTTAATCACTGATTCATATGTTTTGTATTTGAAATATCGATCTTTGATTGGTTATCGCTCTCTCGTCGATGGTGTTCGGAGCCTGCAGGGTTGGTTTAGTCGCTTTAAATTAAAGTCCCCCACTGAAAATCAGTTTCGTTACTGAGTGGGTATAGACTCTAAATGTGAGTTTATTTTATTTTTTTATTTTATTTATGTGAACATCCAGCCTTAAATAACTCGTACATTTTACCAATGCAAGTTGTCCTTTATTTTTCTATGCAATGCTAGAGTGATTACGTTAATAAATCCAACTAATTTATTATTTGCTTGTAACGAATTGGATCGCTTTTGTGGTTTCCTTCGTTTCTTGCCTAATATACTTGCTTGCCTTGTCTCTTGTTATGATTTCAAACAACTTATTCTAACTAAAGTCGGTCTTATTTCGGGTGACACGACCATCTACATGAAGTCATTTGGTCTTAGGAAAATGTATTACCGTTTTCTTTAAGCCTTAAACACTAAATAGTGGTGTGAATCTACCATCATTATTCGTACAGAGTTGTTTTAGGGATTCACCCGCCATCTTAGAAAACACTCGCTATAATAAACTTTGGGTAAACGAGATTTCTGTCGCCGTGAATCGGTTCCTCTCCAAGTCTGAGACGCTATTTTCTACCTTGAGTTTGGCGCAAATCTCGTTTTAACGTCTTCGCTCTCATCGCGATTATCTCCTACCTTATCGCATTAGCATGCTCGACTCGAAATCCCTAATGTCACTATTGAGCGGGTGAGATATGTATACACACCCCAAGGGGCGCACGTAATGTATCAGTCTCAAGTTAGCATCGCCCCCGTCCCAAACGACGCGTTCCCATTACCGGAGTGCTGCTCAGTGCTACAGTGTTGTACAATGTACAGTGTGGCAACATTGTGCACGGGTCTTGCTTAGCGGTTTGTTGGTGAAACTAGAAAAACGATACGGAAGTAGAGTACTTGACGACCAAAGTAATTAGTTCTGCCGTACCAGTTTAGTAGCTATCAGGAATTGGGGCGGTATCAGCATTTTAATAGTCAAAGAAATCAACTTTTGGACTTTTCTATAATTTTTTTCTGTGACCGTAATGAATAAAATATTTTAAACTTATTTAATCCAGTTTTAGTTCCTACGAAACCACACAATATGATGTTTGTTTATCACTTTTTCAATATTATTGCGTTCTCAAGATGTTACTAATTGCCGTTTCCCAATGACTGAGTGCGCCTTAAACAAAACAGTACACAACAATATACTGTAGACGCGCCAGTGTACACTCAGTGCAACAATAACAGTACACATATACTATAGACGCTCTAGTGTACATCAGTGCAGCCCATTGGAAAAAAACGCCGTAAGATAACGTTAATTTGGCGCGGTTTTTTCAGTGAGACTCTACCCTTTTACATTAACAATTACCTCTCATTACCCCGCTAAGCAAAACAACATTCAAGCAGTGCAAGTACATTCATATACATCTATCCCCACAACCCCTAACCTAACGTACAAACACCCCCCCCCCCCCTTACCCCCCCTGTTTTTCACGACTTACTCCTCCGGCCGAATGAGTTTTCTAACTCCGTCCGTACAGAAACATTTCCAATTTGATTAAAACGATTTACATGTGGGAGAGAACTGAAGCGGCCGGCCGGTACAGTATAGTATACTCGAGCAAATGTAATGTTACGCTCATTCGTTCACTCACGCCACACTGTGATGTATACGCGAAGTACTTTAACTATAGTTTTGAACTCGTGCTGCACAACCAACCCACGTTAGACAAGCGCGAGAGAGAGAGAGAGAGAGAGAGAGAGAGAGAGAGAGAGAGAGAGAGAGAGAGAGAGAGAGAGAGAGAGAGAGATTGATTGATTGATTGATTGATGTTTTATTTCAACTGGCAAGATTAAGACCATATGGTCTTTTCTTACATCTAACCAGCGTTTTCACACAATACAATACAATAATACAATTAACTTACAAGTCTATACATTAAGCAATACATTTTCACTCTGTTAAAAAGAACTATACAATTAACTCAAAAAATAATTAATTAATTCACGTTAGCGTGAACTCTAATTAATGCTAAGTTGTTTCAAATCTATTTCAAATATAAGAAAAAGGATTAAAATACTACTTAAATACTAACTAGAATAATGCATAATAATAATAGTTAAAATTAAAAAGAATAATAATAATAATTCTACGGTGAAAACCCCCGAGCTTTGATTACAATAAAAAATAAAAATAGGTAGGCCTATTACAGTAATTGTTTAATAGCAAATTTAAAAGCAAATGAGTTTGTTAAGCCTCTGACTTTGCTAGGGACACGGTTCCATTCTCGGGCAGCGGCCACTGTGAAAGAATTGTCATATATGGCAGTTCTGTGGATAGGGAGGACAAGTTGGTTTGAAGAGTGGCCACGTGTGTCTCGAGCATGGTGAGTTGCTAGGTACTGGAAACGAGAGAAAAGATAGTTTGGGGTTGAAGAGTGAAGTATTTTATGCAGAAGGGAAAGCGAGTGGAGGTTGCGTCGCTCTTTAAGGCGGGGCCACGAGAGTTTTGAAAATGATTCTGATACATGATCTGCGAATTTAAGGTTGCATATGTACCTGACACAAGCGTTTTGCGCCTTTTGCAACCTCTTGGTCAGTTCAGGTCCTGCATCGTTGTACACAACGTCACAATAATCAAAATGCGGAAACACGAGTGCTTCAACAAGCGTCTTTTTAAGTTTGGACGGAAATGTATATTTGAACTTGTTAAGTGAATGAAGGGCACCGAAAACCTTTTGGCACATCGATAGTATGTGCGCTGACCAAGACATGTGCTCATCTACTATAATTCCTAGATTTTTTACTGTAGAGGTAAATTGAATAGTGGTGCCGTTCAGTTGTATAGGGGAAAGAGTCGAGTCTTTAGTTTTGGCAAGAAGTTTTGGATAACCTATTAGGATAGCTTGAGTTTTATTTGCGTTTAGAATAAGACCGTGTTTTATTGACCAGATTATAATGGCATTTAAATCCTCGTTTATTAGTCTAATTGCGTCGTTTAGTCTGTCTGGTGTCGAGTGTAGATAAAGCTGTAAATCGTCAGCATAGATATGGTATTTACAATGTGATAATATAAGAGAAATATCATTTATGTAGAGAGAGAAAAGAAGAGGGCCCAGAACCGAACCTTGGGGAACTCCACAGTCTACAGCACGCCAAGAGGAGGCTGAAGTACCGTCTCCTAGCACGCACTGATGACGGCCGCGAAGATAAGACTCCATCCAGAGTAGAGTACTATCGGAGAAATTAAGTTTTTTAAGTTTCGATAGGAGAATATCTATATCTACGGAATCGAAAGCTTTACTAAAATCTAAGAGAAGTAGAATAGTTGCTTTTCGCTTATCCATGGCTTTTCGGGCGTCGTCTGTAACTTGAAGGAGCGCAGTATTAGTACTGTGGCCTTGTCGGAAACCTGATTGATAAGCATTGAATAGGTTGTGTTTGTTACAGTAGTTAGTTATCTGTTTGTGAACAACGTATTCAAGTACTTTCGATACAGTAGGCAAGATGCTAATCGGGCGGTAGTCTTTCTCTTCCAGTGGTGTCCAGAGAGAGAGAGAGAGAGAGAGAGAGAGAGAGAGAGAGAGAGAGAGAGAGAGAGAGAGAGAGAGAGAGAGAGAGAGAGAGAGTGCGAGAGATTCGTTTCATTACAGAACGAAACGTTATTCTCGGCTTCATTTAATATTTTATTATATAACCTGCGCGCGCTATACTGATGTTTTATGGGTTTTTTGATCAAATTTCAAAAAGCAGTTTTCGGCTCGTTTTTCTTGTCTAATGAACTGTGACAAGTAACGAATTGATGCTCTTTATTCGCTACTGTTAACATGGATAAATTATATTTCTAGTTTATTGGTGAACGTCGTGAAACATTAGTTATAAAGGAATTAGATTGTATTAGTTGTTTTAAATGTCGCTAGAGGGAGTTTTATCTTCATTGCGTAGTGTTTGATATATAATATTCTGTAGGGAACATTCAAGTGACGTCAAAACGGCCTGTCAAAAGTTGACGAATATGCTTACCAGGAAATTTGAGGGTTAAAACACGTATAACAAAGTTAAGAAAATGATTATGTTGTGTGAGCCATAATAAGATCAACCGTGACAAGAGATTATAATGTTATAATAATGTTTGCGAATTATAGTTGATCATTCATTTTATCCAAACAATTTAAAGGTTAACATCAATTAGCCAAGTGTATACGTAGAGTAGATTTATTATTATTATTATTTATTTTGGTTTACCATACCCAGATCGGGTATGGAAGGCTACTGCAGGGCTGCTAGCCCCTCTTCAGTCTGTATTACAATGCGTTACATTTAATTAAACATAACATTACAATAATTGATTAAAGATACATATATATATATATATATATATATATTAGTTTTCAGGTTTTCGCGGACATATGTGTAACTGTTGCAACTTTCTGGGGATTGTTGCCGCGAATAATGCACTAAAGAAGGAGGCACTGACTTACCCTTCCCTTCCTGACGTTTCGGGAAAGTCACATCTCCCATCTTCAGAGGCCCTCACTCGACGATGTGCATCTCGAGCTTCGAAGCCGCGAACTGACTGGTTCAGTCGTTGTCATTCCTCTCGCGTGTATGTCTGCGTCATGGTTCTTATCTCGTAGTGAAACCAGGTTGGATCGACTACGCGTCAGGGGTCCACGTTCAGGGGTAGTGACGTACTCCACGGCCCTAGGGCTGGGGCCTTGTGTAGGCGTCACGACGTTAACGCTGTCAGAACGTTGCACACGGGCTTCTTGTTGGTGTTGAAGGAGAACTGGTTTCCAGGAAGCAGGCAAACGTTGTCCGTCATCCCGTTTGTTAAGGCTTCCCGGTCTCTTCTCTATCTCAATAGCCTCTCGAATGACACGTACTTGAAATTCATTGACCGAAGCTAACGTTCTGGTGTTTTCAAAGCTTATAGAGTGGCCGGTTTTTTTGACGTGTTGGGCCAGGCCTGATGTCTCTTTGCCACTGTTGACTGCTAATCGGTGTTCATCCCGTCTCACCGATATACGTCGGTTGGTCTGACCAACATACACTTCCCCGCACGACCCACACGGGACTTCATAAACCCCATGGGCTTCAAGTGGTATGTTGTCTAAAGACAACATACCACTTGAAGCCCATGGGGTTTATGTGGTAGTGGTATGTTGTCTAAAGACAACATACCACTTGAAGCCCATGGGGTTTATGAAGTCCCGTGTGGGTCGTGCGGGGAAGTGTATGTTGGTCAGACCAACCGACGTATATCGGTGAGACGGGATGAACACCGATTAGCAGTCAACAGTGGCAAAGAGACATCAGGCCTGGCCCAACACGTCAAAAAAACCGGCCACTCTATAAGCTTTGAAAACACCAGAACGTTAGCTTCGGTCAATGAATTTCAAGTACGTGTCATTCGAGAGGCTATTGAGATAGAGAAGAGACCGGGAAGCCTTAACAAACGGGATGACGGACAACGTTTGCCTGCTTCCTGGAAACCAGTTCTCCTTCAACACCAACAAGAAGCCCGTGTGCAACGTTCTGACAGCGTTAACGTCGTGACGCCTACACAAGGCCCCAGCCCTAGGGCCGTGGAGTACGTCACTACCCCTGAACGTGGACCCCTGACGCGTAGTCGATCCAACCTGGTTTCACTACGAGATAAGAACCATGACGCAGACATACACGCGAGAGGAATGACAACGACTGAACCAGTCAGTTCGCGGCTTCGAAGCTCGAGATGCACATCGTCGAGTGAGGGCCTCTGAAGATGGGAGATGTGACTTTCCCGAAACGTCAGGAAGGGAAGGGTAAGTCAGTGCCTCCTTCTTTAGTGCATTATTCGCGGCAACAATCCCCAGAAAGTTGCAACAGTTACACATATGTCCGCGAAAACCTGAAAACTAATATATATATATATATATATATATATATATATATACATATATATAAAGTAAGGACACATTTTTCGGTAAAACCAATCCAAATTTTATTTATAATTAATAAAATATATATATTAATATATATATAATTTTATTTATGTATATATATTATACATATACATTCAAATACACACACACACATAAATTTCATATACATTCTCATATCAATGAACAATTAAAAGTGAAACGTTATTGCATAGTGCATCAAGGGGTGGGAGGGTGTAGTGTCGCTAGGATGTTGGGGTTTGTAGTTGCGGTTTGTGTTTGAAGTCTTTCGGAGAGGAAGGTGAGTAGATTGTTGATGTGGCTTCCTTCGTCCTGTGTATCTATATCTATCTATACTGTATAGCTGTACGAAGCCCTACAAGCGCATCTAGTTCGCGTTCAGGAAAGTTTTGGCTTTACAAGGCATCCAATTAAGGCATGTATCCAAGTGGCCGAAAGCCTTTTATCATCCATCATCCAGCTATGTTCATGTTACAGCTATGTTCATGTTATGTGCAGCACTCGTGTGTTAGTTTTTCATTTCTGAGTCTCACACGGGTTGCCTCTATGAAATTCACTTGGGGCAGTTCGAGTATGTCCGTTCTCATGGCGAAACAATCACAGCATATTATTTTCGTAAATAGGAAAAAAAGAAAACGTTCATTATGATTCGGAAGTAATAATAAGAATTTCAAAAAAAAATTATTTCGATTTTGGAAATAAAATTTTACTGTGTTTCATTTGTGATTTCTTAAATCTTTTTCTTTACATTCTAAACTGTGGTTTTAGTAAATTCAGTAGCGGTGCGAGATAAGGTTGGTATGTCTTCATTCAGGTATGTTGACAGGTTCAGGAAGAGACAGATCGGACCCCATTAAAATTGTTTGCACAATGTATCTTTTATATCATTGACTCGTCGGACCCCATCCAAATTGTTTGTACAAATTTTTATTTTATATCTTTGACTCGAAATTTTCTTCGTTCCTTGTTCCAGTGGTCGTTTAGCTAATATGGCGAATTAAAATTCGTACACAACGCCATTAGGCTGGCATGATGAGTTGTTAAGACGTATTCCTTCATGTCGTCGGGGCAACCGCCACAAGTTACCCCATTAAAACTTCTTAGAGAAAATCTTCAATTTTACGATGTACTTTTTAAACAAGACGTGAAATGGAATGAAATGTAATTTCCTCTCCCTCTCTTAACCCAGAGTTTTTCAACTAAACATTTTCTTCGCCGTTAAAGTTATGGCTATATATATATATATATACTTCTTTTACCCGAGACTTTCATTTCATTCGGGTCAAGACTGAACGAGCGCGTGGATATAGTTGTGTAACTGGAACGGAGTTAAAAAGCGGCAAAATTGTCTTGTCTTCCATAATAAAGTTTAATTGTTCATTGCGCCGGAGGAGTTAATTTCCGGTAGACGTTTCTAAACGGGGTGCAAAGGTGTGGCCGTCGACGGTTCGAAGGGGGGAGGTTGAGGGGGGGGGGGGGTAGGGGGTACATTCCGATTGTGGAGCTCTTCGAGGTGGATGCTTGAAAGCTTGAAATCAAACACGTTGTAGAGGGCTAACGGCGAAAGATGTCGGGTACGTGCTAAGATGTGGTCGTCGACCGTTCGAGGGGGTGGGGGGGGGTGAAGGAGGGGGGAGGGTTACATTCCGATGGTGGAGCTCTTCGGGGTGGATGTTTGAAAGCTTGAAATCAAACGCGTTATAGAGGGCTAACGGCGAAAGATGTCGGTTGCTAAGGTGTGGTCGTCGACGGTTCGAGGGGGTGGAGGAGGGGGGGGAGGGGTAACATTCCGATGGTGGAGCTCTTCGAGCTGGATGCTTGAAATTGTACAGACAAGTGGGCTAAGGGCGCCAACCCATACTTGAAGTAATTTGACTAGCTCAAGTCAGCAGAATGAATTTATTAATTAATGTAACCAAAAAGGTGAAATAAAAATCCAAAAAGTGAAAAGGAGGGTGATGACCTTCGGGAACTAAGGTTAAATTTAACACGTGATATTAGGTTAAATGAACTTGTGTATTGTACAGAAACAATGACATAAACAATGAAAAGTATTGAAATGTTATTACGTAAATAAATGTTCGAAGGCTCGTTTAAATCATACGATTTACTAATGATGATGAACGATTTATTGATCTCGGATTGGTTACCATGGTTTCAACAAACATTACATAGAAAATCGTCGGATTAAAGTTTGGTGTGAAACTGCCCCTTATTAGTTCCATTTTTCTCCGTCATGACTGTATAGTTGTATTATACATGGCATGGTCCTGCAACCGTATGACCGAAGCCGCGTGGAGTGCGCGCGCACACACATTACCAACAACACAAAATAAGATCATCTCGAACCAAATTACATTCGTAAAAAAAAGCAGTGAAAACTAAAGTGTATGAAACAAGCCGTAAAGTCGCGGGCCGGGTACTCGTCTGCTTTGTCCGTCTATTGTACGCGGCGGCGGATACGGTTTTATTGCCGTCGAGAAGCCGATGTTGTGTTGTGCTGTGTTGTGCGGCAGTCGAGGAGAATGTTGATGTCCAGTGAGGTAGAGAGATTTCTAGGGGGATTCCCGCGTTGGTGGTAACTCTAGTCAACCAGTCATGTCTAGTCATGTCTAGGCAACCCCACCAACAAGTCACAAGTTTTGTAAGCATTTGTTGTTGAAGTAATTCGATTTCAAAATTTAATTAATGTATATTTCTTTTCTGTGTGTAGACCATAAACAACAACAATATATTTTTAGATTGTAATAGTTTGTTGTCAAAATCAACATATTGTAGATAGTATTTTCAATTTTGGTGTCAAAATCAACAGATTCCCCTGGCTTTCTTTCGTACATTCGTAAATGCGATCTTCTGCACCTAGTAGAGTGCATAAGCCTTATTAAACACACCAGCTGTGTTTGTAATTTCTAGGTATCCAATCTAAGGTCGTACGTGATGATCCCTTATGAACAGGTTTCCAGTATACATTGTGTAGGCAAGAGAGAAGTAGGCAATTAAGCTGGTACAAGTGGACTCGGCTGTTTCGTAAGTATGACAGTGATGCGATTACTTAAGTTAGTCCAACTTTTAAGTCCACTGTTGCTTTGTTCTAGAAAGTCTTCACCGCTAGTTTGGAAGCTGTCGGCAGACATGTATCACGGACATGGTTTTAACGATAATGAACACAAAAGGAGCAATTATTTCAGACCACTATAGAAATAATGACCACTACTTTTTCGAGAAGAATCCCCATGATTCCCGCCAGCTTTCTTTTTGTGAGTTTATGTCAAGATACTAATGATTATACACCTACATGACATTCGCTATAGTGGAATAACATGTCCGAAAGAAGAGCGCGCAAACAAACTTTGATACGGTAGTTGTTGTGGCTAGCTGTTAACCCTTCGTATTTCTCTTAGATATGACCTAGTTCTAAACACGGAACAACGCTCTTAATTTAC
>OX246748.1:19681994-19769494 GCA_945910005.1 Isoperla grammatica
CCTAGTTCTAAACACGGAACAACGCTCTTAGTTTACTATATATATATATATATATATATATATATATATATATATATATATAGTTAATAACCCTGTACGATCTACTGGGAACGTTCAAATCTAGGCTATATCCAACATTCGGGCGCAATTAGCTGTTTTATAAAGTTCATACTGTCGCCATATCAGCATGTATATTGCTAATTGTAGTTTGGAATAGAACAGAAAGCAATTTATTCAAATGGGAACTTAGTTCCGTGTGGAAATTTCCTCGGTATTTAATTCGAAACCAGAAATCTGTGTCAGTTACTGGTAGGAGTGCCTGGAGGCTCATTCTAGGCAGCGGCGTTACTATAGGCTTCTTGCAAGCTTGCTTTACAACAATGAAAGAATCGATGAACAAACAACAAGCAGTCAAACAATAAAATATTCTGATTTTGAAAACAAATCTTCAAAACAAATCAAGAAACATACAAAACTTTCACAAGTTGGTTGCCCATCATTAAACGTTTTAACTGGTGAGCAGTTACTATCGCCATACCTCGTTTTCTTCATAATGTTGCAATTTTATTATTTTGACAGCTCGTTGGTTACCCATCGGTTCGATTCATTTGTTAAATTGTTGTAGTTCGGCTGTGATGTCAGTTGCAAGTTCCCTATTGTCGATGAATCGAGGATCTTAGAGCGGGGGAATATTTAGATAAAACACCACTCGAACAATAACAACTTCGGTCGTAATAGACATAAACACACTATAGTTGAAGGGGGTACTTTGTTCTCTTCCTCAGTGTCCTCGTGTCTGAGGAAGAGAGCCGAGCTCTCGAAAATTTGTGGAAACAAATTTGTGAAAGAAAATTTTGGTAAACGTTTTTATGTTCATGACCGAAGCGAATCGAATTCTTACCTCTTGTATAAATGTTTGGATTATCCTATACAAAAGATCATTACTATACGATCGGTGGGAGGTCTTTTTGTGTATTGTATTTCTGGCGAGGTGCTTTCGTGGGACAATACAATACCATTTGCGAATATAATTAACTGTAACGATATTACTTTGGTTTGCTTCCACATCTTCTCTATTTCAATAGAAAGCTCTTTTTATATTTATTTATATAGGTTTTCTATCTAGATTTCCCTTACATTTTGATATTTATGACCGGCTGGAATTCATAGTCGTCCCCTTCTTCTAGGGGCGCCCGGTGTTGCTAAGGATTTGTTTTCTATATGGGAAATAACACGCATAAAACGCTACGGACTTTACACTTGTTCTTATTACTATGCTTCTACCATTGACACTATTTAGGGTCGGTCTTACAACCTCCTAATAGGAAAGTTATTTGTAGCAATTAACTATTTGGAGGATTTCAATAGTTTTGATTGGTGGTTGCCATGGAGAAAAGAAGCTATTCGACGAATAAGTAGTTATTAGGACATTGTAACACTGGACCTTGTGTATTTTCTGTTAAGTTCTATTTCAGACTTTCAGTTTGCAATACAATCCGATTTGTTATTTACAAACTTTACCACATATAATATAACCCAAGATTTCCACTTTCTTCGCATTCCGTTAACTTCTCTAACATGCTGGGTCAAAAGGTAACACGACTACTGTACTTCTATCAACAGGTGTACGTGCTGTACGACGTAAGATAACAAAGTGATTTCAGTATTAAATAATAAACAGGGTTGCATGTTTCCTCCCTCGTACGTGGCAACGTTGCATTCATTCACTTTACATTCTTTGCTTTATTATTTACACAGCCGACTGAGAGTGTAGCACGCTATCATGCAATGGGTCTTGTAGTCGCGTATAAGCGAGTGTTTATCACACTGCATTGCTTTTTACTACACTTGCAAGTGCATTGTTTTAATTTTATTTAACGATCGTAACGTGCTTGCATGTGTACACTGTGGGATGGAGATAAAACTGGGATACATAAAAGATTTTAGCTTAAATATCATGTTTCACTTTATTCCATCAGAGCTGTAAAATCACAAAACCGCCTTTCATCAATGTGCTGATATACGAATATAGTGGAAATTTATTTTTATATGTTTTTCCAGTTGGGCAATTTTGTGAATGGAGATCGTTTTTCATCCTATACGTTCCAATGTATGCATATTAAATTCCTCTACATTTACTTACTTTTAGCTCTAAACTGTATTTTTCGAGTAACTTTTCGTGAGCTCTGCATTTAGAACGTGCACGTGCACGTTAATCAACGGTGCATTATTACCAGTTTCGTTCTTTCTAGCCCTGTAATGTGTAACGAGGCGCCATATTTTGACCGGCTCACTCATCCCCCCCCCCCCCCCCCCACGTCAGTGTTCCGCACATAAGCCTCGTGGCGCTAATCCTGTCACGTGACACCCAACTAAGCTCCACACTGTGATTGCGTTTTAATTACTTTTTAGACAACACGATTTAATTGTACTTGTCTATTTGGAAATTTTTGTTTTCGTTTTTTTCTGTTTTTTTGTGTGTTAATTGACAAGTTTGGCTTGCACAAACCAAATTGTTGTTGGTGCTCTTGCTTCTATAGTGTGCGCACAGTGCGTAGTTTTCGCATGCCAAGATGGTGTGTGGCTTTGAACGTTTTCAGATTTTGCTTGAAACTTGAAAAGTCTTGTTCCAAGAAAGTAAGAGCACTACTGTGCAAACCCATTCGGAACACAACTATTGCACACAGAACAACTTTCGTGGCGTCTCAACTAAAGTCTTGTATAACCTAACTTTTCTTTATGGAGTACAACTGATGAAAAACACAATTTTTCCATCCAATTTTTGAAAATCACTTTGAGAATCAAACAACTGCGCGTGCATGGATAGTGAGCTTTAGTTAGGCCCCCACCCCCCATATACACATCTTTGCCCACCCAACAACCCTTTGCTTCACGGCTTGTGAACGCTTCCAGGAACGACCACCACATTAAAGCAGCGCTCAAATCGCTCTCACTCACCCGACCCGAGGGCAGACGTTTACCTCACCTTCAGATTTCCGGGACAATAACGCAAACAAATACGGTAGGTACCATTCTAGCATGAAGACCTCTCTCTCCCCCTTTGCTTTGAATTTTGTACATAATGAACTCGCCCAGATATAGCTTGATGTGGCGAATTACGTTGATATGCTCAGCAGCCAAGCGTGTGTTGTGTTCTAACAAGTTTGTCGTCTGGCCGCGTGTTTAGCGACGACAATTGTGTTTCACATCGGGCAAGTGGATTGTCTTTGTTCTCTGCTTGTGCGCCCCTTCTGGCTGGGGGTATATTTGCCACACGGGCGTCAAGGTCTACTTGATCTCTGCCTAGCGGAGGCTCGTCGAACTCCTTCAGTGGGACAGTGGGGGAAAAGGGACAGGGTAGAGGTTGGTCAAGAAGTTATCTGTATCGGAGAGTGAACCACGGGAGGAGATGTTGTGAATATCAGTGTGTGATGAGCATTAGTAATGTGATGTTGCAACACACTTTTCTAAATTTAATTAGATAATTATGTAAAAACTAAAATATTTGTTAGAACGGAGAAACATTTATAAGAAATACCATTAAATTCAATTCAATTCATTTTAATTCAATTTTTATTTTATCATTTTCATAAAATAATACAAGTAGATATAACACAAAATTCATTGACAACATATGTAAATGAAAAGAAGCCCACATAGGGTCACACCTCGTGTGTGGGCTGAATAATAAATAATGTATGTTAATAATAATCCAAAAATGACAATCGTACATGATACGTATGAAAAGCAGAACGTATATAAAATAACTTAGGTAGTAGTACTAATTCTAAATACAAACAATAATAATAATGATAATAATAATAATAATGTAGCATGAAAAGTAGGAATTAATCGAATGAATGTGGTTTGAGTTGTTTATAAATTTTGTTATTAAATTAACAATTTTCCTATACTAATTTTCTAGGGAATGACGTATTTTGGTTTACTTTTGGTCAAATTTGAAGCATTTAAAGCATTTTAACCGTCAGGAATAAGGAGTTCCACAGGGTAGGTTTAAGTACGGCCTTACTCCCCCCTGTAGATAGTTTGGAAGATGCATAGATAGCTTCGAGCGTCAGATTTCGCGTAGCGTGGTAGATTTTATGTTTATCATGCTCGCAAGCTGCGAAAAAAACTGAATATTACCTCACAAAGAGACGATGGGAAAATACCATAAACCGCGGCGTATCTTCCTTCTTCAATTCTTTGCTGCACCACGCGATGACAAGAGAACAGCGCCACCCACGTCACACACTCGCCACATCAAAGCGAGGGCGGTTCGCCAACGAATGCGCTGCTAAAGGGCCCCTCAAATTGCGTCGTGGATGGCGGAATGCGTATTTGTTCTGGTTAGCGGATCGGGGAAGCGGAAATGTTCTCCTGTCTCCCGTCTCATGTCGCTATAGGCTACAACAGAGAAGTGAGTCCTAGATGAATGCAAAGATTACTGAGTGGGGAAGATGTTTCATCGCCGTGTTAAAATATCTGCGCGCGCAAGGAGCGCTAGCCCTGCACGTTTGACCAAGGTCCACTAAATGCCCTGGGATTCAGTGGACCTTGAGTTTTAAACTTTTGGAAGAGCGACTCTTGCGATGAGAATTCGAACTACACGTCGGACTTAGAAAATTTCGCTCAGACACGCGCAGACGAATTCCCATATGGATGAACTATCTTCCCCACTCAGTCATCTTTGATGAATGACTGATAGACCTTTTTCAGAATTGGTCTAGGACCCTAGTAATCACGGCCCTCTAGATCTTCAATGACATCAATGGACAACAGTGAAAAATGCACCTTAACATAACTATCGAGGACCCTTAGATAGAGCAAATCACGGCCCTCTTGATTAATTCTGAAAATCCTCTTTTCCACGCAGCGGGCGCACGAGTCATGCAGATGCAATAGCTACAATAGTACCAACTACTGAATTTTCTACATCTCTAGTTCCTATCATTTATTTGAAACAGGTCCATTAGGAATAATTAGCGATCTTGGGTTGGTTACCTGGAAATTCCAATCACAGCGGACGTGACTAATGAGGCCTCTTCACTCTACTAAGCGCGGATGATACCGTATTTATGAAAGCGCCACGAATGAATTTGTCGATTTTCGTTGAAAAAGCGTGCACGAAAGAGGCAGTAGATAAGGATGTGTGGTCGACACATGAGAGTTTAGTTATTTATTTATTTATATATTTATTTATTTATTTATTTAATGTCTATCCTATTCAGTTATAAAAACTGATTTACAAAGGAGGACCTTAAATAAAACTAAGCTATGCAAACAATGAATAGTAATGAAATCATAAATAACAATAACAACAAAAACAAAACAAACTACTGAACTATATAAAATATAATAAAGAACAAGAAAAAATAATTGAGAAATGAAATAAAATCAAATGAAGTGGAAATTCAACATATTAAAAAAAAAAAAAGAAAAAAAAAAAAAATAGAAGTATGCAAATAAGAAAGAACATGAAGAAACAAGAAAAATTGTTGGACCCTGTTGATCCATGATGTTTGTTTCTAAAGCTGCGTACACACGGCGGATTTTGGCCTCACGACTGTCCGAAGACCACCTTGAGATCATCCGATCCGTTCAAGATCATGCGTACACACGTACGATCGTCATCGCAAGGATGTCGGATAGATATTTCTACACCAGTCGTCGTCTTGTCACGGGTTATTAGTGGAGGGGGTTGAGGGAGGCTCAGTCTGCGCATGCGCGATCGCTGGTCGGACGCTGATCGCATGGAAAAATACTGACCAGGCAGAGATTGGAACGGATCGTCGTATACGATCGCCTCAAGACCGCCAGTGTCTGTACACACGAGAGATTTCCATCCAATTTTCATCCGATCAGTCCATCCGTCCGACCGCCTTGAGGCCAAAATCCGCCGTGTGTACGCAGCTTAATGTTTCGCCGTGCATTACTTTGCAAGCTGTTGCTTCACGTCTCATATTTAGCGCATCCAACTCAAGCAAATAACACATCCCCCCCCTTCCCCCCTTACGCCCCGATCTACTCTATAATCCCGTAGCGTATTGTCTCTCGACTCGAAAGCTGTATCACTCAACACTTCAATTACTGTTCGTACCGTTGTACACGGTAATTATAAATGTATTGTTAAAATTTCTCGCAGTTAGCTAAGGCGAGGTTAACTTTTTAATGAGCTCCGACTAACTTTTGTTTGTGAGACGCTCTGCGCCGTTCACTGGTAAAGGCTGTTTCAAGTAAGCTTACAATTCCTTAGAGATAACAGCACTAGACAGTGACAACTTTGGGATTTCAGTGGAATCCAATTAGTATGTGTTGAATCTGTGATAGTTTTAGCAACTTTTAGCAACTTATTTATGGTGATTGCAAAACTTGTAAGTTTTGTGATTATTTATTTGTTGTGTTGTATTTTCGAAAACTATTCTTTTACTTCGTAAACGTTTAATCTTCATACTTTTTTCTGAACATTACATATTTTTGCCAGTGCCATTTTTAACATTTACTGACAACTTCAGAGATAGTCTGAGGAAGCGATTTATTTATTTATTTATTTGAAATATATCGTTAACAGGGCAAAGCCCCACCAGTAACGTATAATAAAAATAAAAATCAAGTACATGTACAACACACATGCACCAGAACAATACACAAAATCACAAATACATACAAAATTTACAAAAAAAAAAAAAAAAATGACAGTGAAACTGCCAAAGTCAACCTTAAAATTAAAACATAAATACAAACACAAATGTACACACATTTCCGCATTACATTCTTGAACTTTACTATTATACTATATTGGTGTACTACTTCTTGTTAATGATATATTTTTAAGTGCTGCTATCAACTATCAACAACTATGTTCTTACGGTTGTGTATCCAAACCACCCTGCGGAATCCCAGATGACTGTCCGAAAAATTGCTTTAAGATTGTCACATAGTCAAACAAAATATGTCGTCTCCTAGAGGTGTTAGCGCTATTTCTTTTAAATGTTTCTTTATTCCAATAAGTATTTCCGTTTTTGAAACGTTCTAATTTTAGTGGACAGGTACATTCCAACAACACGTCAATAATCTCACTTAAAAATGGAAATATTGATAGGAACAAAAAACATTAAGAAGAAAGTACACTATACATACATACCCCGTATTTTGAACTTCGGAAAAATATGTAGAAGGCTACTTAATTGTTTTCACCATAGCAACGGCCAACAGCCAATAGGAAGCCTATAGTTGCCATGGTGAAAACAAGTTAGTAGCTTAGTAAATATTTATCCCAAGGTTATAATACCAGGTGTAAAATCTCTAAGCGGCGACGCACCTATTTTATTTTATTACTTGTATCAATTTCAAAAGAGAAAATCGGGTTTTCCACAGGGTATATATATCATATTTTTTGTAGGAATACCCGTTCTAGGGTGCACACCAGCTTTACCTGATGTGCCCCTCTTCAGGGGACTAACTAGGTTATTAGGGTGTTTGGATAGTTGGGAAGGATTGTCCGAGGGCTGATAGACTCAATCCCAGCATTCGCTTTAACGACTGAGGAAAACCTCGGAAAAAACCTTCAGTCAGAACTGCCGGTGGCCGGAATCGAACCAGCGACCTCCCGAATTAGAGTCTCGCGTCTTACCGCTGAGCCACCTCTATCGGTACAGGGTATATGTGGTCATACACCCTTACGTGGCACAACCTATAGATATACGAGGCAACTGTTTCTGTGTGTTTTTGTACTCACAGAATCCCTCTCACACAGGTACCGGCGTCGTCATTGCCTAGACTCTCTCTATAGCAGCAGTGTGACTTGTATTTAGTTACTAATTAGTAACGAAGCCGGCGGTTACGCATAACGTTTTGTGTCAGCGCTGTGGGTGAGTTTAGGAAAGTTTACGGTTTGGAAAACAATAAGCTGCGGGGGGGGGATCTTGATACTGACTGCATCTATTGTTGTGGGAGGTGGGTTTTAGCGGGAGAGGTTTAGTTTACTATATTATACCGCGCACTAGTATTGAAATTAAACAATTGCGGAGACGAGTTTGTATTGTCTGTGCGTCGTGCGTACGGTTGCTAATTGTGGTATTTCATGTGTTTGTGTACACCTTTAGGCGACAAAAGTTAAGTCACGGATAGGGTGGCAACGTTCCTTACTCAGCCCTAAATAAATAAATAAATAAATAAATTCACATTTAGAGTCTACCCACTCAGTAATTAAACTGATTTGCAGTGGGGGACTTTAATTTAAAGTGACTAAACCAACCCTGTAGGCTTCGAACACCATCGACGAGTGAGCGATAACCAATCAAAGATCGATATTTCAAATATGAAACAGATGAATCAGTGATTGGACAGTGCGAACACCTGCGGACAGATGCCAGAATCAACAAGGCCGATTCAGAACAACTTTGAATTTATTGAGTGCTTCGTTGCTAGGACGGCTCCAAAGTCACCGTTTACTTATTCCTATGCCAAGAAGTAATGGAATTGAATCCACATTAGAAGTTAAAAAACTTCTGCCTGAAGCGGGATTTGAACCCGGGACCTTCTGCATTGGAAGCAGGGATGCTAACCACATATCTTGATATTATATTGTATTTATTGAAATTTACCCGCCCGAGAGCGGGAACGCCAATGTAAGGCAGAAATTGCCCTCTTTAGCCATTTACAGGATATGACTTAAAAACGAAAGTAAGGACTAAGTACTAACTATTGCTAATAATATAAAGTGTCAAACAGGGTTTCAAATTGGAAGAACACACTTAAAAAGAGGTTAATGGCTGGTGGGTGTTAAATAAAAATAAATAATAAATAAATTCACATTTAGAGTCTAGCCACTCAGTAACTAAACTGATTTGCAGTGGGGGTAACTCAGTACCACAGATATGTCCATATGAATGTGACTTGTATTTGATTGGAGTGGTGGGGGGGAGGGGGGGGGGGACTAGGAAATAACAAGGCAAGTGTGTGTTCGACACAAAATAGCTTGAAAAAGTGAAAAATTAAGATATTTTTTTGTTTGTACGTTGGTGTCACATTATTTACGGCTCAATCACGGCAAGTGTATATTATTTCTCTTTACCTACTGCGCTGAAACTTTCATTATAGTATGGCACAACACATTGGTTCTGTTTTAGTTTTAAAATCTGAAATTTACATTAAAAATCGTCTTAAATTGTAAACTAAATAATGCTTCTATCCACTATCTTGAAAATACTTGGTGAACGTTTGTAGTTATAATCCCAAACAGCGGCTTAATGCGTTCATAATAGAATGTTAAGTCATAATTTTATCGCAGTTGACATTACTTATTGCGTTTTAATAACATCTGAATAGGTCTATTCATCATCACACACACATGACACCTACCTGTGTGTTAATCGTTTTATAAACGCAACTTTTAGTGCACAGGTTTTTATACGTCGTACACGACATCCGAATGGTTTCCGATGATAAATGTTCGTAAGATCTCATTGCTCATTGCGAGGAGGCAATGCTCACAGTATTATACGCTATATAGCGTGTAAACTGTAAGGACATTGCAAGTAAACGTACACTACTCATCCACTATACTTTTAGTTTTGACCAGTCGGTAGTATCGCGAAATTAGCATCTAAAAGCATCGGTAAGCATCTCTTATTATAAATACTCTATCTAATTACATAACACAGAAATGGGGAACTACCGAACAAATGATTTACAACATGTGGATTACCCATCTGGTCACCCTCTTTCAATAATGTATAATATACGGTCGCTGTCTGTTTTTTATTTTTTTTTTGTACATGACCTCCTGACATAAATCCGACTGTCCGTCTGTTTTTTATTTTATTTATTTTTGTTTTTATAAGTTACATAACCTCCCGACATAAATTTTGCGCAAGTGGTATTATTATGTAGGAGGCCTATTTCCTAGTTTTCTCACAAAGCAATTTGTATAAGATGAAGTTACTTTACGTTACGCACGTGATTTAGTTTAATCAAAGAATTTGGGTTTATATTAGGTACTATTACTATAAGGTCCAGTCTAACAATGTCCCAATAACTACTTATTCGTCGAATAGATTGTTTTCTCCATGGCAACCACCAATAAAAACTCTTGAAATCCTCCAACGCGTAGTTTAATTGCTACAAATAACTTTCCTATTAGGACATTGTAAGACCAACCCTTAATATACTATTAATGCATATTAGCTACAAACTGATAATTATAATAATATAAAACAACCAATATTGGAGAGAACATATACACATCACGTGGTTAAAAAAACTACTTGCCCTGTCTTGTTTGCGTAGAGCCTTAGGCAACAAACATATTGCGTTCTTTTTCTTCTGGCGAAACAATTTCAAGACTAAAGTTTCCTTTGTTTTTATGCACCCAAATGTCTCGTTCTACCCTTCCCCCTCACCCCCCCCCCCCCATCCCCTTCACTGCCCCTACAGTTTGAATGCCAGTTGTCATAAATCCGCATCGTACATATACGTATAAGTCAACTGCTGACATTTCGCTATATAGTATTTTTATTTTCTTACTAAATATCACTTTACACGGATGGTTAACCCATTAAGTTCGCTTCTCGTATAAGTAGGCTAACGTCACTCACAATTTGGCCGCAGCGCTTTTCTTGGCTGGTTTACGATAACTACCAGCTGAGAAAAAGCGTTGCGTCGAATGGTATAATTACATGGTCCGTGCCGACCGACGCTGACCGGGAAGTATATATACGAACCAAAAAACAAAGTGTTAGATAATTTTTCAAAATATTTGTCTAGCTGTTGGCTGCACAAAACAAATAAAATTACTAGACTGTGAGAAATTGTGTTAGGCTTCTTGCAAGCTTGTTTTACAACAATGAAACAAATTAGGTGAATCGATGGACAAACAACAAGCTGATAAACAATAAAATATTCTGATTTTGAAAACAAATCTTCAAAACAAGCAAGAGACATACAAAACTTTCACAACTTGGTTGTCCATCATTAAACGTTTTAACTGGTGAGCAGTTACTATCGCCATACCTCGTTTTCTTCATAATGTTGCAACTTGATTATTTTGACAGCTCGTTGTTTGTCCATCAGTTCGATTCATTTGTTACATTGTTGTAGTTCGGCTGTGACGTCAGTTGCAAGTTCCCTATAGGCTGGATCTGATAAGGTTGCTGTATCGTTCATGGGATGCAGCACTGTCTCTTGTGCATTGTGGTCGTTGTTACCGAATAAAACTATCGGCAAAATCGGCTTCTCTACGTCTGGTCGAATAATAGTCGATCGAATACATTCGGTTAAAATTATTATAAAAATAACGTTTTCGAAGTAAAAGAATGGATTTCGATCGACAGTAGCTTTGTTCGACTGTCTTACACTTTACACTATGGTGTAAGTTAGTATCAGTGCTGAATCGTTCTTTTGTACCGCCTCCCCCCCCCCCCCCCCACTCCCATGTAAGTAAGTGTAATTAAAACTTCACTAGCGTAGCCAGTGCCGATTTTTACACTGGCCAGTGTAGGACCTGGTCAAGATTAAATGTGTTACTGTGATGTTATTGTATGATCGTCGTAATGAGGTTTCGTTATCTGTAGACTCTCATAATATCTGTCTTGTGTATCTTACCGCAATTTCGATTCTGAAAGTTGTTTTAAAGATATGAAAACAGAAACGCTTAAATTCTCACTATCTGAGTTGCATCGTTAAATACAAATAAATCGCGAACACTTTGAGCTTACGTGAGACACCCTTTACTATGTAATTATCGAGTATATATACACTGAGTGTACGTATATACATAAGATTGCATCTCGATCCATTAAACCAGGCCTCATTCAGTTGGTTATGCAATATATTAGAACCTGTGGCCAAGACGTTTGCTGGCAATTTATCGGCCCGTCCGATTCAGTCATAGCGGTTAGTCTGGTCGTACAGTTGCGAGCATAAATCCTGGCATTAGAGGAGAAAATAGGTCTTGCGTTTAACCAGCTGAAACAAGCATTGAGAGTGCTCAGTAGTCATTGAGAAAAAATGTTGTTTATCGCAACGATCTTGTTTCTTCGTGGTGTCTGAATTGATCGTAAAATTAATACTTGTTGCCAAGTTCGAACTTGACCTCGCTTAAAGTACGAAAGTAACGTTATTGTTGATGTCTGAAATGCAAATCAACTAGGTGAGTAATTAATTAATTTTGTTGTTGTTTTCCTGTCCCATGAAAGGGCAGGATGGCCAGTGTAGGGTTATGGGCATGCCCATACCCTCTTTAGCCTCACTTTTACAGAATTATGCAGACTTACAATGGCTAAAAGCGTTAAGATTACTTCAAACTACGCATACATGACAACAAATTCATCCGTCTTATAGGCATCACTTCAAAGTGCGCATAGATGACAACGAGTATATTCATCCCTCTTACATAGGCATCACTTCAAAGTGCGCATAGATGACAACGAGTATATTCATCCCTCTTATAGGTATCACTTCAAAGTGCGCATACATGACAACGAGTGACATTACTTCCTCCCTCATCTCGCTAGTGGAGGGGGTTTGGTGGGGGGGGGGGGGGGGGGGAGGGGAGGGGCACCCACCTAAGGCGGCCCCACTCAAGACCCCCGCACAATAGATTCTCTCGCTTCATAATGACCTGCAAGATGGAAATTAAAAAAAAAACACAGCCGGCCCTAATGAGAACAGTACGCGAGCCTGCCACTTGGTGGTTGTCTTGGCCGTGTGACGTCAGAGACAATTGTGCGCCGAAATGAGTTTCTTACAGAAGAATAATCGTTTCTCAAGTATTATTACACCAGACTTGTGCAAGCAAGCATGGTCTTGCTTGATTCATGTGTTTTAAGTTTAGGTGGCATGCAGCGGTGCTTTATACGTGTGGGGACATAAAGGTGCATTCACAATCTTTACTAGTACTATGGTTTAATGATTAACACAGCCAATCAGAGCGCAGTATTCTCCGTCCCAGCCAATGAAAGAAGCCTGTGGCTTAGTCTTAATCATTAAACCATAGTACTAGTAAAGATTGTGAATGCACCTTTAGCCAATACACCAAACAAGGCCTCCTTATGGATGTATTCTCGAAATATCTTGTGTTCGTCATACCAGAACCAAAGATTATAAAGGGGTTATAGATAGTTATTGCCCGTGTTAAATTATCTGCGCCTGTGATTTTACTCTCCGCTTCCCCTCGCCTACAAGCTAGTCGTAGTTCTGCTTCACATTACCGACAGCGCTGGAGTCACATTTTTGGTTGCAGATTGCCCCTCGCCCCTATCAAAAGTAGCAATACCCATGTTTCATATGTCTCACTCACTCATGCTGCTTCTGCCATTTCCTATCTTTCTCTCACGATAGTCGCGAGTGTCGTGTTATCTGAGTCTCCCCTACCTCCAAGCCTCGGCCAAGCCTCCACCGCCAGACAGTGTTGCCACCAATTCGTCCCATTCATGTTATTTCTCCACGGATCTGTTGGCTGGCTGGCTCGGACGTTTTATTACGAATTACTCTTATCGATACGTTGTCGCGTCTAGAGACAATCCTTGTGTTAACTATATTAGTACGATAGTATGATTGTTATCTAGTAGGGCTTTTTATGTATTACCAATAATTGTCTAAGTTATTTATTAGGCCTACTCATTCCGATGTCCAATACCAGGACGGACGGAAGGCTAATATTGCACTCTTGATCCATTAGATTAGTGGTGTAGGTGGGAAGGGGAAGGCCGGGGGCTGTTAGGAGGACTCAATCCTAACATTCGTCTTATGACTGAGGGAAACCTCAGTAAGGATTGCCAGCGGCGGGAAGTAAGTCTCGTTTACCAATGAGGAGCCGATTCAATCGGTGGTTGTCAAATGGGTACCAGCTTTGAGTTTTTATATTATCGAATTTATAAAATCCTATATTCGAGTACGTGTGGTTATCAAAATATGACGAGCAAGTTTGATATGATTAACAGAAAGCAACATGGATGTAATTTGTTTCCTTTTAGTATAAATATGTGCAAGTACTGTATTCAAGATTACTGCGGGCGATTTCCTTCATAGAGCAGTATCTGTCGGTATGACTCGATAGTTATAACTTATTAGTTACATGTTTTATACGTTGGCAAGATAAATAAACTCTGTTGTCTCGATTACTCTTTTAGTCGTTTGCAATGGCATTTTTGGGCCTATAATCATTTTCGAAAACTTTATAGGGGATATAAAGCTAAAACTCTCATGTTTTGTGGTAAGCAAAAGCAAATGGGGCACTTGTCCACCTTGGATGTCGGGAATTTTAACATTTAACTAGCTATCTATCTATACGATACGCGCTATAAAGTACGTACAGATGTATTGTATTGTATTGCATTGCATTGCATTGTATTTTATTATAAATAACAAATTATTGAAATTGAAATTATATAGTCAATCAAGCCCTTCACGAATATGTCAATTTCAACACAGTCCGATAAGTATTGCTATTTGTAGATAT
The DNA here is from genome assembly GCA_945910005.1 of Isoperla grammatica. Taxonomy (NCBI): domain Eukaryota; kingdom Metazoa; phylum Arthropoda; class Insecta; order Plecoptera; family Perlodidae; genus Isoperla; species Isoperla grammatica. The sequence goes on from OX246748.1 coordinate 19,696,456, forward strand.
AAATCAAGCACCAGCACCACTGACTGATACGACTGATACAATATGACCAGGCCAGCCCCCCCCCCCCCCCCCTCTGCACCAGACGTCAAGTGCTCGCTGACTAGCTTATTATTTGTTTATACTTACATTCTCTTACGTTTTTTTTCATTTATAGGATTTTAATATGCATTTTACTTTTTGTTTCTATATAGTCAATCACGGCCAGACGGACCAGTTAACATCCATATCTCAAACGATATTCTTTCTACGTTCGTTTGTATTATTAGACCTACTGTTTCTTTTGGATTTAAATGTGTATTTTTTCTTGTGACTCGTTACCATTTAAATCTCATAAGATATTACATGGTTATAATTACTATTTGTTATGGTTTGCTTTTGTTTAAATTATATTATAATTTAAGGGAACTTATATATTAATTTGTGACTATAGTTAATCATGGCCATTTACCATTTTTTGCACCCCTCAAGATATTGTTCCTACGTTTTGATGATTTCCATGTCATACAGTGTTTTCTAACTTTATTTAAATGAGAATCAAAATGGAACCCTGTTTTGACAAAGTACGCGTGGACCTAATTGAACTCCCAAAATCGGTTAAAAAGTGTCGACAAATCCAAAAAACCGCATTGCGGACAAATTTGGGAGCTTCCACCCCTACAACCTACATGGAAACAGTTATTTAAACTTTCTCCCTAACTGCATGTTTAGTTAACTGGAACTTTAGTTTACTGGATGTTTAGTATTTTATCATGATTTAAAATACTATTGGGATGGTAACTCCCCATATCATTAATTATTTTTTTTTAAATAATAAAACATATAATATAAAATTACAACATTGCCCTCCTTTGTAGATCAGTTTTATAATAACTGAATAGGACATACTCCACAAAAATACATAAAAAAAAGAAATTGTGCTACAGTGTTGTACACACACTACATTTCTACATTATATTACAATAACAAATATGAAAGTACAATATAACATAAAGGAATCAATTGCAACACGTACTGTAAGGGCTTGATCCAACTGCAGTGGCGTATTCATGAATTCATCGACCGTAGGCGGAGGAAGGGGGGGGGGGGGGGGATTTTATAAAATAGTGGGTCTAGCTGCCGAAAGCTGTTAAATTGTGTATGTTTTTTTTTGTTACTTATTTACAGTCAATAGGCTTATGTGGTGCTTTGATTAATATAAAAAAATAACAATACTTATCGGATCGCGTTGAAATCACTTACTCGTGAAGGGACGGATTGACTATAGAATTTAAATTATGTTTTATTTTGTTTTTTATTTACATACTTTTATGAAATGGCACATATAGCGTGTATCGTATAGAAGGAAAGTTAAATTGTAAAGTTCCTGAAATCCAAGGGGGGGGGGGGGGCCGTCCCCCCCCCCCCTCGCGGTGCTCATGAGAACCAATATCTTGAATTACAAAAATAAAGAACAAAGCATTTTATGTTTGTATGAAGTGAACTGTAATGAACAGTAGGTAAAGTTTTCCGAATTTTGTTTATTTTTCTCTAAACCTACCTGTCTTTGTCTCTTGTCGGAAATGAAAAGAATCGTACAGGTAGTACCAGTCCTACACACAGTGGCGTAGCTATCGGGTGGAAGAGGGTGCAGTTGCACTCGGGCCCGGGCCCCAGAGGGGCCCGGGCCCTCTCTCCAACTCCATGTTTGTCCCAATAATCGATGTATGGTTTTAGTTTAACCTGATGAAAATTTTCTATTGTTGCAAAATTATTACCAATTTACAATTATTTCGCGCTCATTACGCAAGAAAAATTAGGCATTAGACTTGACAGTTCAACATGCAAGAACTGACAGGCGAAAAGAGTTTCAACTAAGGAAAAATGTGAAGCAATTGTATCCATAGGGGAACAAAAGACAGTAATCTTCCTATTCAATTCCACAGAAACGACTCAAAGAGTAATCTTTGCTTGACTGCAATTACAAACGAATTTGGCTATTGTTTTACTATAAAAAGTTATCAAATTAGCTTTTCTTGGAACTGAATAAATAAGTGACAAACAGACGGATTTGCCATGGTCAGGAAAAGCTGTTTGGACTGATGGCTTCTCTTATAGAAGAGGGTTGGTCATCAATTCAGTAATCGTTGATCCCTCATTGCCCATTGGGTGTGAGCGCGTGTGTGAACTCTGTGTCCCCGTTTATCTTAGTGCTTTTACTGCGGTTAGTTCTACATATTTTAAAAACTAATATTTGTTGGGTTATTGTGTATGATTGTGTCGTGTGGTTTGAGTTATTGAAATATAGTTGGTCTATTAAGTCTACATACAGTGAGTTAAAATTTAAGTTTCAAACATGAACGTGTATAAACATGATTGTGGCGCCATGAAAAGGGAGTAAAAAAAGAAAGTGAAAAACGAATCAATCAGCAACTAAAACTTGACACATTCTTTCTAGTACGTACTAGTCGTCCATCAGGCAGTGCAACTGACCAAACTGTAAGTAAAGATGCAACAGACTCAATAGCTATAGCCGATCCTGAAGATAATCAAGAGCAACAGCAACTTAGTTGAAGAGTTACAAAATGATTATTTACCGGTACGATTATTTTTCCGCCAACTTATTGTATTGTATTGTACCTACTGATATCCCTGAGCAGACCAATACTAGCTTCTCTACCGACAAGGCCAACTTTAATAAATTAACGTCTCAAGATAAACGATTCATTATCTCTTTAGGACCGTGCAAACCATGCGGCTCATTCCCGCGAGTGTTTTGTGCGTATAAAAAAAAAACGGGGGAGGGCCCGTCTTGTCCAGTTTGCACCCGGGCCCGTAAAGGCGTAGCTACGCCACTGGCCTACACAGTTATTACTATTATTAACGCAATTTTTAAAACTGCATGCGTTTCCTCTCGGCAGTGCCATCATGCCATTAGAACCCAAGATAACCTATACCTACTTCGTAGGTGATTAGAACTGTACGCAATCTAAGTCAGAATGAAGACAAAGGTCTTCCACATACTCCATCAAAGATTGCTCGCATATCGGATTCGGCTACAAAATTGAGTATGGTCAGTGCTTTGTACAGTGTTGCAACGCAATCATACCTACAAGGAAAGAGAAGGAACGATCGCAGCAGGGAGCGTGAGTGAGATACCGGAAACCTGGATACCGCTTGGCGAGACGGGAGGGAAGTTACCGCGCGTAGAAGAAAATCTGGCTAGCGCTCCCAGTGTACTGAAGCCGAACTACAAATCGCTTGTGGGCCAGGGGAAGCGAGGAGGGAAACCTCAAGCGCAGAAAATTTAACACAGGGAATAAATATCTATACAACCCTCTATAATCTTTGCCAGAACCTTTTACATATTATGTTTTGACGTTCTTATTTGGCAAATAAATAGTTATTCGCTTTCAAATATTTTAGCTAGCCCTGTAAACCTTCATTTACAATGGCGTTGATTTCGAATAAGGAGGCCGTAACGACAGAGGTCGGACAGTTACATTCACCATTATCTCCTTCTTTGATTGGCGCACATTTTCAATACTTGTCTGATTCAAAACACCGTTATGTGTGTAGAGACTATTTTTGTATTCAAAATGTTTCCTATTGATTCCATTTATTCTGAAGAGCATAGTTTTTGTTTATATATCTCTATCCTATCCTCTTCATATCCAACGTACAATAGTAACACAGAGCAATACTGCACAGAGCATAATAGATGGGCAAATGGAATGGGAAAATAGTCGAGGCAGGACCAACCAAGATTGAAAACAAATAATCCAGAAATACTTTACTTTTGAATGTATTCACTCTCTCAAAGACACATTATAATGACGTCACTATCTAACATGGCGGCAACTAGGAGTACTTGTGGTGGTCTTCATTTCTACAAACAAGTGCAATGGCGTCCAATCCGCACTAAACTAGGCGTTCGCTTCTTCAGTACTCCTTGACTATAGGGACAAGTTTTCCCGCTAGAATGCGCATTTAAGCTATGCGATCGCGAATATAAAAATGCGAAAACACTAGCAGAAATAACGAGAGTTGTTAATTGAAACCAATCCACATTTTGATAACATGAAAACAAAACGGGTATATACAATAGACCGCGGAGCTCTTATCAATCGACTTTCCGAGTCCACAACAAGAGAACAAACAGTTGTTTTGTTATACTCAAATCGGTATTTGAGCGTACGATATTGTCGTCCGCACAAAGCCGGATTTAACTCATCGCCGTGGCGCGCAATCACACGGTGCCTTTAAATACAACATTGTTTGTTTGTTTGTTTGTTTGTTTGTTTGTTTGTGCGTTAAGGGTCCTCCACCCACTCTGTTGTTTGCCGCGAGAACCGTCGAGATTACCTAAGCGTAGCGTATACAGCCCGCCTAACCACAATGCACCGTAACGAGACGACCTGTAGCGTATACAGACACAATGGTGGTTCACGTGACAAAGGGCCCATGTGTCAAAAACAGTGAGCGCGCGAGTCTTGGGATCGATGCTGCTACATTTCGTGCCCTACCCCCCCCCCCCCTGCCCCCCCCTGCCGCCGCTTTCATTTACTTGGTTTTGTTTCGAGGGGGTGCGCGCAATTCGTCTTTGGAGACGTTATTGTGTATACACGGGAATAATCCCCCCCCCCCCCCCTATCGACTATGATATACGGAGATAGTTTGACGTTAGGATGCCGGGGGTTCACGGTTAGCGGGAGGCGGAGTGTGGTTAGACTTGGAGGGAGGCTGTCATGTCTGGGTGTACACAGATTGTTTATTGTGTGTATCGCATTATGGAAGACTAATTATTATAAGTATTTATTAAACATTAGCAAACGTGGTAGACCAAGAGAAAAGCGGGAGGACCAACTGGAAAATAATTTAGAAGAGATAGGTGAGCTGTAGGAAGACGTCGAAGCACGAAGGCTGTGGGAAGATCGAGGGAAATGATCGAGGGAATTAGTAGGAAGAAGTAGGAATGACGAATAAGAAGAAGAAGAAGAAAAAGATGTGGAAGAAGAGACGTGACCGACCTGGCAATCCGATGTTAGTAAACTCTATGCCCTGAATATTGGTAGGTAGGCTAACCACCCCCTGACCCGATTTATTTTGAAGACGGGTGTATGAATATATATATTCATATTAGTTTGTTGGTAGTTGTGACAAGAGTGTACCCTAAAAAACTTTACTTCGATCCTCTTTCGTGAGAGTTGTCTTTCAATTTATGATCTTGTGTTCATTTCGTATGTTTCGTTAGAAATAATTATAATACACTGTACGTTAAATAGTTTTCCTCTAAAACGTTAAAATTTGTTTTGGCATAATGAATAGTATACTTTTAAAATCTAATTTACCTACAAATATTACACTAATGAAAACTGACAACGATAAGCTCCTTACTCAGCCAATCTCGAAGGGAGAGAAAAATGTTACAACGTAAAGACAATGTTGAGGACAAATGTAATTATTGCCGTCGTTCAAGAAATAACTTCGTAGTTGCTGCTTGCAAATTAACAACTTTATTTATACCTTCTAAAAGCTTCTCTGGTAGTCTGTATACGTCTTCAATACTCGTTTCTTGTTAATGAAAACTCAAACACAAACTCTCACATAAAGTATAAGTAACTCTTGGAATAAATGCAATCTTGACAGATATGTTAGTTCTGTATTCCTGCACCGTCATCTATGTAATTACTATTTCACAGAGAAGAGATACGTATATTTGTAACAGTAAAAAAATTAAGATGGTTCTTAACTTGTGGAAATTAACAAGTTTTCTTAATGACTCGCGTGTACATTATGTAATGCACAGCTAGAAATGAGAGCATTACATACACTTGCAGACAAAAGTAAATGATCAAGTCATCAAGGGTATAACGGAAAACTTTCTTACGCTAACAATTATTCTAGTAATAATAACGTCAATTGTATGTCAATAGTTGTAAGATGTTTTTGGTTAGGTCTGTATAAAAATACGTGGGTTGTTTATTAGCAAAAATGTATTTTTTCTTTTCATTAACTACTTCGGAGCAAGTGATTTTTGAAGTTTCAATTATTTCCATAAAGTTAGATATTGAGCTCTGCAAACACATTTCCAGTAATAATGAGATAAGTTTTATGTAAAAGTCACAGAATGCTTTTGGTAAGGTCTTTATAAATATACCTCGTCGGTTCAAAACTTTTATTTCTTTCATTTACTACTTTCGCGGGGGGAAGCGGCGTTTAAAGCTGTTTCACTTCTTGCAATTACACCGTCACCTTCTCATATCCAGTGTTGCCATGTCTCTCAGTTCTACCCCGCAGAGCCGCACGATTGCGCTATTGAGTGAATAGGACTAGGACTATAGACGGGCTCGACAGTGAAATGAATATAGAGACAGGGTTGCTTGCATGAAAGTGGGGAATTATGCATTCATATCTTTGGCAAGGAAAAGTAGAACGCGTTCGGGAAACTTCTGCCTTGTAACGCGGTTTCCACGGTGGGTTGGTGATATGTCGACATTTTGGGGTGGTTTTGTATACTCGCGGGTTATCGAGACGATGAGTGTGATGATGGTTTATTGCTCGGGCATTTTAAGTGCTTTTAAATTCTAAACTAATGATTCTGCTCGCGGGGCTATCGAGACGATAGGTGTGAGGATGCTTTATTGCTCGGACGTTTTAAGTGCTTTTAAATTCTAAACTAATGATTCTAAAGTAATAATTTTTTAAAAGCAAAATGTGAGCTAGCCGTATTATATAGTTGAGAAACTGTAAGAATGACGGCCTCCGCCTTATCCCCACCACTGCTACCCGACCCCCCCTTAACTCCATGAAACAACAAACTGAACAACTGAAACAAACTGATTTTCAGTTACGCATTTCATTTTGTTAGGTTGTCACGGAGTTGAGGGGGGTCGGGTAGCAGAAGTGGGGATAAGGAGGGGGCTGTCATTCTTACAGTTTCTCAACTATTGTACGTTTCCGTTCCGTCAGGAATATGTTATTTCAACGCGACACCCGATAAGCATTGTTGATGGAAATCGGAGCACCACTGACTGTGGTGAGCGGGGGCAATATGACATCGCCGGCCCGCACCTCTCGTGTAACTATAACAAGGGCGACGCACTCGGATCAAGGTCACCTGGTCACTTAATAACGCGACACACAGCAATTCTCTCATGATTAAAAGTTGAAATACGCACTTATGCGGTAGAAACGGGTACTAGCGAGTTGAAATATAGTTTGAGTGTTGACACTTGGCCTAGGCCTAGTCTTAACGTTGTGTTATTACACTCTAGGTAGTGAAAACAACTTCATTTTCACTTAAAAGCGAATCAAATACGAAACGGTTTTGTTGTGTACATCAGTGACACTCGCTGGCAATGAAAAATAGGTATTTGTCGTTGCACACATTATTATGATAGCGAAAGCCGGTGTTTATCTCGGTTGTGCGGCCATGTTGTTTTGTTGACAGCTGACGGTGGCGCATTCTGTTATTGAATTTAACCACGATGCGGTTCGTCAGCCTGTCAACACGGCAATTAAGCGGAACATAACGTAAGTAGCGGCACTTGCGCGCTGCCTACCTCATAACCACATTCATCATCGTCGTTCGTTATTTCTTTTCAAACTCTTTGTTTTTTATCAGCCGTATATGAGATTAAGCCATTCTTGCGGCTCTACTTTCAGTTGGTTCCCCGCCCACTCATGACGATCATTTATCCCTTCTCGACACGCCACGTGGGCGATTGTTACGGGCTACCCTGATTAGGCTAGGCAATTTGGCTCCACGTTGTAGATAACAGTCGTACCGTTGAATTTATTAGAATTAAATGAATACAATACATAAAGGCACCTGTTATTTCACCTCGTCGAAAGTCGATACAAAGTCACAAAGTTTTGAAAAGGTATTGAAAAGGTATAGTTACACAGATTTGGTAAAACCTTTAAGGGCCAGTTTACACCAAACTTTAACACGGCGATTTTCTGTTAATCGGAGATGAAAAATGGCGCCCAGTAGAAGTCACCGTGCGTTTTTGATTTAAGAGCGAAGGATACCTCTACGTCAAAAACCGCAGAAAATTTTCATTTTTTAATTATATCTCAAGATTGGAACACAAAATCGAAAATCTGAGACACCATAGCACTGTGGTATGGTTAGCCCTACAGACTGAATAATAAATGTATTTAACGTTATAATCAGTATGACTGTGATAACGATTTCCTTAAATTACTAAGGAAATCGTTATCACAGTCATACTGATTATACCGTTAAATACATTTATTATTCAGTCTGTAGGGCTAACCATACCACAGTGCTATGGTGTCTCAGATTTTCGATTTTGTGTTTCAATCTTGAGATATAATTAAAAAATGAAAATTTTCTGCGGTTTTTGACGTAGAGGTATCCTTCACTCTTAATGTTTGTTGAAACCGTGGTAACCAATTCGAGATTAGTAAATCGGCCGATTAAAAAGTTTGGTGAATTCGGACCTATGTCGTCAAACATCATTTAAAAAATGTTTTTTTTACTGCTTTCCACATGGCTCTCCTAGTAGCCGTATGTTAACATATACCCTGTTGTGTTGACTAACAAAGTAAGTAGAGAATGGAAGCAAGTGTTTCTACTGACTGAAATTGGTGACATCTCTTTGACTTAAAATATATCGATGTCATTCATACATACTTTTAGATTTTATAAAAAGTCATAAAAAGTCCAATTTCAGATTCTTCTTCTGGCTGATCTGTAAGAAATGTTGATTATCAACGATTTTAGAGACGTTCGTATACTTTCTTGACAACCGTGCAAATTTGTAGATACATTAAATGTAGCTGACGTTCAGAAATAGGTTCCTGTCAGTTGCTAAATCTGTCATATCTTCTCTTAACAAGTTTTTTTTTTTAGACAATTAACTTCTTGTGGTGTAGTACGCGTGTATAAAGGGTTTCAGCTGATCCATTCAGTTATCAATGAACTACTCAGGTGACCCTAATCACGTATTCATGCACCCAAGATCGCTACTACTCCCAAATCCTTCCACGCATATTATGTAGATATGACTTAATACCTCGCCACAATTTGTAACCGTTGCCCAGGGAAATTAGACTGAAAGGCGAGTATTATGAATCAACAAGGGTTTACCCAAAGGTAATGTGAAAACGAGCATGATCTTATATTAATAGCGCACGTGTGCTCGGTTTAATAATGCACAAATTACATCAATTAGATTCCTCGGTATAAAGCTTTGAAATATGCTGAGCTTCATGTTCAAAGCTTTACCTCACTCGTCTTGATAAAAGTGTATCCTCCATTAATATAAATACATTCGGCTCAAGACCAATCCATAGCTTCAAATAACCCAAATTCTTGGACTGTGAGTGTTATCCAAGACCAATAAGTGTTAAAAATGATATTGGTTCTTAACTTTCCCATTCATGTTTAAGTGGCCAGTATATGTGAAACCTATAGCTTTTACGTCTAAGGGCCGGTATTACAATCTCTTGATAGTGCTCCCTCTAATGATTATCATCCTGATAGCACTTTTTGGCGTATTATGACCTGCCGATAGGACTATCCACAAGATACTGCTAAGCTAGCAGGAGGATTTCTTATCAGCTGGATGAAGTACCGGATAAGGTTAGCAGCATGGTTAGCAACCACATTTTTGCAAAAACAACATGGATGTCAACCGATATGAGGACTCTGATTCTGACGACGAATTTTTAATGTATGTTGCTGCAAGGACACGCCAGCCCAAAAATATAAGGCCTAGGACTAACCATTTGGAGTTTTGGAACGATGAAGAGTTTTTTATGCGATTTAGATTAACAAAGCCGACTGTTCTACACCTTCTGAACCTGATTGAGCATCGATTGGAGCACCCCACGGCTTTACACACACGTCTTTACGGCGTTATTAAGACGTCATTACGGATACCGACTGTCGTCACTATATCTAGCAAAGAGGTCTTTACGGCGTTATTAAGACGTCATTACGGACACCGACTGTCGTCATCATATCTCTCAATGACGTCTTTACGGCGTTATTAAGACGTCATTACGGACACCGACTGTCGTCATCATATCTCTCAATGACGTCTTTACGGCGTTATTAAGACGTCATTACGGACACCGACTGTCGTCATCATATCTCTCAATGACGTCTTTACGGCGTTATTAAGACGTCATTACGGACACCGACTGTCATCTCTCAATGACGTCTTTACGGCGTTATGAAACTAATGTTTCAAACACTCTATTACAGACACATGGGGCATGGACGTAATAAACGTCTTGACGGAATCCACTGGAATCACCACGCTCAATTTAGACAACAACATATTCTATAATCACATCCCTTTTCATTCTTCAATCAATTTCCCTTTTAGTCTATTTCACATACACACACTCACGCTCGCCCCACAAAAATATCGTTTCCTTCCATAGAAAACACTATACGCAATGGCAACGAAAATTCTCATTGCAAAGCATTCAACAATGCCGGGAAGTGTAATCGCTGTGGAAATTAGAAAAGTGTTTGCAATGCGCATTCTTGAATTGTTGTTTTTATTAGCTTTGAAAACTTTTCACCAGAAAGTTCATAGATATGGACGCGCTCGCTTATCAACGCGTCAAACAGAGCGTTTTTCTAGTTAATAAAACAATAGGAGGACTTCAATATTTATTTGGAATGCCATGTAGCCACGTAGTTGATTAAACAATCAACTCGTTTCTATTAGAATCTACAAAATGCGTTACCGGTATGATTCTATAAACCACCTACCAAGTAGGGCTGAGTCGTGTAAACACCCGCGCGAAAATATAGGCGTACAAATATTCATACACGTTTAACAGCGTCTGACCATGCGATCCCCCTCTCCCGCCACTAAAACCCAAATTCGCAGATTACGTTGGATGTACCAAATCATACTTACTTTATCTCGCCATATCACGGCGTCCGTTCTCTTGTCTTCTATAATTCTTGAATATTTCATAACCAGATCTACAAGTGTGTGCGTATTTTCCGCCGAAAAATTGGTTGCTCGCGAGCGCTTCTTCTTGTCCGCCATTTTCCAAAACGATAGCGCCACCAGCGCCACGATAAAACCAAGGTCTACTGGATTTACTCCTAGCGGAGTCTGCGCGCGCGCTTCAAGCGATCTAGTGGACCTTGCGATAGAACACAAACAATACAACAACAATAGGGGCAGTGCAGCCAACAGCAAATATCCGCGACGAAACCACTTGATAACTATCGGGATGTTTGTAGTAGCTGCTAGTTGCTCATAATACAGCGCACTGCTTTATCGGGAAGATAACGATATCCAGATGATAGTTATCAGTAACATTTAGCAAGAGATTGTAATACCGGCCCTAAGCCCGTGATTGAATATCTAAGGTAGAGGAGAGGATAACCCTGTCTCTCTTCATAGATAACTCTCAAAACGAACGCTATGGTAATCTCGTTGTTTAGTCGTAAAAAAAAAAAAAATTCAAATTCAAATTCAAAAAATAAAAATAAAAACAAAAATTGAAATATAAATATAAATATAAATGAATATATAAATATCATCCAACTATGAAATAATTCAAGGAAGGTGATAGAAGCCGATGTGCACGACGCTACTATGCTACAAATTAAAGAAATGTGGACCTTGGTGGAGGTGCCGGGTCCAGATATTACAGACAGACCTTTGAGTGAAATGCGATCGTGTTGTAATATTGTTGGAGTTTTAAGAACCAGATAAAAATGTAACCCGATAGTAAATAAAGACAGAGGTTTGTCTTACTTCCTTTTAACAACGAGAAATAACGGGATATTTTAAATAATTCAAACGACCGTAGAACGAATAAGAAATACCATAGAATGTTTCAAATTTGCCCTTGAACAATATTAATGCTAAGCCAGGACGTCTACATGAGTATTACGGGTAATCTTACACTACCATTTAATAAATTTACTTCCACAATAACCCAAAGACTTCATATTATTGTTCAAAACAATTCACTAAGTGCTTTTGTTGAAAACAGATGTGTTTGTTACCTTATAGTTCACTTCCTAAATAAAACTAACGTTGCCGGTGATCAATTTTTATATTAAGGCATCATTTGTATTCTTAATTTTGTTTAATTTATGTATAAATTGTATTTGTAATTGTAATTTGTTTCGATTTTCGTTTTGACATAAGTATTGTATGTTATTCTGTGTCTTACGGCAACAGCTTTGGCTGCAGAGACCGAATAAAGGTTGTTTTTATTATTAGTGGAATCGTAGGCCTATATGAAGAGCTGACCTTTAGTTTAACGTGACACTTTGATTTATGTCATTAATAAAATACTTCATTTTCAAACGTTTCGAACACTCTGAAATGTAACAAAGCTAGACAGTTTTTAACACAGTTGATGACGTCAAACAGTCTTTATCTGACTGGCTAGGATTTGATTGCTGAAATATATTACATATTTACACACATTTAAAACTGTCACAGTATGATATGGTTTGTTATTGTTTGTGTGACGTATGTCTCCCCTAGGCTGCGGCTTTATAAGCCAGACAATCATGTGAGTAAATCATTCCATGCATGGAATGACAGATGTGTGGTTATGTGTCTTTCATGTGCTGTGATATATTTCAAAACCGACTCTATAAAATGTAACAAAACGCCATAATAGGGAATTTTCGTATGTAGTTTTTATGGTTCCATCTAGATTTGACTATACCGTTTTCTGTATAGAATAAAGTTAGTTTGTGTGGGTGTTTTAGATTAGATTTCCTTCATAGAAATTACCCGAAACTTTCACACATCATTATTGCGGGAAAAACTTCGTCAAAATTTTGGATAACTAACGACCAATCATAACACGAAACGTTGTTTTGCAGATAATTTCTCTTTCAATATTGTGTTTTATATATCAAATTTGTTTCTAAAATGTTCAATAATTATACTCTTAAACATTCATTCATACGGTAATGTTCAATAATTACAATATTTTCAAAGAATTTTGGAACATATTGGTGGTTTTAAAATGAATCGTCTGAAGATCGGCAACAATGAATTGGTATTCTAACAAGCAAGATACTTGTACATTCCAAACACCTTAGATTAATTCATTCATGACATGACATTGTGTTATTTACCAACGTTAAACGTCATATATCATTTCACAATGAAGGTAAAAATTTCAAACTTTAAATGCTAATAGGGAACACGCGTATGAAAATTTTAATCAATTTTTAAATACCTTGTCTCTCATTTAATAATTTTGTGTCTTTGAATTTTGAAAAATGGATCAGTCTATGCCTCAAAATAATTGGTTTAGTAACAATAAATAAAAGGGCGCGAAAAACGAGCCGCCGCCATGTAGAGTGGATTTGACGTCACGGTTTTGTACTGAGTACGCTCACCGCCTCAGCGATTGGTCTGTTACGCCACGTCTACAGAATCATGACGTCACAGCCACCTGTACGCGTTTCAGATCCCCGAGTTTAAGCTTCAATAAATGCGACCACATTAAACCTATTTAAAAATTTCTTTTTTACTTGGGACTTGCATTAATATATTTTTTGTATCTGATACTATTGAACTAAGTGTTTGGTTTAACAAAAAAAATCGTACGCGTGTTGCCTATTGCTTTTGATGCATTTCTCAGACATGAAAATTATATTTTCACGTTATTTTTTAATGAGCAATTTGTGTCTGATGATAATTCCTTATGGTGTGCACGGACGATGTTTTCAAACGGTCCTTAGCCGAGGCTCGTACTGGGATTTCATTACTTCCATCTAGGTTGAGAAGGTAAAGTGAATTAGGCTTCTCGTTGCGATCCCACGTTCGTTGGTAACGACCAGAGAAGTGTCTAATTGTCTGGTTGGTTATTGAGCCTGCCACGTCACCGCTGCGGTACTAGGCTCATCGCGACGACGGGTCTGTTCCGCGTTGCTCGTATACTCTTACGACAATCTTGTATTTGACAAGGTTTATCGCTTTTTGTTGGTGACCGAAACAATAGACGTTTTTTACAATTGATATTCATAGTTCCCACGTGACGTCACAGCGGCCATGATTGCGACACAATTGATGAGGACCAATCCTAGATCATTGCCAAATACTATTCAAATTTAATAATTAAGCCAAATTTAGAATTGTAAAAGTAAACATAATTAATACGAAAATAAGAAATTAACACACGTACCAATTGTATATCAAAAACAGGCTGGATTTTGAAGAACTAGGAATTTATTAGTTCTGACATAACAGCCTTCAATTGTTTCTCCATGGCAACGTCAAAGTTTGATCACAAATGTGGCCGCCACGCGCACAGATGTGACGTACGTGCAACCTATGAATAGAGGGCCGTGATTACTTCTATCTAAGGGTCTTTGATTGATCAATGACAACAATGCCCATCAATTACAACTAGTTTTCAAATGTTATGAAAACATAATAAAAATGTCGCTTAAAATATTTTTTTTATGAATGAGCTTATATTTGGAATGTGCATATAATGTCGTACAATGTTGAACAGGTGCATTTTTCACTGTTGTGCATTGTTGTCATTGAAGATCTAGAGGGTCGTGATTAATTCTACCTAAGGGTCCTAGGTGAATTCTGAGTAAAGTCTATTGCATTCTTGGAGATAACAAGACGCGCTCCAATTTTCAAGAGTAGCTAAATCACGGAATGTACTATTATACTTTTTAATGAGAGGTTGTGGTTTTCAGGTAGCTGTGTAGGATATTTTATTTGGTCATGGATTTAACACGGTTTAACAGGTAGGCCTGAAGGTTTTGTGTATAACAATTTAAATAAAGATATTCTTAGTAACTTGATCCAAGATCTTTTGCTACTGGGAGCTTCAACAGTAAATGAGAGTAATATTATATCTTTATTATATCCCGTTATTTCTCGTTGTTTAATGAAAGCAAGACAAACCTTTGCCTTTTTTTATTATCAGGTTACGTTTTTATCTCGTTCTTAATAAAACTCTAACAATGTTATAACACGATCACATTTCACTCAAAGGTCTGTTATATCAGGACCCAGCACCCCCACCAAGGTCCACATTCCTGTAGTTTGTAGTTTAGTTCCGTTGTGCATATTGGCTTATAGCGTCTCTCTTGAACCCTTTCATAGTGGGATGATATTTATTCAGTCATTCATTAATTCATTAATTCATCCACTACTTATTTATTTATGTATTTATTACTGAACTTAGACTTTCGTGACTATTAATATTGTTAAAATTATAAATACCACGGGTTGTTACGTCACGTTTACTGCACTTACTTGTCATATTAGTCGACGTTTCTGAGCAACGTACGTGCTCTGTCCTCAGGACACTATGTCACGTATACCCCCAGTGTGAAATGGTGGCTTGAAGAAACTTGACCATTGCGCGGGCAAACTAAATAGTTTGGTAAAATACGTCGAATTTTCCGGTGATAAATCTATGTGACAAATGCAATGGACAAAAGTAATCATATTTATACTGTGCTAATTAAACAGATATTCAGTGAGGCATATGTTTAAACATGTTGTCTTTGTGATGTTGTTCCTGCCCAGGGACTGCTACCTTATGATGGTGGGCAGGTTTGCGCGCTTTGCTGATCCCGAGAGCTATACCGGCGGAAGCGTGTGTTTCTGGTAGGGCCACCCTAGCCGGACAAGTCGAGGATGAAAAGTCAGACGAAATGCAGTCCACATCCTCCCCACTCCCTTTTTCCTCCCTTTTCCCCTTTCCTCCCTGGCCCTTTACCTCTTAACACCTCCTATCATCTTCATACTTCACCTCCTCATTGTCTCGATTAGCCACGTTGCAAAAATATGAGACCCAAATATCAATCAATCAATGTGATGTTGTTCACATGGTAGAAGCAGTAGAAGCTTCCGTTCCAGTATTGCTTCGTTACACCGATATACCCAATGTTCTCCGAAGAGGTTTTGTTTCAACTTTTTTTCCTCATGTTATATATCTATTGTCTTGCCGAATTCCCAACCTTAATGCTTTTGTCCAATCTTATGTTAAAATGTTAAAAGTTAGTTACTTAGGAAATTTTATGAAGAATACATGTACCCTGTTGTTTATAATTTAATAGATTGTGTTTCTACAAAAAAAAAAAAATACCCAATGTTGTATAGCGGCGTCACCGCCTCGTGCAGTATCAACGAGACTGATGTGTTTTGCACGGCTAGTATAATGTATGATATTATTGGCGCTCTGATGTCTTTGGTTAGAATCCAAGGTTCCGGTTGTGGGCGAGGTAGCCCTTTAATCTCTACCCCCCCTCCCCCCCCCCTCCCCTTCCCCTCGGGGCAATTCCTTCTTTGGTCAGAAACTTTACAAGTTCGAAGTTGGAACCACTAGACGAAGTAACGTGAGTCGCTACCACAGTAATGATGGAAATTGCCTTCTATTCCGCCAACGTGGAAATACAGTCCCGTTGAAAGCGTACGTCAACATGAGTGTACGAATGTAAATATACGTCTCTTTGTTTGTTTGAAAGATTGCTTTAGTTGAAGTTTTTTCTAGATCTCAGAGTTCTTGTATAACCGTGCGGGAACCATTAGAGATAAATGCGCAAGTCTGTCTTGCACAAGGAGAATAAATTAATTCGTAAAAACTGTCGGCGATTTTTGTAAACCCATTTATAAAAATGTGTGAAAGTTACGGTGTTGGGAGTGCAGAAAAATAGAAAATTCTCCCATTAGTCGTGTTTTGTGTTTGTTTGTTTCTTTTTCTTCTTTTTTCACTTTTATATATATTTATTTTTTCCACATTTTTTCTTCGTGTTCTTTTTTATTTACATACTTTTATTTTTATCATTTAATATGTTGAATTTCCACTTAATTCGATTTTAATTAATTTTTCAATTATTTTTTCTTGTTCTTGATTTTTATTTTATATAGTACAGTAGTTTGTTTTGTTTTTGTTGTTATTGTTATTTATGACTTCATTATTATTAATTGTATGCATTGCCAATTGTTTTATTTAAGGTCCTCCTTTGTAAATCTTTTTTTTTTTTAACTGAATAGGATAGTGTTAAATAAATAAATGTATTCATTAGGTTGGGCATTTATTTATTTACATTATATTCAATGAGGATTGCCGGTAGTGGAGATCGAATCTGTAACCTGCTGTATATTAGAGCTACCTACCTCTGTCGCAGTCGTCAATGCGTTGATCTAATGGCGATAAAGTTGATGTTGAACCCGTGGGATTATTTTTGAAATTCTAAATTAAGCTTGAATCGTTTCTTGTAAACATCCGCGTCTTCTCTCTGGCTTTTCGTTGCAGATTACTAATGTGCTAACGAGACGTTAGGTTTTGTCGATGTTTCATCGACCGCTTTCCTGTAAATACGTCGGAATTTGTCGCTCGCATGTTTACGAGATGTTAATTACGATGAAATTGAATAGATCATTTTTAAAATCTAGGATCCTTTGATAGAGATCATCTCGGTCTTCTAATAAAAGCTTCAGTGACAACAATGCACAACAGTGACAAATGTAGCTTGACAAAACATTTGAAAACTATACTTTTATTGTTGTGCATTGTTGTCATTGAAGATTTTGATGACCGTGATTAACTCTTTCTAAGAGTCCTAGATCAATTTTTAAAACGGTCGCGTTACTTCCAAAACAAGAGCTATCTCTTCCGAAACGTCCTTACTTTGTAGATGTGTTGAACTGCCGCAAGGTCAAATCGTAAAATCTTCAATTACAATTACAATTTAAAAGAATAACTGACGGTTGTCACACAGATGAATAATACATATTGTTATGTATAATAACAGCCCGATGCAACGTCACCCTCAAAGAGCGCCGTATTTACAGCTCGCGTTTTTGTGCAGTGAAATATATTAGTTTCAATGGAATGAATATAGCTTCAAAAAACACATAATTAACAGTCACTTGTATTCTAATTTATTTCTCAAAAGTTACTTCTTGTATTATTTCCTTAATAACCATCGAATTTTATCTCAAAACTAATTTATTCCGTTCCCGAGACGAAAAAGCATAGCTTTCATTACCTTTTACATTAGCGCACAGTAGGGATGAGCAAGAATACTCCGAGCGTCGCATTTGCGGAGCGGTTTGTTTGATTTAATTTTCCAAGTCGGAAGAGGTTTTTTCTTTTCTTTTTTGTGCGGTTTTTTGTTTTATTCCCTCTCGAGTTAAATTGTCTGTTTGAAAGCCACAAAGAGGTCTGGTCTTTCATTTTACCCGCGGTAACTTGCGTTGCGTTGCGTTGCGGTGATGATGTTTTTGATATGCAAATTATTTATATTTCTTGTTACGTTTTCACCGTTGTAATCAAATTCTCTTGTGGGAAACGCGTATAAAAAATGATACACTAATTGTTAGGTAGATCTAATTTGGTCGTTGATTTTTCTTAGTTTATTTTACGCGATGCTACATGGGTAAGGCGGGTTCTTATTTCAACGTAATGTGAATTAATTTGGAGTGTTTATTTAGGTAACATAAAACGCGCACGGGAATTCAACGTTATTTGTTTTCGTGACTCGAGGAAACACGATTTGGAATCGTAATTTCTAAAGTGGATTGCCGGTAGATGTAAATAAACCACATTTAATGTATTCATAAAGTAAATGTTGATTCGTTTCGTTATGTTCGAATTTATACGTTGTAACTGGTCAATTCAGCAAATCTTATCGTAATAAACGACCACTCTATTTTCCATAAACACAGCTCTTGCATTTAGATTGTTACTTGTTCATTAGTGATCGTCTTGTAAATGTACGAGAAAAATCAAGAAAACCCAAGCACGAAAAATACACTCCGAACAGTTATTGTAGCGAAATTGGCCTCGATCATATACACAAGTTACATTGTCAACATCGCACGTAATACTCTGTTTCTCATCTTTGGGAATACTGATTGTTGAAAAGCTGGGGGTTATTATTCTTTTCAATAGAAATCAGTCATTCAAATCAATTTAACCCTCGCGTTAGATAGGCTGATGACGCAACAAGGATTGTCTTTGCAATAACAAGTGACAAACGATTCTCATTCATTTCTCGGTTATTGAAATACCTCGGTTGCTTCTACATTTTGGTTGCTTCTACATTTTGGTTGCTTCTACATTTTGGTTGCTTCTTCATTTCGATGGCTTCTACAAACAAACAGCATATTATATAGATCTATATATTCACCGAAGATGCAACTTCTGCGAAAAAGAAACGAAACGAAAAACAATCTCATAATATAAATCCTTCTCCCGTTTTATATCTCTGCCGTTCTCTCTGTCGTTCTCTCTGTCGTTCTTGCGCGAGAGATTTGTAACGGATGTCGGATACAGACTTTTGGCGATATGTCTATCCGACAATAAAAACATATAAATCTAGAGGCGGGGTCAAGCAAGACGATCGGACAAGTGACGCGTCACATCGCCTTGCCTGCAACGTTGCCAGATGGCATTTCGTATTATATATATTATATACACACTTCTTTTGATGGAGTTGAGTTCGTCGCCGTCGTCGGCCGCAACGGTGGAGATAAACCACTTGGCAACTTTTTTTTCTCGCCGTCCAAAGAAACTGTTTTACGTTTCTCTAAGCTATAGATTTATCAAGAAAGTTTACACACAAAATCATACACCTAGGAGTTGTATAATATACTGTACGTGTTAGAAGTGAGATATGAACAATGTTCGTCAATCATTTTTGAAAGACGGTACTAGAAATAGACTAGAAATATGCAATTTGGTGACAATAAAATGGACTATTGCATAAAGGTAAAATAGTCTGTATGGTGGTAATGGTGGAATAATAGGGTACAACTTCGCATGCTGCAAGTATTGTCAACGTATTAGAATTCCTTAAAGAGAAAAACAATTTATTTTCTGCTGTCCAACGTACATCGGGTGACCGACCACAAGGATCCAAAGATAATACATAAAAAAAAAAAAAACTTATAAAATTCAAACGGGTTTTAACAAGTTATACGTATTGTTATGTAAATGATTTTGTAACATATTGGCTGAAGCCGATTTAAGTATTGATATAATAATATCGTCAAGGATTGATAACTGAACACCACCATTATCTTTAAGAAAATCCACGAAGAAGTGTGGCACAGCTGCTCTAGCTTCTAAAAAGAGACACATCCGTCACATCCCAGGTATAGTCTAGTCTACCTCTTTACCTCTATAATAATATTCCCTAGGTATAGTCTAGTCTAGCTCTTTACCTCTATAATAATATTCCCTAGGTATAGTCTAGTCTAGCTCTTTACCTCTATAATAATATTCCCTAGGTATAGCCTAGTCTAGCTCTTTACCTCTATAATAATATTCCCTAGGTATAGTCTAGTCTAGCTCTTTACCTCTATAATAATATTCCGTCTTCCATTTTAATAATTTAACAAGCCGACTACAACAAGCCGCTCTGGTAAATATGAATGTAAAATATGGGACGAAATCAGTTGTATGTACACAATGTATGAATGAATAATAAATTAAATGAAATACTTTCAACAACTTATCAAACTTGAACGCCCATGACGCGGTGACTTTGGAGCCGTCCTAGCAACGAAGCACTCAATAAATTCAAAGTTGTTCTGAATCGGCTTTGTTGATTCTGGCATTTGTCCGCAGGTGTTCGCACTGTCCAATCACTGATTCATATGTTTCGTATTTGAAATATCGATCTTTGATTGGTTATCGCTCACTCGTCGATGGTGTTCGAAGCCTACAGGGTTGGTTTAGTCACTTTAAAATAAAGTCCCCCACTGCAAATCAGTTTAATTACTGAGTGGGTAGACTCTAAATGTGAATTTATTTATTTTATTTATACTAGTTATATATTTAATCTTGCAGTAATTCAAGATAAACCGTGCGTTTTTTTTGTTTTTTGTTTTTACATCATTCCAACTGTGTACCGCGTTTACTTGTTCAACTGAGTTCCAACGCCTGTTATTGCAATTATGATTAATGTTATCCTTGTTACACCTTGATTATTTTATGTGCCGGTGTATACGCCTGTAATTGCAATCATGATAATGTTATACTTGTTACACTGTGATTATTATTTTATGTGCCGGTGTGTACGCCTGTTATTGCGATCACGATAATGTTAATACTTGTTACACCGTGATTATTCTATGTGTCTGTGTGTGTATAGTTTGCCCCCGAGTACCTAGGTCGTTTCACCGCGTGGCAAGGCATAAGGAATCGCTTTGATCTGGCGTCTAATTGCATTGCCTCTCATTATACAGAACAGACCCAACTATGAGTAGCCTAGTTTCGCTCTGGTTTCGGTTTAATTCGAAAATTAATTTCGTTTCAAGTTTGCACGAATAATTTGTGCTCGTGAGTAAAGTAATTAGACAACCACACGGTTACAGTGTAACTTGTTTTAAAGTACCTAAAGCAAAGGTGGGTTTAATTAGTTATTGATGTGATGTTTTGTTTACTTTGATCAATGGAGTTATAACTTAACTCGGGATAGAAATACCTGTATAACACCACGTTATACAGCTTTGTCACACGTTATTTCAATCTTAACTAATGCAACTTGGTTTAACTTACCTACAGCAAAGGTGGGTTTAATTAGTTATTGATGTGATGTTTTGTTTACTTTGATCAATGGAGTTATAACTTAACTCGGATAGAAACACCTGTATGTAACACCACGTTGTACAGTTTTGTCACACGTTATTTCAATCTTAACTAATGCAACTTGGTTTAACTTACCTACAGCAAAGGTGGGTTTAATTAGTTATTGATGTGATGTTTTGTTTACTTTGATCAATGGAGTTATAACTTAACTCAGATAGAAATACCTGTAACATAACACCACGTTATACAGCTTTGTCACACGTTATTTCAATCTTAACTAATGCAACTTGGTTTAACTACCCTATACAGCAAAGGTGGGTTTAATTAGTTATTGATGTGTTATGTTACTTTGATCAGTGGAGGACAGAAATACCTGTAACATAACACCACGTTATACAGCTTTGTCACACGTTATTTCAAGCTTAACTAATGCAACTTGGTTTAACTTACCTACAGCAAAGATGGGTTTAATAAGTTATTGATGTGTTATGTTACTTTGATCAAAATGAAGATAACTTAACTCAGATAGAAATACCCAGGGCTTTTTTTCGGCAGGTACGAGCCGGTACGCGTACCGGCTAACACAAGAGGCGTACCGGTAAAAGGCAATTAAGTCACACTATAGCCGGTACGCTACGATTAGCCTTGAAGCGCGTGAATAACGTTGAAGTGTGCAGTGTGAAAGGCTTGTGACTGCAAAATATGTTTCATTTTGTAATAATATAAGGATGTTGCCACCATCTGGTGACATGGGTGTGACATGTAGTAAATCACTTCTTTTTAGACTTTTGGCGGCCACTCACTACAGTTATCTTTTCTACCATTTGGGTCACTAGTTCTAAGGAAGGATAATTAGGGTTGTTTTGACTAAAATGTCATCTCTTGTCAAGAGTAGCTTCTGGGAACCGCCAAAGAGAATGTACCTATTCTTACTTTTCTGTTTTCCTGGAAAGCGCCTTTTCAATTTACAGACAACGATTGGGTTGTGTTGGGGGAGGAAGGGGTAGATCGGTGGTCAAGGGATTGTACGTTGTGTGTGGCAGGGTAAGTTTCCTCTCTGGTGACGAGTGGAGATGTCGTCGTGATTAGCGAGTGTGTGTGTGTGTTTAGTGAGAGTGTAAAAAATAAAAATGAACCGAAAAATAACTTCTTGGGTCGTCACCTCGCCACCGATACCCGAGAGACCGACGTGTTGCTGACGAGAACATGAATGTGAGTAATGTTTGGAAATTGCTTTGAATTCGATATCATCGAGTTTGGTGAGTTAAAAGAATGAGTTATATTTTAAAAATAAATATAAACTATTAAATTTGTAGTGAGTAAATGCACGTCTCGTATTTGGGTCACGTTAAACAGGGGCGGATTCAAACATGAGGCGCGGGGGGGGGGGGGGGCGAAAAAATAATTTTAGTTTCCGTCTTATTACAATAAACCATCACTATTGGCACGTTTTTTTAAAAGAAATTTTATGTTTTCTGCGGACGCTAGTTCACGCGCACGCGCTGCTCGATCGTGTGGCTACAGGATCTAATCCCAGTCATGAGCTGTGCAACATAGCCTAAGCTTCATATTTCGCCGATATCTACGATACAAATCCGCCTTAAAAATGCGTTTTTGGCCATCAAACTTAATGCAGTAACCCAAAATTTTTTCGCCTACGGCGAATTTGCCTCCGGCGGCTGGGGCGCCCAGCTATGCCACGCCAGTCACATGAAACATTATACCTAACGTACCGGTTAATTTTATTTTAGAAAAAAAGTACTGGAAATACCTATGAAAAGAACGAAAGCAACTTCATGTATTTGCATCCGAAAAGCATGGATGGCTTGTTACGTATTGTTTATCTACTCTCATTCTAGAATGACAACCGTTCTAAATACACAATGGGTCTAGACTCACAATATTTAAGTTTTTATAAATTAATGTACAAAATTATAGTGATATCTACTCTAGTTACAATAGTTGCTATATTTTAATTTTTATGTATATTATGTGTAGGTAAAACTCGATCTCATTTTTGTTTTATACCATTTAGCATTACTTTGTTTAGTTCCACCATTTATATTTTTTTATGTACGGATATTTAAGAAAATTAAATTTGCTTCTTGTGGCTTGCAAGGCACCCACCATCTACGCCGGCACAGCTTGTTCACATAAGCAGATAGCTAGATAGATAGATGGAAGCTTTACGTATATCTATTTACGTAGCAAGGCCTAATGCAGACAGTGAGCTATTAGGGGTGGTTGTGAGTTATGACGAGTACTTAGCCTTGGCGTAGAGGGGCGAACGCGGTTCACGGCCCAGCCACAGGTGGTGTCTGTATACCCAGTCACCCACACCCACTTGGAGGGGGGTGGGGGGGGACGAAGGGGGAGAGAGCTAAGTGTGCGCCCAGTCGCAATTTGATCGCAATTTAACGATTCCAAGGGTATTTCTTGTTTTTTTTAACCAAACGCGTTATTGCGAGGAAACGCTGTCATTTTATGCACCCTCACTGCGAGTTGTGGAGGTATGACAGAGATTGGGGGGAGGGGATGTCTCTCGGCGAAGTAAAGAGGTCTGGGGGGGGGGGAGCGTTCACTTTCTTAAGAAGTAATGTTTTTCGAAGAGTAATGAGGGAAGTACGTTCATGTAACATTTATCGTTGAAGCTGGACTATACTGGACTGTACCTCCCTCGCCCCCCCCCCCCCCCCCCCCCCCCGCCCCCACATCAACAGTCTCCTGGTATCAACGGTTTTGCTCAGAGCGAATCTTCAAAAGTGTATAGTAGAATGCAACAAACTGCAACTCAAAACCATGAGTTAGTAACTCGGTTAGATGGTTAGTTATTGGTAGTCAGCTTGTAAATTAAATTAGAGTAATTAAAACGAGAATAGTAACCAAAATAACAACCATATCGATTACATTATATTTAACTTGTTATTTCTTACTTTTTGCGCACACCAAACCAAAATATATTGTTACACCGGTTTTTTGTGCTTATTGCAGCTACGAACTACACTGTGGAAACTGTTAATGTTTCAAGTTTCAAGTTTTTATTGGCATTGAGCATGTACATGTTATTTGCAATGTATTGCATATCTATTGACATCAATAGAAGTGACATAGAACAGAAACACATTATTTTTAAGTTGTTGCATTTAGGTACATACGTAAGTTGTATGACTTGTGCGTGTGTACCTAATGCCTGAATTTTGCCTACTTTTAATATAACTATGAACTTAATGGCTAAATGACTGTGACAACCTGGCTTTATGGCCAGACAGATATACAGACAGATAGATAGATAGATAGACAGACAGACAGACAGACAGACAGACAGACAGACAGACAGACAGACAGACAGACAGACAGACAGACAGACAGATAGATAGATAGATAGACAGACAGACAGACAGACAGACAGACAGACAGACAGACAGACAGACAGACAGACAGACAGACAGACAGACAGACAGACAGACAGACAGACAGACAGACAGACAGACAGACAGACAGACAGACAGACAGACAGACAGACAGACAGACAGACAGACAGACAGACAGACAGACAGACAGACAGACAGACAGACAGACAGACAGACAGACAGACAGACAGACAGACAGACAGACAGACAGACAGACAGACAAACAGACAGACAGACAGACATGCCCTGTATGTCGTGCTAATTACACTATTATATAGACGAGTGGGAACTGCACAGATGTAGTTTTCGAACATGGAGACCTGAAGTGAAGGAGTTCGCGTGCCGGATGCAGTTTAGAGAACTACCCTTGAGACAGGAATAGCTGTTGGGTCGGGACGCCCTCGCACGAGACTCGAACTTAGGAAGTGCTGCACAGCACAGAACAGATGTTGCTTCACATCGGGGGGATAGGTGCAGGGTTGCCAATAGTTACGTGTTTCCCCCAGTTTCTACATATTGTGTCGTTTTGTTGTTTTCAACTTTCTTTAAAGCGTTTTCCTGCTTTTCTAATACAGGTAGCTAAAACCTGTATTATTCGGTTGCATTTTCTGTTCAATTCGTTACATTTAATCTCGAATTTAGAGTGATGCATTGCTCAGTTTCTACATATTGTGTCGTTTTTTCCTTTTTCAAAGCGTGTTCCTGCTTTTTCAATACAGGTAGCTATAGCAGTGGCGTATACACGGGGGGGGGGGGAGAGGGAGGGGGACAAACCCCCCCCCTTTTGCAAAGGAAACATGGAAAATAACCGTTTACATTTCAATAGACAGTATTTTAGACATTTGTTTTTGTGAAAAATACACGCATCGATCTTTAATTATTATATTTTTATCTTTTTTAAGGAAACAATGTGTTGCCAGAAACTGAGTAATCTTGTTTCAGTTGGCCGCTGTAAAACGCACAGATTTGCACTTATTAAATGACCTTGACGAGAATTTTTGCGGGGGGCAAGCCCCCCGGAACCCCAATTATGTTTCGGTTCCACTCTCTATAATATGGGTTGAAACCCCCCCCTTTCCCAATTCCTGGATACGCCACTGAGCTATAGAATATAAAACCTGTATTATTCGGGTGAATTTTCTGTTCAATTTGTTACATTTAATCTCGAATTTGAAGTGGTGCATTGCCCAGTTTCTACAAATCGTATTGTTTTGTTGTTTTCAACTTTCTTCAAAGCGTGTTCCTGCTTTTCCAATACAGGTAGCTATAGAATATAAAGTCTGTATTATTCAGGTGAATTTTCTGTTACATTTAATCTCGAATTTGAAGTGATGCATTGGTCAGTTTCTACATATTATATAGTTTTTTTGGTTTCGACTTTCTTCAAAGCGTGTTCCTGCTTTTCCAATACAGGTAGCTATAGAATATAGAACCTGTATTATTCGGGTGAATTTTCTGTTCAATTCGTTACATTTAATCTCCAATTTGAAGTGGTGCATTGCACAGTTTCTACATATTGTGTCTTTTTGTCCTTCTTCAAAGTGTGTTCTTGTGTGTCCAAACAGGTATAGCTAGGCCTATAGAATATAAAGTCTGTATTACTCGGGTGAATTTTCTATTCAATTTGTTACATTTAATCTCCAATTTGAAGTGGTGCATTGCCCAGTTTCTACATATTGTGTCGTTTTGTCCTTCTTCAAAGCGTGTTCCTGCTTTTCCAATACAGGTATAGCTATAGAATATAAAACCTGTATTATTCGGTTGAATTTTCTGTTCAATTCGTTACATTTAATCTCGAATTTGAAGTGTTGCATTGCGCAGTGTCTACACATTGTATAGAGTCCGCCAAAGTCAAGGCGGGAACCCGTTTCAGTGCAAAGCCCGTGCACTGCCCATTTAAAATAACCCGTAATGTTTTTTCAAACACCTATATCTCAGTAAATATACATATTTAACTCATATGTTCTATGTTACGTGCAGCACTAACTCTCTATTGAGGCTTTATACACAACCAAACATCGACAAACTTGATAGAATTTAAATAATTATGTGTTATTACTCCAAATGTGCGATTACAACGTTGCAATTTAAGTCGGAGAGACAAGGTTCTGGCGCACGCCAGAGCCTTACATCGCACCATCTGGCGTCGCTGTATTAGATGTTGCCAGACATCGTCTTATTTGTTATTGGCTGTTCAAAAGCTCTCCCCACAGCCTTCTCTACGGGTCAATAGGGGGTCAATAGGGTAAATATTATTTTAAGACAAATTCATCAATAAAAACAAAGGCTAACAGACCGTAAATAACAACTACGGACGACCTACCCTTGTCTCTCCACATGTTGTCGTATCCTAAAGGCACGGGGAACACACATTACTACTCTGAAAGAGCTCTTTGTTATGTTTTCAGTGTCCATGTTTCTTGATATCGGTAATAAGGTTTCATAAATAATACTACAAACTAAATCAGTCGAACACGCCATATTTCCCTGCGTGAAATTAACTTCTGTCAAACACGATCACGGTAATAAAGACAACTGACCATCAACTGACGAAGAAACACGTCAAGTATCCTAGCAACACACAGAAGTCACCGCTTTGTCGTAGTGTATTTTCATTTTGACAGGTGGACCGCATTTTTCGGTGCTGCGCTCTGGTGGTTGAGCTTTCAAAGATCCCCATTGAGTGCAACTTTACACGTGCCTACTCTGTAAGGCATATCGACCTCGGTCAACTAGTTTCGGTCTTTCTTTAAAAAAGTCAAAAATTGTTGATAGCAAAACTGCGATGATCACGAATCACGATGTAAACAACCCACACAACAATTAAAAATCAGTTTTCAAATGTTATATCAAGGTTCATTGATGCATACAAGATCATCATCTACAAACCTTGATTTTATGTTTTTAATTGTTGTTTATTGTTGATAATAAAGATTTAGAGGACCGTGATAGGGAATATTGTAATATCTTTTACCGTGATGATAATCTTACAAAGGGTCCTAGATAGTTTTTGAAATGGTCTATCCCCTGGCGGCGTGTTTTCGAACTCGCTACTAGCGATCTAGTGGGCCCTGCCTGCCGCGATCCTCTCTGTGCGCATGCGCGGATCTTCTTTCTCTGTTATTCACGAAATGGAGTTTTCTCTCTCTTTGAAATTGGCAACGTTGTAATCGCACATTTGGAGTTATAACTCGTAATTATTTAAATTCTATCAAGTTTGTCGATGTTCGGTTGTGTATAATGCCTCAATAGAGAGTTGGTGATGCACGTAACATAGAACATATGAGTTAAATATGTATATTTACTGAGATATAGGTGTTTGAAAAAACATTACGGGTTATTTTAAATGGGCAGTGCACGGGCTTTGCACTGAAACGGGTTCCCGCCTTGACTTTGGCGGACTCTAACTTTCTTTAAAACGTGTTCCTGCTTTTCCAATGCAGGTAGAATATTAAAGGAAAAAGATAGAATATTAAACCTGTATTATTCGGTTGAATTTTCTGTTCAATTCGTTTAATAAATCTTGAATTTAGAGTGGTATATTACAACAATTACATAATTTATATTTTCTAAACAAAATCATTATGCGATATGTCTGTATTTTAAACTTGAAATTCTAATTGAGTGCTTTATAAGTTGAACGGAAATTTGAATCGTGTAATGCCAGACTTTACACAGTAGTGAGGGATTTCTCTCTTTACTTGTCTTAAATCCCCAGTCGAAATGGAAAAGACTAAATTATGAATAAGTAAATGTTGAATTAGTTCGAAGGTAATTAATGAAATACGGATTGAATTAAATCACAGTTTTGAGATGTTATTTTAAGTTGTCTAGTTAATGCAAATTTCGAAACACCATCTTTCTACATTGTTTATTTTATTTATTAAAGAAAAGAACAACCCCATACACTGATAGCATTATTAGCAGTATTGTTCAAGTTGACTGTCTGTAGTGTTTACTAAACCACATACGTATAGTAATGTGTTGGTCACTTGTCCTATCATATCTTGTATCATTCTTAAGGTAGACTTTGCGTGCTTGTATATATACTAGACTAGTGCAGGTGTTCGTGTGACAACCTGATTGGTTATATTGTATACAAGGACCCCTCCCATGAGTGGCGTGTGAAAAATAAAAACCTCGGCAATGCGGACATTGAGAAAGTGACATTATGACGCAAAGTAATACGATTCATATTTCGTCTATTCTTAGCTAGTCAAGTCCTGTTCACAAATAATAATGTAAAAACACGAATTTAACTTTGTAAGTCGGTTCTTTGTTGTATGCGAGTTATAGAAAATTGAATTGAAATGACATTAGGAAAGAAAGAAATATAATTTGATAGTGAAGTACAGAAGAGAGAAAAATACGAAGCATAGCAATATTTTTTGAAGTTTTGTGTGTACATTAGCACGTGCGCAGTTGTTTTTATTGTGTTGGAACAGTTGTTTTTATTTTATAGTGAAGTACAGAAGAGAGAAAATACGAAGCCAAACAATATTTTTTTAAGTTTTGTGTGTACATAAGCATGTGCAGTTATCACATGTTACACTAGACATATGTAATATGTACTTAACGCTTATGTTCTATAGTTATTAGTCATTGAAACACAGTCTTTATCATAAACTTTAGGAGTATGAAACGTAGTATTGCCCCCCACCCCCCTCCGATTTATCGAACAAAATGTATGTGCGGTTAACTTGTCAAGGTTGTATGTATTTCGCTTTCATTCTTGCTCACTGGTGCTGTTATTTAGGTAGTATGGAAACTGACATATTTCATAGAAATATCTGTTTTTCTTCTGTTAATATTTTCAAACAAAAAGATATCACAAATGTATGTAGGCTAATTTTGATGAGTACTTTTTCCATAAACAAAAAGAGCGAGAATACTGAATTTGCATCACATCGATTTGAAAAACAAATTAATTAATCTGTCAGAAACAATCATGGCCTAAAACGATAA
The DNA here is from genome assembly GCA_945910005.1 of Isoperla grammatica. NCBI lineage: Eukaryota > Metazoa > Arthropoda > Insecta > Plecoptera > Perlodidae > Isoperla > Isoperla grammatica. Next base: position 19,726,365 of record OX246748.1, read on the forward strand.
AAAAAAAGTGATTTAAACCGAGCATGCACTCTAGCATTTTCTGTCAATACTTTTAGATTACAAATTTAATTGACTATAAACGTTTTTGTAGTGGACTTGATTCCCATGCGGCGAGCTGACTTCTGAGCTTTACAGAACCTTTGCCGGGATATCAATTATACTTTAATTATTTAACTGCGGAGCCCAAGGCACTGACTGTAATCTACAAAAACTGATAAATATGGCTTTTGATTATTTTTGCCCAATATTTAACACTTTTTCCGTTATTTCGGTCTTGCTTCGCGAATACACAGATATTTAGTGGGTTTCGTGGTTAAAGCTCCATCAAAATTTCCATAATTAGCATGCTGACACGACGCCTCGACCACAATTATCGTTTTTAGTAGGAGTATAGACTACAGTTACTGTCACCCTTAAGTAATAATTGGGCTAAAAATCGTTCATTTATAAAAGTGAGGCCTTTATTTTTACAGCGAAAATGTAATGTTTGAGTTAAGCCATATAAATAGAGATGTAAACGGAGTTTAACCGCTAAAGGGAAAAGTTAGCAGCTTTTTCTTTAACATCACATCTTCTTAATTGGAATAAATTATTCAATGATAGCATAAACAGTGATACGCCTCTTTTTGGCTTCAATTAATTAATTAATTAATTATTAATAAATTATTAATTAATATTATTCCAATTAATTAATATTATTAATAATTAACATTATTCTAATTAATTAATATTATTTATTATTAATATTATTATTAATTCATATTATTAATTCATATTATTAATTAATTAACAAGTCAGGTCGAAACTGATGTTTTATTTCTCAAAGCGAATTTTACTCTGCTCTAGTGATAGTTTCAGCGCGACCGAATATCTGCGTTGCTGCGCCCACCTGTGAGGAATGGCGGTGCGCTCACCTAATATAAGATCCTCACAGCCCGCTTGATGATTAATGTGTGTTTGTCTGCATGAACTGAGTTATCTGCCCGTCTCGACGGGTTATGCATATACCGAGTGTGGGCGGGGTTTTCTAATTTCGTATCTCTTTTTTTTCTTGCTTGCAGAGCCTTCCGGAGTTCATTTACCAGCAGGCAGAGTTCGTCGACAACTCACCGGTCGCATAGGTAAGGTTATTCATTTGTTTATTTATTTTATTGTAATTAAGGCCAGTGTAGGGCACAATGCCCCCTTTAGCCTGATGAGTGATGATTGATGAATGGTAATGGTAACCGGCACGTAGCCTACTCCTGTCGAAAAGTACCATGGGGACCATCGGCTTTACGTCCCATCCGAAAGGACGGTGTAACTTTGATCAGTCATATAGGTTCCTCCACTAACCTGGACTGCCGAGCAGTTGACGAGAGGAACGAAGCTGTTACACAAGCTTTCGAACCCTCCAATCCGCTCTATAACCAACGGTAAATAGTGTTTCAGAGGAGAGTGGTCACCCATCCACCTCGTTCCTGTCCTAGCCCGAGGTTGCATTATAAATAACTACGGTGGTTCCAACCTACCCTGTTAATCACTAACCTCAAAGGAGGCGATCTCATTGTGTAGACAATCGATGTCAATCATCCCCAAATGCGCGAAACAACGTAAGCGCGAAACCTCACTCGAGCGAAAGTGTCGGCTCATTTGACGTTTCGCGCAAGTATGTTTTCGCGCAAAGACATTTCCCAAGACATTTCTCATTTTCGCATCGAAACCATTCACGTAAGAGCGAAAGTTTCTTTTTTTCGCACAAACCTATACGGTTTCGTGCAAGTTTGGTTTAGTCGCTTTAAATTAAAGTCCACCACTGAAAATCATGGTTTAGTTACTGAGTGGGTAGACTCTATAAATACGAGTTTATTTTTAATTATTCGCCGCTCAAATGCAGCCATGCGGCACCCGTCTAGCGATCATGTGACAACAAGTAGTGTAGCTCGTTTGCTTCGCTCGCCCATGCCAGCCGAGAAGGTGTTGTCTGTCTAACCTCGTGCCCACGTAAACAACATTCGCGGTCGTCATTATTGTCGCTGGTTATATCCGAGAGTGTCTCGTCCAATGATATTCAACAGCTATAGTAGGCTAGATCACCAGTCCCCCAAACATTCACTGAGGGTGTGTTCCAGCTTGATTTTCGCCTGCTAACCACTAACCACTACCTGCTACACACTAAATGCTAACAGCTTTGGGCACGCCACCTAGTATGCTAATACAAAGTTTATTGTTATTAATCATCTAATGTAAATAAATACGATAATAATACTTCCACTTACTGGTTGGGTATTTTCCTAACCTAAAAGTATCAGCTGTGATGGCTGGTATCAACCATTTTGGTTTAATGGGTTAGTCGGTGTCGTAGTGTACACTTTCGGCCACTACCCACTAACCACTAACCACTAACCACTAGCCAAATAAGGAGCATTGGTCGTCTGCTTGTGACGTCACTTCTTTTCGATTAGTATAACTAAGCTTAGTCCACTACGAAAAACGTCAAGTTGGAACACACCCTCAGTAGCGAGCGTAGCAATTTGAAGCCATTTTGAATTGGGCAGTTTACATGCTAATTTGGACCTTTCAGTACTGCTAGCGCTGCGAGCGGCAGAAAGTCGAGTTAGAGACTCCCATTCCCGCCTGTGATATTTGCCCAATTCAAGATGGCTTCTAATTGACACGCCTGTGGTTGCTAGGTTGCGGATCTAGCCTACTATAGCAGTTGAATATCATTGAGCGTAGCATTTTGAAGCCATTTTGAATTGGGCAGTTTACATGCTAATTTGGACCTTTCAGTAGTGCTAGCGCTGCGAGCGGCAGAAAGTCGAATTAGAGACTCCTTTCCCGCCTGTGATATTTGCCCATTTCAAGATGGCTTCTAATTGACACGCTTGTGGTTGCTAGGTTGCGGATCTAGCCTACTATAGCAGTTGAATATCATTGAGCGTAGCAATTTGAAGCCATTTTGAATTTGGCAGTTTACATGCTAATTTGGACCTTTCAGTACTGCTAGCGCTGCGAGCGGCAGAAAGTCGAGTTAGAGACTCCCATTCCCACCTGTGGTATTTGCCCATTTCAAGATGGCTTCTAGTTGACACGCCTGTGGCTGCTAGGCTGCGCATCTAGCCTACTATAGCTGTTGAATATCATTGGTCTCGTCTCTCGCAGGCCGTCCACAGACGGCGACACGCATTTTAAATATCGCGACATTTAGCCTGAAACGAAGCGCGCATCAATTACAAGCGACAGCTTTAATTGGCCGCGGGGGCAACGGGATGAGGTCAACTGGCGCCGGCGCTCGGTTTGGCACGCCAATCGGCCGTCTTCATTTATTAGCGGGGCGACCACATTGACGGCCATTGTGCATCAGTGAGTGATGCAAGGAACTATAGAGAGGCTAATAATATAGTTGTCGTACTACAACTTCGGTAATGCTTCCGTCACGGGTGGGTGAGCGGCAGCCAACCAGCGACCGTGGCTAATAGGGAACACGCGTATGAAAATTTAAATCGATTTTTAAATACCTTGTCCCTCATTTAATAATTTTGTGACTTTGAATTTTGAAAAACAGATTAGTCTATGCCTCAAAATAATTGGTTTAGTAACGATAAATAAAAGGGTGCGAAAAACGAGCCGCCGCCATGTAGAGTGGATTTGACGTCATGGTTTTGACTGTGTACGCTCACCGCCTCAGCGATTGGTCTGTTACGCCATATCTACAGAATCATTGCGTCACAGCCACCTGTACGCGTTTCAGATCCCCGAGTTTAAACTTCAATAAATGCGACCACATTAAACCTATTTAAAAATTTATTTTTTACTTGGGACTTGCATTAATATACTTTTTGTACCTGATACTATTAAACTAGGTGTTTGGTTTAACAAAAAAAATCGTACGCGTGTTGCCTATTCAGATACCTGCTCGGGTTGGCCGAGAGCGTAAACACGTCATCGATTGATGACGAAAGCATTGCCGAAGTTTTTGTACGGCGAGTATACGGATGTTGATGCTAGTGATTCCACAGAGCAACCGACCTTGTGAATGCTGCTGACGCCATAGATGTGCGCGAGTCAGAGCCAATTGGCGGGGGGCTTTTTTAAATACTGACATTTGATTGGCCGATGATGCTTCACTCATCTATGACGTCAGTCAGCATGAACAAGGTGGCTGTGGATCGAATCACTTTAGGCTCAATGTCAAATATCATATAGTCACATAAAGGTAAACCCATCATTTAGCCAACGCAACTCTCGGCTATATTGGAGTATCGGTGTCTACGTCCCCCCTCCCCTTCCCCTCCCCCTCCCCCCACTTCAAGTGAGACTATGACGTCACTAAAGACTAAAGCACAGCTCGACGACTCTCGACAACCGTGCGGAGGCTTTTGATAGGAGAATGGAATCCACTTGGTCGTGGCCCACGCTGCACACACTTGCCATTGAAGATCCACGTTATCAAACGCCCGGGGGGGGGGGGGGGGGGGATTGATCAAAGCAGCAGGGGTCGCCTCCCCCCCCCCCCTCCTCCACGATGTTGAATATCTACCGGTGATTACCACGGCCTATTGTTAAGCCGGTCTAACGCGATACGTACTACGGTCTATACGTTTAATTAAAATTCGAATTCGCTGGGGTATTGTGTTGAAACAGTGGCGTGCAGTAAGGGGTGTGTCGTGGAATATATTGTGACGATGTATTTGAGATTTGGGCTAGAATTGTGAACGTGGTCGATCAGGCGTTGTCGAGTAAAGTGCGGTTTAAGCGTTTTGGGTTTGTATCCTGCCTGGTTTGGGGGTGTGTTGTGTGTGTGTCGTTCTTTCACTATCATGCGTTACCTATTCACCTCGATAGATGTAATTTACAATGTCATAGTATAAAAGATACGTAGAGTCAAATTACTATCTTGAAATTTGTTTGGGCTTCAATTGCATAATAGCTAAAAATATAGTACTCATTATTTTGAAGCTGGGGGGTATAGACCCCCCCCCCCCACCAACACCACCACCAAAATCCCAGCTTAATGATTGTCTACAATGAATCTTTCACAAATACTAAGAAAGATAACGTTCATAAATCTTTTTTTTTTTTATATATTGTATTATAAATAATGTACGGTTGCAGTCATCGGCTATCGTTTTTGTCGCTTGCTTACAGTACAATGAAACCAAATGCCAATGGCCAATGGGGCGTTGATACTCTCAAAGAATCTGGTGAAATTATCCCATTCGGCAATCAACCTTAACTAACCGCACAAAACATAATTGTAAAGATTGATTCTCTCCAGCTGGTGTTTTCCCCCCCCCCCCCCCCCCAAATATATTCATGGCTACCCCATGGCGCATATACGTTTTTTTTTCTTAAAAAGCATTTGCCAACTTAACTTCTATAAAGGACTGTTTTCTTATCTAACCGAACCGTACGAAACAAATTCGAAGCTATATAGCAGGTTGGTATAGGTGGTGTGACTGAGATTGTGTATATACCGCCTCCTATACTCTGCACCCTTTTATAGGCGACATTGACTATCAAGTGTCTAGAGAAGCAATGACCGTGCAATAGCGAAGATAAGGCGCGTTCGAGACCCTATTGCGCCGCGCGCTATCTTACGGCGGGCTCGCGCACTTTGCCCGCGGTGATATATTAGTGACGTAGGGGATCATGAGCAGGGGATGAAAGTGTAGGGCGAGATTATACTTGTATTGTAGTCTCATAAGGCCAACTCGAATGTTTGTTTAAGTTTACTTTTCTAAATGGGCTTGAAGAAGGGATAGTCACTGTATAAAACCTGAGCGAAATTAATGTTTTTTTGGTCATTTCTCAAGAACGCCACACAACATTGAAAAAGTGAAAAAATGCGCACAATTCTGTTGTAAGAGCAACGAAAGTATTCGCATACCGATCTCGCGTCATTGTCTACTGCCCCTTTCAACCGCGCCAATTGAAAGAAAATCAACCAATACCTGGCGTTCTCTCACTCATTCGTAAATGCACGGTTCGGCTTAGTCGAGTGCACAGGCGGTTAGGCCCCACACACCGTTACAGGTAACTAACGGAAGGTTTTAAATTATCCCCAATGAATCTGTTTAGATTAGATGGTAGGAATTAGCGAGGTAGAGATTTCGGTTGTCACTCGGCTGTGTCGTAAGCATCAGAATACTTTCGTTGGGACAACTATACTTGAGCAACTTTTAGTTGTTACTTTTAATTTACTTAATTAAAAAGTACATTGTAACTGGCAATTACAATCGCTATAAACTAACACATGTTTTTTCATACATTACCTATTAATTGATGTCTTACGAATCCATATTGTGCGTATTTTTCACTTTTTCAATGACGTGTGACATGCTTGATATATGCCCGAAAACGCTATAATTTCACGAGGCTTTTATATAAAGAGCTCTTTCAAAGAGTATGTGCTCTTTTCTGCCACCCCTATTCATTATATATGAATAAGAACACATAATAAATAAATAAACTTACGTTAGGGTAAATAAAATACTCCCCAAATGTCTGCATAGGCAACAACAGCGCTTCACTTTCAGGTACTTGTCATGAAGCGAATGAATTTTTACATACACGTCGCCTTGCCTTATTGACTTCCAATGTAAATGGAAGAAAGAAAAATCGCGAATTTATAACCCTATCAATTCCCAACTAATATATGCAAACATTTCATATGACACCATCATCCCTTCTTCTCGTGTAAACACCCATGTATGTATGTATGTCCCTCAGCAATAACTCCTGGTTTTAACGACACGAAAATCCTTTAATCCTTTCCCCTATAATCTTTCTAATAGTGTTATTAATTGTGACTTGTTGTATACCGCGCGTTGTGAGCGATATAGTAATTATACCGCGCGTTGGAGGTGATAAACACGCGTATTTACGCGCGGCGTGGCAGAGAACCATCTGGTTACAGCATGGTATGGTTGGTTGTTGTTATCTGTGAATTTATATCAGTGTTCGTCGGCTTAGTTGGTGTTTTGTTGGGTAATTAGTCGACGCATTCCTTTGGTTTACAACAACTTTGCTTGCATCTCTCTTTTTAGTTTAGAACGAACGAGGGTATTATTTTTAGAGTAGTTCGTTTGGTTAGACAGGGGTGGCCAAAGTTGTGTGTTTGGTTTAGTTAAATAAATAAATTCACATTTAGAGTTTACCCACTCAGTGACGAAACTGATTTTCAGTGGGAGACTTTAATTTAAAGCGACTAAACCAACCCGGTAGGCTCCGAACACCATCGACGAGTGAGCGATAACCAATCAAAGATCGATATTTCAAATACGAAACGGTGATTGGACAGTGCGAACACCTGCGGACAAATGTCAGAATCAACAAGGCCGATTCAGAACAACTTTGAATTTATTGAGTGCTTCGTTGCTAGGACGGCTCCAAAGTCACCGTTTACTTATTCCTAAGACAAGAAGTAATGGAAAAAAGTTTGTGAGTGTTTTCAACTCTTTTGAGATTGTTTATAGAGCCGATAGTTTGCATAGTACGGTGTGTATAACTGTGTAATACAGATGAACGAGTAAGTATTTTGGTGTGATTTGAACTAAAATAAACGTCTAAGTGCAATATACATCTAATTGAAAAACCTTTAACATACACTTACATGTGTATTTTTTCGTCTTGCCAGATTTCCAAACATATATGTTTGGTGACTGCATCCATTTAGCCTTAACTTCTCCTACTTAGGCCCGGTATATTGACGGACTATAAATATTTAGCCCCCCGCTTACTTGTTTTCTTCATAGCAACCAAGCTGTTTGTGGAGTGTTTGACATGGAGAAAACCAATATTCGGCCGGCTAAATATTTATTGGCAGTGTGCGCGTTTAAAAATGTCAAAACGTGTGCAAGTCTTATGTGATTATCGTTCATAATATATTATAAAGTGTCATTATGTTCAATAGATAACTTGCGTTGGCATTCGTTATTGTTATAGGGAAAACAGCTTGAAATGTACTTATTAGGTTTTATGTGCCCGATCAGACGAACATTATTATTGAATTGTTTCCAATTCAAAATCATCCCTATACATTTTCAAAAAATTTCAAGTACCTCTTTCCCAGATTTTGATTCGCTTTACACGCTTTAAACGACAAACACCAAATTATCTCGCTTTTCACCTTGTCTGATATTACGAACCCTCCACTTCCTCCTAACCGTATCAATCCACGCACCGATTAAAGTCAACATACCCCGTTCACCACAAACATCCTATTATTGTTTATTGAACAACACAGATCCTCTTCTTTGGTTGTTGCATAGCTTGTTTACACAGATAATAATCACGGCCCCCTTCCCCCCCCCCCCCCCCCCCAAACAGAGCCAGTGATGTGATGTACCCACCCTTCCGGCAATTACAGGATGTGTATACGTTATTCTATCACCCGAGAGCTTCCATGTTCTACCACCGTTCGTTACAACACAGCGCCACATGTCGTTTATCGGAAAGCCAATCTAGATGATTTTAACTGATATTACAATTTTACATTTCACTAATTGTATTTGAGTTGGCTGGCCCGCTTTGTAAATTTCATTGATGCATTTACCTTTGGGAGTGATATTTTGTGTTATACGTATTGGATTGCTATTCACTGATCGATCGCTGCTGCTACCGGTCGACCAAATTGTGTACATAACATATGTACTCAAAATAAACTCTGACAGAATTATAAGTGGATATTCATTTTCAAGGTAGCCCGACGTTTTAGCGTGTCATTCACCATAGCGGTTTTATTTTTGTCTCTATATCAACCACTTCGGACAAGGGAGGGTTGGAGTAGAGGTACGGTTATAAAGTTTTATTAAACATGGGATACCTCTTTAATTCATTTATGTGAGACTGATTGAGGACATTATCAGTAAATAATAATATTTTTTCGTAGTAATCCCTATACTGTGGTTACACGCCAGCGGTGTGCCACTCTTCATGTGACTAACTATACTATACGTTTATTGGGTTGTTTAGAAAGTTGGGTCTCTCCTCCATTTTATTTCTTTTCTCTCTGTTTATTGCTCGTGTATATTTATTTCGGTGTAATTTCCATTATCTGTTACGTTTACTTTTACTCTCAACCGTTTTACTTCAATTTACTGTACTTTACTTTACTTTACTTTACTTTACTCGACTTTATTTTACATTACTATACTTTACTTAACTTTACTTTACTTTACTTTACATTACTTTACTTTGCTTTACTTTACTTTATTTTACTTTACTTTACTTTACTTTACTTTACTATACATTACTATAATTACTATACTTTACTTTACTTTACTTTACTTTACTTTACTTTACTTTACTTTACTTTACATTACTTTACTGTACTTTACTTTACTTTTTCTTTACTTTACTTGACTTTACTTTACTTTACTTTACTTTACTTTACTTTACTTTACTTTACTTTACTTTACTTTACTTTACTTTAATTTCTTTTTGTTTTACTTTTGCCCTCCTTTCTATTTCGTTCCCCTCTTTGTACACATTTTACTGTTTTTACTGCATTTTACTGCAAAGACAATTAATACCCATTTTATTAGTTTCGCATTTATGTAGTGGTAACCTAAGGTCGGAATTCATAGTCGGCCCCTACACCTAGGGGCACCCATTGTTGCTATGGATTTGTTTTGTTTATGGGAAATAACATGGAAACAATTGTTACCTTAGCAACAATGGGCGCCCCTAGGTGTAGGGGCACCCATTGTTGCTATGGATTTGTTTTGTTTATGGGAAATAACATGGAAACAATTGTCACCTTAGCAACAATGGGCGCCCCTAGGTGTAGGGGCCGACTATGAATTCCAACCTTAGTCTCGTGACAAACTATTGTGATTTGTTTTTTAAAATTTATCCTTCGTTGTTTTGTGGACTATTATAGAGAGAATATGTTATACGTCTCTTTATTCTTGTGTTGTATTATATGTAGTTTTTATCCTTTTTAAATCAGTTTTGTAATAGAATCGAAAACACATTAAATAGGCCCTAAACAAGTAGTTTTTAGGGCGTGGCAGTGGTGGCACAACATCGTATTTATTGCTGCTTTTTTCCCATAAACAAACGATATCATCTCGTGAATGCTTTGTATCGTTTGTATGACCAGTCGTGTTTGTCGACCGTTCTATATAGTATCAAACAAAACAAGACTAAACTTTTTTAGAGAATAATTTATAAAATTGTGTATTTTGCCGGGTAATTTGCATTTTAATAATTGTCATACAATCTACCGTGTGTATATCGCCGTACTAATTTCATTATAACATAATGCGTGTCATATAGATTTCCACGGAAAATGAAAACAATTTTCCAGATTGTATTTATAACGTGGAATAGGCCTAATTCAAACAAACACGCATTAAAGTATAGGGTGCACATGACGGTATTTTTAAGCGTTAAACGTGTTTTGCGTTCTCTTTACAAAAAAAAAAAAAAAACTGTTTACAATCTTAAATTATTCAGTAGTTTCGTGATTTAAGTTTAATTTTTCTAATGTGAGTATTTTTTCATTGTCAATGTATTCTCTCTCGACTAAGACCAGGTAGAAGGAGTAGATACTCTACTTATCTCTCATGTATCGAACATGCTACAGACGTGGAGTTACGTCGCTGTATGTTAGAATCATGTCCTATAGTTGTCAAATATGCTACCTTGTTGGCATATCATAGAAATTTTTATAGCCCACATCAGATTACACACAAAAAAATGCTACGAATTTGTGTACAAAAAAAAACTATATAGTTTGATAGATTTTATGAATTGTACACTATAATAATATAAAATTTTAGAAGCATTGTTCAATTCAATTGAAAACAGTCAGGCTAACTGTTATTATACTAGATGGTTTTCAGCTTGCGCGGCCTATTCAAATAGAGTTTTTCGCTGTCAGAAAGAAGTTTAATTGTTGAAAAAAAGAGTATTCTCTGTTTTAAATTTTTTTCTGGGAGCGAAAAACTCTATTTGAAAAGCCCAATAGACCGTGCTAGCTGAAAACAACTTGTAGAAAAAAAGAGTACTCGCTTTTTTAAACTTCTTTCTGGGATCGAAAAACTGTTTGAAAAGCCCATTAGACTGTGCAAGCTTAAAACAAACAACAAGTTGTTGAAAAAAAGAGTATTCACTGTTTTAAACTTCTTTCTGGGAGTGAAAAACTCTATTTGAAAAGCCCAATAGACCGTGCTAGCTTAAAACATACAACCTGTTGAAAAAAAGAGTATTCGCTTTTTTAAACTTCTTTCTGGGAGCGAAAAACACTCTATTTGAAACCCCCAATAGAGCGCGCAAGTTGAATACCATCTAGTATATAATAACAGTTTGCCTAACTGTGTCTAGTGTCTATTCATATGACCACTCTATAGGTAGGATCACAACGCTAAGCCGATCAGTTTCATATATATCCCGTATAAGCTGGGGGGGGGGGGGGGGGGGGGTCCGCCCATACGATTACACAGTTTTTAAATCTCGATCCAGCTTTGTGGTAATTATGGGTACACAAGCGCGGTCTAGTGTCGGATTCGCGTACCGTAACAATCACAAAACAGCTGAATCAATGCATTAACAGTAGAGTTCCATGTTGTAAAGCCTTCTCGGTGGGTAAACTCATTATGTGAAGTAACGCGGGCGATTCTAGCAATACAACGCTGAGCTGTATTACAGTATCCGTGTCCACTTTAGGCCGTTGGTTGGCACACGGTTTAATGTTGAGCTAGCATCACAGATTACATACTCGTGTAATATTAGTTTGATTTAGTTTTTTGGGGCGCTGATGGTATTTAAAAAAAATAGATTATTGATTTTGAAATGGTCTTGTTTAAAACTTCAGGCCGTTGGCACACGGTTTAATGTTGAGCTAGCATCACAGATTACATACTCGTGTAATATTAGTTTGATTTAGTTTTTTGGGGCGCTGATGGTATTTAAAAAAAGAAGATTATTGATTTTGAAATGGTCTTGTTTAAAACTTCAGGCCGTTGGCACACGGTTTAATGTTGAGCTGGCATTACTGATTACAAATTGTGTGATATTAGTTTGATTTAATTTTTTAGGGCGATGGTGGTATTTAAAAAAAAAAGATTTTGATTTTGAAACGACAGAAAATGTTTTTCTGTTTTGTGTTTAAATACAAATTTCCCGGGTAAAAACGTATGCAAAGGTACGGGAAACTATTTTGATTTTACATTTTTTTTTTGTTCTTCTATAATTTTTCAATTGTAAATCTTTCATGAAAATCTTTCGAGTCATTCAATCTATCGGCTTGTTTCCAATCTTAAAAAATTACTTATCTCACATTTAAATTAAATTACATGATTCTTCACGTCTCAACTCGTCGTCAACTCGCGTCGTTTAGTTCAAATCAAATCCAATCAAATTAAGTTTATTCACCATTATCAATGTACATTAATTTGTGTCTCGTCAAAATATATAATACATACAAAAGTACATATAATAATACATATTAGATAAAATACAAAAAGAACAGCGCAATAACGATTGAATTAGTTAGAAATTATATTGCAATTTGCAGTTATACCATAAGTAATACCTGGCACATTCCAAAGAAATAGAATACGTGTACAAATAAAATGTGAAATGTAAAATGTAGCATAGTCCTGAGTTAGTTAGTTTGTTAGTTAGTTAGTTTGTTAGTTAGTTAGTTAGTTAGTAAGTTAGTAAGTTAGTTAGTTAGTTAGTTAGTTAGTTAGTTAGTTAGTTAGTTTGGAACCTGTAACTAATTTTGTGGACCTGCTATACTGCTCTGCTCAATGGTCATCGTTTCTTGTGTCGCGCCGGGGTAATTATACTGGCCAACGACTGCGCGTGGGGGAAAACGCGGCCAGATTTGGACTAAACGTCCCGATTAGAGGTGAATCCATCATTTTCCTGAAGGGCCGTGCACGCGCTTTAGAACGCTCAACAATGTACAATCGCGACATTATTCTATTGAATTGTATTGTAAAAGCGCATTAGGCCAGCGTTATCAGGTGCATGGAGTGGTTTTCAATGGATGTTCTATAATCTATACAGTTCACTTACAATACAGAAATGATGTGATTCTGTGCTTGAATACTTTGAACGGTGAGAATATTTCAGTCGAATGTGTGTGTGGTGTGGTGTTATTAGAGTCCAACCGGATATATACAATGGCTGGGAATCGGGGTGTTGGACATTAACTGTTCATTGCGTATGAATAGTAGGTGTGTTTTATAGTCTGCCTTAAAACTGTGCCTATAGTTAAAAAGATTTATTATATTTATTTATTTCGAAACTAATTGAAAATATTAATAAATGATGGGTGATATTAAGAATATTATGTGGTGTTTGTTAATGATTATTATTAGTTATCAGTTGTTTTATGACGTACTCGATAGCTAGGTCATAATATGACGTCGGGCGAATCGGATCCGTCATACGTTGTCTCGGGGTCTTCTTATGGGGAAACAAAGTCATTGAGGGGGGGGGGGGGGGACTGTGAGGGGGGGGGGCGTTTAGGTCGCAAAGGGAGCTGGCATTAATGAGAATTTTGGATAGAGGCAGAGACGAAAAATGAGCACGAGAAACGGGAGCCCTCTTTGCGGGCACCGGTCACCTCCAGGAGTGGTCATGGGTGAATAGCTCAAGCACAAAAAAAAACACAAAAACATTAAGAAATAAATTTAGAAATAAATAAAACACAAAAACATCTCAACCGCGGTTTTCATGAAAGAGAAAACAAATCATTGACGAATTCTATACGAATGTTAAGTGCTTTGATTATATTTTATATTTTCTATAAAGGAAATGTGTATTGCGAAAAATACATACCTCGACCTCAATGAGGAAAAACCCACTTTATACTTTACCTTTAAATCGCAGAAAAATTATTATAAAATAGCGTAGGCCTACTAACATAATTCACATTTTGTTTTCGTTCGATCATAATTATAAAACGATTCGAACCGTAAAGTCGATCACATAACGCAACGGTAGTGTGTATATGCGGTAGCACAATATGCATGTATATATGTAGCCTATGTGTATATATATACCGGACAATACAAAACGCGTAAAAGTTATTGGGTAATAAATTCACATGGCCAGAAAGCCGGGATAGAATTATGTGACGTCATTGAGTTATTACTCCGCGGTGGCTAATTTTTAAAACTGTCACTTGAATTTTGTTTCCGTCGTTGGTTTAGATTGATTGTTTATATGTCGGTCTCGGTCGGCCTATGACGCGTTGTCATGACGCAAGTAGCCTGTTGTTGTTGTAGAGGAGCATATAGGGTGACCAGACGTCCCGAAAAATGCGGGAAAGTCCCGAATTCGACCTAAGTTGTACCGACATCGGTAAATCCGCGATTTTCTTTGATTTGCGTTTCAAAAATTACAAAGTTCAACTAGGAAAAAACAAACAAAAACGCAATTACGTGAAGAGAAGCGGTTAGTGGTAAATGTAATTCGGTGTTTTTCTTAAAAAAATACACGGGACAAGAATTTTGTAACTTTGCTATTTCCCAAAGACATGTGCTTAAAAATAATAAAAAGCTCTTAAGAATATGTTTAATTCGTAATTTGTAACTAATGTGATGAATGAATAATTTAAGTTGAATATACAATCCAATTCTAAAAAATATAAATATCGAGTAAAAAAATTGAATTCCCTTAACAAAAAACGTCTGTTTCACTTTTAGCAAATATTTGACTTCCGACAGTGTTTACACCTGCATTGGGTTACACACAAAAAAGTGCCCCGAAATTCAGTCCTGATCTGATCTGGTCATCCTAGGAGCGTAATATTCTGCTCCTGTGAAGCTGTTAGTGCATGAAACTATTGCACACAATATAAACATTCAAAACATGATTATTTTAGGTATAGGTAAGTACCCAAACTTTTGTCAACTGTGAGCCCTCGAGATCTTCCCAAACTAATTCAGTGAACCCTTGCAATGTAATTAACTAGTTAAAATTTCCAATGCGTATTTTTCTCACAACCTTCCCCTCTGGCATCCTTCCCTCCCCACAACCCCTGACTAATACCATTTAATTTATTTCCTAATATTATTTTTGTCTATTGAATATGAAGTGAAACTCGTAAAATATTAATATTTAACTATCTAAATAACCTTCCGCTCTGAAAGCCTTCCCTCCCCACAACCCCTGACTAATACCATTTAATTTATTTCCTAATATTATTTTTTTTTATTGAATATGAAGTGAACTCGTTAAATATTAATATTTAACTATCTAAATTCCCTTCCTCTCTGGCATCCTTCCCTCCCCACAACCCCTGACTAATACCATTTAATTTATTTCCTAATATTATTTTTTTCTATTGAATATGAAGTGAAACTCGTAAAATATTAATATTTAACTATCTAAATTACCTTCCGCTCTGGCCTCCTTCCCTCCCCACAACTCCTGGTTAATACCATTTAATTTCCTTCCTAATATTATTTTTTCTATTGAATATGAAGTGAAACTCGTTAGATATTAATATTTAACTATCTAAATTATTTTTTAATACTGTATATACATTTTTACTGAATTTCGCGGACCCCTTCTAGCATGTCCATAGACCACCAGGGCCTTCATTCCAGAATAGTTTCAGGCGGTTATAGTGTAGCCGGTTGTAAATGTAAAGTTGCGCCCCCTATTCCGTTAACCAGGGCGCAAGTTGCAACCGGTCGTGCATCTTGCGCCCTGGAATGAGGGCCCAGGAGTCCGCGGACCACAGTTTGGTAACCTCTGTAGATTTACAATAGGAATATTCACGTGACGTCACATCGGCCATATTGGAGGCCACCGATAATACTATTTCAAGTTTCATTTAGCTGTCAATAGAAAACGAATAATATTGTTTACGGGGAAATATTTGGGAAAGTTTACGAAAATGATTATGTGTGCCGGAACCGTGTGGAGTTTTCAGTAATAATAGCAAACCAAAGTTAGAGAACAGTGTTGAACTTCAATCAAATGCCAGCTGAAACATTGTAACAATGCACTAACAATTTGTACGTATATTAGTTTGCAATTACAAATAAATATATTCTAGTAATGTTGTATTAAAGGCGCTAATAATGAATGTATGAATGTAAATGATTAATGTAAATATGAATGCATATTATGTAGGCTCATTTTTGTTGTAGGTTAAGTAGTTAATAAGTTTAATATTTGACAACTCAAACATTCGGTATATTTCTTAATGTAATTCAAAGAATGTAAAAGAGGCTTACTTCAATAAATAAAAATAAATAAATCACATTCCATTTCATGTCGCCTCCAGTATGGCCGCCATGCGCAATGTGTGAATACACCCTATATTTGAGTGATAATATTTGGGCTGTATAAGTTACCTCTTGTATTTGAACAAGATTGCTAACGAGACAGTGAGTGGAAGACAGATGGTGATGAAACAACATGATATCCTTGTGCAAGCCAGAATACCTGGAAGTCTGAAACCGTATAACTGGATCAACGTCTCACTCGGCATTCAGCAATGACAATCAATCGACAACGCCTATATACTGCAACTCCTATATACAATCAATTAATCTTGTACCGAGCGGAATTTGAAGAATTCATTTCAGCTGACCTTTTATAACAAAACTTAAAAATATTCTCAGTAATTTATTATTTTATTTATTATTATTATTATTTATTTTATTTATTATTATTATTTATTATTATTATTTTATTATTATTATTATTATTATTATTATTATTATTATTATTATTATTATTATTATTATTATTATTATTATCATTATTATTATTATCATTATTATTATTACAATTATTATTATTATTATTATTATTATTATTATTATTATTATTATTAATTATTATTATTATTATTATTATTATTATTATTATTATTATTATTATAAGTATTATTATTATTCTTTTTCATTTCTATTATTATTATAAAATCATGGGATTTCAAAGTAGTTGTCAAACATGCATATGTTTTACTGTCTTCTATCTTGATATTTTGTATATTTTGTATCGTAATAGTTCTCATTATTAGTTCCATGTTGTATTATATTCTACTGTCACTTTCATTTTGTTTCCATCTTACTGTGCACTGAATTGTTATTTATTTTGTGTAATCCACAGTTAAGCCTCATGGCTTTGTGTAACAAGTTGTTCTGTACTTTTCATTTTGTATTCTAATAATAATAAAATTTGTGCGATAAAAAAAAATGTAATATTAATTCTCAGCATTTTACAGCATGGAAGAATATTTATATGATCCATAATGTCCAGGTGTAATTTCCATGCCTTATGACTCTATGAGGGATTCGAACCGATGTCCCTAAGTATTGAAAATTAGAGAGTATGAAGCGGGGAACGTTTAGTCAAAATTTGAATCTCGAAAGAAAACGTTATTGCTATGTCATAATGTCATGTTAATGTCATGTCAGTATATAAACTTTTTTTATTTGTTATTTACCTTGTCTGAAAGTTTGTAGTTTACGACTAATATTGGAAACTACAATTTGGTAACCCGAAACCAAACCAAATTCTACGCCCTAATTCTAAAGGATTTTTCTTACAACCCAAAAATGGAGAAAGAATATCATTAGTGAGAAAAGAGGTCAATTTTTTACATCCCTGTCTTTATATAAACGCGGCCAAAAGTTTCCTCTCGCGTTGTCTTGAAAATATTTCACGATATTACATTTTAATTTGTTGCTTTAATTATTACCCGTAAAATCCCAGCTCGCTCTCGAGAAGCGAATGCATTAACACTGACTGGGCTCTTATCATTGCAGAGGTTTAATGTTAACAACGTTCCAACTCGTTAGTTTTCAAAAAGCAATTTCACCTAGATACGGGGTTGTGAAATTAATTAATTCCTAACGACTTTTTAATGCATTTTTGTTTAAGCTTTGCAATTTCGGACTGGATTTTTTACTAATTAGTAGGTATTGTTTGTGTTATTATTAAATACGTTAATTGTGGTGGTGTTGTTTAAATGGCGGTAATGTATAACTTGTATGTTTATTTGTTTTCAGTGAGATGATAATTGAAAGGGAAGGGAGTGTATGTTTTTGTTGGTCCAAAATTGGAAAACAAAATATTTTTGATTGCTTTATAATCGTTTCGTGTTACATACAAATTTACATTTGTTTTTCTGTTTAATTCCCTTCATTTAATAATGTATGCTACTACTCACTTCGAAATATAATAAATAATATATATAACAAAATATAATTAAAATATATAAATATATTATAAATGAAATATATAACAGAACAGGGCTTGAGTTCAATAAATAAGTCTACAATATTATTATATGATGAACCGGTGTAATATGTTTATAAACCGATATAGATGGCTCCTTGTTAGCACCCGAGGCTCTAATCCGGAAGGTCGCCGGTTCGATACTGGCAACCGGCAACCCTGACACAAAGTTTTTTCTTTATAGTCTTTTCTCAGTCACCAGGCGAATACTGGGATTGAGTCACACTAAAAGCCCTCGAACAGTCCTGCCCAACTATTCCAATTACCGCAATACCTAGCTCGTCACCTGAAGAGGCGTATGAAATGAACTATCCCTGGGCAGGTCTCCTACGAAAATTCATTATTATTTAAATTATTACAAGTGTATTGAATAATTTAAAATTTAATTTAGCTTTACATTAATCCAATACTGTATTACGTAGCCTATGTGTGTATTTATGTTGAGGTTTTTTTTATGCATGTGTGTAATTTATTTGGTCCTTTGTAAATCAGTAACGATAAATACAATCTTGAACATTTCTGTTCATTTCTATTAATTTAATGCAATATAATGAATAGGGGTTGGCAGAAGGAAGCATAGCTCCAAACACAAGGGGTGACTGCTAACCATACTAAAAGTAACTATACAAACTAAATATAAAAATTAACATATAAAATGTTATGACAACACCGGGTAAAGGTAATAAAAATCATAAGGTCTTTACCGTACGAAGACCTAAGAGTAATGAAGTATAAAAATACAAAACAGAAAACAGATTTAACGAAGGTATTAAAGAAAAAGGTAGTAAGTAAAAAGATTGTGTAAAGAAAAATGTTAAAAGAAAACTTAAAACACTAAGGAGAAGTAAATATATACTAAGTGAGAATTTTCTTTGAGGGTAGCTTTACCCTAATCTTTTGCCAAACAACCGGGGCCTCAAGAACAATTACATTTAAATCCCAGCTTGGTTTTAAGTAATGACGTAAAGTTGCCACGGTAGATTATATACCCACCCACCGGGGCTCTAGACCTGATATATACCGTGGGTCGATACGTTGTGCGTTCAACACACTCTTGACACTATCATACATCGTTCTTCATCTTCGCCCGCTGTCTCGATTAGCCTCGACGCATATGCATGAGGTGATAAGTCGTATCGTATGGGCATAGAGCGCACATTTGAATTGGTGATTTCATGACTTGGGTAGTGGGTACAGCACAGCTAATCTATTGAGCCATTAAGCTGCTCCGGGGTCTTGAAAGGTTAGTGTTACGTCACGCTATGCGTAGAACATGGTGGTGTGGAGGTGTTAACCAATCAGAACGATCGTAGTGTAACTCCTGACGATTGTACACAGATGTGTTGCTCACTACCCTCTCGGTACTTTATAAAACTTAAATAAATAAATTAATTAATAAATTAATAAATAAATAAATACATAAATATGAATGAATGAATGAATAAATGGATAAATAGATAAATAGATGAATAGATAAATAGATAAATAGATAAATAGATAAATATATAAATAAATAAACAAATAAATATATAAATAAATAAATACATACATAAATAAATAAATAAATAAATAAATAAGTAAATAAGTAAATAAATAAATAAATAAATAAATAAATAAATAAATATATAAATAAACAAACAAATAAATAAATAAATAAATAAATAGGTAAATAAATAAATACATAAATAAATAAACAAACAAACAAACACACAAACAAATACATACATACATAAATATATATACATTTTAATTTATTCCAGTCTGTATCATATAGATTGTAGATTAAAGTTAAGTTCGAAAATTAACACTTCCCCCCCCCCCCCCCCCCCCAAGCCCGAACCGTGAGGCGTACCCTGTACCTTGTATTGGAAGTATAAGAATAAACCACTAGATAAAGGAGCGACACATTATAATGCAAGCGAAAAAAAACAACTTTTATTGAGAAAAACTGATGGCTGACCAATGGACATTCGATGATGACCACAGGGGTTCAAACAATAAAGGGAAATAAATTGCCCTTTACATTTTTCACAGCCTCGACTACGTGTTGTATACTTGTTATTATAACTAATTGGGTTAATAGATACGTAAACCAACAAATAACGTCACAAAATTAACGTCTACGAGTCCCAACATATTAATCAAGGGCATCACTATTCTAAAGCCCTCCCCCCACCCCCTCTTCCCCTTCCCCTTCACAAAGCCCCTGCAGGTCTTTAGTTAAGACAACCACCCGCTCCGCTAGAACTAGAATTGATATGAGACGTTGAGCCTCACTCAAAAGAACAAACGAAAACTCCGTCCGACTCGCTTCGCATCGCGCACAGAGAACGAGAAGTTCAATTATTGAATTGCTTATTCAAAGTTGCTCTGCCTCATCTTTAAACATGGCGCGAGGCGTGACGTCATAGTCATGCCTTGCCACCCTGTTTCACTTGATGCTGCAATAATGCGGACTGAACTTTATGCTCGAGTTGTGGCAAAGTAACCTTGACGAGTGATTTGTGTTGTGGTCAATCAGCGAGGCCCGATTTGAAATACCGATTGCTGGTTGGCCAATACCTCAGTGAATGAAGGGTAAGGTTGCTTTAAGACGATTTTAAGTGGGGCGAATCTGTGTGGATTGCATTACTCATACTTAGAGAAGTAATTCATTTAGCATTTACTGGAAAATTCGCATTGATAAGCATTTATAAACAAATCGGTAAAAAAGTTCATTAAAATTAAAATTTCGAATTGTTTTCTTTCGTCTTTTTATACTTACATTACTAAAAAGTAAAAACTATTGGCATCAAATTTTTGCGAAATTACATTTTTGAAATTATTGTCTTGTACAATGAGACCATTAATGTAAATTACTGGGATTTGTGGAAGAATTAGTACTAATTAGCTCCTATTAGTACAAATTAGCAAAAACTTTTTTTTTTTAATTTGGCAACAATTGTATTGTCCATGAACAACCGCTATGAATAACCAATAAATGGGAGAGACTTTCAATCACCATTGGGAACAAGATGGGTTCACCGAGGCTAACGCACATTTCCTCTCTCTCTCTCTCTCTCTCTCTCTCTCTCCTATTTACGTCAATCTTCCTCTGATCGTCTCAATACGCCTCACTGCAAGTCTGCTATTTCGGGCACTGTTTGCACTACTACACAACCGAGCTTGTCACCGTATAATTACAGTCGACCTGTTTTAGTGTGTCTACTTACTGTCTACTTTGTCTACTCTTCAGGCACGTGGTTGGTCGCTGACAGTTCTTTCAGTCTCGCGGCTCCTTCCTCAGGCAGATAATTGCTCGTGACAACGAGCGGGAGTGGAAGGGAAGGGGGACCCGTCACAATACCATCACCCGTGTTTGCCCAACTTATAAAACATACTTGCCGTTCAGGGTTACTTACCAAACACGACTCTGTTTTTTTGTTGTTTTGTTTCTGTTGCCATTTTTGCGTTTGTTTTTTTCTTCTGGGCTCGGCTTGCCCCGGACGGAACCTGTTTATCACGCCGCTAAGAATATGTGATTATTATAATTAATGGTTTTAGCGGGTTTAATCGCTGTTAAGTTGGCTGTATAGGTGTTATTGTTTGGAAGTTACCTACAACTTATAGCACCGACATTCTAACTGTTTGGTTATTTAATCATGGTGCATAATACAGTGCACGTAGCTCTGTGCAATGTGTCTATTATGCAAGGAGGTATATTGTAGGTGTGAATGGGATGAGATTCCTGCTGTACCAACTTGATCGCACGATAAGATTTTAGAACTAAGACATGGGTTCGAGTCGCGTTATGTGTAAATTTAGTTTTACATTTACTATAGTTGATTGAGTTTGAATGTTGTCGCGCTAACCTCGATGCATGATTGTGATAATATGCTAATAGGTTCATTCTACGAAGTTATTGAACAGAATTATACCTTTTAGGTGATTCTTTTGTGAATAGTTCGCTTTTTCTTGCTGCTGTACTAACATTGTTCTCTGCATAATGGAAAATTATGCAACTTCAATATGAATGAATACAGACAGTGATGGAACTTTACGGGTAAAAAGAAAAATTAAAACTTTCGCAAAGAAAAATAATCAATCGATAGAAGATTTTATCCCATTAGGAGCAAATACTTATTATCTTACTAGTTACGATACAGATATGCAGATGTTCCCAACAAAAAAAAAAGATGCAGCAATGAATACAATTGAGAGTTTATATAAAATTAGACAATTTTGAAATTTCGATCTCAAAATGTCTAATTTATATATATTTATTATTATGTTGATATAATATATTGAATCTTTTTTTTTTTTTTAATATCTGTATATTTCGATCATATTTAGACGTCATTCCAAAATTTTGATACTGGTTACTGAATGCCATTTTAAATATACAATCATTAACACCTTTAATTCACATGCTTTTCCAGCCATTTGTGTCGGACAACAGACACATGGGTGCAATCCTTCCCCCCTTCTAGCAAATGGTCACATCACATACACTGAACCTACCCCCTTCCCTTCCCCCTACTGTTCGTTCACACCTCCTTCCCCGTGTAGCCTAGTGTTTTTCACGGCGCGCAGTTGGCAGCACGCGCTAGTACTGACAGCCGAGCAATGTGTTCTAAAACTGGGTCCTCAGTGAGTCGACCGTCCGCTGGCCGGTGCTCACTGCTCACTGCTCAGTACCGCTCCGCAACTCGAAGCGTGAGGACGTGCACAGCATAGAACAACCTACTCGTCTCGCGCGTGTGTGTATCGAACGTTCGTTTTCATTCATTCTTTCACGCAAGCAACCAATCGAAGTCGAACTTAATGTCGTCGTTCCGAGAAGTCGCTCAGATATCGTTGTTGCTGCTGTGATTTTATTTTAATCAGGTCAAGACAAAGTGCTCTGTGGTTAGTGTGTGTTTGTGTGTGTGATACTGATATTAGATCACTCGTGATTGATAGCGTGTAAAACAAATGACAGATAAAATATCTGTTTCTGTGAACTCTGTAATATGCCTGTCGGGCTGTCATTAGGGCTGGATATTAGTTGTGGGTGGTTTTTTTGAGTGTGTACGGAAATCAACGTAACGACCACCTGTGTACACTACAATATACAGCGGCTATAGAATTAACATTCGGAATTCCTCAAAATACAGGTACTGTGTTGAATTTATTCTATTTCTAGTGTTTCGTGTTGGTAGAGCAATTTATCTTCCTTTATTAGTAGATTTTTAGGTAGTTTGACGGGAGAATTTTTACTACTAGTAAAAAAGCTCAAAGGTATAAAACGAAAACTGATAAGAAATTATATAATGGTGTTGATAACGATTTATGTAATTGCTAATACACCTTATCGTGTTCTGTTTTGTTATTTATTAAAATACTTAAAATGTGCTCACTCGCATTTGTGTTCACGTATTCATAAATGTTTACCAGGGCAGGACAGGGTTTTCGGCGAGTAAACATTAATATTATCTTCTAGTATTAATCCACTCATATATAATTAATTATGTTCGCGTGATTGTGTGGGAATTCTGATAAAATTTTAAAACAATGTTTGTTATTACTTCATATTTTTTATTACCCATATCACCATATCACCCTAACTTTAATTTGCTATATTACCGGTACAGATAATATTGTGATAAGCAGCTTATAACAGTTTTGTACGAAAATAAAATAAATAAAAATAAAATGAATTCATAATTAGAGTCGACCCACTCAGTCACTAACTGAAACTTCTTTATAACAAAATGATCTAACTTATTTAACAAACTGTTTTTGAGGTCCCCAAAGGTTCTTATGCATGTAAAGGTACCATCTTAATAAAAAAAATGTTTTTTATAATAAAATAATAATCTGGCCCCCAAGAGTTCGTTGTAAAGAAGTTTTACTTATACACATTATATAAATTATATTGTCGGTATTATAATCCACATCCGCTTTTATTTGCTACATTTGAATATAGCGACGCTCAATAGGTGTAGGGCATGAATGTATGTCACTGTCATTATATTTATTATTAGTCCAATATATATTTCAATATACGCTCCGTCTATTTTAGATCTATCCGCTTTCATTGTTGGTTTGTTTACACATATATATAGTGAATGCCAGAAGTCTGAATAAAATGCATAACAAAATATCTGTAGTCTACCATTTAATATTAGCTTGTAAAAAAAAAAAAGAAGTTCATAATATTTCGTAGTTTTTTAAAACGCACTACGTCACTACGCGACCGTGAGCGAAGTGTCATAATTATTATTATTATACCTGCAACTCAAAATTTACAACGTATAACGGCGTTTCTAATTAAAACATTTAGTTGAAAATGTTCGGCGCTTAAAAAGTAAAGAAAAGCCGCACACATTGTATTTATTCCAGTTCACGGTTTCATACCATCTTCACATTTCGGTACTTGGTTTGAAAACAAATTCCTTAAATAAATATCAGAAGTAGACAACTCGACAATGTCAATCGCCATCATCAATCGCAATCGTCAATGTCCATCAAATGACAATCGCGATGCCTGTAAGTCTATATCATTTTAATAAAAAAAAATCACGAGACAGTGGGGAGGAGAGAGCGCACGAGAGAGAGAGAGAGAGAGAGAGAGAGAGAGAGAGAGAGAGAGAAAAATATCGGAACTCCATAAAACTTATTTTCGAACTGGGGAATTCTTCCTCTTCCTCTTCTTCTTTTTCCCTGTCGAATCCTTGTACGCGAGGTAAAATGCCGGCGTATAGTAGGCCAATAAGTAGTATTGATGATCCTACGTCGCGTAGCGTAGCGTGCGTCGCGCGCGTGATAACAATTTAATAGGGCTGCGCTACACGTTGGCTCGCTCCTGCGTTCCCGAAACTAAAGTAAGTTACGGTGTCTCTCCCTAATATTATGCTGTCTAGAAATGAAATATTGAAAAAGTATTTCCAGGAGATTTCGATGAGATATATTACTTGAGTAGCTGGCTGGTTTTGATTTATATTTTATGTCTTTGCTATATAACCTCATCAGGGCGAGAGGGGGGTGGGGGGTTACTTTACTAACTTTGTTATACAGTTAGGGTGCGTTCGCGACTCACATGTATTATCTATACTGAACTACCTGCATTAGTTTAAATAATACAATAGGTAGTCGTGATTGAGACACAATAAGTATATAATAAGTTATAAGTTTGTTGATGCTGCGTTCCAGGTTCGAATCTTGAAGAGCACGCGTTTCCGTGGTAGCCTTTTTCATTTTCATTTACATATCACCTACGCATCGTCTCGATTAGCGTCGTTGCCAAAATGTGAGACGTGATGCCCAATTATCATCATTGTCGTTATCGTTAGTTGAGGATTGCTATAGTTCTCTTAAAACAACTTCGGTAATGCTTTCGTCATCAAACAATGACGTGTTTACGGTCTCGGCCAACCCGAGCAGGTATGTGAATTAGCCACGGTCGCTGGTTGGCTGCCGCTCACCCACCCGTGACGGAAGCATTACCGAAGATGTTGTACGGCGACTATATTGTTCGTCCAGATAATTTGTGATTTATGTATTAATTCCACATGTAAGCCGACAAACCTCAAGGGGAAAAAATAAATGAATTCCTTTCTGTTTGAGGAAGATGTCAATTTGGCCCCCGAAAAGTCGGAGCAAAAACATACAACAATTTATGTAACCAGAGATGTGTGCTTTTTTAATCATTGGAAACTAATTTATTTAGCATTACATACAGAATTAATTTTTATTCATTTTAATTGAAATTTTATTTGGTTACTTTTGTTTTATTGGAAATTACTCAGAAACTTGAATACGGTGTGTAAGTGAGAACTGTCAATAGAGCTAATTAACATACAACCTATTCATTAAAATGATTGGCTAGAGTATGTATACACCCACACAACTTTTGAAATTTCAAAATTCTGTTATCGTAGTAATGGTAGTACAGTACCTGTTTACTTAGAGCTGAAAGGCGACTGGATCAATGTTTTTACAAACTAAAAAAATGTTGTTTGAATCGTTTTTATTTTTTCTGTTTTATGAATGCACTGAAACTGATATCTGACCTCATACGGACTTCACTATTTCTATACAAACCCAAATGAAAGGAAAGTAAAGTTTGAAATACAAAACGAGAAAAAAGAAATGTTTGTCTTGTAGAGTTTTCTAGTATATGAATACACCGTCGAGTGGCCACGCTCGAGTGTCCGTCTGGCGAACTGGAGAAGTTCGAAGTAGAAGTTCGAAGTAGGAGAAGTTCGAAGTAGTTTGCATGCTGAAGACGTAAAGGTTTGTCTGTATACTTTCATGTGGCATATACACAGGGAGTGCTGCAGCGCCCCCCCCCCCCCCCCCTGAAAACCCAGAGTTAAATAAGTGTGTATATACAGTTTATATGTATTGGTTTTTAAATTTTGCTGGTTGCAAATATACATATATCTATGCTGCTATACAGATAATCTTATGGAATGCTCATTGTCATTGGTAAAGAAAATTCAACATAAAATTTGGTTATCTACGATGGAGTTCGATAAAACGTGCCTGTTGTAGTTTCGGTATTACGAATGTTACACTTTTTCTATCATCGTCTTCCATTGAATGACAGTTCTTGTAGATCTAAATGTATATACAGTGTAAATATCAAATAGGAAATATGTATTTATTATTATTGTTGTACAAAGTTATTTTAATGGAATGGAGAACTGAACATCTTGTGATTAGAAGAATTGAAGTGAAAAGGGGGGAGGGATATCATTACAATGTTTTTTTCTTCTGATGACTTTTGGGCAGTGTGTAGACAGGTGCGGAAACCTTTGAAACAGATCCATGGTTGTAGTTCCGCCAGGAGTAGGCCACGTGCCGGTGTACCGTGTTCCTTCTCGTAGTCGCACGTATACACCACAATTATTACAACAGCCGCTCATCAATCAGGCATTCACTCGGCCGTAGTTTGATCGCTTAAACATTATAAACATTATACTTTTAATAAAAACTAAAAGATACTTGCAGCTACTGATGAGAATATAATAATCTGTATGTGGCTTCGGAGCTGTTATTAAGTTGTTTACTATTAATGAGACGCTTTCGATAAGATGATTGAAGCCGGTTTTAGTGTAATGAGTCTTTTATTTTAGGGCATGACTAGAATTTAGAATTAGCCTACTAGTTTTCGATTTAGTGGGAAACAATACAACTTAATAAATAAATAAATCACGATTTTCACGTACGGCGATATAAACTGTATTAGTTCGCTTTTTTTTAATTCCTAGCAATTCGTATGTGACAAAACGAAGGGATTTACTGTTTACCTGGATGATAATGATTCTTGTTTCTGTACGCCTCTATTTTTGCAATGCTACTCGAAACGATCAGGAGTGATAGATGAAAATGAAGGATAAAATTACAACACAAAAATGCTTTATGCTAAGCTCGAATCCACCTCCATAGGTGGTTACGCAATTATAACTTGTGCCCCAACGTGGGAACGTTAAACGTTAATATAAAAGCGTTTATATTTTCTTGTACAGTGTACATTGCTTCGTGTAAAAGATGTTTTTAGAGTATGTGTTTTATTTTTATTCATGCTTGTTTGTAAATGTGTTTAACTCATTTAATATATCAGTTCCACCAACGCTTGGCAGTTGATATTTGCGGAGGAACTATAGAACACAAATTTACTTATGCCGTGTATATTTTCGGCTGCACATAGATCTATATAGTCAATTCCCCATTGGTTTCTTCCAAAGCTGTACTGGACATGGAAATAGGGAGGCTACTTGCCGATAAAATACTTGAGCGCTGGATCGTTGCCTTTCAATGACCGCGACCACGCCCACTCGATTACATAGTCTGCATAGAAGCCGCCCACACTGGCTCATACGTGTAGCGGTCTGGAAAAATGTTTTTACCAACCTTTTAGGTAGTTTTATTGGTACACCCCTAGAGCAAAGTCCAGTCGAGCAATTACTCGAGCAAAGGACGAGGAATTCAGATGACTGAATACACTCATCACATTCTTCAAGGCGATGAGTAAAGCTGCGTACATACGGCGGATTTTGGCCTCACGACGATCTCAAGGCGGTCGTACGGATGGACTGATCGGATGAAAATTGGATGGAAATCTCTCGTGGTACAGTCTTGAGGCGATCGTACGACGATCCGTTCCAATCTCTGCCTAGTCAGTATTATAAGCTGCGTACACACGGCGGATTTTGGCCTCACGACGATCGTACGACCGCCTTGAGATCGTCGTAAGGCCAAAATCCGCCGTGTACGCAGCTTTATGATCGTTGTACATAGGAAAACAAGAAATCCCGGGGTAGCTTATCATTCAACGTATCTATGGGTGTCCACAACGGGGGAGGGGGAAATGGTGTGGCCATGGTGTAAATAAACTTCCGCGAAACTCTATTGTAGCTATAGAGTGAATTTCGTTTTAAAAGTTACGAATTTCGGTTTTATTGTGTATATATATAGGCCTAAGCTGTCTTTCAGTGGTTTTATTAAATATTTCTTGTATTTTTATTGCGTGTAACTTTTCGTACACGGCTTATACGTGTACCTATCAGTAAAAAGAGTAGTTTTAGAGTTGAGACACTGGGGCTGCTTCACGATTTTTTCTGAGCTTGTGTTGTTTTCCAATGGGTTGCACCGATTGGACACTTCGAATCCTGGCTTGACCGTGGGTGTCATGTAGTGTTTTTCATCTTCGTCATCATACACTATCGTCTCGATTAGCATCGTTGCCAAAATATCGGACATATTACTCAATACCATCATTTAAATACAAAAAAAAAAAAAAACAGTTTCTAGTTACGGGACTACGTTGCAGAATCAAACTCTATGCCAACTAAAAGTGCCGTATCAAGTGACTGCAAGTCTGGTCGATGAAGTTGTACACATTGTTATTATCTGGTATATTATTATACACTACACTGGCCGCTTAATGTACAAATGAACCATCTGAATAGTAGTACCGATAGAGGTGGCTCAGCGGTAAGATGCGATACTCTAATTCGGGAGGTCGCTGGTTCGATTCCGGCCACCGGCAGTTCTGACTGAAGGTTTTTTCCGAGGTTTTCCTCAGTCGTAAAGGCGAATGCTGGGACTGAGTCATACTAACAGCCCTCGGACATTCCTTCCCAACTATACAAACACCCTAATATACCTAGTTAGTCACCTGAAGAGGGGCACATCGGGTAAAGCTGGTGTGCACCCTATAACAGGGATTCCTACGAAAAAAAAAAAATATATATTTTTATTATCTGAACAGTTTATGTGACGTCGCAAGACCTCTTACCAAGGTTCATGGACCGAAGACGCCCATCCCATACACTGTCTACAAACAATGAACATTGATTCAAGCCCGGCGCATAATACGTGTATATATGACATAACTCATGTTTTATTGTTCAGCTTATGTAACATAGTCATGGAGATGGTTATGACGATGCGATAAAAACAATACCTTCGTGATGTCTTTGACTCGCCGTCTTCTGGGTCTAGACAAAATAGCTCTGCGTATCGTACGAGCCGACACACTATTATACAGTCTTATTGTTAGAGCAATTACGATACCGTTATGGCGAGCGATAATGAAGACAAGTAATCTTCAAACACTGTCTCGTAGATATACTGAACAATGTATATTTTTGAATTATTAATATTATTCATTACATTTTAATATTTGTTTTACACTTGACAATAACTGACACTTGTTGAAAGGACTGCTCGCACTGTCCGCGCATATGTAATATATAATCAGTGGAAGAATATACTAAATAAATATGCCTAAATCAATAAAGAAAGCATATACGTTTTGTTTTATTATTCTTCTTGCATTCGACTTTCAATGAAATGTGTCTATGACAAAGAATAGCAAAACACGTTTAGGAACATTATTTGTTTAAAATTAAATTCATTATTTATTTATTTATTTATTTATTTATTTATTTATTTATTTATTTATTTATTTATTTATTTATTTATTTATTTATTTATTTATTTATTCATTCATTCATTCATTCATTTATTTATTTATTTATTTATTTATTTATTTATTTATTTATTTATTTATTTATTTATTTATTTATGTATTTATTTATTTATCGTATGGAAGTAACAGCTGAATATCCTCACTTTATTAATTAATATCAAATGATTAATTGATTGACAGTTATTATTAATTGATATACATAAGCCTATTGATATTCAAATTTCAAACTAGAGAGGTACATATTTAACTTGTTTGTATACGGTATAGCTTACTCGTAACGTGTTATTTTTGTTTATGGTTTACTTGTGTCGCCCTCTTTCTTTCACAATGCGTATTCTACAGTAGTTTCAGGCTCCTTTCTATGTATTCAAACACCATCCATTCTCAATTGATTGAACGTTAGTAGTAAGTGAGAAATGTTGAGTGAGCAATAAAGTGAGTAAAGTGAGTAATGCTCCGTGATATTGGCCCTGTTGGCAAACAGATTCGTATACATGATAGAGTGTTGTGCAGTGGCGTATCCAGGAATTGGGAAAGAGGGGGGGGTTTCAACCCATATTATAGAGAGTGGAGACGAAACATAATTGGGGTTCATGGGGGGGGGCTTGCCCGAAAAAATTCTCGTCAAGGTCATTTTAGTGCAAATCTGTGCGTTTTACAGCGGCCAACTGAAACATGATTACTCAGTTTCTGGCAACACATTTTTTCCTTAGCACCGCTAATAAAAGGAACCTTAATCAATAATTTGCATATTTTTCGTATTGCTTTTGCTTTTAATAATTACAACAATATACAATAATTATAAAGTAAAACATCTAGCTGTCTATTGAAATAGGTACTGTCTTTTGAAATGTAAACGGTCATTTTCCATGTTTCCTTTGCAAAAGGGGGGGGTTTTGTCCCCCCCCCTCCCCCCCCCCGTGAATACGCCACTGGTGTTGTGTTTTGTCTTGTCTTGTCCTCGTTCAATTGTGCGATAAGTAAATACCGAGTTGGCGCTAGAAACAACTCTTTTCGTTTCGTTACGTCACGACTCAAGAGCGATGGCAACACTGTACAATATACGCTATACTTGTCTCACGAGTCACGAGCGATGGCAACACTGTAGCCAACGTAATATACATGCCCAACAATATACGCTATACTTGTCTCACGACTCACGAGTGATGGCAACACTGTAGCCAACGTAATATACATGCCCAACAATATACGCTATACTTGTCTCACGACTCACTAGTGATGGCAACACTGTAGCCAACCTAATATACATGCCCAACAATATACGCTATACTTGTCTCACGACTCACGAGCGATGGCAACACTGTAGCCAACCTAATATACATGCCCAACAATATACGCTATACTTGTCTCACGAGCGATGGCAACACTGTAGCCAACCTAATATACATGCCCAACAATATACGCTATACTTGTCTCACGACTCACGAGTGATGGCAACACTGTAGCCAACCTAATATACATGCCCAACATTATACGCTATACTTGTCTCACGACTCACGAGTGATGGCAACACTGTAGCCAACCTAATATACATGCCCAACAATATACGCTATACTTGTCTCACGACTCACTAGTGATGGCAACACTGTAGCCAACCTAATATACATGCCCAACAATATACGCTATACTTGTCTCACGACTCACTAGTGATGGCAACACTGTAGCCAACCTTATATACATGCCCAACAATATACGCTATACTTGTCTCACGACTCACTAGTGATGGCAACACTGTAGCCAACCTAGTATACATGCCCAACAATATACGCTATACTTGTCTCACGACTCACTAGTGATGGCAACACTGTAGCCAACCTAATATACATGCCCAACAATATACGCTATACTTGTCTCACGACTCACTAGTGATGGCAACACTGTAGCCAACCTAATATACATGCCCAACAATATACGCTATACTTGTCTCACGACTCACTAGTGATGGCAACACTGTAGCCAACCTTATATACATGCCCAACAATATACGCTATACTTGTCTCACGACTCACTAGTGATGGCAACACTGTAGCCAACCTAATATACATGCCCAACAATATACGCTATACTTGTCTCACGACTCACGAGTGATGGCAACACTGTAGCCAACCTAATATACATGCCCAACAATATACGCTATACTTGTCTCACGACTCACGAGTGATGGCAACACTGTAGCCAACGTAATATACATGCCCAACAATATACGCTATACTTGTCTCACGACTCACGAGTGATGGCAACACTGTAGCCAACGTAATATACATGCCCAACAATATACGCTATACTTGTCTCACGACTCACTAGTGATGGCAACACTGTAGCCAACGTAATATACATGCCCAACAATATACGCTATACTTGTCTCACGACTCACGAGTGATGGCAACACTGTAGCCAACGTAATATACATGCCCAACAATATACGCTATACTTGTCTCACGACTCACTAGTGATGGCAACACTGTAGCCAACCTAATATACATGCCCAACAATATACGCTATACTTGTCTCACGACTCGCGAGTGATGGCAACACTGTAGCCAACCTAATATACATGCCCAACAATATACGCTATACTTGTCTCACGACTCGCGAGTGATGGCAACACTGTAGCCAACCTAATATACATGCCCAACAATATACGCTATACTTGTCTCACGACTCACGAGTGATGGCAACACTGTAGCCAACCTAATATACATGCCCAACAATATACGCTATACTTGTCTCACGACTCACGAGTGATGGCAACACTGTAGCCAACCTAATATACATGCCCAACAATATACGCTATACTTGTCTCACGACTCACTAGTGATGGCAACACAGTAGCCAACCTAATATACATGCCCAACAATATACGCTATACTTGTCTCACGACTCACGAGTGATGGCAACACTGTAGCCAACCTAATATACATGCCCAACAATATACGCTATACTTGTCTCACGACTCACTAGTGATGGCAACACTGTAGCCAACCTAATATACATGCCCAACAATATACGCTATACTTGTCTCACGACTCGCGAGTGATGGCAACACTGTAGCCAACCTAATATACATGCCCAACAATATACGCTATACTTGTCTCACGACTCACTAGTGATGGCAACACAGTAGCCAACCTAATATACATGCCCAACAATATACGCTATACTTGTGTCTCACGACTCGCGAGTGATGGCAACACTGTAGCCAACCTAATATACATGCCCAACAATATACGCTATACTTGTCTCACGACTCACTAGTGATGGCAACACAGTAGCCAACCTAATATACATGCCCAACAATATACGCTATACTTGTCTCACGACTCACTAGTGATGGCAACACTGTAGCCAACCTAATATACATGCCCAACAATATACGCTATACTTGTCTCACGACTCACTAGTGATGGCAACACTGTAGCCAACCTTATATACATGCCCAACAATATACGCTATACTTGTGTCTCACGACTCGCGAGTGATGGCAACACTGTAGCCAACCTAATATACATGCCCAACAATATACGCTATACTTGTCTCACGACTCGCGAGTGATGGCAACACTGTAGCCAACCTAATATACATGCCCAACAATATACGCTATACTTGTCTCACGACTCACGAGTAATGGCAACACTGTAGCCAACCTAATATACATGCCCAACAATATACGCTATACTTGTCTCACGACTCGCGAGTGATGGCAACACTGTAGCCAACCTAATATACATGCCCAACAATATACGCT
Source organism: Isoperla grammatica (assembly GCA_945910005.1). Taxonomy (NCBI): domain Eukaryota; kingdom Metazoa; phylum Arthropoda; class Insecta; order Plecoptera; family Perlodidae; genus Isoperla; species Isoperla grammatica. The sequence continues at coordinate 19,760,303 of OX246748.1, forward strand.
ATACTTGTCTCACGACTCGCGAGTGATGGCAACACTGTAGCCAACCTAATATACATGCCCAACAATATACGCTATACTTGTCTCACGACTCACGAGTAATGGCAACACTGTAGCCAACCTTAAAATACATGCCCAACAATATACGCTATACTTGTCTCACGACTCACTAGTGATGGCAACACTGTAGCCAACCTAATATACATGCCCAACAATATACGCTATACTTGTCTCACGACTCGCGAGTGATGGCAACACTGTAGCCAACCTAATATACATGCCCAACAATATACGCTATACTTGTCTCACGACTCACTAGTGATGGCAACACTGTAGCCAACCTAATATACATGCCCAACAATATACGCTATACTTGTCTCACGACTCACTAGTGATGGCAACACTGTAGCCAACCTTATATACATGCCCAACAATATACGCTATACTTGTCTCACGACTCGCGAGTGATGGCAACACTGTAGCCAACCTAATATACATGCCCAACAATATACGCTATACTTGTGTCACGACTCGCGAGTGATGGCAACACTGTAGCCAACCTTATATACATGCCCAACAATATACGCTATACTTGTCTCACGACTCGCGAGTGATGGCAACACTGTAGCCAACCTAATATACATGCCCAACAATATACGCTATACTTGTCTCACGACTCGCGAGTGATGGCAACACTGTAGCCAACCTAATATACATGCCCAACAATATACGCTATACTTGTCTCACGACTCACTAGTGATGGCAACACTGTAGCCAACCTAATATACATGCCCAACAATATACGCTATACTTGTCTCACGACTCACGAGTGATGGCAACACTGTAGCCAACCTAATATACATGCCCAACAATATACGCTATACTTGTCTCACGACTCACGAGTGATGGCAACACTGTAGCCAACCTAATATACATGCCCAACAATATACGCTATACTTGTCTCACGACTCACTAGTGATGGCAACACTGTAGCCAACCTAATATACATGCCCAACAATATACGCTATACTTGTCTCACGACTCACTAGTGATGGCAACACTGTAGCCAACCTTATATACATGCCCAACAATATACGCTATACTTGTCTCACGACTCACTAGTGATGGCAACACTGTAGCCAACCTAATATACATGCCCAACAATATACGCTATACTTGTCTCACGACTCACTAGTGATGGCAACACTGTAGCCAACCTAATATACATGCCCAACAATATACGCTATACTTGTCTCACGACTCACTAGTGATGGCAACACTGTAGCCAACCTTATATACATGCCCAACAATATACGCTATACTTGTCTCACGACTCACTAGTGATGGCAACACTGTAGCCAACCTAATATACATGCCCAACAATATACGCTATACTTGTCTCACGACTCACGAGTGATGGCAACACTGTAGCCAACCTAATATACATGCCCAACAATATACGCTATACTTGTCTCACGACTCACTAGTGATGGCAACACTGTAGCCAACCTAATATACATGCCCAACAATATACGCTATACTTGTCTCACGACTCACTAGTGATGGCAACACTGTAGCCAACCTTATATACATGCCCAACAATATACGCTATACTTGTCTCACGACTCACGAGTGATGGCAACACTGTAGCCAACCTAATATACATGCCCAACAATATACGCTATACTTGTCTCACGACTCACGAGTGATGGCAACACTGTAGCCAACCTAATATACATGCCCAACAATATACGCTATACTTGTCTCACGACTCGCGAGTGATGGCAACACTGTAGCCAACCTAGTATACATGCCCAACAATATACGCTATACTTGTCTCACGACTCACTAGTGATGGCAACACAGTAGCCAACCCTAATATACATGCCCAACAATATACGCTATACTTGTCTCACGACTCACTAGTGATGGCAACACTGTAGCCAACCTAATATACATGCCCAACAATATACGCTATACTTGTCTCACGACTCACGAGTGATGGCAACACTGTAGCCAACCCTATATACATGCCCAACAATATACGCTATACTTGTCTCACGACTCACTAGTGATGGCAACACTGTAGCCAACCTTATATACATGCCCAACAATATACGCTATACTTGTCTCACGACTCACTAGTGATGGCAACACAGTAGCCAACCCTAATATACATGCCCAACAATATACGCTATACTTGTCTCACGACTCACGAGTGATGGCAACACTGTAGCCAACCCTATATACATGCCCAACAATATACGCTATACTTGTCTCACGACTCACTAGTGATGGCAACACTGTAGCCAACCTAATATACATGCCCAACAATATACGCTATACTTGTCTCACGACTCACTAGTGATGGCAACACTGTAGCCAACCTTATATACATGCCCAACAATATACGCTATACTTGTCTCACGACTCACTAGTGATGGCAACACTGTAGCCAACCTTATATACATGCCCAACAATATACGCTATACTTGTCTCACGACTCACGAGTGATGGCAACACTGTAGCCAACCTTATATACATGCCCAACAATATACGCTATACTTGTCTCACGACTCACGAGTGATGGCAACACTGTAGCCAACCCTATATACATGCCCAACAATATACGCTATACTTGTCTCACGACTCACTAGTGATGGCAACACTGTAGCCAACCTAATATACATGCCCAACAATATACGCTATACTTGTCTCACGACTCACTAGTGATGGCAACACTGTAGCCAACCTAATATACATGCCCAACAATATACGCTATACTTGTCTCACGACTCACGAGTGATGGCAACACTGTAGCCAACCTAATATACATGCCCAACAATATACGCTATACTTGTCTCACGACTCACTAGTGATGGCAACACTGTAGCCAACCTAATATACATGCCCAACAATATACGCTATACTTGCCACACGACTCACGAGTGATGGCAACACTGTAGCCAACCTTATATACATGCCCAACAATATACGCTATACTTGTCTCACGACTCACGAGTGATGGCAACACTGTAGCCAACCTTATATACATGCCCAACAATATACGCTATACTTGTCTCACGACTCACGAGTGATGGCAACACTGTAGCCAACCCTATATACATGCCCAACAATATACGCTATACTTGTCTCACGACTCGCGAGTGATGGCAACACTGTAGCCAACCTAATATACATGCCCAACAATATACGCTATACTTGTCTCACGACTCACTAGTGATGGCAACACTGTAGCCAACCTAATATACATGCCCAACAATATACGCTATACTTGTCTCACGACTCACGAGCGATGGCAACACTGTAGCCAACCCTAATATACATGCCCAACAATATACGCTATACTTGTCTCACGACTCACGAGTGATGGCAACACTGTAGCCAACCTTATATACATGCCCAACAATATACGCTATACTTGTCTCACGACTCACGAGCGATGGCAACACTGTAGCCAACCCTAATATACATGCCCAACAATATACGCTATACTTGTCTCACGACTCACTAGTGATGGCAACACAGTAGCCAACCCTAATATACATGCCCAACAATATACGCTATACTTGTCTCACGACTCACGAGTGATGGCAACACTGTAGCCAACCCTATATACATGCCCAACAATATACGCTATACTTGTCTCACGACTCACGAGTGATGGCAACACTGTAGCCAACCTAATATACATGCCCAACAATATACGCTATACTTGTCTCACGACTCACGAGCGATGGCAACACTGTAGCCAACCTAATATACATGCCCAACAATATACGCTATACTTGTCTCACGACTCACGAGCGATGGCAACACTGTAGCCAACCTAATATACATGCCCAACAATATACGCTATACTTGTCTCACGACTCACGAGCGATGGCAACACTGTAGCCAACCTAATATACATGCCCAACAATATACGCTATACTTGTCTCACGACTCACTAGTGATGGCAACACTGTAGCCAACCTAATATACATGCCCAACAATATACGCTATACTTGTCTCACGACTCACGAGTGATGGCAACACTGTAGCCAACCTAATATACATGCCCAACAATATACGCTATTCTTGTCTCACGACTCACGAGCGATGGCAACACTGTAGCCAACCTAATATACATGCCCAACAATAAGCGCTATACTTGTCTCACGACTCACTAGTGATGGCAACACTGTAGCCAACCTTATATACATGCCCAACAATATACGCTATACTTGTCTCACGACTCACGAGCGATGGCAACACTGTAGCCAACCTAATATACATGCCCAACAATATACGCTATACTTGTCTCACGACTCACAAACGATGGCAACACTGTAGCCAACCTAATATACATGCCCAACAATAAGCGCTATACTTGTCTCACGACTCACTAGTGATGGCAACACTGTACAATATACGCTATACTTGTCTCACGACTCACGAGTGATGGCAACACTGTAGCCAACCTTAAAATACATGCCCAACAATATGCGCTATACTTGTCTCACGACTCACGAGCGATGGCAACACTGTAGCCAACCTTAAAATACATGCCCAACAATATACGCTATACTTGTCTCACGACTCACGAGCGACATGGCAACACTGTAGCCAACCTTAATATACATGCCCAACAATATACGCTATACTTGTCTCACGACTCACGAGTGATGGCAACACTGTAGCCAACCTAATATACATGCCCAACAATATACGCTATACTTGTCTCACGACTCACGAGCGATGGCAACTGTAGCCAACCTTAATATACATGCCCAACAATATACGCTATACTTGTCTCACGACTCACGAGCGACATGGCAACACTGTAGCCAACCTTAATATACATTCCCAACAATATACGCTATACTTGTCTCACGACTCACGAGTGATGGCAACACTGTAGCCAACCTAATATACATGCCCAACAATATACGCTATACTTGTCTCACGACTCACGAGTGATGGCAACACTGTAGCCAACCTAATATACATGCCCAACAATATACGCTATACTTGTCTCACGACTCACTAGTGATGGCAACACTGTAGCCAACCTAATATACATGCCCAACAATATACGCTATACTTGTCTCACGACTCACGAGTGATGGCAACACTGTAGCCAACCTAGTATACATGCCCAACAATATACGCTATACTTGTCTCACGACTCACTAGTGATGGCAACACTGTAGCCAACCTAATATACATGCCCAACAATATACGCTATACTTGTCTCACGACTCACTAGTGATGGCAACACTGTAGCCAACCTAATATACATGCCCAACAATATACGCTATACTTGTCTCACGACTCACTAGTGATGGCAACACTGTAGCCAACCTAATATACATGCCCAACAATATACGCTATACTTGTCTCACGACTCACGAGTGATGGCAACACTGTAGCCAACCTAATATACATGCCCAACAATATACGCTATACTTGTCTCACGACTCACTAGTGATGGCAACACTGTAGCCAACCTAATATACATGCCCAACAATATACGCTATACTTGTGTCTCACGACTCACTAGTGATGGCAACACTGTAGCCAACCTTAATATACATTCCCAACAATATACGCTATACTTGTCTCACGACTCACGAGTGATGGCAACACTGTAGCCAACCTAATATACATCAGTGGTGTAGTGCCAAATTTACCAGTACGTATACGCTTCAGTGGGAAGCTGGAGAAACATATCTTTTCAGACAAAAGAACATGGGGGGTTTGGGGGGCAGAGCCCCCCAACAATGGCGCCGCAGGCGATTTAAAAAAAACAGGCTTTTTAGAGTGTGTTTTGAGCGTTTTAGATACCAATACCGGACTGAATGCAATCCCGAAATACTGCAGTTTTTGTAGTGCAAAACCAGAAAATCACCAAATTTGAACACTGACGATAATTGTTCAGGAATACGTTTGGGGGCTTGGGAAGTGGTTTGGCGATACACCCGCCGCCCGTGGCTCGTATAGATATATCTGTTGACACAATTGGCTGTTGATAATTGACACCGCAATGTTTTTACCAAGCGAGACAATTGTATCCCACTTGGTGTATTGGCGGGAAACGGGACTTTAAATTGAATATCGGGACTCCCAGATCCAGGGGTGGTCTTAGAGGATTTGAGGCCTTGTGCCAACTAAATGCCAGTGCCAGAGAGCACAATTTTACCAATGGAGAAAAGATGACAATCGTGAATAATGTGTCCGTCATTCGAGGCATGTTACGACCGTATCATTGCGTATCACTCGTATCATAACCAAAACCAGTGTGTATACGAAAGTTTTTTAGCCGGACCAGTGCGTATACGGCGTATACGCCCGTATACGCACCACTACACCACTGATATACATGCCCAACAATATACGCTATACTTGTCTCACGACTCACTAGTGATGGCAACACTGTAGCCAACCAAATATACATGCCCAACAATAAGCGCTTTATATTCATAGGTTGCACGTACGTCACATCTATGCGCGTGGCGGCCACATTTGTGATCAAACTTTGACGTTGCCATGGAGAAACAATTGAAGGCTGTTGTGGTAGAACACATACATTCTTAATTCTTAAAAATCCAGCCTGTTTAAAAAAAAAAAAATGATGTGTGATAATTTTTTATTTTTGTATTACTTATGCTAACTTTTTAAAATCTAAATAAGGCTTATTTATTAAATTTGAATAATATTTGTTAATGATCTAGGATTGGTCCTCCTCAATAGTGTCGCAATCATGGCCACTGTGACGTCACGTGGGAACTATGAATACTTGTCCGGAGACTACCTTATAGATGCTTTCATCATAAGCTTCGTTTTTTTTTTTTTTTTTTTTTTTTAACACTGGGTCTTACACTGGCCAGTATAGCAGAGCATATATATATATATATATCCGCGCACACTTATCCGTCACAAAGCGCGGCGAACGGAAGGGAAATTTTTCCGATAGAATTAAAAGTACATGTATTTCAAAGCGACCCCGCGCACACTTGTCGGAAACGAAGCGACCGGCAGCCACTGCGCATATATTTCGGCTGAAGCGACGACGGGTCGGTTCGCCGTGCTTCGCTATACTTGTGGTATATGTGCGCGGACCTTTACACGAGCTAAATAGCCAGGGTAAAAAATCTCCTGTACTGGCTATAATACACTAGTGCAAGTTTTATTTACATAGGCGACGCCATACAAAATATTTACAGCGACTTACACGGTTATAAAAGAACGACGAAGTACTGAAACTGACTTACTCTATAGTGTAAAGTGTAGGACAGACAAACGAAGCTGTAGATAAGTGATTGGTGACCAATCAGCGAGTCCCTATTTCAAATACCCATCGCTATTGGCTGTACAAACCACTCTTCTATTTATTTTATTTATTTATTTATTTATTTATTTATTTATTTATTTATTTATTTATTTATTTATTTATTTATTTATTTATTTATTTATTTATTTATTTATTTATTTATTTATTTATTTATTTATTTATTTATTTATTTATTTATTTATTTATTTATTTATTTATTTATTTATTTATTTATTTATTTATTTATTTATTTATTTATTTATTTATTTATTTATTTATTTATGTATTTATTTATTTATTTATTTTTTTTTTTATTTATTTATTTATTTATTTATTTGTTTATTTATTTATTTATTTATTTATTTATTTATTTATTTATTTATTTATTTATTTATTTATTTATTTATTTATTTATTTATTTATTTATTTATTTATTTATTTATTTATTTATTTATTTATTTATTTATTTATTTATTTATTTATTTATTTATTTATTTATTTATTTATTTATTTATTTATTTATTTATTTATTTATTTATTTATTTATTTATTTATTTATTTATTTATTTGTTTATTTAATGTCTATCCTATTCAGTTATAAAAACTGATTTACAAAGAAGGACCTTAAATAAAACTAAGCTATGCAAACAATTAATAGTAATGAAATCATAAATAACAATAACAACAAAAACAAAACAAACTACTGAACTATATAAAATATAATCAAGAACAAGAAAAAATAATTGAGAAATGAAATAAAATCAAATGAAGTGGAAATTATGACGAACTCATTGGCAAACTGTCTGCAAGGTTATCTCTGAGCAAAGCAAGTGTATCTCTGAACATCTCTTTCGTTGACGGTGGCCACATTGTCGCCTACCTAATTAACATACCCAGTAATAAAATTCAAAGAAGTGACGTGTGTGGTGTTTCTTTAGACTGCAGAGAATTGTTGTTATTACAACTACTAGAAGATTAACTAAACATTATAGTATTTTGATTGCTGGAATGTTGTGAACAATGGGAGATCAAAGACGCCGCTGTAAAGTATAAACGGCGTTATAACATGCGATGCGTCTCATGCGGATACCTTGCCTACCTTCCACTGCAGTAGTTAGTGCTACATACGTAGACCTACCATGTTCTTGTGGACATGTTTGTTATCGTATGTGCATAGAGAGCTAGTTTGAGAGAATCGTCGCTAATTGAAAATTAAAAAAATAAAAGATGGAAGTTATCTGGATTTGAAAAGAAAACGTATACTTTGAGGTTGGCAAAATATTAAGGTATCCATTGATGCTAGCTCCAATCAACCCCCGTATTTTGTTGTGTGTTATAGTTGTCGTACTACAACTTCGGTAATGCTTCCGTCACGGGTGGGTGAGCGGCAGCCAACCAGCGGCTGTGACTAATTCAGATACCTGCTCGGGTTGGTCGAGAGCGTAAACACGTCATTGATTGATGACGAAAGCATTACCGAAGTTGTTGTAGGACGAGTATATACATTTATCATACTTGTCTAAGTCCCACATTGGATAAAACTTAATAATAAATAGTTTTGATGTACGTTTTTCTGCATATTTCGATAATTCTCTAGTTCTACAAATGACATATATTGGAAGTTTTAACCTCCATATAAACACCATGTACACACATACACCGGTAGTCGGTGAGAGATTTGATCCGGATTCGCGACATTTTTGAAATGAAGGGCTATTGCTCGCTTTAGTAATATTAATATGCATATATCAATGATCGATACATCGTGTCGACCAAGTGCAACTACAAGTGATTTTATTCAGTGCAAGTGCAATTACCACCACCAAGTGCAATTATACTCGTGGTCTTTCCATCGCATT
>OX246748.1:19774494-19782546 GCA_945910005.1 Isoperla grammatica
GTAACAAGTACCTGTCTGTATCAAAAGTTGGCCCCTAATGGGAATTGAAGCCAGAAACCGAAACCTGCATTGTGATGCTCTTATATACATACTGTCTCTTTATGTGGTGAATTTACAAGACATATTGTTTATGATAAGGAAGTGTTTTTATTTTTTTGCTTCTTTAAAGAAAATAATTGCTTATTTTGTTGCATGCATCTACCTGCAATGAGATACACTCTATTTTGATATTGGGATTATGTTTTAGCCACAACTTTATTCACCTTGATCTGTCACCCCTCATAGTCTCGAATAGCAACACTGCAATAATAGATACGTAGAACAACTGAATCATCACCATCATCTTCAATCAGACTTCATCATCCGTGGGCTTGTCCGTTATCGGTGTCAGTTTGGCCACTGAGGGTTGACTGTGAATGCGTAACGGGGGGAGGGGGTATTATACACTCCTCATTCATAGACATATACGTACGTCACAGTTCAAATTTACCTAAACCTCAGTTGCAGCTTTCTTTAGAAAAATCTACATCCCAGGTCCAATTATATCTCTGTATGGGTATATTTTAATGTTATGCAATTAATTTGTTTGCACCCCTGGAGTGCGATGCGACGCGATGGTATAAGTATACGGGGCATACAAGCACCCTCTACACACAAAGGACTCGTGTCGTCGCCGCCAGTAGTGACATACAAACAAAACAAATATGCAAATTCTCATGAAACATGAAACTAGGTAGGTACTACAAAGCTGACGCCTGTTTCTGTAGGTAGACCTCATCATGCAAAATATGAATAAAAATACAAATGAGCGCATGCAATTACCAAGGCCAAGTAAAGAGGGTTGCATGCGACTTACTTGACGGCGTCGTCGTTTTGTTGTATACGAGTTCTTGGTAGATTATATTGCATGTTTGTGTGTTTTCATGGACTTGTTGAATGCTTTGGGTCTTACTGCGTCCTTGTGCGGGTATAGAGTACAGATATTTTTAGTTTGACATAGTTTGAAGCTCCACCCCCTAGTTATGTGACCAACGTATCCAACATAACAAATATCACGGATTATAAATATTGTAATAATAATATGAAATGAACAAATATGATATGATTGTCGGGTTGTCACGGAGGTAAGGGGTGGTCGCATAGCGATATTGGGGAGCGTCAAACTAAGAAAATCTCAAGTCTAACTATATAAATACAATCATTTTATTGTACTAGCGAGCAAACAGTACACAACTCTACCGATGTCGTCTGTATAGACAGAGGGCGGTAGAATGGATTGGATTTGGTGTTTTCGAGATTGGAAGAAATCAGTCAGTCATGGCGATATAATCTGAACGACTGCCAAAGTTCTAACTTGGTGCATATGTATCGTATCGATTTGTCATTTTCGAATCAAACACTACTTTGTAAAAGACAGGATCAAGAAGGAAGATAAATAAATTGCTGCTATTCGTGATTTATTGAATCTCAATGTTACACACTAGAATTTATTGAACTCTATTGTTAGTAGAAAAATATAATCTATAGTTTTCACGCTGTATATATGCACACACAACAATCAATGCATACAAAATTCAAGGTTATGTATACTGTATAGTACGAATTACAAAACCACGCCCCCCCCCCCCCCCCCCCCCCCCGCCTGTATCTATGGGATGAGGATGATCGTAGTATACCAGTGCTCAAAGTTAAATGCGTCGTTAAGCAACAATATCATCGGGGTTATCTCAGTTACGAATATAGCGATTTCTGGTGTTGATACGATAAAACAAAGCCAACCATATTGCCAACATTTATTCCCATTTGTGTTCAATATTTAGACTGGAGCCCGCATGACTGTAAAGATCTCTCTGTATGTTGTTCACGAAATGACAGTCTGCCCCTCATCTCGCGCGTTACATCTACATGGTTGCATTGAGTTCCAAGGTTGTTTTTCTTTTGAAAACCTCTGCGAGTGTTTACACAAATCACAAATCGATGGATGACTCGTTTCACTTGAACATATAAAGGGAAGGGGTGCACAGGAAGTTTTTGATCTTGAATGAAGGCGTAGGAGGGGGGAGGGGGGGGGGAGAAGGAGGAGGATGAGGTTTCCCTTGCCTCGCAGGAAGGATTTGACTTGAAATGATTCGCAGTCTGTTGCTGCACTGGATAATAAACAATGATCGTAAAGTGCAATTTTTGTGTATTCAAAACAATAAAGCATACAAATTACATTGAGATTTTTGTTAATTTCCTTTATTCCAAATATTATTATATAATGTACTGTACAGGATTACTGATTTTTTTTTACTCTCTTACTTTTGGCCCCTTTATTTAGAAATTTTTCGGCGTTATGTGCAATTATTAATATGAATACATTTAATTCGCGTAGTAAGATGTCGAGAGCTCTACAGAAACTGTAAGCTTGTAAATATGACCGCAGCGAATTCTTTGTGTAATAAATTATAAGATATCTTCTGTAACCTAAAGATCGACTCAATTAGGTATAGCCCACTCACTCTTAATCTGTCACCAAATTACTAATCTAGTTGCCCGCGCTTAGTACTTATTAACGAAACGTTAAATTCTGACAAGAATAATCCGTAACTGACGCTTTTATAATCACGCGCTTAGATACTTGTTATCGATAAATCGCTTTCGAAATATATATTGGATCTCATTCTTACATGTCGGGTGGTCATACCGACATTCCTCGTAGCCAACCGAACCAAACTGAACCTGTTAGACGCGTTACTTATTTATCTAGGATATTACTCTTTGTCATGTTGGTATTAAATTCCCCCGTGCACGAATTTACTCGTTTGTTATATAGGAGCCAACCCGACCCGGTCTTATATTAATTAATTCAATGGATTCGTTCGTTGGTTCGTCTACGACGAGTTTTCGAATGGTTGTTTTTCTTGGTCGTTCATTACGTTTAGCTTTAGCTCGTCGGAATAATCAACAAGTTGGATGGGGAATGTCTCTCTCTCCTTTATATATTCAAGCAACGCGACGGATAAATTTCGGTGCACACACCGAGTTCGATATATACTAGTTTTAAAGTTCGGTGCACACTTCACTTCAATCTGTACTCGTTTGGGTGGTTTTATTTGCGCGATGGGTGTTCTTTTGCTTTTACATACAACAAGTTCGTGGTGGGCGATTATGAAAATAGCACAAGACTCAATTCCAAAAGTAGCCGTGTTGCCGTGTTTTGTTTCGGACAAACATTGAATGTGCACCAATCAAAGGAAGATACAACAATGCAGTTGCCTAGCAACACGTTGTTTGTCCGCCTGTGATGTCACAACCTCCTCAATTGAGCACAAGACTCAATTCCAAAAATAGCCGTGTTGCCTTGTTTTGTTTCGGACAAACATTGAATGTGCACCAATCAAAGAAAGATACAACAATGCAGTTGCGTAGCAACACGTTGTTTGTCCGCCTGTGATATCACAACCTCCTCAATTGAGTCTTGTGCTATTGGTACCGATGGAGATTCCAATATGCCCTGGATTGGAAATTCCAATCCGCCCTGCTCTTTAGTATAGTTTGAGCAGTTTTCGTTTGTTTTGTTTTTATTTATCTTAAAAACGTCAAATCCACATTCAAGTGTACAAGATTTGTTTATGATTGCTATGGAATTTTTGTATTATACCTCCTATTTTGCATAAGAAAAGCAAACTCCATATAGCAATATAAACAAATATTATACTTAACTCCAGGGAGCATCTGGCTCTAATTTTTCAGTAGTCGTCCCCTACCCCTAGGGGCGCCCGTTGTTGCCAAGGTAACAGTTTCATGCATGTCATTTCCCATATAAAAAACAAATCCGTAGCAACAATGGGTCCTCCTAGGTGTAGGGGCCGACTATCAATTCCAACCTTAAGTTGTTAGGAGGTGCTACAATGTTCGAAAAAAGTATTGCGGTTGGATACAATTTTGAGATAATTTTCATTTTTGAATAAGCGTGGAAACTACTACACTATCTTATGACCTCGACCTAACCCTCGTTACAGGGTAAGTTGTGTCTCGCGAGCCATGGGGTGAGAATTGAAGATTCCAAAGGAGGTTAACGATAGAAGCTAAATATTCGCCTTGCGATTGCTGACAGTAGAAAAAGATCTTCAGTCCCGATAACGGGATGTGTAAAAAACCACTAACCACCGATCTTCTGAATGAGAGTCAACAGCACCCCAGTACTATAAGCCACCCACCCCAGTACTAAGCTAAGCCACCCTTATCTAAGCTAAATCGGAAACGCTGCAGACGCGGCACTTTGTGTGTTGGTATTGATTGTAGTACGACATCGGCTCACGAGTAGCGCTGACGTCGCTAATGCTGACGTCATACAGACAGATAGACGCAGCGATCCGTCCGTACATCCCCGGTGCCTTATTACCTAACTGTGAGTGGCTCACGACGGAATGAGTCGGGCGCTGACGGGACAACTAGTGCGCCCCGTAGAAATAGTTCAGAATATGAAAACGAAAAATGAAATAATAGGTTCGTTTGATTTACCATCACTTTTGTACTTTTTGCCATGTACTCCATGAAATAACATGGAGTGAGTGCAAAAAGTACAGAGGGTGTAGCCAAATCAAACGACCTATTGAAATAAAGTGTTAATTTGTCGAACTTTTTATATGTTTTACGTGCAGTAGTGGTAATAACATAATCTTAGTCGCATGGTGACCTTAGATTTGTATCTGCCGTTCCTTTTATGCACGCTTTTTCAACGAACATGAACAGATTCCTGGCGTTCTTTCATACATTCGTAAAGACGGTCTTCCGCATTGTAGACAGAGTGCACAAGCCTCATTAGCCACGCCCACTGTGTTTGTGATATTTCCAAGTAACCAATAGACAATCGCAAATTATCACTTTCATACCTGTTTCAAGTAGATAACAATAATAATCATTTTTCGTAGGAATACACGTTATAGGGTCCACACCAGCTTTACCTGATGTGCCCCTCTTCAGGTGACTAACTAGGTTATTATAGGGTGTTTGGATAGCTAGGGAGGAATGTCCGAGGGCTGTTAATAGGACTCAATCCCAGCATTCGCCTTTACGACTGAGGAAAACCTTGGAAAAAAACCTCCAGTCAGGACTGCCGGTGGCCGGAATCGAACCGGCGACCTCCCGAATTAGAGTCTCGCGTCTTACCGCTGTCTATCGGTTCAAGTAGAATGTAGATGATAGGAACTTCATTAGTAGGAAATTAAGTTGGTTCTATTGGTGAGCACTTAAAATATACTAGATGCATTTTGGTGGCAAGAAAATAAATTGTTGCGAGGAGTTTAGCTGTCAATTGTTCATCGTTGTTACCAGTAATGGCGCTGAAAGGAGGTTGCTTAGCAGCGCCGTCTATTCTGTTTGCATGTTTGAGTCTTCTCTCACTACGTCAGCAGCGGACTTGTTTCGTCGTGTGCCCTTTAGTACGACAACGGCTCACAGGTAGCGCTGACCGCCGAGAGTCACATCAGCGTGTACGCCATTGGTTGAAATCTCGCAGATGCAGCGCTCCATGCGTCCAGGTGTCGTACTATCTACGCAGTGCGAGGATGGATCTATTTTCTGACTGTTGTTGGTAGCCGTAACTTTTATTATTTCATCACTTTGTGAAGTAGCCTAGGCTATCCCCGCGCCTCTTACAACGTATATGTCTATCCGTAAATAACACATGGGTAGAGGATAGAGCCGAAAGGAAAAGTTTTAAAATGAATGATGTCTTGTGCAGCGAGCTCTCTACGGCGGTATAATGACGTCAAACTGAATAACAAGGTTGCCAAACACAAAAGTTTTGTTTTCGAAAGTACCTACGCGAACTTGTGTGAGTGTGTGTGCACGGGTTAATCTAATACTAAAACACTTTCGGGCTGGAGGAAAGAAAGCTCACGCGCACGCACAAGCACACGCACACGAACACACACACCTGCACATATGTATCGGGCCTCATATACTTGTATGTATTAGATGATTAGAAGATCCTTATCTTTAGTGTTATAAATCATTATACATTGTTATATTTCCTATTGTTTTTAATTTTTTTCATATTACATTTATTTCTGTAACAACGCAGCGTGTTTTCATCTTCATAATCACCCAATCGTCGTCTCGATTAGCGTCGTTGCCAAACTACGAGACGTAAAAGCATCTTCGAGATACGTTTTTTTTTGCGTTTTAGCTTTTAGGTACTGAATCAGTGAATATGTATTTTTGAAAACGCTACAGAATGCTCCCAAAAAATAAGGTGTTTCCAGTGCTATCTCTAAACCAAAACTGTATTGACTTTAAATATCTGCAGATCATTTTCCATTACAAGTTCAAGAAACCCCCTCATATTCAAGGTGTTGATGAAGGGTAAGAAATAAATGCTACAAAATGCTATACCTTTAAAATAACTGATTCTAAATTTAGAGAAGTGAATGCTAAGGAGACGTATTTCTAATCATCATCATCATCATCATCATCATCATCAAACAGCCGATGTGTTTACACAGTAACAGTGACAGCGCAAGGAACACGGCCTTACATAACGTTTACTCCCCAACCTCGCACCACCGCCTATCCAACTATCCAACACTAAAAATAAACCCCAACCAAGATTCTCGGCTATGTTTGCCACCCACTTACCATTACTACTACACGAGCTCTCGTGATGTCTTCTCTCTCCCCCCCCCCCCCCCTCGCCCTATAAATATCCCCCGTCCGTAATTATTCTCGTTTTCCTCCCTCCGTGACCCTATTTATAGGGTAAATATCGTCGGCGAGGCTCGGTCAGGGGGTATCGAATGTAGGGGAGCGCGGGGGAGGGGGAGGGGGGGGGATACTATTTAAGTTGGGCAGGTAATGAATTAGCCGCCGCATGATAATTACGGAGGCGCGGAGATTCGAGATGGGGATTAGGGCCTTGGGGGGGGTGGGGGGGGGGGGGGAGGGGGAGAGGAGTGATTGCACTGGCGGTCTACTTCAAAGAAACGTCGGATGTAAATATATACATACTTGTGGATTGATACAGTTCGGAGTCGCCGATGTAGCCGCGAGGGCGATGATGGTGTTTTCGTGTGGATGTGGCTGCGGAGTGGGGAGGGGGGGGGGGGGGGGGAGTGAGGATGTGATGAACCAACAATACCTAATTAGTGACGTGTTGGTTGATAGGGGGATTGAAGTGTTTGAGCCTTGAGTTCCCCCCCGCCCGTGGTTAAATATCGGCGAGTAAGGTAAAATACGATATAAATAAATAAATTCACATTTAGAGTCCACCCACTAACCTGATTTGCAGTGGGGGACTTTGATGGAAACAGTGTAGTCATTAAAAATCAATGAAAGTTCAAGCTTATCGGTTATGTGGGGTTATTCCCATGATACAATAATATTACTGGTGTGGACTTCCTGCTTGCAATGCTGGTTCGATCTGTTTTTGTTTAAACTGATATCTCCTTGTTACTGGCATACAAATAATAGGTGCCTTGAGCCTATCATAGCTATATACACAAGGTACATAAGATATCTCCCACTAGAAGATCAGTTCTTGATGATGATGATGATTGATTAATGGGGCTTAACGTCTCAATATTTATGCAACGATGGCTAATCGAGACGATGAGCGGGTGATAATGAAGATGAGAAAGATGATAATGAAGAATAAAGCCACATCCGAATCAGATCCATTGTACGTCGCGTGAGTCGTCATACGGGAGTCCAGCAAGGGAGGGCAGGGCCAAGTGGGAGGAGAAATATTCAATGGGACAGTGGGGGGGGGAAAGGGGATTGGGGTGTGGACTGCACTTCGTCTGACTTCTCCTCCTCGACCAGTCCGGCTTGGGTGGCCTTACCAGAAGCATACGCTTCCGTCGGCATAGCTCTCGGGATCAACAAAGCACGCAAACCTGCCCACCACGATAAGGTGGCAGTCCCTGGGCAGGAAGATCAGTTCTTGTAACTGAGTGGGTAGACAGACAATAAAATACAAATATATTATTTATTATTTATAGTATTACTTATTTTGTTTTTAGATTTGTTTTTTACATATCAATTTATATGACTTTATGACTCAAAAAC
>OX246748.1:19782746-19825246 GCA_945910005.1 Isoperla grammatica
AGCCAAGCTACAAAAATATGAGACGTTAAGCCCAAATATCTATCTCTCTAGTCTCAGTATATATATATGACTTGAGATTCTCTTAGTTTGACGCTCCCCCTGCTGCTCCCCTCCATCGCTATGTGACCACCCCTTATCCCCTTAACAACCCGACCATCATATCGTATTTATTCATTTTATATTGTATTATTTATAAACAGTCATATTCGTTATGCTGGGTGTTGGTCACATAACTAGGGGGTGGAGCTTTTAAAGTATGTCAAACTTATAATATCTGCATACTTCTACATGTGACTGATTTAATATGATTGCCTATCAACGTGTTATTTCAGAGTTTCTATTTTCATTCGCGTGTTCAAGATACCGTCGGGTTGGGGGGGGGGGGGGGGTATGAATCCCTTAGTACTCTACTTTAGCTGGATGTGTAGCCGGAGTGTTATCACGGAGAAACGGGTTCAAATCGACTCCATCGTGCCGTGCTATATATGTTTAGTGTTACTGCGGCTCCGACGCGGTGTGTAGGCAAAGTGGATGGGCCGAACACGGCTATAGGGGAGGCTCGAACGACATTGGAGAGCTTCCAGTACGGCCATGCGGAGAATACATTCAATATCCCTGGGGGTGAAAGTGATTCAAGACAGCGTATACATGGTAAAACCTGTTTGGGGGTGGAAGTGATTCAAGACAGCGTATACATGGTATTACGTAATATACTTTACATGTTTGGGGATGGAAGGTGATTCAATACATGGTATTACGTGCATTTAGAAACTTAAAGTTATTTTTTTTTCGGGAACTCATCTGACAATGCGTCCTCAGCGCATGTTGACTCTGACGACGTGTTGCGTTTTGTTACCTGAAAAGTATTTATTATTTATTTTTTAATTTTTACAGATATACTTTACATGTTTGTTTGTGTGACCCCATGTGTGCATGGGCCCGCGGTGGAATAGGACCTGAGTACCTCTGCCTGTCGTACGAGGTGACTAATAGTATTCAGTTTTCGTAGGAATCTCTACCAGCTTTACGTTGTGTCTATCTTCAGGGCCCTCATTCCAGTACGTTATGCAACCGTTTTGCAACTTGCGCCCGAATTATATGGAATAGGGGGCGCAAATTTATAAATAAATACACTAAATAATATATTAATATATTAATAATTAATATGATTAATGAATTATTTAATTAATTTATTTAATTAGACAGATTAGATTAGATAATTAATTAAATTAATTAATATATTAATAATGTTAACAATTATTATATAAAATTTACAACGTTGTGACTAACTAGGTATATTAGGGTGTTTGGATAGTTGTAAATGGATGTCCGAAGGCTGTTATAGTAGGACTTACGAGGAAGGACTACTAGCCAATATTAAAACACGCAAAATTAACGTATTTTCGTCATATCTCAATAACGCCACACAATATCGAAACAGTGACACCTACGCATATTTTGGATTCGTGAGAGCTCAATACCGTATGAAAAAGATTTATTAGTTTGCAGTAATTATAATTATTATTTCTAATTTAACTAATTTTCAAGTTAATTACAAATTACAACTATAATTACTACAATCTACGAAATCTTTTTCATTTGGTATTGAGCTCTCGCGAATCCAAAATATGCGTAGGTGTCACTTGTGTTGCGTTATTGAGATATGACGAAAATACGTTAATTTCGCGGGTTTTAATATTGGCTAGTAGTCCTTCCTCTTAACCCCAGCATTTGACGTTGAGAAAAATGCACGAGAAAAACTTCTCAGGATTGCCGGTGACCGGTATCGAACTGAACCACAATTTCAATTGTAAAAGTAGTTTTTAAAGATATACGACCAGAAAACCTTTAATTATCATGATCGTCACCCTGCTTATTTGCTCGTTGGCTCTGCGGGTGTGCTCGCGCTTCCAGTGGCGAAGGTCGCGGTTACGATCCGCGCGGTCTCGAGACGACGACCGATGTAAAAACCAAAAAAAGTGTTGTTTTTCGACGTTCAACTGTTCAACTGCAGCCGAGCTTGTAATAGACTTGTCTAGCGCGCTCGAGTGGTTTCACTTGCCGCACAAGTGCACTGCTAATTACAGACTGCGGTTTCTAATCGCATCTTGAATTTGATTGCGACCCTTTCTTTTTATGCATATCAACACTAGTTTTTAGCTGTAAGACTATACTGGTGTTACTAACTGGTGTTTTTAACACATCTTTATCATTATTATATTATTATTATTATTATTATTATTATTATTATTATTATTATTATTATTATTATTATTATTATTATTATTATTATTATTATTATTATTATTATTATTATTATTATTATTATTATTATTATTATTATTATTATTATTATTATTATTTATGTTACTTTTATGATTATTATTATTATTATTATCATTATTATTATTATTATTATTATTATTATTATTATTATTATTATTATTATTATTATTATTATTATTATTATTATTATTTTTATTTTTATTATTATTATTATCATTATTATTAATATTATTATTATTATTATTATTATATAATTATAAGTGTTGTGAGGTTGAAGTCTGTGCACTTCTTATTTGTTTACTTTTGACTCTTCACCGAGAAAAAAATGTATTTATACATTTTCATTTTATTTATTGCATATAACCGTAATGTATTACTATATAACAACCATACCAACAACTGTGACGATGATGTCGATGATTTTTGCTGTGACTGAAACCCTATATTAATATATTTGCTTAGTACGCATCCAAGTTTGTATTCGCAACATGCAATACATGGTTGACATTATAGAGTGACTGAGCTTCCAAGGATAACGTCGTTATGCCGGATTAGTTTTTATCTTATCTGCTGCATTTTGCATTAAGTTTTTACCACAGAAATATTATATGAATCATCACATCTATAGTTATCACGCTTCCTTCTGTTAATATTGTCAATGGCGATGCATGTGTCATATCCTTTTCAGTTTTTTTCATTGAGAAAATATTATTTCAACATCAGTTTTCCTGTGTGTGTGTGTGGTGGGTTACAGATCCGTAATTTGTGGTTACGCTATAAGTAACAGCAGAGTAATAAGTCATGTTTTACGATTTTTCTTTTATTTGCTTGTTTTAATGGAAGATAGAAAACTCTTTGCTCACATTTCCTTTCCTTGTTGATAACACACGGTTTCTTTTAATAATATATTAAATTAACGTTCGAGCGCCGTTTACAGCATTAGTATTTTGTAATTGAATCCCTAATTAGTGCCGCCCTAATACATTTTCCTGTGATGTATAAGGCGTTTTTATTAAAAAAATCTTTAACGAATCCAAGTAGAATTAAGTTGTTGAAACTTGAAAGGAAGGATTCAAGTGTAACGCGAAGGAAGACTTGAGAGAACGTGAACATATCTGTAGAAAATGAGAGACTGACGGAAAATCTTTGGTTCACGTTAAAGGCAAAATAAATAAGGTGGAGTTTTACATTACTCTAAGCTCACTGTCGTATAAGTCTAAAAATTATCCTCTTGAAGGATTCAAAATTGAGTATGAAATGAATTAAGGGATATATATCTAACACCAACAAAGACGAATGTGTAAATAAAATGTTGTGTGCACTCTCTAAAGCACTAATTAAGACGGACCCACCAATTATTCAAAAGTTTAGTGTTTTTTGGTGACATTTTAAAAAGTGTTACTACAAACGAGTGAGACTTAAGATTTTTTGTTAGTATTAGTATCTTTGAATTTTATTCAATTTAAAAAAATTAGAATGATGCTGGGTTGGATATTTAAAAAAAATTATTTAAAATGTAGTACGTTTGGATTAAATTATACATGCTGATGTTATATTATTGATTAGTCTCATTTTAATCTAAACACAATCAATGTCGCATTCTTTTTGAAGATATCTAGATCTGCATAGTTCCAAAATTGTGATATTGATAAGTATCAAGTTTCTGAAGATACGAACAAAAAACTTTCTATGTTACGCTTTTTAAGTTATGTGTTTAAACATAATGCCTTGTGTTTGTAAAACTCAATACATAATGCATTTTGTTTTTGTTATTGAGATTAAAGGTCAATGTAGAGCACATCGCCCTCTTTAGCCTAACACAGAGTTGTTAATCGCAAAATAATAACTAAAGGACACACGTACGTTTACAAATACATTTGTAAAATGAGAGTACATCTATAAGATATCGATCTACTATCTACTACTACTACAACTACTACTACAGTATCTCTTACAAACTCAAAGTGCGTGTTTGGGTAAGCTGTGTAGGCCTACCACGGTTCACTGTACTACGTACTCAGTGCAAAGGTTAACACTTGAGACGGAATCTATTCCAATGCAACGATACTATCTCACGGTACTTCATTTGTTTTTATCTTCAAGCACAAAAAACAACAACATTAATTACCCACTTCACCGACCGATTGCAACGACGTAGATCGATCTATGATTTCGATTACTCGATTCTTTTCAAGCACTTGCGATTTACATTATACAGGCCAATAACCCAATACATTATCTTCAGCGTATCTATTCTGGTGTATCTCCAGTCGCTTCAGTCAAAACAATGAAAAGTATCGATTCATGATCATCACCTTTCATTGTGATATGAACATGGTAGAATACACGTGTTCTTCATATTAAGGGTCATCGGTTGTAGATTATGTTATCCTATATAATTGGTACATGTTTTGCAATTTGCAGGAATCATAATGAGAACTGCTTTTGTGGCGATAAATAAAATACAAATTTCATTTCTATAATTTCGAAATAGTGGCCTGTATGGTGAATAAGCGGTGAACTACAAAATTCAATAAATCAAATATTTTACTTGCCACAACCATTAATGAGAACTCACCTTTATTGTTAAAACAAATATATAAGCGAAATTAAGATGTTTTGTTTTATATTCTTGTTAAACACTAGGCCGCCAATAGTTGGAAAACCGGTGAAAACCGGAAGAAAAAAATGTTGACAATCGGCAATATTGTTTAGAATCACGTTTTTTGGTAGGATTACCATCCCATGTCGTGGATATGTCGCTTGCAAAGGCTAATTTCGTGAATATTTGCGAAAATAATGAACATATACTTCCCAATTACCTGACACGTAAGTATC
This sequence comes from Isoperla grammatica, assembly GCA_945910005.1. Lineage (NCBI taxonomy): Eukaryota > Metazoa > Arthropoda > Insecta > Plecoptera > Perlodidae > Isoperla > Isoperla grammatica. The sequence continues at coordinate 19,787,871 of OX246748.1, forward strand.
TGCAAACAAATTTGCATTTATTTATACAATTCGCGTTTTTCACTGATACGGTATCATAAAAGAAGAATTGCTGTGAATTTTTAATCAGTTATTAGTTTAATAACATGTAAATGTATAAAATGTGGCAACTATGAATATTTTTTATGGCACACTCTCGTGGTATATAAAATGGAAATTGATATAAACACCTTATTTTTGTTATCGACAACTATTTAGTATATTTATATGCGTCTTTGTTCAATGCTTTGTATACAATGAATAATCCAAATCGAACGGGTTTTAATTATAAATACGATTAAACCCCGTTTGATTAAGTAATCTAGAATCGTGTGCATGATTACAACGTCCGTTTTTATTCTAAATTTGTATATCTATTCTAAACCGTATAATTCACATTACCATCTACAGAAATCTGACAATCCGATCCCATTTATAACAATTTGTAGTGCATGAGTAATTAATTATTTATCGCTCACTCTATGTTATCGCGCTCTCTATAATGTGGAAGTGAAGTACCACACAAGTGAATACCAATGTGAATTGTAACACAGACTAACTCCGACATTAGGTGGAAATGAAATGAAATGGAAACAAAAAAAAGAACAAAATCGATATTGACTCTCTCGTGTATAGGATTGAAGTCATGTCGGGTTTGTATGTATGGTGATGCCGTGCGGTGGTTAATTAATTGGAATATTTCCCGGTATGTAGGTTGACGCCAGCCAGAGCAGAGCAGGCGATAATAAAAACGGTGTGATGGAAACACACTTGGTTACAGTGTTCTCGACACTGAAAGTGTGGGCCTATTAGGGTGTGTGTACGGTTCGCTCGCTGTGAGGGAACTGGGTTCCCTTTTCGATGTCACTTCAGACTTATTGGTGAATGCGATAGATAGATAGATTTTGATTTTATTTTATTTCATTTCTCAATTATTTTTTCTTGTTCTTTATTTTTATTTTTATAGTAGGCCTACAGTATAGTTTGTTTTGTTTTTGTTGTTATTGTTATTTATGATTTCATTGTTATTAATTGTTTGCATAGCCTAGTTTTATTTAAGGTCCTCTTTTGTAAATCAGTTTTTATAACTGAATAGGATAGATATTAAATTAATTAATTAATTAAATAAATATCCGTGCTTTGTGAATAATTATTATCTTTGAGTTAAAGTCACTTTGGATAGAGTGCTAACACACGTGGCGTTTTGACTACCGCGTCGTCAATTCGGGTACCATAAGATTGTAGGCCTTAAGTAGCGTTAGTCGTTTCACCACATTTTGTTCTATCCATCAATCCATCTATCCACCCATCCATCCATCCATCCATCCATCCATCCATCCATCCATCCATCCATCCATCCATCCATCCATCCATACATGCATCCATCCATCCATCCATCCATCCATCCATCCATCCATCCATCCATCCATCCATCCATCCATCCATCCATCCATCCATCCATCCATCCATCCATCCATCCATCCATCCATCCATCCATCCATCCATCCATCTATACATATATCCATCTATCCAACTATCCATCCATCCAAGTATAAGTGTATAAATACAACGTAGAAGAAATCACCTGGGCCCTAATTCCGCAGTACGTATAAATTGCAACCGGTTTCAATTTGCGCCCGAGATACGGAATAGGGTGCGCAACTTTACAACCGGCTACGGAATGGTGGGCCCTGGTGTGATAACTAAAATAGAATGCCGCATAATGCCGACGTTATCATCAGTGTCCCCCGAAATAGCTTCTCCAATCATTTCCCCGAGTGTTGACGTTTGTTAATCGGGCTGGAATTGAAGACGAGCCCATTCAGTGCATCCAACCTACCACGCTATGCCAACAGATAACGGCCGGGTTATTATTATACCAACCCTATATGGCATCGCCTCACGCTATTTGCGCAATCGCCTCGCCTCTTCGTGCCGGGGCTGGGCTGGGGGTAACACTTGCATTACACCCAGACAATAGCGTGACGTCGCACTAATAAATAGCTGTGATTGGTTGGTGCACATGCTGTCTCTCTCCCCTCCCCTCCCTGTCCTGCACGCACGCTTATCTGTGAGTGAGGTGACTAACGGAGGGTGTTCACTGATAGCGTTTTATCTGTGACTAATTCGGGAGGGGGTGGGTTCGATTGCGGTCACGATAATCTTGCTTGACCCATATTTTATTCTCACCTGAAAGGTAGATGTTGGATTTTCGTCAGTACAATTAACCCTTCCATGTCTTTTTAAAAACTGTCGTATATCCTTATCGTTAGTCACTTAATTACCCTAATGTAGACAATGTGTAGTGTATATAAACTGTCGCGTTACCCTTGCAAGGTGATGTCATAAACTAGTAACGGATTATGTAATAGTGAGGTGACGTATGTGACGATTACCGACCGACCGTGACCAATACCAACCGGTCCATTAGTTATATTGGTTTCCTGGAAATGACTCTTCTCGGCCCGGGGTAGAATAGGCCCAGAGTGACTCTGCTAGTCGTAAGAGGCGACGAAAGGAGACCCTGTCCCAGTCCGCCCTCTGTTCCCCTGAAGGTTCGTTCTCCCACTTGGCCCTGCCCTCCCTTGCTGGACTCTTGCTGGACTATGACGACCCACGCGACGTACAATGGATCTGATTCGGACGTGGTTTTATTCATCTTCATTATCACCAGCTCATCGTCTCGATTAGGCATTGTTATACACAAATATGAGACGTTAAGCCCTATTAATCAATCAATCCAAACATAGCGCGCGTTACTATGATGAGGCTTGTGCACCTGACTATAAGCGGAAACCGCCTTTACGAATGTGTGAAAGAACGTCGAGAATCTTTTGAATTTCATTGAAACAGCTTGCATGTATAAGGGGCGGTAGATAATGATCTGAGGGCGGCATGAGACTATACAGCCTGTCTCAGTTTGTATACGTATTGAGTATGCTAAACTTCATCTCATCGTAGGATGAGACTAGTCAAACCGGTTTTTCCGCTCTCCAGATTTTGTGCAACCCTAATTGTAGCTCGGCGCTCACAGCCAAACAGATGAATGAAATGACAGCTTCCCTAATTGATTCACATGATCGCGGTCAAATACCAGAAATAACTACCAGTGCAATATATGCAATATGCAACTGAATTAGCACTACTACAACATATAAAATAACAGTAGGTTTTTATTTTTGGTATTTCATGAATGTGAAAATTTGAATGGAGGCTCTACTTCGAAAACTGGGCAAGTTATTGAGTTTTTAGTATTGTTTTAAATATTACGGCCATTGGAACAGGTGTTGATTCTAAGAAAATGTTCAATCATCATACTGTATTAGGATTTACGGTCATGCACAATAAGCCGATGATTGGTTGTCAAGAATGTCGAGTGGACGAAGCGCGCGGGTGTTCACAATAAAGGAATCTCAGGGGTCGGTAAAACCCTACTCTTGCAGTGGCATTTGCCATTTCTCGGGGTCTCATCCTGCAGTGAGCTCACGGAGTATCGTAGCAAAGAGGTTAGAACGACAGAGATACATATCTTGCCTTCGTCTGTCGTCACGTCGAAAATACTTGATACTGACCCGACCGACCGAGTTCGTATGGGTCACACAAACACACACGTAGCTAAAACCCTTTGAATAAAATTACCCGACCCGCTTAACTGTTATCTCTGATGATTGTGTTTTAGAAATTTCGTCACGTATTAATCTTGATTTATTTACTTTTGACCACATCACGAAATTCTTTGGCTCGATTGCGAAGAAGAAGAAGAACAATACGGTGTTTACGTCGTGTGTGGAGTCGTTCTCTAAACGACGTCTAAGTTACGAAATAGGCTACGCGGTTTAGTGTTGGTGCCATCTTCATAAGCAACATCGTACAGTTTTAGAAGATGTGTCGTATAGATAATCGTTAATCGTTCTTAAAGTTCCACATATACCCGTCGCGAAGCGCGGCGAACCGACCCGACGACGGAAGCTTCAGCCGGAATATATGCACAGTGACTGCCGGTCGCTTCGTTTCCGACTAGTGTGCGCGGGGTCGCTTTCAAATACATGTATTTAATTAATTCGATCGGAGAAATTTCTACCGTTTGCCGCGCTTCGTGACGGGTAATTGTGTGCGCGGAATTGTTCGATACTGTAGTATTTTATTTATGCCCACAGACGTATATATACCCCATAGCGATTTAATTTCATTTAATTTGATTATTTTTGTACTAAAGTTAATTATTCAGCTTTTCACGTGGCTAGTTTATAGTCAGCTCACAAAGGCTTCTTCTCTTCAAGTACAGGAAGAAGATACAAGTACCAATTTCACGGTTGACTGTTTTACAATTCAGCATTGATAATACTTAAGACTCTTTCAACCGTAAACTTATTTAATTATCTTAAATTACAATTTACTGATGTGCAAGAGAACGGCACTCGATTTGAAATTAATTGTCGTTATTTGAGGGGGAGGGCGATGAACGTTATTGATGTACTTCTATTCTCGCTGTAGTGTTGGGTTTATTGCAGTTAAAAAGCAGAAATAAACACATGTGCTCAGTCGTAGAGTTTCGTTTCTTGTTTTTTAACTTGTATCTTAGCCCCTTGAAATAAAACATGTATATAGTTTCATCTTAAAAAATATCAGTCGTGTTCTTCAATTTTATAACACAACTATTGAAGATCCCATTTTCCCATTATTTTATTCATTTCATTTGAAGATCTTCATTTTGTTTTTAGACCCTCATACATAGGCATGCCTACCTATGAATATGGGGTGATGAGAATAATTGCCGTTGACAGTAGGCCAATATTTCTGCTTCCAAGGCTAAAGGTCCCGACGTCGATTCCCGTGTCAATTTGTTTTATTAATTCTAGAATTGGCCTCATGATGTTAGCCCTACTGGAATTTATTGTTTTTGCCACTGAGTTTGTGAACAATATGATGATGATAATATTTAGGATTTACGTCCCATATTTTTGCATCTTGGCTAATCAAGACGTTACGAAGATTTCTCAATTATTTTTTCTTGTTCTGATTTTTTTTTTACATAGTACAGTACTTTGTTTTGTTTTTGTTGTTATTGTTATTTATGATTTTATTACTATTAATTGTTTGCATAGCCTAGTTTTATTTAAGGTCCTCCTTTGTAAATCAGTTTTTGCAACTGAATATGATAGACATTAAATAAATAAATGAAAAAGGGGCACGTTCTGGAGGGCTGGTGGAAAAGTGAAAGGCGAGGAGAAGGGAAAGGCGAAAGCGTATGCTTTCTGGTAGGGCCACCCTAGCCGGACAGGGGAACAATATAAATAAATACAAATGTATACATAGGCTACACCAAAATCATCATTTTTACAGAATATTGATGTGATATTTCTGCATTGAACCCACAACGAAGACAGTTTCATTATTCCTTAAAAAGGTGTGTCGGCTTCGCATGCAAGTGAAGTAAAGTGAAGCGAAGCACCAGTGGCGTCGTCTGTGCCGTGCTTTGAACTGAGCCGATAAATATTCGTCTGCGGAAGGGAAGGGTTAAAGGACCTGCCCTGTTATTAACTGTGTAAACCTCGTACAAGATTTTCACCCCGGCCGGGTCTTGAAAAGCTCCATCGTCGTCGTAGGGAAACTTCTTTGGCCTCCTCGTTTTAATTAGGAACGATTAATTTTAAGTCGCGCTTTTATCTTTCGAGATGATGAGATATTTAAACAACGTTTTCTGTCCCCTTTCCTCCCCCCCCTCCCCCTCTTTTTTCCCCGCGCGTTTTTAAGTGACGTCTTTCGTACGGTTGTAATCTAATGCTATTTATATTTCCATTGAGATTTTGATTAATTAACTTTATTCCCTGTGTATACAGAAATTTCATTTGTGCGCTGCTGTGACGTAATCGGTCTCTCTCTCTCTCTCTCTCTCTCTCTCTCTCTCTCTCTCTCTCTCTCTCTCTCTCTCTCTCTCTCTCTCTCTCTCTCTCTCTCTCTCTCTCTCTCTCTCTCTCTCTCTCTCTCTCTCTCTCTCTCTCTCTCTCTCTCGCGTGTAATTCTCAGACAGTTTAATGTCGGATACCGCGGTGATATAATTAATTTTTTTTTTTTAGCTTTTCATTTTATAATTTGCATCTTGAGGCGTTCATGTATATAAACACGGTTGTTACGACTTAATTGCAAATTTATTCGTATAGTATTACTGTTGATTAATTGCAATCGTAAATCTAGGGGAAATTTGGTATAATATAACGTTTTATCATGCGGTATAGATAAATTAAATGTATAAAGGACGTCGGAGTTGATTCTGTCTGCATTATACGAAACTTGTTATCTTGAGGGTTGAACGTTTCACTTTTTATGTCGACCCCATTCGATTCTTGTGTGTGGTAATATTATTCACGAATTGTGATACTGTAGAAAATATTTTAAGTTTTTCTTTTCATAGAAATAATTGATTTTTATTTCCACATGTTTATCAAACGCTTTATTTCTTTTTTACAATTGTGTACAAGTACTCGGTGGTAAAATTATAGAACGTATATTACAATTAGGTTATTTAATTTGTCATACTATATGATTATGTATGTAATTATAATCCCAAAATCAACTTTAGCAACTATACACATAACATATAGCAAATGTTTCTTTATGTTAATAAACAGTTCACGATCTTTCACAAACATGTCTTATCTTATTAATTATTTTATTTAAATCCAGCAACTACTCAATACTGAGATTTACGTCCTGCCGTTATGTGTTATCTATATGAATAAATGTATTAACGCAGAGAAATATCAACTTATCCATCCATAAGCACATCAATTGAAAAACATGAATAGTTGGAAAACATGTTACCGTACTTGAAGGATATTTTTCCATAGTTCTGTGATTTATTTTCAATATAGACTGAAGTATATTTATTCATGTATCCCTTGTTTACAATCCGGCAGGAGATTCCAGTATCTGAAGGACGTACATGATATAAATAAACCTGACGACTTTCTACTGTCACACCCAGCTTCCTGTTTCCGTGTTTACTTTCCGTTGCACTGTTATACTCTGTGTTATCCAGGTTTGTTTGCAGTGTAACTAACGGTTGACGATTATATAAACATGCAGTTAGTTTTCTGAAAATTCTCTCGTCTTTTCTCCGAACAAAAACGTATCTATCAAATATTTACACGAATGCACATTGCACTATCATGTGAAGATAAAGACTTTTTTTAAGCGAGCGTTTTCATTCTATTTTTTTGTAATGTACCTAACGCACTCGTTTTGTTTGTTTTTTTCTCGCGATAACGGTCGAACGGAGATTCCGTTCAAGTTGAAATTGTGAACATCCACAAACTTCGATGTAGATTGATTGAACGCCATTAGTTTTGCGACAACATCGTTTAAGAAGTTAGGTTTTAATGCACAGTAACTAAAACAAATATTCTAACAGAAAATGGCGGCAAAATTTGAGTGTGTGCTGTAGCCATATCATCTGCAAAATTTAATGTGTACAGCCATATGATACTAAATTTCCGTCCCGTAACGATTCGATAAGAATTGGCGGTAAAAATTACGTTTCTATTGCAGTGGCGGTAATTTTGACAACTTTTGGGTAGAATGTTCGTAATTATGGACGTGCTCACTTATCAACTCGTCGCCCAAAACGTTTTACAGTACAATGTTTGGTGTACTCGCCTTGTAATACACCCAAAGAACGAACGAACCGTGTTAATGACAATCGAACATCAACAGGTCAACATGTTACGGGAACCAATTAATCATAACTCTTTTAGACAACTTCACATTTATAGCCATGCTCTAGATTATTCCTTTACGTCACAAAAACCATTTTAATGTTTTTGATGTAGAATAAGATTAATCGCATTATATTGCGCCTGGATGCAGTATAAACACTATTTTTGTACATGTTGCACAAGTTCTGATCTTCTTCCGGTGACGACAGGGTTGATGAATGTAGCCCCTCGCAAGTGGGTCAGTCAACGCTTCGTACTAGATATACCTATTGCAAGATGACGTCGGTAAAACACTTGCTGCCAAGTTTTTTTTTTTTTGCAGAGACGATGACGGATGTAAATATGTATTACCGCACCGGAATTCAAAGCCAGACTGCGCGGCGGCGTTGTGGGGTCTATTTATACGGTTTAGGTTTATGTAGTTACCGAGTACATTTTGGCGTAAATTCAAGCTGTGAAGTATAAGTAAATAAGGCATCAGAATATGTATTCTGTAAGTTGAGTTTTTTCTAGCCGAATATAAATGTAAATACATATATCAACTCATTAATTTAATTTCCGTACCTGGCACATCATTCAGATCACTAGTTTAAAAAATCCGCCACTTTTATGGCTAATTGTCATTTGCTAAATCTAGATTCTCTATTGTACAGACCAACACTCTATTAGCACTCACCAACTGATATGTGTCTTCTTGGGCAAATTATATGTATTATAATCGATTATTATTGGCAAAATTTAATGTTCCGTCCAATTAAAAATGCATCGATCAATTATTGTAATTACATTATTTTCTTTTTTTTTTTTTAAATTAAAGCCGTTTTTCAATATAAGTTTTTATGGGAAAGTCAAAATTACACCTGCATTAAATGTGCCGATATCCCCCCCCCCCCCCCTACCCTTGTTTCTAAAGTTCTCCATGTTTCGATTCATGCGAGAGACTTGTTTGCCCCATACCTTCAATTTATTGGACGGTTAAAACACCCCATTTCCAAAACCTCTTAGAGAGACATTTCCAAAATGCATGTTTGAACTTTGGTGAATTAAATCTCACCATGCAGCGTAACTTGGTCGGTCTTCCCTTTAGAAATAGCAAATTCGCCGGCCCAAGTTCCTGTATATATATATATTGCCTACCTAACATGTCTCAGTGTTTGGCGTGCTGCATGCTAATTATTAATTAACTCTCTTGCTTGCCTCCGCGTCTTCGAGACTCGGAACTATAAACTGCAAACTTTACAAGTATAAGATGTGTCTAAATCTTTGAAGGTAATAATATATGGGCGTTACGTTACGTTACGTTAAGGTGGATGCCGTTAGACGTACGCTGTTGATTTATTGGTGATCCAGCAGGATGTGTGTGTGTGGTGGAAAATAAATAAAAATAGAGATGTTGGGATTGATCCCGGATGTACTCGATGTCGGTGTAGACAGACGGGTTGAGGTGAAAGATGGGCGGTACAACATTGGCGCGGTAGGGTTCAAGCAAGGCTGAAGATAATCTTGTCCTATAGAAGTGCAAAAATACTAAATTTATTATAATTATTATGCTAAATAGTAAATTGTATTTATTTATTTAATTATTTATTAATTTACTATTTATTTATTTATTTATTTATTTATTTATTTATTTACTCATTCATTCATTCATTCATTCATTCATTCATTCATTCATTCATTCATTCATTCATTTATTTATTTATTTATTTATTTATTTATTTATTTATTTATTTATTTATTTATTTATTTATTTATTTATTTATTTAGGCTATTTATTTGTTTATTTATTAGTAACACAAATACAGACCAGAGACCCATTTAAATTGTGCGTCAACAAAAAAATACGGATCTCTATGTGTGATATTATTTTCTACTGCATCACGCATGTGTACTTCGGCCCGCTGTGTGTGTGTATGTGTGTGTTCGCAACCCCAACGCTACAAAGGGCAAAGTTCACAAGTTCGTTAGACGACGCCAACCAAACATTTGAGAGAACGCGAAATCTCCGTGACATGAAATCAGAAATACTACCATAAAATGTGCCACACTATTAGTGCTGGTGTACTGTACTATACTAATACACACACTAATGCTGGGATTAGTTCAGTGTAAGCGGGGTAGCTTCAACAAGGACTTGTCTGACTTATCGTTTCATTCTGTGTAGGAGGCAGCGAGGCTAGTACAGGCAGGCGATGAGAGGATGCATTCTTGATGTAGTGTGGTATGCCGTAGACCGTACATTTGCGGGCACCAGTCACTACTAATAGAATAGGCATATGCACCCAAATGATGTTTTTATTATGGTTCTACATAAAACTTAAACATTTCAGCTATTAGTGCTAATATGCAATATGTACAGTAGTTTATGTTTGTTTATTAACCTGCTTGTTAATATAGTGATGTAAATTAGAAACGTATTTTCTACAGAGTAGTGATGATATTTTTTAGATATCAATTTTTGGATATTTGGATCTACAAAATGTAGGGAGGGTTTTTAATGTTTTTTGTAACAGTTTATTCGAGGGTTGTATAATTTGGGTTACTATAGAAGACTGTGTTGTTTTTGGGTTGTCCGGTACTGCTCTACTCCTAAGACTAATTTGACTTTTGATGATAACTAATGATAACTAATCAGGAAATATGTAAAGACAAAGGTACGCAAGAGTCGTTAACATTAAATGAAAATAGTATGCCCTTATTAGAAATAAATAATTAAAATAAAACATTATACTTTTTTTTTACTAAGAATATATGGTAAAAAGATATATTAAAGAATATATTAATATTTAATAGTCTGATTGAAGGGGAAGGGTAAATGTGTTGAGGCAGACCAAGATTTGGAAGACGTCCAACAGAGAATCTAGGATTTGCGTTGTAATGGGTATGTATAGAAATAAAATACTGACAGGAGAGGTAACGGGAGAGAGAGGAAGAGAGACAGGTAAGAATGGGGAGATGTTTCAACCCAATCTACTGACTGATACCATGAAACAAAGCTACACCGGTGGACTCGACTAGACAATAGAAGTGCACATTTATTTCAGTGTACGAGTATTGTTGTAAAGTCTAGCTAGACTTTTCGCAAATAAATTTACTCAACCCATTTGCACGGATTTATTTATTTATTTAACTTTATCTGTTTGTCTGTGCCGTGAAGAATACTCTCCCAGGCTGTAATAACATACTGTATGTGGGCAATAATAACAACAATTTTTCGTAGGAATACCCGTTATAGGGTGCACACCAGCTTTACCTGATGTGCCCCTCTTCAGGCGACTTACTAGATATATTAGGGTGTTCGGATAGCTGGGAAGGAATGTTCGAGGGCTATTTATTATAGGACTTAATCCCAGCATTCACTTTTACGACTGAGGAAAACCTCGGAAAAACCCTTCAGTCAGGATTGCCGGTGGCCGGAATCGAACCGGCGACCTCCCGTATTAGTCTCGCGTCTTACCGCTGAGCCATCTCTATCGTTTATTTATTTTATTTTATTCTAATTAAGACCAGTGTAGGGCATAATGCCCTCTTTAGCCTGATGAGTGATGATTGATGAATGATAAGGAGGAAGGGAGGAGGGGAAGCCTAGTACCGGCAGGTAGCCTACTCCTGTCGAAAAGTACCAAGGGGACCGTCGGCTTTACGTCCCATCCAAAAGGACAGTGTAACTTTGACCAGTCATATAGGTTCCTCCACTAAGGGCAATGAATGGTTGTATATGTATATTCTCTCCTCGCGCCGCGGGAATAATGCAATGAATAGTGATTGCCGTGTCGACTCATCACATAACATATATGTCAATGTAATAGAATGGCGCATGCCTGCATTAAAACACGTCCATTCCAACTAAATCCCCCCCCCCCCCCCCCAATTTAATATAGAGTAATCTAGATTTATTATTGGGAGGGTTAATCAAGACGCGGGCTGGTTGATGACGAGACGGGTTGGAGTGAAAGCAATCTTGGTTTCGTGGAATTATAAGTGTTGAGTCGTCAAGAGATGATCGTGGTGGGAATGCTTACGTAGTTGGACTGGGAGTGACTGTGTTCCCAGTAGGGAACGTAGGACGTTTACAACGGACCTTGAGATGATGAGCAACCATGTGTATGAAATTTTAAAAGGTATTCTACACCTTTGGGTCTCGATTAAAACAAATATCTGTGTAGGATTTTAAAAAAAAATTAAAAATAATTTTGAGAAATTATGAATGGTGAATGAAACTAACATTTTGGCCCCGAATATAGTTTTTAGAAACATATTAAAACTACATGTTATCAATTGTATACATTAAAGTTTTGTGTGGATCTCCAACGAAAACACTACTATTTGACATGTAAGTTCCTGTAAAGAGTCAAGTAATTCAATTTTAGTAACATTACGAACACTACTTACTATGTAAGTTACTGTACAGAGTCAAGTAATTCAAAATTCAATTTCAGTAACAATACGAACTTTTCTTGTTTTCGGTTGTTTGCAGGTCTTCGTTTTCATTTTTTTCTGAAATGGCTACCTGATCTTTGCTGATACCCTATATCATGTTGATAAAATAGAAAAATACCCATTCCTTTTGTTGCAAGTGTTCAGTGACAGATGACTACAATATTCTCTGAGAAGTCACTCCACTTCCCGGTATATATAAAGTACGCTTTTTTGTTTTCGGAATTTACAATGATACCATCACTCTTCTTTCTGTTGAAATAAACGACCATTCAAAAGTTGTGTGAACCTAGAATCTAGAGCGATGGTTTTACTTGACATTGCAATGTATTATTATTATTTTATAAACTCTATTTTTTTTATTTTTTTTATCACATTTACGTCCCCGACGAGAAGAAATGTTTATATCTCGAAGTTTAAAAACACGTCGTCAACTTCTGGCACGTTTATCTAGCGACCAGCGAGCACATTTATGCCCACGAGATACGAAAGGTTGGTTAGTCGGGAAAATTACGTCATATCCGAATTTCCCGTTTATCCTACATGAAAATGTCGTTTCCAAGTTGTTTCCTTGGCAAGTTAGCAGATAGGAAAAGTTTGGAAAATTACTAACTTACATGTTGACAACAGAGTAGAGTCGAGGATGTAGTTTCCTGCCTTAGGCGGGGGATATTATATTTCAAATGTCAAGATGATGTTGCTCCGGTTGCGAAATGGGTTTTGGAATAAATGTGGTTTCCGTCATTGTGCCCTAAGGTTCTTCATATACTTTTATATGTGCATAAAGATATTATTGCATTTGTTTTCAACTCTGTTACCATGTTTCCAATTTCATTGTGCGCATTGTCTATTTCACTGGCATTTTTTGTGTATTGTTTTCTTTTTTTTTATTATTGTACTTATTTTATGAAGTATTGTGACAAACACATGTGTAATGTGTGTTCTCTTTGTGCTTGTTTCTGTGCTTTTATTGGTATGTTTATTATTATATGCCAAATGGCAGAATTTTATGTGAAATATTGAATAAATAAATAAATATATTATATGGTGACATTGTATTTAACTTGATCGTCTGATTTCGCAACTATCATTATTTTTAGATGTAATAACATCAACAATATTTATTTGTCCAGGTTTCCTCAATTTTTTAAAACTTTTTTTAAGGGAATTTCGTTATATTATTTTTTCTCTCATTTGCTTACAACCTAATTATTCAAGATAGTAATAAACTGTAATAAGGTTAAAGCGGATGTTACACCGAGAAGTTAGAAAAGTAAAATGCAGAAAGTAAAGAGGAGAGAGCGTGTAGCTTACGGGACTTTTCACCAAGTGTTCAACATTGTCCTTCCGTACGCAACACGCTATCTCTACTCTTTACTTTCTGCTTTTTACTTTTCTAATTTCTCCTTGTAACGCCCGCTTTAGTTTTGGAGCATACAGTTTGTGTCGTTATAAAACACATAAATGCCACATTTTTATTTACAGGAGAGACAATGAAATCATTCTTCGGCGAAAAAATTGTTTTGAACAACAAAATATGTTTGTATAATTATTCATTGTTTTCGATACACCAAATAATATGCTATTTTTTTACGTGACCTTTTATTCTATTTCTTGTCATAATATTTGTTTTACATAAAATTGCGTTTTAACATTAATTGATGTATTCATAACATGAAGTATATATAAAATGCATTGCAGGTACCGAGTTTTATACGCGCACCTAGGTGAATTATGCAACACCTTTGTCATACTTCCGTACGAGAAGAATACAAATAAGCAAACCGTATTGCAGGCATACGCAGTACTAAAAAAATTCTTAGTTGGCCTTGTGCCCGCTCAATAATCATAACAATAAACAATCACATGAAACTAGATTTTAATTTAATTCATTATACAAGTTTCTTGTTGAAAACTTTACGACGTTGTACGCATGCAGGAATGAATACTTTTTTTTTCTTCCACTGACTGAAGTAATTGTGATCAAGTTTCCTATTTACGTGCATTGAATAATGTATTCGCGAACGGGTAATAGTGAATGGTGTGTTGTAGAGTGAGTCTTGCTCGAGTCCAAGGTTAGGTAATCGCGGTTTACTCTGAAGTAAACTACTGTTAAACGTAACTTGACTAGTTTTTTTTATGTGAGAACCACCGCTCTAGGTTACGAATACAGATATTTATTATGTTTTGAATGTGATCACTGACCTGTTAGTGCTGTAGTTTATGACTTACTAACCACCGCTCTAGGTTACGAATACAGATATTATGTATTATGTTTTGAATGTGATCACTGACCTGTTAGTGCTGTAGTTTATGACTTACTAACCACCGCTCTAGGTTACGAATACAGACATGTATTATGTTTTGAATGTGATCACTGACCTGTAAGTGCTGTAGTATGTGACTTACTTAATTTCTGATTTATTTGTATATTTGTTTATCTATATTTGCTATGTATATTTGTTGTAAATAGTGGTGGTTGTGGTTGGCAGATGCACGGCTGAGAGATTATATTAATGGTTCAATTGTTAGTTCAATATATGGGTGATATCTGACTTACTAAAGAAATCGAGCCACAAGTTTATAATGACTAAATATTAATTAGGTATGTTTAAATATTAATATACCAAGTGTATTGTACTCACTAATTAATGTATATGTAGGATATGGCATAATGTATATATTTTAGTGTGTATGGTGGTACTGATCTACTGCTGAGTAATCTTATTTAGGCAACTAACGAATAATCAGTGCTGGCTGTTTGTAAAACAGTTCACCTATGCTATGACTGAAAAAAAACCTATTTTAAAAAACCTTCGACTAGGAATGCCGGTGGCCGGAATCGCAGCTGCGAGAGCCACCTCCATCTTGCCAAGGTGACCAGCCCCGCATGGGTCCGTTTAGCAGCTATATTATACTCGGAGTTGAAAGTCAGTGAACAGGCGGAGGAGTGGCATTCGAAAATATGTATCACTGGTATAATCGGCGATACTCCCACCAAGGACACCGGCCGGCTACATCATACCACTCTCCTCTGATACACTTGCTACCGTTGGTTAGAATGGATTGGAGGGTTCGAAAGCTTGTGTATAAACAGCTTCGTTCTTCTCGTCAACTGCTCAGCAATCCAGATTAGTGGAGGAAACTATATGACTGGTCAAAGTTACACCGTCCTTTCGGATGGGACGTAAAGCCGATGGTGTTCTTGGTATTTTTCGACAGCAGTAGGCTACGTGCCGGTATCAGGCTTCCCCGCCTCCCTTCCTCATTATCATTCATCAATCATCACTCATCAGGCTAAATAGAGCATTGTGCCCCACACTGGCCTTAATTACAATACAATAAATAAATTCAAATACATAGCCTCCTAGTAGAAGTACTGGACAGTCGTGCGGTATTTGGCCCCCAATGTGTGCATGTGACTGGGCGTGGATTACAGAATGTGTTGTTTCCTCTGCAAGGTGGATGCATGACACGTTGTAATTGTCCTATTTGTAGGACAGTGTATTTTTTATTACTCTCTTAAAATTAGTATCGAATTCATTCATTCATTCCTTGAGACCGCAAGCAATGTTACACGCCTAAAAAAGGTCCGCGCACGCTTATCCGCCACGAAGCGCGACGAACGGAAGGAAAAGTTTCCCGACACATGTATTTGAATGCGACCCCGCGCACACTTGTCGGAAACGAAGCGACCGGCCGGCAGTCGCTGCGTCGGCCGACATCGGGTCTGTTCGCCGCGCTTCGCGACGGGTACGCGGACCCCTTGGACGGTGGACGGGGGCGCGGGGGGTGCGCGGACCTTGACATACATGGATGCATGATCCAACGACAAGGTCTGACCGTGCGCCGATGATTCATCTTTCGATCCCCCGCCCCCCCACTTAACTTTTGTGACGCGGTCTAGCTTACTCGTTCGGTAGAAATGTCGGATGTCGCCCCCCCCCCCCCGCCCCCCCCCCCCCCCCCCCCCCCCGACAGAAAGGCGAGCGGTGGACTTTGCGACGTCGATGCGCGCACATCGTAGACGAGCAGATATCGTCGTGCATCATATATGGAGATAATAATAATGTGTGTGTGGGGGGGGGGGGGGGGGGGGCAATTGAAGAACGTCGCCACTGATTCCATTAGATTTAAATTCCCTTCCGAGGCCGCGTTCAGTCGTCACTGAGTGAATTCCTAATGTCATTACCGCCCCCCGTAAAAGTGTTGGATGTTTTAAAACGGTTCGATGGTCGTCTGTCGTCGTCACTCACCCACTCGATCACAAGTAATAAAATAACGACACCGAAACTACGTTTAACGAATTGAAACAGGGACGACGCCTAATTGCCACTTAATGTGTACTAGTCAGACCACGTTACACAAATGAATATCGACGTGTAGCATGTACTTTACGTTCACACGTCGCGACAAATTACCACCGTTCAATTGTAGCACTCGGAGTTGAGTAGGAGTAAGTATATACCACCACCGCGCAGGTGGTGTCAAACGGAATTCTTGTCGCTCGCTTTCTTTGTGTCCGTGTGTGTTTTGGTCGATTTACGTCATCGATTGTTCTCTAATCGACTATATATTCGTATAGAGAGCGAGTCGATTGTTTGGCAACTCTTTGTCGGAATTCGTAATTTGGTTCTAAAAAAAAAAAAAAAAAAGAGATGGGATTGACATTTCTGGTCTCATAATAAAACTGGAGGTTTAAATCAAATCACAATTACTTTTTGCTGAATTTTGTACAACGCATTTTCATACATTAACCGTTGAATGTATCATGTGTGTTTTACAGAATGTAGGCCTGTAAAACATCATTTTGATCTGAACAATTGAATTTATAAACATTCAAATATTATTATAATTGGGTCTTTATATCCGTAATTCATTAATTATGAATTATCTAATTAAGAACAGGAATAACGATAGCAATATTTTCAATATTTTGAAAGATTTATCATTGATTGTGTAGCTGATTAAAAAGTAAAAACCGAATCTTAGATAAGAATCTTGAAGTGTTCTCAAGATATGAATAAAATACAGAAGAGTTTGTTTTAAAACTACCAAATTCGCTTAAATAATGGGAACTAATTTGCAAACGCGAACTTAACAGCATGCGAATAATTGATTGTAACCAACACAACAGGGATAAATCTCTGCATACTTGCCTGGCAAATTCCTTCACTCATGATCGCGAGTGTATAATGACAGGAATGCCATCGAACAACAATAAGGTAACCTCAACATTGTTGCAATGTCTTGCCAAGTACAGTAGTGTGCATGTGAAAATACTCTTTGTGTAAACTATGAGGGCGTGGTTCCATTATAAATTACTTTTGGATAGAACATGTAAACATGTTGGAATATATGAGCTTATTCTCGATTGTTAGACAAAGAAGTACAACTTAAAATTAGAAATAAGTTTTTTTAACTGAGGTCACTCACTTTAGAGGTTATCTTAAATTTGTTTCTAATCGCACTCAGGGTCGTTAAGCTTTTTATGTGTCAAAGACAAAGAAAGAATTGTGAACTAACTAGCGTAGGTGTTAAAGATTTTTATGTTCAAAGGTTAGACATGATCTCGGCGTTTACACAACCGGCGAAACGATATTCAACTTTTTCTCGCTGCAAACATGTTTTGGAAAAACTTCACATCCATAGTACTGACAAAAATGGACTGGCTACAGAATTTTTAAACTAACTATGAAAAGAAGTTCCTTAGCTTTATTAAAAGTAATAAGTAATGGTGGTGGGGTGGTGATGGTGGAACCATAAAATAATTTACCGATTCCAAGGAAAAGTGATCTTTGTAGTGGTATGTTGGGAGGTGGGGGCACAGCACTAGATGTTTACATACATCAAATTCCAATGTCTCTAAGCAATTGTTTGATTAATTTTATTTCTCATATAACAAACAAAATCCTTAACAACAATGTGTAAATTGTGTACTGGTTACGCAAAATCAACTATGAATGCGCGTCTGATGATATAGTTTGATGTTTTTCAAATCAGAAAACGACAAACCAATGTCGACGACAAAATATATAGAATTTAATTCTATTTGCTTGCTCACCCAATCAGTTATACCAAAATACTTGACTTCAGTTGGTCGACAATGGTGCTCGAATGCTCGTATAAAAACAGTGGTCATGCCTATAAACGGACAGTGATTAAAAAGAGCGAGCGGTTGATGTTGAAAACTACAGCCGCTAAAAGCGTTTGCACGCCAATTAATTGACAATTCCCCGCGCCAATTTGTGACTATTAAAATGGTGGACATGGAAGCGTTTATGTATATAGCATGGCGACGATATTGTCAAGCAAGGCATCTTATCGGAGAATGTTGTTTGGAATGCTAGTCTAGTCTAGTGGATGTTATGTATGTGGAACCAAGGCCCGTCGGATACGCGCTACACACAGAAACAACAGCATTCCTCGAGCGTCGCGGCCTACTGGATGAAGCAGCTTCTCTATAACTTCTTTGCAAATGTTGTGTGTTGCAGAACTGAGGAATTTTGCGGACGGACGAAGACGGGAGATGGGAGATATAGTGTCACGTCGCATTACGTCTCGTTACATCACTGTCTTGTTTTGGTTTAGTAACACACTGTTGGGGGGGGGGGGGGGGGGGGGAGTTTGATACCTCTATAAAATACCCATTTTACGAATATGCTTGAGAATAATGAACCATTTTTTAAATGATTTAGAAGTTTCATGGCCGGTATTATGAAATATTAGTATGGTATACTAACTTGTTTTCATCATGGCAAACAGGCTTCCAACTGGTTGTTGCCATGGTGAAAACAAGTCAGTTGCCTGGCTATATACTTCACAATACCGAGCCTCAGGGAGTCAGGAATTCATAGTCGCCCCCTCCCCCTAGGGGCGCCCCTTGTTACTAAGGTAACAGTTTCATAAATGTTATTTCCCATGTAGAACAAAATCTATAACAACAATAAGTGCGCCTAGGTGTAGGAGCCAAACTATGAATTCCAACCAATCGCGGTCCTCTATAATGTAAATCTTCAATGACAACAATGCACAACAATTCAAAATAAAGACACGTTGTATGCATTATTGAGCTTTGACATGACATGTTTTGAAAACGTGTTTAATTGTTGCAAATTGTTGTCTTTATAGTTGGAAATACACAATGCCTGGCCTTTAGATAGGTTATCCGGTTACCTTGGTAGAATCGTAAAATTTGCTAGATTCACTCAACTAGGAACTCACGAACAAACCCGAAGATGTGGTGATAAATAAGATATCTTTATTACTATATGTCCTTGATCCAACCGTTTGCATTGCGTCCATCTTGCACGGCGGTAACAAGTAAATATAAATTATTAGCTGGAAGTGTTATTTCATAAAATAACGTCACAAAATGATAACTAGACCCCGCTAGAAGGTGTGAAAGACAGGTTTAATTTGAGCGCCAACAAACAATATGTATAAATATATATCTCGACTCTAATTAACACTAAACACGCAATTCTATTTGCATAAATGGGTGTCATCTTTTTTTTTTGCTGTAAGTTGTTTCTTTGTTTCTAGTTTCTATTAAAACGAACGCAAATGGAAAATGTCAAAGAGCGTATAACTGAAAGATAAAACGTGCACTATTGTATAGAAATGCTCGACCTTTGAAATAACACGCGCAACATTGTACCAAACTAATGAAACTTACTGTTGAGTCTGTATGTCTCTCCCGCATTTACATAATCTTATACACTCGTTGGCTTAGTGGTAAGAAGTTACTATCGAGTTTCGAGCAGTGTTTATTTACTTACTCTATGTATGTAAATGAACGTGGATTCGATTCAAGTCGTATGAGAGAAATAATGCAGTAAAAAAGAGTGGGGTTTCAGTAATATTTGTATGATATAAAATGATTGTGTACAGAGTTATGACGTCAGAACCTTTTGATCACGAGCAAGATGGCGCAGGTCTGTTTTTGAGCGTGTTTTGACAGCTCTGTCTTTGAGTTTTGCTGCTAAAGCTGCACATTTTGAGCCGAAAACAAATTGGTTCGTGGTTATTTTAACTTGAGATAACTATAGTAGGCAAATAAAAAATGTGCGAGTTTGCCCTGTTTGTTAGGAACTTCTAGGTATTCAACCCAAGGTCGTAAATTATTCTCTCCATGCAGTGTATCTGTTTCAAGCTATATAGATGAACTAAAAAAAAAAAAAAAAAAAAATTAGAGAAGTAGAAAATTAAGTTGGTTCTACTGGACTCGGCTATTTCGTTGGTAAGCATGAAACCTTCAAACCCAATGATGAGACTACTGACGTTGTGGCAATCTGATTAGAATAGGGAAGGCTCACACATTTTTTTTATTTGCTTACTGGTTACCTCAAGTTAAAATAAACGGGAACTAATTGGTTTCGGCTCGAAAGGTGCATTAACATCGCTTTAACAGCAAGTCAAAGATATTGCTGTCAAAACACGCTCAGAAACGGACCTGCGCCATCTTGCTCGTGATTGAAAGGTTCTGACGTCATAACTCTGTAAACAATCATTTTATATCATACAAATAGTACTGAAATCCCACAATTTAGTAGATTATTGCTCTCATGAGACTTTAACTGAATCAACGTGTATTTCTAGTTAGTAAATGAACACTGCTCAATAGTAATTAACAACAATATGTTAAATAATTGCATTATTTTAAACACGTTTTGGTAAATACTGTATCAAAATGTATTTTCTGAAGAAAAAAGTGGTATAAAAGACATTGTTGTAAAGTCACTGCATCCTAGATATTGTAAAATGTCCAACCTAATATAGGCAGTTGTTTTCAAGAGCCGTTTTTCAATTACGGAGCGGGTAGTTCCAAATTTCAAACTTAAAATGCTAATAGAATGGGAAATATACACTTCTCAGATATAAAAATTATATAGTCTGTATTTTTAGATAATGGCCTTTGGTTTTTAGGTACTTCGAGGAATATTTATTTTTCATGAGCCTTCCCTATTGAAATTGATCTTGATCGAAGAAACTTTTTCCACTTAGTCACTTTCGTATCATTATAATATCTTACGTTACGACGGAGACTGGCATAATTGTCATGTGAGTGCGAATGTGTGAGTGTGTGTGTTACGCCCTTCATCTTTCATTAGATACCGTGGGCCCTCATTCCAAAACAGTTTAAGCCGGTTGTTCTACATTTGCGCCCCCTATTCCGTACCGTAACACGGCAGCAAGTTTCGTTGCTATGACTATGACGATTCTAAAGTCACCGTTTACATAATATAGGGCACTAGCAACACCAAAAGACAACAATGGAACAAATGAATTGAACTAATGGACAAACAATCAGCTGTCAAAATAATAAAATTGCAACCTTAGAAATAAAAACAAGTGTAGCAATAGTAACTGCGCGCCATTTAAAACTTTTAATGATAGACAACGACCAAGTGAAAGTTTTGTATGTGTATTTGTTTGTTTTTTGTTTTGTTTTCCAAAACCAGAAGAAATTATTTTTTGACAGCTTGTTGTTTGTCAATCGATTCAATTCATTTGTTTCATTGTTGTCTTTTGGTCTTGCTTTTCATATTGATAGAATAAAGCCGAATTCTAAAGTCAAAAAACCCATGCCCGAACTGGGATTCGAACCCTGTACTTTATGTCTTCTCATGCGTGAAGCTCCTCACTAAACTCACGCACGCACGCATCTTGTCTCCTCCTCACAGGAGCCAAGGATCACGTAGTCTATTGAGCATATTCATTAAACAATAAGCCTCTATCTGTCTCTCTCTCTCTCTCTCTCTCCATAACAAGTTGACTATACATAAAATTGGCCCCGCATGCAATTTATAAGACCGAGATCCGACGGGAACGCGCGTTTATGCTAAACTGTGCTTTGTGTTTCGGCTGCTGCCAAACTTGCGGCGCTAACTTTCTAATTCTATATTATTTATAGTGTGTGTGTGTGCGCTCGCTCATGAGTTGGCAATAATGGCTTAATTTAAATAATAGCCTGATGGCGATAAATTGTCTGTACATTGTCGGGATGGTATATAGTGGTACCTCTGAATTAGCACCACGTGATGGGGTTATGTAAGCGTCGCCCCCCCCGCCCCCCCCCCCCCCCCCGCCAAATTATTATACAAGTTCGGTAACGTGTATGATGTTGTCGTGAAGGGCCGTGTGTTACCCACTCAGCAACGAAACTGATTTGCAGTGGGGGACTTTAATTTAAAGCGACTAAAAACCAACCCTGTAGGTTCTGAACACCACCGACGAGTGAGCGATAACCAATCAAAGATCGATATTTCAAATATGAAACACATATGAATCAGTGATTGGACAGTGCCAACACCTGCGGACAAATGTCAGAATCCACAAGGCCAATTCAGAACAACTTTGAATTTTTTTGAGTGCTTCGTTGCTAGGACGTCTCCAAAGTCACCGTTTACTTATTTCTAAGACATGAAGTAATGAAATTGAATTCATATTAGAAGTTAAAAAACTTCTGCCTGAACCGGGATTTGTACCCGGGACCTTCTGCAGTGGAAGCAGGGATGCTAACCACTGGACCACCGAGCCACCAACAGTACTCATGTACGTGTTACAAGAAGGCTGGAATTACCCATAATTACGGTACCTTGCCAAATGATCATGTACTAATAAATAAATGTGTATATTAGTGTGGTTTTATGAAGTGTGATTATTGGTTAGGCGGCTTCAAAACCACTTTTAGAATCTTATGTTGTGGGAATAGAGGGAGGTATTTCTACAAATTTAACTATTCGTGTAATAAATGGGATCGGTGCTGTGATTGTGATCACATAAAATCACAACTGTATGAGTGATGCGAGGGACTTGATTCAGAAGGTCGCGGGTTCGATTTCTCCCCCCAACCCCGATCGACAAATCGGACTGAAATTTGTATGAGGTTTTTCTCGGTGTTCTTCTCGATCTTTGGGAAATGGAAGCCTTTCCAACTATTCTATTATAGGAAATGTTACAACTTACCTTTAAAGTTATGACTTAGGAGAACAGATTGGAACTATTCTAAAAGAATTGGAGTGAGAATGCCTATGAACAAATCTAGTGAGTGTGAAGTTAAAGAGAAACCTATAGGGAGTATTCACGTGACGTCACATCGGCCATATTTGAGGCCACCTATAGTACTATTTCAAGTTTCATTTAAATGTCAAAATAAACCGAATAATATTGTTTACGGGGAAATATGACAACCCCCCAGCGAGCACGTATAGCCCCCGATAAAGTGTACGAAAATGATTATTGTATGCTTTTGTAAACGATTAAAAGAGTAATTGAGAAAAAAGAGTTTGTTTATGTTGATTTTAAGTAATAATAACAAACCAAAGTTAAAGAACAGTTCAATTTGCATCAAACGCCAGCTGAAACATAGTATCAAATATCAATTAACTACTAATCACATGCCATTGTGGCCTCCTTTGTGGCCACCATGCGCAATACGTGAATACACCCTAGAGGAGTTTCTGAAGTCGACACACTCGCACGGTACATAATAAAATCAACACGGTTATGCTGCGCGCACGCACAGTGTTTTGTTGCACTCATTTTTTACGACACTGTACATCTTATTTAACGTCTCACTCATCAATTGAAGATGTGTACGACGAGAGTCGTTAGTCAAGTGGGTAGCAGCACTTTAAAGATCCAATTATACATTTGTACGCGGAAACAATGACGCTATGCTGCACTCCGAAGACCCCTTGGACTTTCAAAACGTCTACGGTTAAAAGCTAGGCTGTTCGCTGATTACCATCATTATAATTAACTAGTGTAAGATTGCATCTTACTACCTTGCGCTCTTTCGAGAGCCGAGTGGAGCCGAGTCGAGTCGGAAGATCACGATGCCCTGTTATTTAAGTAATTGTGTTCGAAATTATCCGTCAACTTTTCAAGATTTATTTTATACTAGTGTGTGAGTGTGAGTGTGAGTGGAAGAGATGATATCGGGGCGTGAATAGGCACCGAGATTTATTACGCACGTATATTAGGAGCTTCCGCGCTTGCTTACCTTTCGGAAATTGTGCGTTTAGGACATTTTATGCGGCGAGAAAATCTCGCGAGAAGATTGCTTGCTGAGTCAGTTTTAGTTGTTTCTCGTAAATTGTCTAGGGTATAACATGATATAAAATAACTGATAGTGTGGTTTTCCCCCCCCCCCCCCCCCGCCCCCCTTGGGAAATAATTTTTACCCTGTCAGCACTATGTGACAAATGCAAATGTACCTATTCAAAACTATAGTTAATTTGTAATTATACGTCGTATGCACCATCTTGGTTGGGGTTTCTTTTCACAGTTTATGTAAAATATCATCTTCTCTAAAAAAAATTTTACCTTTATGCTATACTGATTAATTTTATACTGAATACATATTCTATACTTCATTATTCTGTACTAAAGCTTAGCGGATTATAATTATGTTAAGAGTTAAGACTAATAAATCCAACGATTATATTACTCTAGCAACCCTATAGTATAGAACACTTATGTATAGTCGTCGTACAACAACTTCGGTAATGCTTCCGTCACGGGTGGGTGAGCGGCAGCCAACCAGCGACCGAGGCTAATTCAGATACCTGCTCGGGTTGGCCGCAACCGTAAATACGTCATTGATTGATGACGAAAGCATTACCGAAGTTGTTGTACGGCGACTTTACTACCTTACCCAATTACTTTAGTATAAAGTACTTCCTCATCAACCTTGTGGATTCTGACGTCAAATGAGTGATTCGGAGCCAATCAGCGGGTGGCTTTTTTAAATACTGACATGTCTCACTCATCTATGACGTCACCATCCACAAGGTTGGTGTGGAAGGACTTTCCGTACTGTTGCTAAATGCACTCGACACAACACAAGCCTCCTATTCTTCCAACAAAGACTATAATTATTTAGCAGCTAATGAGTCCATCAGTCGATCTCTGGAATTCACCATCGACATAAACGTCGTAGTAGGAATGTTGGGAGCCCGGGCCAGTAATTAACTGAAACTGAGGCAATGAGCTAAATGGGTCTCGTCAAACCGACACTATTCATTCATTCTGGTCGTCAATTACGCGGGAAATTGTCGTCGCTATAAATGTCCTAATAATGTCTGCACTGTCTTTCTTGGCTCCTTCGCAGCTGGTGAAACGAAACTACATGTGTTCAAAACTTACGCCTATTTGTAAACAAAAAAAGAAAAACCCGAACTCTGGTGACCTTATAATGATAATCTTTCTATAGATGGAATGTTTGCATGAGCTTGTAATGATTAATTGGTCTGCATTCTGCAATGAAGTTGAAAGATAATGTTTGTAAGATATGTGAACAGTTGAGATATAATGGAATTCACATTATTACATGCCAGTAATGAGATCAAGATGACAGCCTGCGTATTATTTGGCTAAAAAAAGGAACAATTTTTATTTAACGTGTGTAACGAACCCGGGACAATTTTACTGGCAGAAAACTAACCCATACTGCAACAAAAGCCCCCCCCCCTTCTCCACCCCCGTCTCATTCTCACTCCTACCTTAAATAAAGACATTTATCAATTAATCATTCTCTCTCTCTCTCCCAGTCCTCCCCCTACCCCTCACTGCAGATTCTCTCCCCTCTTTTTCGCACACAAATTGTAAATCTATGAAGTGTTCATGTCTTGAAGTTGAATGCAATTGAAAAAACTACATTTTTGTTTTTGGATTATTTGGTGTTTTACGACATGCACATCGTTAAAATCATATGACATCCCGGACCTGGGCTGGAGGATGATTTGAGGAAATGAAAGGAGCAACTAGGAGGGCATATTCAAAGGGGTTAAGCTCATATGATGTCGGGGGGGGGGGCTGTGGGGATGATTGGAGGAAATGGTCATTCAAAGGGATTGAGGAGAGGAAAAGGGAAATGTGAGTACCTCATTTCGTACGACTGGCAGAGTCACCCTAGGCCAAGTTCTACTCCGAGCCTAGACAGGGTTGAAAACGGCAAGGCAACATCTTTCTAAATGCTGCGTTTTGAGCGTTATTCCACATTTACAAACATCTGTCGTTTCAAAAATATTAATTTATTTCCGTGTTTTGAAGGTGCAAGCGAAGCCCCCTCATATTACCCGTCTGTCTGTCTGTATCGAACACCGGTTTCAATAAGAGATGTTTGTTGTGATGGTATCGACTCGACAGGAGAAATGAGAACGTTTTCTTTTGTTCACAGTTGTGCGGGGGACGATACAGAGGCCGTTCTTCGACGTTGTTTGTGTCTGGAATCGATAAGGAACACAGCCAGATCGTCAGCGAGGTAAGACTGCTAGAATATTGTTTTTGGTGGATGTCCACATGTGTTGACACGGGAACTCTCAAATGGCCTATAGCTGTTCAAAAACACAATCACTGATTGCAATAGACCATTTTCGAAATTTGTCTAGGACCCTTATCACGGTCCTCTAAATCTTCAACGACAACAATGCACCACAATGAAATATGCACTTTGACATAACATTTGAAAACTAGTTTTATGGATGTTGCATTGTTGTCATTGGAGATTTAGAGGACCATGTGATTACTTCTATAATTTTGAAAATGGTCTATTCATGACTGAAAATATTCATTCAGGAATGATGGCGTGCATGAATGCAAAGAGTTTGGAAATAACTATGTTTGAGCGTATTCTCTTTTTCCACATAATATTATGTAAAACCTTCTCCATCGCCACCATGAAAAAATCAAAGAAAAACAATCCTATTCGAGACTTAGGTATAGACTTACTCTTGCGTTTTGAGTCAGATATATATAGGCAACCCAAGACTACCTTACACATGCTTACGTCACAGGCGAGGCACTCGTAGCCAACCAGCGAACCGCCCGAGACAACCCCGCGCAAATACCGATCGCTGATTGGCTATACCGTCTATACGAATACCTCGCCTGTGACGAAAGCATATGTAAGGTAGTCTTGGGTTGCGTAGGCCTATACATTATATAGGTCTCTCACAGCAAGAAGTAAGATAGTATCAGGACCGCCTACATTTAGTTTCCAACGTAACAAGCGCGAATCACTGACGTTTTTCCCGATTATCTAGTACAATTTGGTTGCGGAAAGTTTTTTGACGGTAACGTACAAGTAAACGTGCAAGCAGGTTTCCGCCAAAAAACTGAACTCAACCAAATTGTACTAGATAATCGGGAAAAACATAAGTGATTCGCACTTGTTAAGTTGGAAGCTAATTGTGGGCGGTCCTGACTTCCCTGACACTATCTTACTTCTTGGTGTGAGAGACCTTTACAAGCATTTTTCGAAAGCCTCTGAAATACGTCCCTCTGTGCCTCCGCCACTGACAGGCATCTGCAGCTGCTCCACGCCTCCTATTCACCATATAGGCCTGCCTACTGACTGACATCACCAATATTGGTTTCGTGTTTGTCTATGTCTAGAGACATTCGAGTCGGTATCAGTAATGAGCCCCACACAGTTGACAACAACAACGCCACTAACCCGTTATCCGTCAGAAAATCACACACTCGCTCGTGTAATTGCGCTTTGATCCGCCGCGCGTCGCTGTGATCGCTCGATGACGTCATGCGTGCGTGCTCGAAGGAAGACGCGATCGTGATTGGTTGGATGGATGTTGAGGGAACGAACCGACCGACGCTCGGGGGAAATCGGCCGTCTCGATCGGCTTTGCTTTCGTCATTTCTAGTGGATTACTTTGGTGATGCACGCAGACGGTGATTTATTAGGCGCGCTCCGGCATAATATACCGTGGGTATGTGTAATAAGTTACGAGGTCGAATACCGGTTTGATTATATTTTTCGGAAAATATTTTGTAAGGATCTCTATTTTTTGGTCATACTAAAGTACTATGGGCCGGTCTTACAATCTCCTAAAATAAGAAAGTTATTTGTAGCAATTAAGCTATTTGGAGGATTTCAAGAGTTTTGATTGGTCGTTGCCATGGAGAAAACAAGCTATTCGACGAATAAATAGTTATTGGAACATTGTAAGACAGGACCTAAATGTAAACTGAAATGAAATGTCAAACTATTTTTTGTATGGTTGATAATATGACGGGAGAGACGATGGCAAACGATATAAGTGTATTGTCTGTTTTATCCACCTGACGACGGAAGCGTTTGCCAGCCTCCGAAATGATCTGTTACAATTTTTTATCTTTTTTAACAGAATATCTGGTAGAGTTTCATCATCTAAAATTAGTGTTAACTATAATTATTATGTTGCGTCAATTTGTATATAGTATGTTTTGTTACCTGTTTTATAAATTCACCTCAATCGTGTGCAATTTTAAAACTGATTAATCAAACAAAATAGGACAATGAATTACAAATAAAACGGAACATTATCAACACAAGACAACATAAGATTGCCAGCTAACAAAAACTGTATAGGCCCCATATGAAAGAGAGGCATCAATAACTTAAAATGTATTAAATAAATAAATAAAATGTGCCTGACAAAAATTAAATAGTACATTCACAGAGAAGAAGTACATTATAAATAATATTTTAACATTAAATACTAAAAAATAATTGAATTGAGAGCGCTATTTTCTTGTCGTTTCTCGCTTTGGGTTGTTTTGCAATTGGTTGAATCGACCATAAAACGCTCTCGCATCGCACGCAGTCTTCGAAAGACGGCTTTGGGTGAAATCTTACCACCGTCTTCGATTTAGTTGTCCGTTCTTCTAGTGTTTATAATAAATACGGTCGTATAAGCGAGTTTATCGTTCTGCCTAGTTGGCTATCGTTATCGAGTTTCCGCTATACAGACAACTTGGATGGACTTTGTTGCATGGTTACGCACTTTTCTGTTTCCTTCTTCTTAAAATTTGCATCATTCATTTATGAATGATATCATCGCAGAGTTGAAAACCTTGCAAGTTCAGAGTTCGCCGAGTGGTCTATCTCAAAACTCGTAGACATTATAATTTTATGAAAGAAGCGAGTAAGTTATACACAACGTGTTTTATTAATGAATGAGGTATTTCATAGCTGTTAACAATAAATTAAATTTGTAAACCATATATTATATATATAAATAAAATGTAACTGTAGTTAAACAAGGCACAGTTGTTCTTAGATATTTTAAAGTACTTCAGTGTGTTGGGAGTAGAGATATTTATAACAATGCGTTGTCGTTCAACTCCATCAATTATATTTTATCTGTTCTACAAACATAGTCTCTCTCCTATAATATATTATTATAAGTTTTGAAACCTTTGCAGCCCAACATCAATAGTCATTGACGTACCGCTCAAATTGTCAAAAACTGACTAACGGGTTCAGTGTAGAATAAACTACCTATAGGGCCTAGTAATGTAAAATTTATGATAATAGATTTGACCTACTGGAACTCAAACCTAAATAATATTAATAATAATAGTAATATTATTTTGAGAGAGGGAACATTAAACATCAATAATTTAAAATGTATTAAATAAATAAAATGTGCCTGAAAAATTAAATAGTCATTATAAATAATATTTTTAATATTATATTTAAATATTTTAATATTAATAATAATAATAATAATGTTATTTTAATATTGTTCAGTTATTATTATTAATTGAATACTCGGAGAGCAATACAAGGTGCTGGGTGTGCGAAGTATGCACAGCTGCGTACACTGTTATGACAATCAAACCTAGCATTGGCATTGTGTGTCTATGTAGATGGTATAATCCCCCCCCTTCCCCCCCTCTTTATCTACGTCCCATGTATAATATCGTGTATGAAAATGTCGTCTCCGCCCCCCCCCCCCCTCCCCTCCCCGCTCACTCCCACACGCGTAATAACAGCAGTGCGTTATTATTACTATACACATTACTTTGCATAAGACAATAATATCTTAATTCTCGGCTGGGCGGATGGAATTGTGCTCCCGACATGGATTACCCGTTATGGGATTATAAACGGAATGGACTATCTATGGGGGGGGGGGGGGGGGGGATGCGGTTATGCGGTTATGTTTTCTCAAGTGTGTTCGTTTGTAAATAATTCACTTGAACGTCGACGTTGTGCGTTGTGCGGTACTAGAATAATACACAACGAAGAGTTGTGGAAACTAAACTAAAACTACTTTTAAGATTTATAGTGAAGTATATACGTATGTGGTATAGTTTTGTTCTGTTGTGTTGGCAGGTAGTGTGTACTGTTGTTATGGCAACACGTACTTGGGAGATGTTATTTAGTTTGGATGGAAAGTGTGGTATAGTTTTGTTCTGTTGTGTTGGCAGGTAGTGTGTACTGTAGCTATGGCAACACGTATACTTGGGAGATGTTATTTAGTTTGGATGGAAAGTGTGGTATAGTTTTGTTCTGTTGTGTTGGCAGGTAGTGTGTACTGTTGTTATGACAACACGTACTTGGGAGATGTTATTTAGTTTGGATGGAAAGTGTGGTATAGTTTTGTTCGGTTGTGTTGGCAGGTAGTGTGTACTGTTGTTATGGCAACACGTACTTGGGAGATGTTATTTAGTTTGGATGGAAAGTGTGGTATAGTTTGGTTCTGTTGTGTTGGCAGGTAATGTGTACTGTTGTTATGACAACACGTACTTGGGAGATGTTATTTAGTTTGGATGGAAAGTGTGGTATAGTTTGGTTCTGTTGTGTTGGCAGGTAGTGTGTACTGTTGTTATGACAACACGTACTTGGGAGATGTTATTTAGTTTGGATGGAAAGTGTGGTATAGTTTTGTTCTGTTGTGTTGGCAGGTAATGTGTACTGTTGTTATGACAACACGTACTTGGGAGATGTTATTTAGTTTGGATGGAAAGTGTGGTATAGTTTTGTTCTGTTGTGTTGGCAGGTAATGTGTACTGTTGTTATGACAACACGTACTTGGGAGATGTTATTTAGTTTGGATGGAAAGTGTGGTATAGTTTTGTTCTGTTGTGTTGGCAGGTAGTGTGTAGTGTTGTTATGACAACACGTATACTTGAGAGATGTTATTTAGTTTGGATGGAAAGTGTGGTATAGTTTTGTTCTGTTGTGTTGGCAGGTAATGTGTACTGTTGTTATGACAACACGTATACTTGGGAGATGTTATTTAGTTTGGATGGAAAGTGTGGTATAGTTTTGTTCTGTTGTGTTGGCAGGTAATGTGTACTGTTGTTATGACAACACGTACTTGGGAGATGTTATTTAGTTTGGATGGAAAGTGTGGTATAGTTTTGTTCTGTTGTGTTGGCAGGTAATGTGTACTGTTGTTATGACAACACGTACTTGGGAGATGTTTTTTAGTTTGGATGGAAAGTGTGGTATAGTTTGGTTCTGTTGTGTTGGCAGGTAGTGTGTACTGTTGTTATGGCAACACGTACTTGGGAGATGTTATTTAGTTTGGATGGAAAGTGTGGTATAGTTTTGTTCTGTTGTGTTGGCAGGTAATGTGTACTGTTGTTATGACAACACGTATACTTGGGAGATGTTATTTAGTTTGGATGGAAAGTGTGGTATAGTTTTGTTCTGTTGTGTTGGCAGGTAATGTGTACTGTTGTTATGGCAACACGTACTTGGGAGATGTTATTTAGTTTGGATGGAAAGTGTGGTATAGTTTTGTTCTGTTGTGTTGGCAGGTAATGTGTACTGTTGTTATGACAACACGTACTTGGGAGATGTTATTTAGTTTGGATGGAAAGTGTGGTATAGTTTTGTTCTGTTGTGTTGGCAGGTAATGTGTACTGTTGTTATGACAACACGTACTTGGGAGATGTTATTTAGTTTGGATGGAAAGTGTGGTATAGTTTTGTTCTGTTGTGTTGGCAGGTAATGTGTACTGTTGTTATGACAACACGTACTTGGGAGTTGTTATTTAGTTTGGATGGAAAGTGTGGTATAGTTTTGTTCTGTTGTGTTGGCAGGTAATGTGTACTGTTGTTATGACAACACGTACTTGGGAGTTGTTATTTAGTTTGGATGGAAAGTGTGGTATAGTTTTGTTCTGTTGTGTTGGCAGGTAATGTGTACTGTTGTTATGGCAACACGTATACTTGGGAGATGTTATTTAGTTTGGATGGAAAGTGTGGTATAGTTTTGTTCTGTTGTGTTGGCAGGTAGTGTGTACTGTTGTTATGACAACACGTACTTGGGAGATGTTATTTAGTTTGGATGGAAAGTGTGGTATAGTTTTGTTCTGTTGTGTTGGCAGGTAGTGTGTACTGTTGTTATGACAACACGTACTTGGGAGATGTTATTTAGTTTGGATGGAAAGTGTGGTATAGTTTTGTTCTGTTGTGTTGGCAGGTAGTGTGTACTGTTGTTATGACAACACGTACTTGGGAGATGTTATTTAGTTTGGATGGAAAGTGTGGTATAGTTTTGTTCTGTTGTGTTGGCAGGTAATGTGTACTGTTGTTATGACAACACGTACTTGGGAGATGTTATTTAGTTTGGATGGAAAGTGTGGTATAGTTTTGTTCTGTTGTGTTGGCAGGTAATGTGTACTGTTGTTATGACAACACGTACTTGGGAGATGTTATTTAGTTTGGATGGAAAGTGTGGTTTAGTTTTGTTCTGTTGTGTTGGCAGGTAGTGTGTACTGTTGTTATGGCAACACGTATACTTGGGAGATGTTATTTAGTTTGGATGGAAAGTGTGGTATAGTTTTGTTCTGTTGTGTTGGCAGGTAATGTGTACTGTTGTTATGACAACACGTACTTGGGAGATGTTATTTAGTTTGGATGGAAAGTGTGGTATAGTTTTGTTCTGTTGTGTTGGCAGGTAATGTGTACTGTTGTTATGACAACACGTACTTGGGAGATGTTATTTAGTTTGGATGGAAAGTGTGGTATAGTTTTGTTCTGTT
The DNA here is from genome assembly GCA_945910005.1 of Isoperla grammatica. Classification (NCBI taxonomy): domain Eukaryota; kingdom Metazoa; phylum Arthropoda; class Insecta; order Plecoptera; family Perlodidae; genus Isoperla; species Isoperla grammatica. The sequence goes on from OX246748.1 coordinate 19,820,812, forward strand.
GTGTTGGCAGGTAGTGTGTACTGTAGCTATGGCAACACGTACTTGGGAGATGTTATTTAGTTTGGATGGAAAGTGTGGTATAGTTTTGTTCTGTTGTGTTGGCAGGTAATGTGTACTGTTGTTATGACAACACGTACTTGGGAGATGTTATTTAGTTTGGATGGAAAGTGTGGTATAGTTTTGTTCTGTTGTGTTGGCAGGTAATGTGTACTGTTGTTATGACAACACGTACTTGGGAGATGTTATTTAGTTTGGATGGAAAGTGTGGTATAGTTTTGTTCTGTTGTGTTGGCAGGTAATGTGTACTGTTGTTATGACAACACGTACTTGGGAGATGTTATTTAGTTTGGATGGAAAGTGTGGTATAGTTTGGTTCTGTTGTGTTGGCAGGTAATGTGTACTGTTGTTATGGCAACACGTACTTGGGAGATGTTATTTAGTTTGGATGGAAAGTGTGGTATAGTTTTGTTCTGTTGTGTTGGCAGGTAGTGTGTACTGTTGTTATGGCAACACGTATACTTGGGAGATGTTATTTAGTTTGGATGGAAAGTGTGGTATAGTTTTGTTCTGTTGTGTTGGCAGGTAATGTGTACTGTTGTTATGACAACACGTACTTGGGAGATGTTATTTAGTTTGGATGGAAAGTGTGGTATAGTTTTGTTCTGTTGTGTTGGCAGGTAATGTGTACTGTTGTTATGACAACACGTATACTTGGGAGATGTTATTTAGTTTGGATGGAAAGTGTGGTATAGTTTGGTTCTGTTGTGTTGGCAGGTAATGTGTACTGTTGTTATGGCAACACGTACTTGGGAGATGTTATTTAGTTTGGATGGAAAGTGTGGTATAGTTTTGTTCTGTTGTGTTGGCAGGTAATGTGTACTGTTGTTATGGCAACACGTATACTTGGGAGATGTTATTTAGTTTGGATGGAAAGTGTGGTATAGTTTGGTTCTGTTGTGTTGGCAGGTAATGTGTACTGTTGTTATGACAACACGTACTTGGGAGATGTTATTTAGTTTGGATGGAAAGTGTGGTATAGTTTTGTTCTGTTGTGTTGGCAGGTAATGTGTACTGTTGTTATGACAACACGTACTTGGGAGATGTTATTTAGTTTGGATGGAAAGTGTGGTATAGTTTGGTTCTGTTGTGTTGGCAGGTAATGTGTACTGTTGTTATGACAACACGTACTTGGGAGATGTTATTTAGGTTGGATGGAAAGTGTGGTATAGTTTTGTTCTGTTGTGTTGGCAGGTAGTGTGTACTGTTGTTATGGCAACACGTACTTGGGAGATGTTATTTAGTTTGGATGGAAAGTGTGGTATAGTTTTGTTCTGTTGTGTTGGCAGGTAATGTGTACTGTTGTTATGACAACACGTACTTGGGAGATGTTATTTAGTTTGGATGGAAAGTGTGGTATAGTTTTGTTCTGTTGTGTTGGCAGGTAATGTGTACTGTTGTTATGGCAACACGTACTTGGGAGATGTTATTTAGTTTGGATGGAAAGTGTGGTATAGTTTTGTTCTGTTGTGTTGGCAGGTAGTGTGTACTGTTGTTATGGCAACACGTACTTGGGAGATGTTATTTAGTTTGGATGGAAAGTGTGGTATAGTTTTGTTCTGTTGTGTTGGCAGGTAATGTGTACTGTTGTTATGACAACACGTACTTGGGAGATGTTATTTAGTTTGGATGGAAAGTGTGGTATAGTTTGGTTCTGTTGTGTTGGCAGGTAATGTGTACTGTTGTTATGGCAACACGTACTTGGGAGATGTTATTTAGTTTGGATGGAAAGTGTGGTATAGTTTTGTTCTGTTGTGTTGGCAGGTAATGTGTACTGTTGTTATGGCAACACGTACTTGGGAGTTGTTATTTAGTTTGGATGGATGGAAACGTTACAGTTGCAGACTTACAATATGTTTCTACCACGCGGGCATGTTTTGTTGTGTACTCGGTGAAGTATTGACTTTGTTGGAAGGAAGTACATTACCTAGTTAAATTGTTAATTGTTTATTGAGAAGAGCGGACGAACACTATTGTAACTTTAATTCGTATTGCAGTCTGATATTTTCGCGAGAAATAGATTTGGATTATAATTTGTTATTGTACTCTCAGTCAACTGTTGAACATTATGTCTCAAACGTATAAGGGTTATCATAATTTATCTATTTAAATCTATTCTAAATGTTCAATGTATAGAATATTTTGTGTTCTGTGTTTGATTTGATTACTTGGTGTGTAACGAAATCGTAAATATACATATATCATCATATTCATAACTTCAATGAAAGTCGAATATTCGAAATCAATTTTTTAATATGATGCTGAAACAATTTTGAAATCGCACTTTACTTCTTTTAGCGAATTTGTTTCGTTTTGGAAGTTTGTCATTTTAAGTTGTACATGTTAGTAAAATTGAAAAGCGGCATCATTCAGTCATAAAATTTGCTTGTGTGAAGAAGCCCTTGTGTTATTTCAATGTACATTGTTTCAATTTCTTCATAATACCTGTGTTACAACCTATAACTTTCCATGAAACCAAGAGACGATCAACCAACCAAGAGTCGGTAGATTCCATTGACGTCTCATCAACATATGATGATAGTGGTAACGCAACAACCAAATTACTGTTGTTAGGAGGAGTAAAACACTCTTGCTAGGCTCTACCTACTCCATGTGTGGGCATTCCAAGCTGTCTTCTATCTCCTTTGCAATCGAACTTCTTCAAAAGAATTCCTCAATCCCCGTCTCTCTCTTTTAGATATTCGATCTTCTGAAGAGAAGAAAAAAAATGTACATGTCTTAATTTAGAAAACGTGTTCCTAGAACTAACAACATACTCCCGATTTGGCAGCAGCCTATATAACAAAAAACAAGACCCTTCAAATTGGGAAGAAACCAAGACAATAACACAGGGAAAAAATAATACTAAAAACAGAGAAAAACAATGTGATTCCGCCCAAGTTACAAAAACTGCGAACGCGGGGGTGGGGGTGTATGCTTTCATCTTTTTGTTATTCATAACGAATCGTGTTACTAATAACATCTTTGTATGGTTATATTGTGATATGTAAATCGTGGGTGTAGTAAAGATATCTCCTTTATCGATACCTCGTCGGGTTCCTATAGCCCTTTATGTAGCTTGCCAAGGGCGTTCGCGATTATTATAGCGTATGAAAGTTTACCAATTAATCAATTATTGTGAATCGGGTAGCGTCTCTAGTATATGGCCCAGGCATTACGTATTTTAAACTGTAAAGAACACGCTATTTATAAGTTCTAGAGTCAAGTGTCAAGTTAAGTACAGGATTTGTTGCTATGGGATTGTTTTATTACATGCTATTTTCCATAAGACCAACAAACTCAATAGCAACCGTAAACAAATCGACTCTGCATTCCGCCAAAAGTCTTTTCGTCTAGAAGCTCTAGAGCTTTAGACTTCTAGATAAGTTTTAGACTAGGGTTTTTATAAGTTTAAGACTAGATTTCTTTTTTATAAGTTCTTTTTTTTAAGTTCTAGATTATAAGTTCTGGAAAGGCTCGTTTAGCGATGCCAATAATATATGCCAAGCTAACAAATATACCCTGAAATACCCTGCAAGCAAATACCCAGAACATATCCTGAAGGAAAAAGGTATGACAAGTTAAAAAAAAGTAAAAGATGTATGTATTACATGCAACATATAATCTAAGATAATACATGTCATGTAATCGATGTGTAGAAATTAAAAGTCTGGCAGAAAAGAGCGATTTGATAATTTCTGCAATTCAGAACTATAATAATTTGACAGCTTGACTGTACGTACGTAGTCAGAAGTAAGAAGTGTCATCATTTATATCAGATCACAACATAACTCATTTGAGATTTTCTCCATTTTTAGTTTTTACAAAAGATAAGAATTGTTCTAACTGTTTTTGCAAAGTCTACGATGATGTATTATGTGACGTGTGTATTTTATTGTTTGTAGACTGTTGACGAGATCCTTATCGTAGTTACTGCTGCCTCGTCTTATCGCAATGATCTGACATTTATGTTTGCACTATAGTATAGACTCACTTGACTTGCTACACTTTGATTGAGCTGTTTTCTACATTAGCATATCTGTGTGACGTGTGTCATATTATTCCGGTAGAGAAACGTCACGAATAAAGATTATTTATGGAAATTAACCACTCTAAAATAGACCTTCACAAGTCACCCACTCGTTTCTGAATTATTTTCTTGAGTGTAATAAGGGTGTGAATTTAAGATTTTGTTTAGAAAAATCGGGTTCTAGACCCTCTGTTGCCAATGGACACAATAAACACTTGATTGTAAACGAGATATCGCAAATACATTGCACAAATTAATATAGATTGAATCAAATAGAAGTAATTGTACAAAGGGTTCCGAAAAATAAAAACACATAATACTATTTCCTTGGCCAGACTTTCACACAAC
>OX246748.1:19830246-19851751 GCA_945910005.1 Isoperla grammatica
GATGTTACGAACAACGAAATGTAAATGACAGGTTATGATCAGATATAATTCAGTGGTCATGATTTAATGTTCAATTCCCAAAAAATATATTATAGTGTTGTTTTCGTTTATGATTACTAGTTACTAATACGTTTGTCAGTTAGAATAATACCTATATATTTTTGTTTAGTGCCACATCAGTCCACCACACTATATACAGTCCATAAATATAATAACATATTGAAAATAAATGAATACTAAACACATTTGTAATATCTTTAAATATATGTATCATACGTACATATATATATGAGCATGTCGTCTTTGCGGTATCAAGCCCTCTCGGATGAGTGTTTGGTTCCGAATAGAACCGGTTTACTCGACGTTTCGGCAGGTACGTTCCTGCCATCTTCTGGCACTCATCCGAGAGGGCTTGATCCCGCAAAGACGACATGCTCATCGCCTGGTAGCCCTGAAAATCTACGAAGCATTATATATATATATATATATAAATATAAATAAATAATAATTTAAGACGAGTTCTTGGCTCAGATGTCTACCAGATGTCAACTATTGCACCAATAATATATGACTGACTGACTTACGGGAATCTTTCTCGTAAGCCAACCATGCGGTGTCGCAATAGAGCCTCAAAGTGATGCTTTCTGTTTGCCAGCAAAGAATGTCTGACGCACTTCACAGTGGCGAGGCACCCGAAATGCGTTGTTACAAAACATCTTAGTTTACTTGACCCGTCTCGGCCCGGGGGAAGAATACGCCCAGAGTGACTCTGCTAGTCGTAAGAGGTGACGAAAGGAGACCCTGTCCCTTTCCCTCCCCCCACTGTCCCACTGAGGATTTATTCCTCCACTTGGCCCTGCCATTGGGTTTAAAATTGCCCTGCCCTTCGTTGCTGGTCTCCCTTTTTGACGACGCTCGCGATGTGCAATAGATCTGATTCGGACATGAGCGTTTTTTCATCTTCATATTTCACTCACTCATTCATCGTCTCGATTAGCCAAAAGTTGCACAAATATGGGACGTAAAACCTAAATATCATAATCATATTAATTTACTTGAATATAAACAAGTACACTTCTCAACAGTGATTCTTTTTTAGCTCATGCACGCAAGTTATTACTGTCATGTTTATTTTTTTTTGTTTTATTATAATTTAGTAACCTACTCGACAACTAGGTCATTGACGTCGGATTTAATTAAAATTGTAAGCTGCTAAGCCAACAAGTTAATCAGAATTGATCGTAGCTTCTGGTCGACCTATGGCGGGTTATTGCATCAAGACTCAAGAAAGCTGCCGCGCATGAGCAACATCGCATCGCAACGAAATGTCGAGAATCAATCATAAAAATAACGCAATAATCCAAGCTGGGTCATACACGCGTGAATGAATGTACCATCAATCTTGCTATACATTTCTCAAGCAAGAGTAAAGTTCACTCACTTCTATGTAAGGTAATATATAGTTATTTCAGAATTAAGTCAATTAACCAATTATTTGAAAATATTTTGTCTGTTGATCAGCGTGGGGGGGGGGGAGGGGGGGGGGGGGGTCGGATTAACACTTCACTCCGGATCTTTCGTCAACACTTCAACAACAACAAAACAAAAACACAAAACCTTCGCTAAAGTTTTTCGATTAAAAAGCACACTCCCCCCCTCCCCCTCCCCCCGCCGTCCATACCAACCACCTCTTCCCTGTTGATGAGATTTTTTCGCGCTCCCCCCCCCCCCCCCCCATTCGAAATCAGGAACGTGAAAATGGCGCGCGTAATCAGATTAGCCGCGCAATTTCTCACTTAGTACGCGAGGGGGCAGGGGGGGGGGGCGGGCGCCTCTCATCCGCCCCATCGGCTTTCCAGGTAGTCGAGTGGGGGGGGGGGGGGGGGGGATCTTCTTCCGGCCAACGGAGATGGATTTGCCAGCCTGTTGTGGGGTGGGCGCGTCCGGAAACGCAGATGCTTCCACCGACCGAGAGCGAGAGTCTAATAATACAGGGATGAACCAACAGGAATCTTGTCTTGTATAGCTCTGCCTATTTTTAGGACACTTAAATGAATTGAGTCGTAAGTTGTGCTAAAACGGTGCTATCAAGTGCAATTTAGCGTAATCAGATGTTGTTTTTGTATATATATATAGAGAGAGAAATAAAGACTTTGGCCATGCGATCAGGTAGTTGTCCCGGAATAGAATAGTTGATCCGCCCTATTCGAAACGAGTTGCAATTAATTGTGTGCTTTAAATAAACATACACCTTTACGTGACCTATAGCCAGTTAGGTAGGGGGCGGGACTCGGGACGAAAGTTCCTTGATTCACATAAGATCCAAAGTCTTTACCAGCCTAACTTTGGACCTCTTGTGATCCCAGGACAGGTCACATGAAGAAGTTAATTACTAATTCCTGATGGGAACAAAGACAGATTTAACATTCCAAGGATATGTTTTAAAAACTGGCTCTCAGATATGGGCCTGGATTCACAAGAGGTCCCGTCCACATTTATTGAAGGCTGGTCTTACACTAACCTATATTTTAAAAAGCGTGTATATTTACGGTTTTGTGTTCGTATATTTAAAATGACATTCACTATTAAAATTGTGGAATCATGTATAGGCTTAGGTATTATCAAGATCCATACAGATATTCACAATTCATGGACTCGAAATGTAAATTACGTGTTGATCAAATTAGCCAAAATTTTAGATAGTATTGAAATTGTCTAATTTGATATCAAAGCAATCAATTATTTCTTTCTTGGGAATACCTGCAGCTTTTTATACTATATAAATTTGGCACAAGAAAGTCTAATGGTTTATGCAAATTGGAAGTATGTCAGTACATTTTTGAAGTAGACAGTTCAGGGATGGGAAATATAAACTCTATTATTTATTACGTTTATGAGTTGTAGGATCTGTTGCATTCCGATCATTTTGGATGGAAAGAACTGTAATATTTTCCCGCGCTATTCAAGCTATTTGTGTTATGGTGTTTTCCAATGGACTGCACTCGAAACGAGACCAGTGCGCACTGAAACGTCACAGTGACGTAATGCACTTGACGAGTGGAGCAACTAGTGCAGCGCTCATTGGAACACGAAAATAAACTCTGTGCAAAGATCTAGCGCGCCAAATGAAGAAGTGTAACTGTGTGGTCATTATAAATATTATTATGGGGTCCGATAATGCCGAAATAATAACTAATGACGGTGTGTTGTGCAATGTGAATATTGCTGGTTATTTTCACAGTTATATAATATGCCTAGATACCAACATTTAGCCTACATAACCTACAAATAGAAAACGACGCATTGAAATTAGATTGCAATAGGGCCCTAGCTTTGTGTAGGCCTATCCAATAGCCCTAGGCCTCAGAATCTAGGCCTGAATTTTTGGTTTAACTTCCTTAGGTTGCATCATTTGGAACAATATTATTTCGTCATCGCTGTTGTCAGAGGACACAAGTAATTCCATCAACAAGTACATATCTCCCGCGTCTAATGCCGCCATCTTTGCACTGACTTGATTGCACTTGCCTCTGAACTGAGTGCGACTCAGTGCGGCACTCGATGAGTGCAGTCCTCCATTGGAATACGAAATACTGCACTGAGTGCGCACCGAAAAGTCCATTGGAATACGATTGTGGGTAGCGGTGCGCACTCAGTGCAGTCCAGTGCACCCATTGGAAAACACCATTAGCCAGTCTAGTCTATTGTTCTGTTTCCCCCGCGAAAGTTCAAAGGATGTTGATGTCTAATGTGGCGTCGGCAGACACGACCGGAATAATAATATATAGATTCTTGAAGAGTGTTCAGGTTAACTGCAGTGAGGTCACATTAAATGCTGTGTTAATTTAATTTATTGGACGTATTCCCAGCCAGAAAGTTGTTAAATGTGCCCGTGCATCACTTTCGGCGCACGGAATGTATATTATGTATATGCGACTATTAAATTAGCTAATAAACGTCACTAGGGTATGGATATTCTCATTTGCACTAACCACAGGAATTACTCCGTCTGTATATTCTCACTTGCACTAACCACAGGAATTACTCCGTCTAAGAGACGCCCAGAGTTGAAAAAATTACCCACAACTCATGTATTCTGACTTTTGGAATGTCTCTTTCTTCCATACATACGCCAGTAAAACTGTCGGGAGATATAGCAGATGTACCACTCATTGTATGCGCCAATTTAAGTTCAAAACAACTGCTTAACTTCGAATTCGTATTCGAACAATTGACAGCTGTACATAAACTGTGCATTGGTTCATTTTGATGCCACCAGAAGAATGCATAGTCTTTTTTTCGTGCCTGGAGCGTGGGATGGTCACGAATATTATAATATATATATTGTATGTCGTCTCAATGTTCGTTTGCAAATTTGGCACAAGAAAGTTTAAAGATTTATTCAAATTGAAAACATGTCAGTTCTATTTTGAAGTAGCCAGTTCAGGGATGGGAATTATAAACTCTATTCTATTGAAAAAGTACGTTTATGAGTTGTAGGATCTGATGCATTCCTCCACTCCGCACATCACCCGGAGTATTTGTAGTGTTTCACCACGGATAAAAAATTCTATGGTTTTACTTTCTTCCTAAGTCCTCTCACCCTTCGCCGGAACGATTGTGTAAACATTCAGATTTATGTATTGCTGCTGTGTATAAAGTATTACTTTGTTTTGGATATCCCTGACATAGAGGTGAGAGAATTCTCCCCCCTTCCCGCCCGCCCTTTCCCCTTCCTATACCACCACCATCACACATATCAACTTTCAATTTCGAGTGCATTCTAGCCCGCGGCTTTAGTCATATGGAAGAGCCCCATAAGAAATGTCGCGTGTGTGCGTGTGTGTGTGTGGAGGGTTTCCTACCTACCTTCGTCGTTTCCTCAGTTTTCTGGTGTCGATTTTCGTCGTCGAATCAATTTTATTGGCTTCCCGAGTCGTCCAACATCCCCCTCCCCCCTCACCCACCCTTTGCTTTGAGGGTCTCGAAATCTTGGCCGGGCGGGCGAAAGGTTGTTGAATCGAGTCACTTTGCGTTAGCAGTTTTCATTCACTCTCGTCGACCCCTCCCATTCGGTTCTCGTTCTTATTTATTGGCCGCGCGACCGACTGGGAATCCCTCGCTCTGACCTTCAACTCCGCATCCCCCGGCAACAATGGGCGCGTGATACGATTTGTTTGATATAAATTAATGTGAAGGCAAATAGGGGGTGGGGGAGTCCTCGACCCGGCCAGGTCGCCATTAATAATAATTTTTCGTAGCAATACCCGTAGGGTGCACATCCAGCTTTACCTGATGTGCGTCCCTCTTCAGGTGACTAACTAGGTTATTAAGGTGTTTGGATAGCTGGGAAGGCATGTCCGAGGGCTATTATAGGACTCAATCCCAGCATTCGCTTTTACGACTGAGGAAAACCTCGGAGAAAAGCTTCAGTCAGGACTGCCGGTGGCCGGAATCAAACCGGCGATTGTAAAGTGGTTACACACAGTAACCTTGTAAATTCTGACGTCATAGATGTGTGAGTCGGAGCCAATCATGCACCGGGGGTGTGACTTTTTCACATGCCGACATTTGGTTGGTCGATGTCTCAATCATTTATGACGTCAGCATCCGCAAGGTTGATGTGGAATTACTTTAGCAAGTCGTGTACACACATAGTAACTTCGCTAAAGTTGCATTCCACAACAACGTTGTAGATGTTGACGTCATAGATGAGTGAGGCATTGTGGCCAACCAAATGTCAGTATTTGAAAAAGCCATCCGCTGATTGGCTACGATTCACTCGTCAGTGTTTACTGATTCGTTTACAGTCACTGACAACAGCGTTGTTTTGTGTAGCTCTTCAAAAACGTATATGTTTTATGGTAGAGATGATTTTCATTGCCTACAGGTCACAATCATACATCACATCACACATTATTTAATAACGTCTAACTAATTATCCACGAAATTTGCATTAAAAATCTCTTATCTCTCAGGAGAAAACAGAATGTCTCCGAACTTGCACAATTTCCTGGCAAATATTATCGTTAACTGGTCCTGTGTTCATAGAATCAAGCGCGCATGAACACATAAAACGTAACTGTATGATCATTCCGCTTAAATCTGGGACCCTCCCCCCTCCCCCCTAGTTTCTGTACCCACCCGTATAACGGTTTTAATCGTTTCGCTACGTGTTGAGGTTAGAGTGAACACTGGGCGCAATATTCACTTTTAGGAGCCCTACTAAGATGTGGGAGTTCAGATATTATAGCAGCTATACCAAGTTTTAGAAGTCACTTAGTTAGAAACTGCGAGCTGTAATGCCACCTGGGTAACTTAGTATACTCCAGCCTCGCTTATATGACTATGCCAACTAAATATTTAAGTACGAAGTTAACTTTATTGTGTTCACTGTATAGTTATCAGTCACTTAGGAAACTGTTAAACTCACTTAGCGGTGTAGGATTTTTTTAAATTTAGATGGTGGGCTATGTGGTGCAGCAAGAAAGTTTGTAAGTTGTGAAACGCTTAAAACAGAAATTCTGTGTCTCAGTTTCGTGTTTAGTTGGTTGAAAGTGAGTCTTCGTTTAGCGACATCAATTCACAATTAATCACTCGGCCGAAATAATCTTGAGGCAAGGGGGTAAACGTTTGATGGTGACGATACAAGTATAGAAGAAGGTGGGGGAGGGAGGTATAGACGGTGCGAAATAACACCGGCAAATATGCCGAATCTTCGTGGGTAACCAGAGCATTTGGACCCACAAGTGGACAATGTTGGACATACTGTATTCAGGAATTGACGCAATTAACATGATAGTTATAATGAACACTAATTTTAGATAATGAAACACTGCCAGACTATTCCGTTAAAAAAAATTTAAAAATTTGTAACTGATAAGAACACAACATTTAGGAGACTGGCAATTCTTTTACTGAAATAACACTTACGTGTAGCTTCTATAGCGAAAAAACACATGTTCAATAACAACAATGTGAACACACGCATGTATTTGTATCGGTATTTGTATTTGTATTTGTATCGGTATTTGTATTTGTATTTGTATTGAAATGAAAGGCACGGTGTGTATGTGTAAACGATGACTTTGTGACTGTCCAGGTATATGGGTATAGACAAGAAATTTTACACAATTACTTATTTATATATTTAATGTACATCTTATCGTATTCATAGGTATATAAATGTATTATATATGTTATAATTAATTCATAATCGGACACTTTAATTCAGGAACTTACATACAACGAATAGCAATCTATTCTTCCTCTTTCATTTTGCATTATGGCGAATTTCCATTTCTTTTCATTTTATTATTGCAGCTCTGTATCTCCAACGTTCTATCTATAATATGAAAACCAGATACGGTTATTGTTTATTCATGGAATGGAAACACCGACGGATACAAATGGAATGGAAGACAACTCGAAGTTCTATATATAATCTATTTCTGTATATACGGTACATGTAATGATGCAAGGTATATACATTGAATGAATACCTTAGGGTACTGATTCAGTACTTCAAACATCCGCAAACCGTGGTTGGCTGTAGTAATGACAAGATGAAAGAAAGATATATGCGAAGAGTTCTTTATTTCTTGAATAACTTGTGTGTTGATTTATGTTTTCAATTCATTGCATTACGAACGAGTACGAGCACGATATTCTCTTGTGAGATTGCATAAAGTACGTACAGTGTTAGTCATGTTTTCGTCGACGTGCAACACATGTAATGGAACGATATATGGTTTTCACAGGAAACGTCTAGTATAACACTTATACTAGACGTTTCCTGACGGAATTAATATTATATAACGGAATTAATAAAATAATTTGAGAAATTATGAGTACAAAATAAACATGGTGCTTCGGTCGAACCTGTATAAATAGTTATTTACAAAATTATTTATTTATGTTCCGATTTCGTTTTAGATTCGGTGCAATGGCAAAACACAAAGCAACAACGACATGAGAAACTATAAAAATTACCATGAAAATCTCAGGGATGATCTAGCTTCAACCTGATGGCTATTTCCGTATGAGATTAACGTTTTTTTGGGGGGCCATGTTCAGCTTATTCGATTACGAAGCAACGAACCGAAAAACATATTATTTGATGCTACCAAACGATTGACATAAAACTTGTGATTCGTCAATCAGAACGTCAAACACATAAAGAAAACGCCTGTCGCAAAAAGACCTCCGGTGTGTCCCCCCCTCCCCCCTCCTTCATTGGGAATTTCTGGGTACGCCACTATGCACACTTATGTGTCCCACCCCCCCTCCCCTCTCCCGCCCTTCATTGGGAATTTCTGGATACGCCACTGGTTATACGTATATAATAACTATACCGAGGTTAAACGCCACAAGATCGGTACGTAATAACGTGTATCATGAAATCGATACCGTACCAATATGGCGGTGTATAAATAGTTGAATGGCGTGGTAAATGGTTATCTTTTCCATAGTCCCACTCGGTCGCCGGTCGTTGTAAATCACAATTATTATAAACGCTATACCTTTGGTGCCGCGCTCTATGACATGCACGCTATTACAATGGGAATGTGGGTTCGTCAACATTCCTCATACAGTGTTGCCTTTCCGATTGCGCTACTACACATGCATCCAGGGCTTAGATTTGTAATTGAAAAGGAACCGGAACGCATATTATGTTTGTCAAATATAATTTGGCACCATGCAACCCCGCCCACATTTATACATTGTGAACACAGATAATATGTAAGTTAGCCTATCTGTTTAGTGTCAGTGGTCAGTCAGAAGGTTATTGCCTATGTATATGTATACATAGGGGTATGTATATGTACTACCTAGGGGTAATTCATAAACTTGAATAATTTGCATTCATACCAACAAATAAAAAAATATATTTGTGAAATTTTCAGAGATACGAATTAATTCACAAGTTTTTAAGGAGTAACCTACGTTATTAAATAATACCGGAACGCGCGTTCTGGTTTCGGAAAAGGAATAAGAACTGCGTTCCGGTGCGTTCCGGCTCAAATGAACTCCTGCATGCATCGAGTAATTCGATCATTATACTACCCTAGTTTCAACTAGAAAAATGTGTGTCCAGTTTCTATAGCTCACGTGTTGGTGTTGTTTGTGTTGGTGTTGGTGTTGGTGTCGATCGCTCGTTGGCTAATGATGATCTATTTTCTACCTCGCTTTTGTGCCCGTCGAATATTATACAAACTGGTAATCTGTAAATTAATTCGTAATAAAACCAGTAGTAATATGTGTGTAAATCCGAGGTGTGATATTGTATATTTTATAAATCGACAACAATTATGTAAATGAATGTAATCCGTAAAGCATTATTCATTGAATGGAATTACTCACATCATTCCATAGCGGATCGAAACTAAATTATAGTTTGACAATAGCTTGATAAGGCCAACACTCCTATCCTATAACCCAATAAAGAAGTGTTCGCTAATGAGTTAAAGTACTTGTACATTTCTATAAAAAATGAGAAAGTATGAGTGACATAAGTTTGTCAAAATGTTATCTAAAGGTAGAAAACGTGTTTGCCACCGAATTGTCAAAGTCGTTCCGAAATGTTTACAAAGTGAATCTTCCCTAAACCTACCTCGTGAAATATAATGAGAACTGAGTACCGAGACAATGAATGCTGCATCTGCGCTTCCAAAACTAGTCTAGGTACTTATAAAACCTTTTAGTATAAAACCACTTACGAAAGTAGGTTTTTACTTTTTTTTTTTTTTTTTTTTTGCTAAACGGAAACATGTATAAAGTAGTTGTAGATGAATTCGCCCCGCAAAGTCGCCCTTATTCGCCTGTACTCATGGATATTTGATTGGAAATACCGCTACTGTTTTAAATCAAATGCAAGCATTTTACAGTTGGCTCTTTACACTGTACACCTGTATTTATTATTTAATTATTTAATGTATATCCTATTCAGCAACGGAACAGACGTTTAAGGACAATAAATACAATCCAAAATTTACAGCGATACATGAATAAAAAAACACTGAACAAAAAAATGTAAAATAAGACATAATAAAGTACAACTAAACAAACTATATACTATAAAGAAAAAAAAATACAAGAACAATAAAGAATGGAAAAAGTTATAAACTATAAGAAGCGTGCGGAAGATAGAAGTGTAATAGTAAATTCACATACCAGAAGTGCACACAAGTGTGGCGGAAGGAAAGTAATATGAACTTCATTCACTATGTAAGTTAAACAGAAAATGTACAAAAGGGAGGGAATAAAGAATATCAAAGAAGGATTTTAATTATGTCAACAACGCGCACATGGGAAATACAGTCTGTGAAATGTGACCGGAACACGCACAACTTTTCAAAGAGCAGCGGATCAATAAATACGTATTAATAACACTGCAAAGTGGTTCTCCCACTCCCAACAAGTCAAAACATCGAAAAATACCTCCAGTCAGGTTTACCTTTGACCGGAATCGAACCAGTAACCTCCCGAGAGTCTCGCTTATCTGTCTTTCGGTTGATTGCATTGGATGGTTTCGCAAAAATTTAGTTCCAAATATAGCCGTTAATTAGAGAGATTTTCTTCTGTAACAAACATGGCACCTCTAACTAGAAGACATCTTGGATTTTGAACGCAATGTTTGTTTAAATTTTAAAACTATGGTAACCCAGCAGAGATTATTAAATCGGAGATCAAGATGTGAATTCATCAAACTGGATCTCTTATTTAGTAATCTCGTATTGGTTACCGTGGTTTCTACAAAGACGAATGACGGTATTCAAAATCCATTGTGTCTTCTACCAGTCGCCATGTTTGTGTGGAGTAAGATCTCTTTTGAGGAATTCGGACCTAACTATATGTCTTTACTACATTTTAATGATTCTCATTTCATTTCACAATCATTCCATGCCTCATCCCTCAACGTTCATTATAACTATACACTATACAGTATAGTAATGTTCAGTGTAATGACGAAACCGCTTCATAACAGCCGGGCAGCACTGCACTCACATTGGCCACTAGATAATTAAACAGCCAAACGCACTCAGACTTGTGCCATCATTCCTACTCGGCTCAATTACACAAGTGTTTCACCATATACTGGCCACGCCGTAAGAAGCAAGGTGTCCCCTAAAATTCTGAGAAAAGACGGTCGCTCTACACGGTCTATTTCAACGGTATTCAACTCGAGATTGCCCGATAGCTGCATCATGTTATTGTCCACTGTATTGACTGCACCAACCGTGAATGGAATGCGACCCCACCACGTCTGACAACATGCCGGCGATATTATCACTACAATACCTGAGACAGGAGAACGGGATGCAACTAGATTTAGGTTGGTATACTGGCGACGCCGTAAGAAGCAAGGTGTCCCCTAAAATTCTGAGAAAAGACGGTCGCTGCACACGGTCTATTTCAACGGTATTCAACTCGAGATTGCCCGATAGCTGCATTGTTATTGTCCACTGGATTGACTGCACCAAACCAACCGTGAATGGAATACGACCCCACCACGTCTGACAACATGCGAGCAATATTATCACTACAATACCTGAGGCAGGAGAACGGGATGCAACTAGATTTAGGTTGGTAGTTGTCACACGCGTCACTTCACTATTACATAATCCGTGACGACAACACCTTGCAAGTTAACGCGACGCGACTGTACCCTGTCCGCCGCATGTAAATGCAACGTATACGTACGTACTCTTGTAAACGAACAGTCGGTCTGTGTATTTAAGCATATACACGTCGGTTTTATTGTAGCCATTCCCGTCGTATACGTGCATGCATGCATGTCTCGACGTGTTGGTTATTCCGCGGGGCAGTAAAGCGATGACAATTGAAAGTCGTAATAAAACAAAAGAGTAATGAATTGCGTCTGGCAGAGTTAGATCGTTCTCTCTCTCTCTCTCTCTCTCTCTCTCTCTCTCTCTCTTTGCTTCTATTCTCTCTTCTATTCTCTCAGTCAGTCAGGGAGCGCGCGAGAACAAGTCCGTAATAAATGGGTGACATAACTGGGAGAAAAACTCTCCAAGAATTTAGTCCAGGTTTGCCAACCGAACCGGTCGCCTGGGTGTATATTAGTGTTGGGAATGTTGTTGTTGATGCTAGACACGTGTTTATTCATTTTGTTTGTTTGGTGGGTTGGTTGGAGCGGAGTGGAATGGAGTAGAAGTCTTTTGTTTGTGTGATGGCTGGAATTAAACTATTAAAAACAGAACATAAGGTTAAGTGAGTGAATGTTTGGGTGAATTTGTCGCGTGTTTTTGACGGGCGATATCGAAGTTGGTAAAATATACATGGGTACAATTTTTTTTAAATTTGTTATGTTACCCTCTTCAGTTAAGGCTGGTCCACACAGATTTTTTAAGCATAAGATTTAAGGTTTTAAGACGTTGTTTTAAAAACAACTATGAAAACAATGTCTTAAAACTAAAACTTTGTGTGAACGCCAGTACGTGTTTCCTATGATCCAACTTTACGGCTACGTGTTAAACCTTAAATCTTATGCTTAAAAAATCGGTGTGGACCAGCCTTTATGAAACTGATTTACAAAGGAGGACAATATATCAAACTTTAAGATTAAAAAAATTAAACAATAGGAGACATAAACACAACGAAAATAGCGAACTATTAAAGAAAAGAAAAGAGAACACGAACAATAAAAATATAATGTAATGTGGGTAATGAAGAACAGAAACGAGATATTAAATTAACATATAAATAAATGATATTGATAGTGTGTACGAATAATTTTGCATGTAAAATATGATTGCATGTAGGCGTTATTGCCAAAAATGTAAAATTAATACAAATTGATGGCACGTATAAAAGCTTCATAGAGTTATATTTCATGTTGGTACATGTCAACTTGTTTCGTGATTTGAGTCTCAATTTGTGGTGTAGCATGATATAAATTGAGAGAGGATCATTAACTACTATATAATTAATGATATTTGAGAGATAATAATGAATGAATGAATGAATGAATGAATGAATGACCGATGAAATGAATAATTTTCATTATACATCTCATGTCCTTCGTTATGTTATACGGGTGGTATTTGTTTCACATTCAATTTACAGTATTGCGGGGTTTACATTATACGATACGATGTCAGATGGTGAATTGGCGTTTGTAATCCATGTTATCTTGACATTTTAAATTCACTTCTCTTTCCACTTTTTTGTTCCAACACATTGATACCGAGAAAAAAGTTGCCCATTTGAATGTGGATTCGACCCTAAAAGATCTTCACATCGTCTATTTTTTCCTACGTTTTTTATTGCTTTTATTTCCTTAAAATTTGAACTATAAATTGCTCTCCTTCTCCCCATATTGATCATTCTCCCACTTTCAAATCTCACTATCTGAGTAGTGCCGGCAAAAGATTATTATGTCCGTTTTAACTTTATAAGGTATACATTTCCTCTTAAATGTAAAATTAATTCGTCAGTCCTCTATTTCACAATTCGCATCTCCCTTATCACCGACCTGGCATGTTATACAAAGATCACGTGATATACTGATAGTATCATGCAATGCATTGGACTTGGTTATAGTTAGTTTGCAATGTCAACAAAAACCAATACGCGTTACACTTGTACATATCCGCGTCAAAGAACTTAACCGCTTCCTCGTTGTGGTGGTACATATCTTTGTTAAAGGTCAAAGAGTTTTGATAAGACGAATGTTGAAGGGGTTTTCAGTGGAGGGACATTATATCATTTATTATGTATCTCGTTGCTGACAGCTCTAAAGTCATCGTTTACATAATAACATATAGATTTAAGCCCCGGTTTTCCAATCGGTTAACGGGGCCGTTAGCTAACTGTCCGTAATCTGTAACCCAATGAACCCTATGCAGATAACGGACCGTTAGCTAACGGCCTCGTTAATGGCCAATTGAAAAACCGGCCCTAAATCTATTTTCGAATTTAAAAGACCACAGCCCAAACCGGTAATCGAACCCAAGACCTTCTGCATTGGTAGCAGAATACACCCGACATCTTGTAAGAAAGCTTTCTGACAGGTTTCGACATTGACTGGGTAGAATTTTACATTTTGTTTATGTTGAGAGTGAGTGGGTGAGTAACTGAATGTAATGTACTCTTCACAGTATTTGTTGTCACAAACTCAATAGACCTTTTTCAGAATTGATCTTGGACCCTTAGATAGAGCGAATCAAGGACTTATAGATCTTCAATGACAACAATACACAACAGTGAAAAATTCACCTTAACATAACTATCAAGAACCCTTCTCGGATAGAGCGAATCACGGCCCTCCAGATCAATTCTGAAAATCATCACAAGACTCAATTGAGGTGGTTACGACATCATAGGCGGACAAACAATGTGTTGCTAGGGAACTCCATTGTTTAATCTTTCTCTGATTGGTGCATATTCAATGTTTGTTCGAAACAAAACACGGCCACATGGCTATTTTTGTAACTGAGGCTTGTGGGGGGATATTTTTCTCTGTTCTTTTAGTTATCAAACGAAATTTTTCAAAAGAAACTTTAAATTTTTTTGTTTTTATTTCGTTCTCGTACCGCGTATTAGGCCTACCCTCACTCTGTGTAACATTGCATTAAATATATAAGAAAAGAAAAAAAATCGCTCTTTCCTCCGCGAAAAACGTTCAGAAATAAGCAACTCGGGGAAATTAGATTGCGAAAGGGTTTACCTGTGCTTCAACACAAACAAGACACAAAAAAACGAAGTGTCGAGTAACCGATTTCTTTTCGGTCGATAAAAGATGTTAAATTGGTCAATCTCCCAACATCACAGGTAATTTCCCTAGAGGAATCATTTCGCTGAGTATACACGTCCTCCAATCAGCGACCGGTTAGGTTGAGCGCGTCCACCAACCAGAGGGACGGGTTCCGTTCCGCCTGTGTGTCCGATAGTGATTGCGTTCATCTATACCCCTCGGACATGCGGCATTAGTGGATTGAAAGGTCAGACTGGATTAAGAGGCTAGCATACCCAAGATCACAGATAAATCTCCTATAGTGGAATCCTGGGCCCGGATTCACAAGAGGTCCTAAGTCTTTTTTTGGTCTTATCTCTAAGACCGGCCTAAGTTTGAACCTCTTATAAAACCAGGAAAATATCTTAGAACAGATTTTAAAACATATTATTGGAATGTCCATTATGTCCTTGTACTCACCAAGAATTAGTAACTTTTCATGTAACCTGGGTCTGGTTTTACAAGAGGTTCTAAGTTAGGCCGGTCTTAGAGATGACACCAAAAAAATACTTAGGACCTCTTGTGAATCCGGGCTCTGGAATGGAATGAGCCTGTGAGCGCTTCTAGCGGAGACCAAGTGAACCATGTAGCAACGTAACGTCATCTAGTAGGCGGTAGCTGGGGAATCCACCCAATGATATGTTACACCTATAGAAGGCTAGATGCGCAACCTAGCAGCCATCTTGAATTGGGCAACTACTATACAGGCGGGAATGGGAGTCTCAAACGCGACTTTCTGCCACTCGCAGCGCTAGCAGTACTGAAAGGTCCAACGTAGCCTGTCCCCTGCCCAATTCAACATGGCTTCAATTTGCCACGCTCGCTACTGAGTGGAAGGTTGGGGGACTGGTGATCTAGCCTACTATAGGTGTTACATATCATTGAATCCACCACAGGCAGGGGAATCCACCGCTGCCTGTCTCAGCGCTCCTAGCGGAGACCTACAGAACTGTATAGCAATGTGACGTCATCTAGTAGGCGGTGGCTGGGGAACCCCCTCTAGTTTCACCCCTATAAATGCGTGCACGCACTAGACAATAAACGACACCTGCGTCTCCCCGATCTAGCGTAGCTACTCGCTGGTGACCTCTCTGACCTTGGAAATGCAACAGGTAAACTGGTGGATTCCCAGAGGTCGATCTCGATGAGTTTGCGAGGCTGCGCACTAAGTGTAGACGTTGGATTATTTTCATAGAAAGCGCGCCATTTGTTTGTCCTCGTTTTTAGAATGATAACCGCTTCTCTTGATTTCCAAATCATATTGAAGCCACATGACAATGATCGCCTTTAGCTTGGTAAGGTGGAGCGTTAGTATAACAACACAGATTATGAACCTGGGTAAAATCATTCTTTTTCCGCCGGACTATACGACAATCTCCTCATATGTGTAAAGTATACTACGACCGTGTATTCTTACAAATACATTCTCCCAAGTAATAAACACAAATCTTGCAAGGTGTTACATTAAATCTATGCATGTAAACAAAACATCTACATTATACACGATGGTGATTCGATATAAATCTGTCTATAAATAACAAAAATTCATAACTCGTGGAAGTGAATAGAACGATATCGCAATGGTGCCCCCAAATGTTCTCAATTTCGTGTTTGCTAAACCGCTATTGCGGCAATATTTCGTTAGAACTATGTCATATGTCATCGGCAATGGGGCAATATTTTCTACATTATTCTACTTTAGTTGCCAAACAGCTTAAAAAGCTCCCCCTCGTCGTAAACGTTGTATAAGTTATAACGCGGTTGAGAACAGGAAACAAAGATGGATGCTGAGTTTCTCAACGTTCGACGACCGTGAACTGTCGTTCCGCTCGTTAAAAAAGTTTTTCGAACGCTTTAGTCCGTCTCATGAAACATGGCGAGTGTTCCCGAAAATAGTTTATTTACTTGTCGCCCGAAAATCCACCCAAAGAAATCAATAGTAAATGTTTGTTCTCTCTTTCCCCATCGGGAGACAAAGTTCTTTGGTCGTGGAAGAGAGATCTCTTTGTTTGGAGCTTCTGGGGGGGGGGGGGGGGGGGGGGGGGGGCATTTTCCTCCTCGGGGAAAACTTGATAACCGGGGTTGAATGGAAAACGGTATAACCAATTTAAATGTTTGTTTGGATTCAAAAGAAAATGTTCTGTTATTCGTTATATAGGGTTGGAAACTTTTAACGAAGTCTAGTTAAAAAGAAATTTCCGCGGATTGTGTTCGAATTCAAAGTTTTACTTTTGTTTAGTTCGTTGGTTGGTTGAAACGCGGAATATACGTTTTGCGAATGTATTCTCGTTTGCTTGCACGATTCTTTTGTATCACCGCGAGCGTTCACATTTACAGAAAGTGATTTTTGAAATCGATCTGGGTTCGAGTCCCATCGGGGATAGTATATTTTATTTACATTGTCCTTCGTACCATCACACTTCGATCCTTGTGAGGTATGTTTAGAGATACGTCCGTTTAGCATTAGTTTTCTCTAAATTAAGAATTAGCAGGGTATTATAATATAATCAATAATATAGATCTTTGATTGGTTATCGCTCACTGGTTAATGGTGTTCGGAGCCTACAGGGTTGGTTTACTCGTTTTAAATTAAAGTCCCCCACTGAAAATCAGTCTTGTTACTGAGTGGGTAGACTCCATGTAAATACGAATGTATTTATTTTAGTTATTGAACCCCCATGTGTATGTTTGGTTCATGAGAGCAACTGAAATCAAGAATATCTAAATTAATTAAATAAATAGTTAAATCATGTTCGCCATGGTTTTACAATAATCGTTTTTGGTCTTGTCTGAATGATTATCCGCGGAGAATGACAAAAGATTATTAACAACATCAATCAAACGTCGTTTCAAAAGGAAGAAGTGCATACTATAGCTATACTGCATACCCACGGTTTAGACTATACAATAAACAAGTACAGCAGTCTTCCACTGCAATATATCGTATCAATGTCAACCTCAGCGTTGAGGAAGGGAGGGAGGGGGGGGGGGGGTGAGAGGGGAGACACTGACAACACAATATGCTGCATGGCTGGCACACAATCAAACAAGTAGTACTTAAAAAAACAAACAAGAGGGGTGGGAGAGCAGAGAGTTACATTTTACGGCCGCCGGTTATCTCGCGTATAGTAATAAATCTTAATAAATTGCGCCGTATCTATCTAGTTGCGCGAAATGCATCGGTTCGTTATACAACGCACACATATACATGACACACAATGCGCGATATGTAACGATCTCTAGCGGTGACGACTCCAACTTAGTATATTGCTCGGTTCAGAAATAGTATCGTTGAGTTTATTAGTTTAGGGTAGAGTACCAGCAGCCATTGGCACCTCTGTCTACCCATAAATCGCCTGTGTACGTTAGTAGTACTGGGGGGTAGTGGGGGTTAGGGTCCCAGTGGCCATTGGCGACTGTCTACCCATAAATCACCCGTGTACGCTAGTAGTACCGGGGGAGCCGCTAGGTGCCGCCACATCAGCGCGGCCTAATCAGTGGGTACGTGTGGCGGCACCTAGTGGCTCCCCCTCAGTACTACTAGCGTACACGGGCGATTTATGGGTAGACAGAGTCGCTAGAACGCTAGTAGTACTGGGGGGTAGCCGCTAGGTGCCGCCACATCAGCGCGGCCTAATCAGTGGGTACGTGTGGTGGCACCTAGCGGCTACCCCCCAGTACTACTAGCGTACACGGGCGATTTATGGGTAGCAAAGTCGCTAGTACGCTAGTAGTACTGCGGGGGAGCCGCTAGGTGCCGCCACATCAGCGCGGCCTATAATCAGAGGGTACGTGTGGCGGCACCTAGCGGCTACCCCCCAGTACTACTAGCGTACACGGGCGATTTATGGGTAGACAGAGTCGCTAGTACGCTAGTAGTACTGGGGGGAGCCGCTAGGTGCCGCCACATCAGCGCGGCCTAATCAGAGGGTACGTGTGGCGGCACCTAGCGGCTACCCCCCAGTACTACTAGCGTACACGGGCGATTTATGGGTAGACAGAGTCGCTAGTACGCTAGTAGTACTGGGGGGAGCCGCTAGGTGCCGCCACATCAGCGCGGCCTAATCAGTGGGTACGTGTGGCGGCACCTGGCGGCTACCCCCCAGTACTACTAGCGTACACGGGCGATTTATGGGTAGACAGAGTCGCTAGTACGCTAGTAGTACTGCGGGGGAGCCGCTAGGTGCCGCCACATCAGCGCGGCCTAATCAGAGGGTACGTGTGGCGGCACCTAGCGCCTCCCCCCAGTACTAATAGCGTACACGGGCGATTTATGGGTAGACAGTCGCTAATGGCCGCTGGGACTCTACCCTACACTAATAAACCTCAATGATAGTAGGTCTATAGTTGTGTGATAGGATAGGATACGCGCCGTTTGCCGCTGACAGATTAATTAGCGCCAGGCGGACGGGCTGGGCAGCGACAGAACTCGAGTTTTCGTCATTTGTTTTATTGTTATTGTTTCGTACGTGGCAGTTTTCCACTTTTCGGCCACATTCTCGGCGAAGCGAGACGATCACAGGTCCGTAAAAATCTCCTGGCCACGGCGGCTCGTCGAGTTTACCGAACCACTGCCAGGGGATTGACGGACCTTAACGAGCAATAATATGCACAATCATTTGTTTTTCTACAACTATTATCAAGGACATGTGGTTTTACCAACTTTTTAAACTTCGATTACCGGCTAATATCGGTGTTCAAAAGTTTGTATTTGGGAAACCAGCCTTTAGTGTAAAGGCCCGTCTACATTCACTTAGCGTACGTAACTTCCAGAAATTAGCGAGTTGGCCATATTGAATTTCCATATAACCATGCACATTGAAATTAGAAAAATTAACGTACGTTTTACGACGCGAAAAGTTGATTCAACTCCAACTTTTTCCAATTTCTAGAATTTGGTTAATTGGCGCATGCAAACAAACGAACAGCTTACATTGTTTCTTTATCGAAGTGTCGAACCAAACCACATAACAACATTTCTATCACAGAGAAACAAAACAGCAATGGACTACTCACTTTTAATAAGCCCATAACTTCTACATTTTCATCCATTATTGAATTGATTTTAATACAAATAATGGTTAAGGTACTTCAAAAAATAATAAATATAGGCTTCTTGCAAGTTTGCGTTTTCTTCATAATGTCATAATGTTGCAATTTTTTTATTTTGACAGCTCGTTGTTTGTCAATCAGTTGCAATCATTTGTTACATTGTTGTAGTTTGGCTGTGAAGTCAGTTGCAAATTCCCTATTGGTGGGAAATTCGTGAGCTCTGATTGGTTTACGTTTACTTAAGAAAATTATCAACATTCGATGGGAACGGCTAACGTAATTTCTATAATTTTCTATCATTTTCACGCGTACGCAAAGTGGATGTACACGAGCCTTAAGGGATGATGGCCGTTTATGTGTAGGTATAAACTCTAATATTGTGTTGTTTGTTGTTTAGTTTTTTAAGTTGTTACTATGTTTCAATGTAAACTGGTATTCGCTGTATTTGAAACTTTGTGAAAATAATAATTTAAAAAAATATATGTATATAGGGCCGGTTTTACTAACTTTTCAATCTTCCAAATAGCCGGTTAGCGGAGATTATCTACGAACAGACACGGCGACCGCTGCTATGCATTTTGAATGTAATAAACCATGGTCACCAAACTGAGCTTTGGTGAATCGGCTAGTTCACCGCCACTTTCTCTCACTCGCTGCGCTGCTGTACTACAAAATAATGCGCGCGCATATTATGTTGGTTACAAGAACATTGGTCGCGTTTCAACTCATCGTTTTACCTCGCCTGATAATATCCTAGGTCGATTTAATTACCCCCCCCCCCTCCCCCGATTTTATTACGAGTGTGTTATACGTTGAAATTAAGTTTGTATTTTGGATCAGCTTGAGAACATCTGCGACACTGTATGTGCGAATACACTTCCCCTCCCCCCCGCCCCCGCCCCCTTTCGCTCTCTAAACTATAAACAAACGTATAACCACATAGTATATATATAGTCACGGGACAAAATTAATTTTGCGTAGGGTAATTTCCTGTATAGATATAGTCAGTGGGTTGAGCCACTTTATAAGTGAGTGTATTGTTGTTGTTGTTGTAGTTGTTGTTGTATTGTTTAATGGAGTTTGACAGCGACTGCGTGCCGGATATTAGGCTCGGGTAGTTTGTTCACCGAACGCATGCGGTCTGGTGAGTCCATATCAAACTTTGAATGAGGTTAGTTAAATGACTAGGGCGTTCTTGATCGAGTGGGTTAGAGTCAACTTACGTTTATGATAATGTCCGTATTATTTTGTGATATTGTTGACAAACTTCTCTACCATTATTGCTGCAGTACATTACTTATGTTAGGCGGTAGGCCCACAATGTGAATGTATATATAAATTCTTATTTTTATGAGTTTAAAAAGTAGGCATTTTTTTTTGTAATATCCCAGCCCAGTTTTATTGGATCTTTTTCAGGGATTTGACAGGGAAATAATATAAAACAACAATAAAACGACAATAAAAAAAAAATTAGTACATTAAAAATGAAACCCTGAATTATTAAATAAATACAAAAGCACCCTCCCGCCTCCTACTTTCTTTCTTGTTCTGATGCAGCCTCCTACTTTCCTTCTTGTTCTGATGCAGAGGTTCCCAAATTTTTGTGCACTGTGTGACCCCCCCCCCCCCCCCCACACACAGCATTTTCCAAGAATTTTAATGGACCCCTGCATATTTAAAACATTTAATAAACTC
>OX246748.1:19851951-20331951 GCA_945910005.1 Isoperla grammatica
TCCGGTTGCTGTGGGGCTTGTATGTCCCCCTCCCCTCCTTCATTGGGAATTTCTGGATACGCCACTGGTTATACGTATATAATAACTATACCGAGGTTAAATGCCACAAGATCGGTATGTAATTTCATGTATCATGAAATCGATACCGTACCAATATGGCGGTATATAAATAGTTGAATGGCGTGGTAAATGGTTATCTTTTCCATAGTCCCACTCGGTCGCCGGTCGTTGTAAATCACAATTATTATAAACGCTACCTTTGAGGCCGCGCTCTGTAACATGCACGCTATATCAATGGGAATGTGGGTGGGTTCGTCGACATTCCTCATACAGTGTTGCCTTTCCGATTGCACAACTACACGTGCATCGAGTAATTCCATCATTATACTACCCTAGTTTCAACCAGAAAAATGTGTGCCCAGTTTCGATCGCTCGTTGGCTAATGATGATCTATTTTCTGCCTCGCTTTTGTAACCGTCGAATGTTAGACAAACTGGTAATCTATAAATTAATTCGTAATAAAACCAGTAGTAATATGTGTGTAAATCCTAGGTGTGATATTGTATATTTTATAAATCGACAACAATTATGTAAATGAATCTAATCCGCAAAGCATTATTCATTGAATGGAATTATACTCACAGAATTCCATAGCGAATAGAAACTAAATTATGGTAAAGAGTTTGACAATAGCTTGATAAGGCCAATACTCATATTCTATACCCCAATAAAGAAGTGTTCGTTTATGAGTTAAAGTACTTGTACATTTCTATAAAAAATGAGAAAGTGTTAGTGATATAAATTTGTCAAAATGTTATCTAAAGGTAGAAAACGTGTTTGCCACCGAAATGTCAAAGTCGTTCCGAAGTGTTTACAAAGTGAATCTTCCCTAAACCTACCCCGTGAAATATAGCTAGTGGAAACTGAGTACCGAGACAATGAATGCTGCATCTGCGCTTCCAAAACTAGTCTAGGTACTTATAAAACCTTTTAGTATAAAACCACTTACGAAAGTAGTTTTTTACTTTTTTTTTTAATTTTTTTTTTTTTGTTAAACGGAAACATGTATAAAATAGTTGTAGATTAATTCGCCCCACAAAGTCGCCCTTATTCGCCTGTACTCATGGATATTTGATTGCAAACACCACTACTGTTTTAAATCAAATGCAAGCTTTTTACAGTTGGCTCCATACACTGTACACCTGTATTTATTATTTAATTATTTAATGTATATCCTATTCAGCAACGGAACAGACGTTTAAAAACAATAAATACAATCTAAAATTTACAACGATACATGAATAAAAACACACCGACCAAAAAAATATAAAATAAGGCATAATAAAGTACAACTAAACAAACTATGTACTATAAAGAGAAAAAGAACAAGAACAATAAAGAATGGAAAAAGTTATAAACTATAAGAAGCGTGCGGAAGATAGAAGTGTAATAGTAAATTCACATACCAGAAGTGCACACAAGTGCGGCGGAAGGGAAGTAATACGAACTTCCTTCACTATGTAAGTTATACACAGAAAATGTACAAAAGGTAGGGAATAAAGAATATCAAAGAAGGATTTTAATAGTGTCAACAGCGCGCATATGGGAAATACAGTCTGTGAAATGTGACCGCAACACGCACAACTTTTCAAAAAGCAGCGGATCAATAAAACTGCAAAGTGGTTCTCCCACTCCCAACCAGTCAAAACATCGGAAAATACCTTCAGTCAGGTTTACCGGTGACCGGAATCGAACCAGTAACCTCCCGAGAGTCTCGCTTATACCTCGTTTATATTACTGGCTTTTAACGCGAGTTGATTTGACGTGGGTTAATCGGTTGCGTTTACATTACTTTTGACTACCATCGTCTCCCGATAGGCGTGTCCGAACCACATGCCTTGAAGATGGTGATTTTACCATTCAAATGCAGTGCACATATGGTAAAGGTAAACACATCAAAATTTGTTTTAGCTGTCATAAAACGTTATCATATTGATAATCATCATGAAACTTGAGTTAGCTGCTCTAATTGGTATGCTGGTATGTATAACAACACATTGGTATACACATTAGTAAACGAAACTATGTTTTTTTAGGTTATGTATACGCATACGCGCGAAAACACGAACCAGCGTAGCCAACCTGCATTGCGTTTATATTACCAGTATACCCAACGTAGGTTAGTAACCCGCATTTTGAACGCGAGTAACATTTTCAACCAGCGTCGGTAACCGGAGTGTGTTTATATTACAAAATCAACCCACGTTACCGACCAACGCACGTTAAAAGCTAGTAATATAAACGAGGTCTTATCTGTCTTTCGGTTGATTGCATTGGACGGTTTCGCAAAAATTTAGTTCCGAATATAGCCGTTAATTGGAGAGATTTTCTTCTGTAACAAACATGGCACCTCTAACTAGAAGACATCTTGGATTTTGAACGCAATGTTTGTTTAAACTTGAAACCATGGTAACCAAGCAGAGATTTCACGGTGCGAATTCATTAAACTTCTCTTATTTAATAATCTCGAAATGGTTATCATGGTTTCTACAAAGACGAAAAATCCATTGTGCTTTCTATACCAATCGCAATGTTTGTTTAAACTTGAAACCATGGTAGCCAAGCAGAGATTATTAAATCGGAGATCAAGGTGCGAATTCATCAAACTTCTGTTATTTAGTAATCTCGTATTGGTTACCGTGGTTTCTACAAAGACGAAAGATGGTATTCAAAATCCATTGTGTTTTCTATACCAGTCGCCATGTTTGTTTGGAGTAAGATCTCGTTTGAGAAATTCGGACCTAACTATATGTCTTTATACTACATTTTAATGATTCTCATTTTCTTTCATTTCACAATCATTCCATGTCTAATCCCTCAACGTTCATTATAACTATACAGTATAGTAATGTTCAGTGTAATGACGAAACCGCTTCATAACAGCGGAGCAGCACTGCACTCACATTGGCCACTGGATAATTAAACAGCCCAACGCACTCAGACTTGTGCCATCATTCCTACTCGGCTCAATTACACAAGTGTTTCACTACATACTGGCGACGCCGTAAGAAGCAAGGTGTCTCCTAAAATTCTGAGAGACGGTCGCTCCACACAGTCTATTTCAACTGTATTTACCACCGGATTTCCCAATACATGCATTGTTATTGTCCACTGCATTGACTGCACGAACCGTGAATGGAATGGACCCCACCACGTCTGACAACATGCGGGCGATATTATCACTACAATACCTGAGGCAGGAGAACGGGATGCAACTAGATTTAGGTTGGTATACTGGCCACGCCGTAAGAAGCAAGGTGTCCCCTAAAATTCTGAGAAGAGACGGTCGCTCCACACGGTCTATTTCAACGGTATTCAACTCGAGATTGCCCGATAGCTGCATCATGTTATTGTCCACTGTATTGACTGCACCAAACCAACCGTGAATGGAATGCGACCTCACCACGTATGACAACATGCGGACGATATTATCACTACAATACCTGAGGCAGGAGAACGGGATGCAACTGGATTTAAGTTGGTAGTTGTCACACGCGTCGCTTCACTATTACATAATCCGTCACACGATCACACCTTGCAAGATAACGCGACGCGACTATACCCTGTCCGCCGCATGTAAATGCAACGTACGTACGTACTCTTGTAAACGAACAGTCGGACTGTGTATATAAGTATATAAACGTCGGTTTTATTGTAGCCATTCCCGTCGTATACGTGCATGCATGCATGTCTCGTCGTGTTGGTTATTCTGCGGGGCAGTAAAGCGATGACAATTGAAAGTCGCAATAAAACAAAAGAGTAATGAATTGCGTCTGCCAGAGTACGCTCTCTCTCTCTCTCTCTCTCTCTCTCTCTCTCTCTCTCTCTCTCTCTCTCTCTCTCTCTCTCTCTCTCTCTCTCTCTCTCTCTCTCTCTCTCTCTCTCTCTCTCTCTCTCTCTCTCTCTCTCTCTCTCTCTCTCTCTCTCTCTCTTTGCTTATATTCTCTCTTCTATTCTCTCAGTCAGTCGGGGTGCGCGCGAGAACAAGCCCGTAATAAATGGGTGACATAACTGGGAGAAAAACTCTCCAGGAATTTAGTCCAGGTTTGCCAACCGAACCGGTCGCCTGGGTGTATATTAGTGTTGGGAATGTTGTTGATGCTAGACACGTGTTTATTCGTTTTGTTTGTTTGGTGGGTTGGTTGGAGTGGAGTGGAATGGAGTAGAAGTCTTTTGTTTGTGTGATGGTTGGAATTAAACGATTAAAAACAACACGTAAGGTTAAGTGAGTGAATGTTTGTGTGAATTTACCGCGTACGTTTTTCACGGGCGATATCGAAGTTGGTGAAATATACATGGGTACAATTTTTTTTTTAAATTTTTTATGTTACCCGCTTCAGTTATGAAACTGATTTACAAAAGAGGGCAATATATCAAAATGTATGATACAAAAATTTAACAATAGGAGGAGACAAAAATACAACGAAAATAACAAACTATTATAGAAAAGAGAACACATATAATAAAAACTGATTGAAATAGTATTGTTACATAAATCTATAACTGTGTAATGTAATGTGGGTAATGAAGAACAGAAAAGAGATATTAAATTAACATATAAATAAATGATATTGGTATAGTGTGTACGGATAATTTTGCATGTAACATATGGATGTAGGCGTTATTGGCAAAAATGTAAAATTAATACAAATTGATGGCACGTATAAAAGCTTGTTAGAGTTATATTTTATATTGGTGCATGTCAACTTGTTTCGTGATTTGAGTCTCAATTTGTGGTGTAGCATGATATATATTGAGAGAGGATCGTTAACTACTATATAATTAATGATATTTGAGAGATAATTATGAATGAATGAATGAATGAATGAACGATGAAATGAATTTCTGTCATTACACATCTCATGTCCTTCGCTATACACGGATGGTATTTGTTTCACATTCAATTTACAGTATTACGGGCTTTACATTACGATACTATGTCGATTGGTGAATTGACGTTTGTAATCCATGTTATCTTGACATTTTAAATTAACTTTTCTTTCCACCTTCGTGTTCCAACACATTGTCATACAAATGTATATAAAATAGAAAACCGGAATGTCATTAGTAGTAATCTTCTGTATAGTTTTTACTCTGGTTTTAATCCTTTCAAAAAAATCTTTTATTGACTGAGACAACAGTTCCCCATTTGAATGTGGATTCGACCCTAAAATATGTTCACGTCGTCTATTTTTCCTATACGTTTTTTTTAAATTGCTGTTATTTTCTTTTGTTTTAAGTATATAGAAATTGCTCTCCTTCTTCCCATATTGATCACTCTCTCACTATCAAATCTCACTATCTGAGTTATGCCGGCAAAAGATGATTATGTCCGCTATAACTTTAAGGTACATTTCCTCTTAAATGTAAAATTAATTCGTCAGTCCTCTATTTCACAATTCGCATCTCCCTTATCAGCGACTTGGCATCTTATACAAATATCACGTGATAGACCGATAGTATCATGCAAGTGCGTTGGCCTTGGTAATAGTTAGTTTGCAATGTCAACAAAAACCAATACGCGTTACATTTACACACATCCGCGTCCAAGAACTTATAGCCGCTTCCTCGTTGTGGTTGTACATATCTTCGTTGAAGGTCAAAGAGTTTTGATAAGACGAATCTTAAAGGGGTTTCCAGTGGAGGGATTATGTGCCTCGTTGCTATGTGTCATCGCTTACATGTAACAGATATAGATTTAAGCCCCGGTTTTTCAATCGGTTAACGGGGCCGTTAGCTGACGGTCCGTAATCTTTAACCCAATAAACCCTATGCAGATAACGGACCGTCAGCTAACGGCCCCATTAATGACTGATTGAAAAACCGGGCCTAAATCTATTTTCGAATTTAAAAGACCACAACCCAAACCGGTAATCGAACCCAATACCTTCTGCTTTGGTAGCAGGAATATACCCAAGCATCTTGTAAGGAAGCTTTCTGACAGCTTTCGACATTGACTGCAGAGTAGAATATTACATTTTCTTTATTAGTAGAAGAGCAAAAGGTAACATTTAGGTTCTCGTGCGCCTTTCGTGAAAGAGTATTGCGGTAAACGGTATTCTGTTACGGCATACCATACGAGTATTTTGCACCTACCTGGCAGATCCTGGCACGCTGCAGAGGGCGCCAGGAGCGTCGTGACGTCATAGACACGTTTTAATTAATAACTTTTGAACGGTTTATGTCACAGAAAATATCAAGAGGACAATTTTATGATGCCATACTAGACAAGCATTTATAACCTATCTGCCACATTCTGGCGGGCTGAAGAGGGCGCCAGGAGCGTCGTGACGTCATATACACGTTTGAACTAATAAAGTTTGAACGGTTCATGTCACAGAAAATTTGTTGGGTACAATTCTACTATAAAATACTATACGAGTATTTTGCACCTACCTGGCACATCCTGGCACGCTGAAGAGGGCGCCAGGAGCGTTATGACGTCATAGACAGGTTTTAACTAATAACGTTTGAACGGTTCATGTCACAGAAAATGTCAAGGGAACAATTCTATTACGAAATACTATTAGAGTATTTTGCACCTACTTGGCACATCGTGGCACGCTGCAGAGGGCGCCAGGAGCGTCGTGACGTCGTACACTTTTTCATTAATAACTTTTGAACGGTTCATATCAAAGAAAATATCAAGAAGACAATATTATAGAGAATTAAAATACAAATCGATTGATATGTATCAATAGGGTAATCATGTAATATTTAAGGGAGATATTGCTAACAAATAATAATAATTAGATGTGTATATGAAATGCAGGGCATCCCTCATCGTAATATCTATTTATTACTATTTCGGAGTTATAATTGTATCACTGTGAAGGACTTAATAATCGTAGTCATCCCAACATACCCATGCATATCTGTTGTTTAACAATAATAATAATTATTATTATTGTATACTCGTTACTATTCATAGACTGATTAGTAAAACTCACGTTTGCTAGAAGTTCTCTTCATCTTCATCATCATCGTCTTCATCCTCATCTCCCGTGTTGTCGTTATTCAAGCACTCTTGTTCCTCGTCTTCAGTAGAGCAGCCACAAAGCTCGGTGCACCTCATGTTATTTGTTTTGCAGCTGCATCTTGACGCACACCTTGATTTTAAGCAGTTGCACTTAACTAGTTGAATGACGGCAGCCGGTGCAGGTTCGAGGGTTGTCATGACTGCCACATACTCGTTGCTCTCAAGTAGCCATCCGTAGTCTTCGGGTAATAAGTTGATAGGGTTGGCAACCTGGTCATCATTATGCCATACCCAGCATTGATGGTGAGCACGTAGTATGGCTTGGAGATATGCGGCTTTGCTGGGTGGAAGCTTTTGGTGGGTGCTTGGCAAGACTTTTTGTGAAACATGCGCCATCGAAGGTCAGACACTGAGCTCAGTTTAGTGAATAGACAGTACAGTTTGCAAACAAACTTCTCTAGACCACTTATCACGGAGTCTTTTAGAGCAACAGTTTAACCTAGTTCTTTAAATGCTGAAAATATTTCATAGTCGGATTCTCTGAAAGCTTTCCACACGAAAGCTTCCCCTTTCATGAAAATCCCCCAGTGTTGTCGGAGCCACTGAAAGCGTGAAATCTAGTTAGTTCTGAAACTTGATTGTGCTCAAGTGTGTTGTATAGTGACCCAAGTGCTATCCTTCTATTATTTCCCCCTTTACCTGTAATGAACAGTCTTTTTACAGAGATCGGTGTAACGTCGCAGTGCCAGGATAAGTACATCTGTATCTGGGGAAAAAATAGATATTTGAGTAGCTCCTCGTTTTGTCGCATCTACTGCATGAAGCAACATCTTTGTAACGGTTTCCTCTTGTTCACTTTTTAAGTGTGCATGGTAGAATCGTTTTTGTACTAATAGTCTTGTTACTCCATGAGACAACTGTTTGTCGCTCCATGGCCTGTGAGGCTCGAGTTATCTTCTGTGAAAAATATTCTGTCAGCTCATACTTGGTTTTGGTGTGACCAAGTAGTTGTGACATGCTCAAGTGCCCGATTGGCGTGTTGTCTGTAATGCGATAAGCTACAGCAGCTCTTCCTCCTTGCCGGGTCTTTCGAGTAGCCGAGTTTAATGAAACAGGAATGTCATATCTATCAAATACCACGTGGACCTCTGAAAACTCACCATCACTGTTGTCAATGCGCATGACAAGAAGTTTTGGCTAGAACCTCACAAGTGCTGGTGTGTAGACGAATTTGACTATGAAATATTTTCAGCATTTAAAGAACTAGGTTAAACTGTTGCTCTAAAAGACTCCGCGATAAGTGGTCTAGAGAAGTTTGTTTGCAAACTGTACTGTCCATTCACTAAACTGAGCTCCGTGTCTGACCTTCAATTCAATTCAATTCAATTTAGATCATTTTATTCCCAAATCAAACATACTTCTACCATACAAAATAAACATTAATGAAACATAAGAAAACAAAATATAATATATGCATACAAAAACTGAAAACCTTGTTATGGGAAGCTCGCGTAAGGAACGGAATCCTTGTGGTCGAGCTGACAATGTAAATTAAATACATAACAGACAGTCAGTGGAAAGAAAATAATCATAATAAAGCAAAACAAAACTAATACTAATGAAAATGATACCTTATAATTGTAGTTACAAATAGGAACGATAATTTAAAAAAAAAATAGTTTCAATAAGGAACGTAAGTATAGCACACAAAAACATATTATTAGCAAAGAAAATGACTACAAATGGCGCATGTTTCACAAAAAGTCTTGCCAAGCACCCACCAAAAGCTTCCACCCAGCAAAGCCGCATATCTCCAAGCCATACTACGTGCTCACCATCAATGCTGGGTATGGCATAATGATGACCAGGTTGCCAACCCTATCAACTTATTACCCGAAGACTACGGATGGCTACTTGAGAGCAACGAGTATGTGGCAGTCATGACAACCCTCGAACCTGCACCGGCTGCCGTCATTCAACTAGTTAAGTGCAACTGCTTAAAATCAAGGTGTGCGTCAAGATGCAGCTGCAAAGCAAATAACATGAGGTGCACCGAGCTTTGTGGCTGCTCTACTGAAGACGAGGAACAAGAGTGCTTGAATAACGACAACACGGGAGATGAGGATGAAGACGATGATGATGAAGATGAAGAGAACTTCTAGCAAACGTGAGTTTTACTAATCAGTCTATGAATAGTAACGAGTATACAATAATAATAATAATTATTATTATTGTTAAACAACAGATATGCATGGGTATGTTGGGATGACTACGATTATTAAGTCCTTCACAGTGATACAATTATAACTCCGAAATAGTAATAAATAGATATTACGATGAGGGATGCCCTGCATTTCATATACACATCTAATTATTATTATTTGTTAGCAATATCTCCCTTAAATATTACATGATTACCCTATTGATACATATCAATCGATTTGTATTTTAATTCTCTATAATATTGTCTTCTTGATATTTTCTTTGATATGAACCGTTCAAAAGTTATTAATGAAAAAGTGTACGACGTCACGACGCTCCTGGCGCCCTCTGCAGCGTGCCACGATGTGCCAAGTAGGTGCAAAATACTCTAATAGTATTTCGTAATAGAATTGTTCCCTTGACATTTTCTGTGACATGAACCGTTCAAACGTTATTAGTTAAAACCTGTCTATGACGTCATAACGCTCCTAGCGCCCTCTTCAGCGTGCCAGGATGTGCTAGGTAGGTGGAAAATACTCGTATAGTATTTTATAGTAGAATTGTACCCAACATATTTTCTGTGACATGAACCGTTCAAACTTTATTAGTTCAAACGTGTATATGACGTCACGACGCTCCTGGCGCCCTCTTCAGCCCGCCAGAATGTGGCAGATAGGTTATAAATGCTCGTCTAGTATGACATCATAAAATTGTCCTCTTGACATTTTCTGTGACATAAACCGTTCAAAAGTTATTAATGAAAACGGGTCTATGACGTCACGACGCTCCTGGCGCCCTCTGCAGCGTGCCAGGATCTGCCAGGTAGGTGCAAAATACTCGTATGGTATGCCGTAACAGAATACCGTTTACCGCAATACTCTTTCACTAAAGGCGCACGAGATACCTCTTGCTCCTCTACTATATGTTGAGATGAGTGAGTGAGCGAGTAACTGCATGTTATGTAGTCTTCACAGTATTTGTTGTCACAAATTTTCAGAATTGATCTAGGACCCTTAGATAGAGCTAGTCACGGCCCTCTAGATCTTCAATGACAACAATGCACAACAGTCAAAAATGCATCTTAACATAACTATCAAGACCCCTTAGATAGAGCGAATCACGCCCCTCTAGTTAAATTCTGAAAACCATCTGGTGTTAAGAGATTTATCATGATGGGGGGATATTTTCTCTGTTTTTTTTTTAGTTAGTAAACGGAATTTCTCAAAAGAAACCTTAATTTTTGTGTTTTTATTTCGTTCTCGTACCGTATAACTACCTCACTCTGTGTAACATTGCATTAGTAAATATATAAGAAGAGAAAAAAAATCGCTCTTTCGTCCGCGAAAAACGTTCAGAAATAAGCAACTCGGGGAAATTAGATTGCGAAAGGGTTTACCTGTGCTTCAACACAAACAAGACACAAAAAAACGAAGTGTCGAGTAACCGATTTCTTTTCGGTCGATAAAAGATGTTAAATTGGTCAATCTCCCAACATCACAGGTAATTTCCCTGGAGGAATCATTTCGCTGAGTATACGTCGTCCAATCAGCGACCGGTTAGGTTGAGCGCGTCCACCAATCAGAGGGACGGGTTCCGTTCCGCCTGTGTGTCCGACAGTGATTGCGTTCATCTATACCCCTCGGACATGCGGCATTAGTGGATTGAAAGGTCAGACTGGATTAAGAGGCTAACATACCCAAGATCACAGATATATCTCCTATAGTGGAATCCTGGAATGGAATGAGCCTGTGAGCGCTTCTAGTAGCCACTAGGTGAACCATGTAGCAACTTGACGTCATCTAGTAGGCGGTGGCTGGGGATTCCACCCAATGATATGTTACCCTTATAGAAGGCTAGATGCGCAACCTAGCAGCCATCTTGAATTGGGCAACTACTACAGGCGGGAATGGGAGTCTCAAACGCGACTTTCTGCCGCTCGCAGCGCTAGCAGTCCTGAAAGGTCCAACGTAGCCTGTCCCCTGCCCAATTCAACATGGCTTCAATTTGCCACGCTCGCTATACTGAGTGGAAGGTTGGGGGACTGGTGAACTATCCTACTATGGGTGTTACATATCATTGGATCCACCGCAGGCAGGGGAATCCACCGCTGCCTGTCTCAGCGCTCCTAGCAGAGACCAAATGAACTGTATAGCAATGTGACGTCATCTAGTAGGCGGTGGCTGGGGAACCCCCTCTAGTTTCACCCCTATAAATGCTCGCACGCACTAGACAATAAACGACACCTGCGTCTCCCCGATCTGACGTAGCTACTCGCTGGTGACCTCTCTGACCTTGGTAATGCAACAGGTGGACTGGTGGATTCCCAGAGGTCGATCTCGATGAGTTTGCGTGGAAACGAGGCTGCGCACTAAGTGTAGACGTTGGATTATTTTCATAGAAAGCGCGCCATTTGATTGTCCTCGTTCTTAAAATGATAACCGCTTCTCTTCATTCCCAAATCATGTTGAAGCAATATGACAAGGATCGCGTTTAGCTTGGTAAGGTGGAGCGTTAGTAACAACACAGATTATGAGCCTGGGTAGAATCATTCTTTTTCTGCCAGACTATACGACAATCTCCTCATATGTGTAGAGTATACTACGACCGTGTATTCTTACAAATACATTCTCCCAAGTAATAAACACAAATCTTGCAAGGTGTTACATTAAATCTATGCATGTAAACAAAACATCTACATTGTACACGATGGTGATTCGATATAAATCTGTCTATAAATAACAAAAATTCATAACTCATGGAAGTGAATAGAACGATATCGCAATGGTGGCCCCAAATGTTCCCAATTTCATGTTTGCTAAACCGCTATTGCGGCAATATTTCGTTAGAACTATGTCATATGTCATCGGCAATGGGGCAATATTTTCAACATTATTCTACTTTAGTTGCCAAACAGCTTAAAAAGCTCCCCCTCGACGTAAACGTTGTATATACGGTTGAGAACAGGAAACAAAGATGGATGCTGCGTTTCTCAACGTTCGACGACCGTGAACTGTCGTTCCGCTCGTTAAAAAAGTTTTTCGAACGTTTTAGTCTGTCTCATGAAACATGGCGAGTGTTCCCGAAAATAGTTTATTTACTTGTCGCCCGAAAATCCACCCGAAGAAATCAATAGTAAATGTTTGTTCTCTCTTTCCCCATCGGGAGACAAAGTTCTTTGGTCGTGGAAGAGAGATCTCTTTGTTTGGAGCTTGTGGGGGGGGGGGGGGGGGGGGGGGTATTTCCCTCCCCGCGGGGAAAACTTGATAACCGGGGTTGAATGGAAAACGGTATAACCAATTTAAATGTGTGTTTGGATTCAAAAGAAAATGTTCTGTTATTCGTTATATAGGATTGGAAACTTTTAACGAAGTCTAGTTAAAAAGAAATTTCCGCGGATTGTTTGAATACAAAGTTTTACTTTTGTTTAGTTCGTTGGTTGGAGCGCGGAATATACGTTTTGCGAATGTATTCTCGTTTGCTTGAACGATTCTTTTGTGTCACCGCGAGCGAGCGTTCACATTTAAGGAAAGTGATTCTTGAAATGTGTGCGAAAGACGGCGATCTGGGTTCGAGTCCCATCGGGGATAGTATATTTCATTTACATTGTCCTTTTTTACCATCACGCTTCGATCCTTGTGAGGTATGTTTAGAGATACGTCCGTTTAGCATTAGTTTTCTCTAAATTAAAAATTAGCAGGGTATTATAATATATAATCAATAATATAGATGTTTGATTGGTTATCGCTCACTGGTCAATGGTGTTCGGAGCCTGTACAGGGTTGGTTTAGTCGCTTTAAATTAAAGTCCCCCACTGAAAATCAGTCTTGTTTGTTACTGAGTGGGTAGACTCTATAAATAAACGAATGTATTTATTTTATTTTATTTATTGAACCCCCATAGGTGTATGGCTGATTCATGAGAGCAACTGAAAACAAGAATATCTTAATTAATTAAATAAATAGTTCAATCATGTTTGCCATTGTTAGCCTATACAGTAATCGCTTATGGTCTTGTCTGAATGATTATCCACGGAGAATGACAAAAGATTATTAACAACATCAATCAAACGTCCTTTCGAAAGGAAGAAGTGCATACTATACTGCATACCCACTGTTTTAGACTATATACAATAAACAAGTACAGCAGTCTTCCACTGCAATATATCGTATCAATGTCAACCTTAGCGTTTAGGAAGGGAAGGAGGGGGGGGGTGGGGGTGAGAGGGGAGACACTGACAACACAATATGCTGCATGGCTGGCACACAATCAAACAAGTAGTACTTAAAAAAACAAACAAGAGGGGTGGGAGAGCAGAGAGTTACATTTTACGGCCGCCGGTTATCTCGCGTACGGTAGTAATAAATCTTAATAAATTGCGCCGTATCTATCTAGTAGTCGCGTGAAATGCATCGGTTAGTTATACACCACACGCGCACATATACACACACAATGCGCGATATGTAACGATCTCTAGCGGTGACGCCTCCAACTTAGTATATTGCTCGGTTCAGAAATAGTATCGTTGAGTTTATTAGTTTAGGGTGGAGTCCCAGCGGCCATTGGCGCCTCTGTCTACCCATAAAACGCCTGTGTACGTTAGTAGTACTGGGGGGTAGTGGGGGGTAGGGTCCCAGTGGCCATTGGCGACTGTCTACCCATAAATCGCTTGTGTACGCTGGTAGTATTGGGGGGAGCCGCTAGGTGCCGCCACATCAGCGCGGCCTAAGCGCGGCCTCAGTGGGAACGTGTGGCGGCACCTAGCGGCTCCCCCCAGTACTAGCGTACTAGCGACTCTGTCTACCCATAAACCGCCCGTGTACGCGCTATTAGTACTGGGGGGTAGCCGCTAGGTGCCACCACACGTACCCACTGAGGCCGCGCTGATGTGGCGGCACCTAGCGGCTACCCCCCAGTACTAATAGCGTACACGGGCGATTTATGGGTAGACAGAGTCGCTAGTACGCTAGTAGTACTGGGGGGTAGCCGCTAGGTGCCGCCACATCAACGCGGCCTAATCAGTGGGTACGTGTGGCGGCACCTAGCGGCTCCCCCCAGTACTACTAGCGTACACGGGCTAGTAGTACTGGGAGGGAGCCGCTAGGTGCCGCCACATCAGCGCGGCCTCAGTGGGTACGTGTGGTGGCACCTAGCGGCTCCCCCCCCCAGTACTAATAGCGCATACACGGGCGATTTATGGGTAGACAGAGTCGCTAGTACGCTAGTACTGGGGGGAGCCGCTAGGTGCCGCCACATCAGCGCGGCCTCAGTGGGTACGTGTGGTGGCACCTAGCGGCTCCCCCCCCCAGTACTAATAGCGCATACACGGGCGATTTATGGGTAGACAGAGTCGCTAGTACGCTAGTACTGGGGGGAGCCGCTAGGTGCCGCCACATCAGCGCGGCCTAATCAGTGGGTACGTGTGGTGGCACCTAGCGGCTCCCCCCCCCAGTACTACTAGCGTACACGGGTGATTTATGGGTAGACAGAGTCGCTAGTACGCTAGTACTGGGGGGAGTCGCTAGGTGCCGCCACATCAGCGCGGCCTAATCAGTGGGTACGTGTGGTGGCACCTAGCGGCTCCCGCCAGTACTACTAGCGTACACGGACGGTTTATGGGTAGACAGAGTCGCCAATGGCCGCTGGGACTCTACCCTACACTAATAAACGTCAATGATAGTTGTGTGATAGGATAGGATACGCGCCGTTTGCCGCTGACAGATTAATTAACGCCGGACGGACGGGCTGGGCACCGACAGAACTTCTAGTTTTCGACACTTGTTTTATTGTTATTGTTTCGTATACGTGGCAGTTTTCCACTTTTCGGGCACAATCTCGGCGAAGCGAGACGATCACAGGTCCGTAAATCCCCTGGGCTCGTCGAGTTTACCGAACCTCCGCCAGGGGATTGACAGACCTTGACGACGCAAAACACGTATTCTTATGGTAAGCAATAATATGCACAATCATTTGTTTTTCTACAACATTCAAGGGCCGTGGTTTTACTAACTTTTTAAACTCCGTTTACCGGCTAATATCGGTGTTCAAAAGTTTGTATTTGGGAAACCAGCCTTTAGTGTAAGGGATGATGGCCGTTTATGTGTAGGTATAGAAACTCTAATATTGTGTTGTTTGTTGTTTAGTTTTTTAAAATGTTATTATGTTTCAATATAAACTGGTATTCGCTGTATTTGAAACTTTGTGAAAATAATAATTTAAAAAAAATATGTATATAGGGCCGGTTTTACTACTTTTCAATCTTTCGATTAGCCGGTTAGCGGAGATTATCTACGAACGCACACGGCGACCGCTGCTATGCATTTTGATTGTAATAAACCTGGTTGCCAAACCGGCGTGCTTTGGTGAATCGGCTCGTTCACTGCCACTTTCTCTCACTCGCTGCGCTGCTGTACTACGGAATAAATGCGCGCGCACATATGTTTGTTACAAGAACATTGGTCGTGTTTCAACGCATCGTTTTACCTCGCCTGATAATATCCTTGGTCGATTTAATTACCCCCCCACCCCACCCCCCCCCCCCCCCCCTCCCTCCTGATTTTATTACGTGTGTGTTATACGTTGAAATTAAGTTTGTATTTTGGATCAGCTTGAGAACATCTGCGACACTGTATGTGCGAATACACTTCCCTCCCCCCCCCCCTCCCCTCCACCCGCCCCCTTTCGCTCTCTAAACTATAAACAAACGTATAACCGCATTGTATACATTGTCACGGGACAAAATTAATTTTGCGTAGGGTAATTTCCTATATAGATATAGTCAGTGGGTTGAGCCACTTTATAACCAAGTGTATTGTTGTTGGTGTTGTAGATGTTGTTGTTGTATTGTTTAATGGAGTTTGACAGCGACTGCGTGCCGGATATTAGACTCGGGTAGTTTGTTCACTGAACGCGGTCTGGTGAGTCGATATCAAACTTTGAATGAGGTTAGTTAAATGACTAGGGTGTTCTTGATCGTGTGGGCTAGAGAGTCAAAATTGCGTTTATGATAATGTACGTGTTATTTTGTGATATTGTCGAGACAAACTTCTCTGCTATTATTATATGATAATGCGTTTATGATAATGTACGTGTTATTTTGTGATATTGTCGAGACAAACTTCTCTGCTATTATTGTTGCAGCAGATTACTTACGTTAGCCGGTAGGCCCACAATGTGCATGTATATTTGTGTGTTCTTATTTTATGAGTTTGAACTTGTGTATTTTAATTTCTTTTATAATTTCAAAGTTTCAGTTTTATTGGATCTTTTTCAAGGTTTTGACAGGAAAATAATATAAAACAACAATTCAATTTAACGATAGTGGAAAAAATTAGTAAATTAAAAATGAAACCCTGAATTATAAAATAAATAAATACAAAAGTACCCTCCCTCCTTCTACTTTCTTCTTTGTTCTGATGCAGAGGTTCCCAAATTTTTGTGAACTGTGTGTATCCCCCCCCCCCCCCCCCACAGCATTTTTCAAGAATTTTACTGGACCCCTGCACATTTAAAATATTTAATAAACTCGTTACATTTTTATTACGCCTCTCGCCCCCCCCCCCCCCCGCCCCCCCCCCCTTATCCCGATAATCTCTAGGGAATACCATTTAATTGCGTAGGACGTACTGTTATATATTATTTACAAGGCTGGATATATGAAGTGTACCTCATGGAATAAAACCCCATCGATATTATTTTTTAATTCATTCATTTTTCCGAATGTCTCGTACCCCCTGTGGCATGTCCGTGGGCCCCCAGAGATCCGAGAACCACAGTTTGGGAACGTCTGTTCTAGTGTGTACTCATGCAAATTATAATACCCCCCGTTACTTTCTTATAATATTAAATATTTAAATTTTATAAACTACCGAATCTTATGAGTATACAAACATCATAACGATGTTTGCAACGGAACAATGAAATGTGTACACAGTTTTTCCACAGCTCAACCTACATCTTTACAAATTGGCAAAAAAAACAACATTTTCATGTATAGCTAAAAAACAAAACAAAAACAAGGATATTTGGCCGTGCAAAGGGTATTGTCATAAATACAAACTGCATATCATAAATCAAGTACATGCCATGCCACAGCTCCCTTAGTCTTGTTGGGTAGACACCGTGGCCCATTATTTTATCCATAGGATCCTTCAAAATTCAAAACATTAATTTTGTCATGTGCAAAAAAAATACTTGGCTCTCAGAGAATAAAAATCGTAATTTTTCGGTCGAGACAGATTCAAAATGTGGCTTTAAATTATAACTTCATCGGTATAGTGAACCGTGTGTACTAATTATATGCCGTGTATTAATTAATTAACGTGACAATGTTAATTTAAGCGATGTGTATATGAACTGAACACCGACATTCAGGCACCTAACTTATCTAGAGAGTACTTCAAGATATTGAAAAAGCGATACCTACGCGGAATTTGTTTTTTTATCAGCTCTAGACAATGACTTCAAAAACTTTATAATATTGTAATTTTATTTCGGTATTTAATTCAATAATTAAGAATTAATTCATTATTGAAATTGCAATCGTCACAATTACAATGTTTTACAGTTTTTGTGTTCATATTTCATTGTTTAGCTGATACAAACCCAAATTACGCGTAGACGTCACTTTTAATTTCGTTTTTTACCAACTAGATAATGACCTTAATAAAATATTGTAATTTTATTTCTGTATAATTCAATAATATAGAATGTATTAATTATTGAAATGCGAATCGTATGAATTACAATCAATATTTGACAGGTTTTACATTTATTTATTGTTTAGCCGGTACAAAAATAAATTCCGCGTATAGCGATCACTTTTTCAATTATGTTGAAGCGTTCTCCAAGATATCAATAAAATACTGTTAATTCTGCTAGGGTTGCGATCTACCCGCGTTGCCGTTAATAAAACTAGACGGCCATCTTTAAACTGTTTGTACTCGGCTTTATTTATGCGCTAAGCAGAAGAGATCTACGGCGTTCATGTTGGTGTAGTTCACCATGGGTGTAGTTCGTAAATTCACCGTCTCTGTCAACAACTTTGTTTTGGAACAATTTACGAAAGTACTCTTGCGGA
Organism: Isoperla grammatica; assembly: GCA_945910005.1. NCBI lineage: Eukaryota > Metazoa > Arthropoda > Insecta > Plecoptera > Perlodidae > Isoperla > Isoperla grammatica. Next base: position 19,870,269 of record OX246748.1, read on the forward strand.
CATGAAAGACGGCCGTTTTAACTCCTGCCGTGCACGCAATTATAGATGCCGTTTTTTAAAACAAGTTTTCGCATTTTTCTTCCTCAAGGTGGTACTAATGTTTCTGTTTAAGCTGTGACGCCGGCCTGAGAGCAGTTTTATTTCTTGCTCATGTTTCACGGTTTTCACTTTTCAAGCTATACGTAAATAGTAAATACCGAGAAAATTTTTTCGTTTTTGGTTTTTTCTTTGTTAAATAATATAGTTATAAATCCAATAAGTACATAAGATTATTACAATGCCTTAAACCAAATTGAGTCGCACTAGATAAATAACACAACAATGCCAATGACTATAGCATCGCTTAGGTTGGAATTCATAGTCGGCCCCTACACCTAGGGGCGCCCATTGTTACCAAGGTAACAATTGTTTGCATGTTATTTCCCATAAACAAAACAAATCCATAGCAACAATGGGTGCCCCTAAGTGTAGGGGCCGACTATGAATTCCAACCTATACCGTCGCTTAGATAAGTATGTCATTTTTTTAGGCGAATTGTTTTCATCATGTAAATTATACGTTTCTCACTATCGGGAATGTTTGTTTTAGAATCCCCCCCCCCCCCCCCCCTCCCTACCCGACTAAAGCGCCAAAACATTCCATCTCGGGAATTTCAGTTCTCCATTTTTATCCCCGCACGCTGTCAGGAGGAATATTTTCAGATTTCTTGTGGTTATAGTTTTCACGGCGGTTACGCGATATTTTCAACGACTACACGGGGTGTGAAAATCGTCGAAGGTTTCACTTCGTTAATGTTCAACATGCACGCTAGAGCCGTTTAGGAAGACAATGGGCTGGAAATAAGATAAAATGTGTATAGATGTCGTAGAGTTAGGTTCGGTGATAAGTAATAGAAGTATCTTGGCGAAATCGTTTGCGCTACAAAAAAAATCATTTATTTCGATTCTCGTGTCATTTTTCTCACTCTTTTTTAACATCTTCAATTCAATATCTTACCACGCAATCATGTGTAAATATATATTATAACTTGTGACATCTCCCCCCCCCCCCCCCCCTCTTTCCTTAAATTCTGTCGCCAGTCATTCACTAACTCTTCTGTATCTCTCTCTATGATAGTTTAGTTGAAACATTTACCTACTTAGACGAAATGTTATTGTATTGTGTTGTATTATATTGTTTATTGTACCATAGACATCATTGTATATAACAGTAAAGACAACAGCATGCGGCTAGGGAGGGCAGATTGGTATTGATCACAATGATGATTGACCGTTACATTTTCATATACTTCAACCAGATTATGAATAGTTACGTTTGTAACTATTATTAGTTACTGTTCACCTTGACATATATCTCACATTTTTTCACCACATTGTCCAACAATTTGTTGAAGACAACTTGCGTCATATTGTAGCAATTTAATACGTTTTTCAAGATACCTATTTTACTAGTTTTGAAAACCATTTTGGATCCTTTAGGTCACAGGGGTCATACATGTTGTATTGCAGGCATTATGAAGGTGTGTTTTTGTTTTTGGGGGAGATTTTGTTCCGTATATTTTTTGAAAAGTCATCTTATGGATTACATTAGCAATGCTTTCGTGATAGATTCCATTCTATCGAAAAGCATCATCGTATAATTCTTTTGATATCGCGCATTTTATACATTCAATTTTCGTTCCTTTTTGAAAACCATCTTCATAATCTTGTATCGTACATTTTTTTTTAGCCAATTTGAAAGAGAATTACCTCATTTTTCAACAACGTCTTTCATCGTAGGTCGAACGAGCCCTTTGTTCATCTACCCCGGCCGGCTAAAGAACATGTTTATGCGTTAATAACTTGTCTGAAATGGGCCGAACGAACGCGGAAGGAAACGACCTGAAGCTAATGGCCAGAATATAATGCTTACAATACTCCCCTTTGTCCCGACGATAATATAGAAGGGTAATTACAATTCCTTCATTCATCCCTCTTCTGATCCTTTCTTCTTCTTCTTTTCAATATCTACCTTTCGTTTCATTTCACATGGTTTATCTATAAGGCATTCCTCTCGTGGCGTTTCGGCTCGTTCTCCTTTCCACCTTCGGTAAGCCGAATATATTTTATTCTTCGATCTCCCCCCACCCCCATTACTTTCACCCCTGATATCTCTTTCTCTTCTATCTACAAGAAATATTTCTGTTTCACATGTTTTCTTCCATTAGCCGTCTCTTTTTACCGCCCGGAAGCGGAAGTCGTTTGTTACAGCTGTAGGAGATCTTGTCCTTGTAGGGTCGACCTATCGAATCGCGCATCTTAAATCACTACCGTGTCCCCCCCCCTCTCCCCCCTCCACCCCCCTCCCTTATTAATAGGTGTTCTCGCGCCATGAAACTCTCAAATCCTAAATTGAGATAGAATATTTTACTACCCCACATCATGCAAGTCGACCCGGCTTCTGTTTTCCATTTCCCCATTTATTTCTTTTTTTTTGCAGTTAGTTTTTTTATACCTCGTGCACTTTTCCTTCCTCTATAAGCTTTCCTTTTCATTTATGCAGGTATTTTTCATTGTCTCTTTTTTTACAACTATTATTCATCTTGTTACCGTTTTTCCTCCTTCCCTTCTTTTCTTCTTTTCTTCTCAAAGTTTTTATTGGTTAAATCTCCCCGTCTTTCTTGTGTATAACCCCGACTGAAAAGTGTTGTTGGTTTTGGAAGTTCCCTTCCGGTTACAGCTTGCGTCCGTGATGTATACAAGGGGAAAGGGGCTGCGGGGGCTGCCACCCCCTTCTCTAAAAGGGAAAGCGAGCTTTAATAATTGTCTACAATGAATGTATCGACTTGACTTAAGTTTTTCAGTTAAATAGAAGTATTTTGTATTAGTAAAATACTCTAACAATTCATTATGACCCATTCTAAACAAGTTCACGTGCGGCGTTGTTGTTGTGTATGTGTGTGGGGGGAGGGGGGGTGTTGTTCAAATAGGTTATTTGTTGAGGGAATGTCCGAGGTCTATATTCGGTTTTCTTTAATTTGGTTTTCATCGTTTTAAAGATACCTATCTTATTTTTGGGTAATAGTGTTTATAACTTTGTAAACATTTTAAAATTTTCGTTTATATTTTACCAACATTTTGTGTTGGAACTTTAAACGCCTATAAAAAACGAAAATACATTTTCTTCCTTGCCTTCATGTTTTCTTTTTACATAGTATTTACATAAACGAGCACTTAAAAACAAACCTATAGCCGAAAGAAAGCTTCACACAATTGACAAAGTTTAGCGTTTTTAAAATAAATAATTGCTACACATTAAACACACAAAGTAGCCCTACTCAGACGGTTCATTCGTGGTAAAGTCGTTCCACAACAACCGTGTGAATACTGACGTCATACTTGATCGAGTGCATCGGCCAATCAAATGTCAGTATTTGAAAAAGCCACCCGCTGATTGGCTCAGACAGACTCACACGTACATCTATGACGTCAGCGTCCAGAAAGTTGTCGTGGAACGACTTTACAACGAGTTTAGTCACGGAGAGGAGCATAATAGGCAACACGCGTAAGATTTTTTTTGTTAAACCAAACACTTAGTTTAATGGTATCAGATATAAAAAGTACATTAATGCAAGTCCCAAGTAAAAAAGAAATTTTTAAATAGGTTTAATGTGGTCGCATTTATTGAAGTTTAAACTCGAGAATCTGAAACGCGTACAGGTGGCTGTGACGCAATGATTCTGTAGACGTGGCGTAACAGACCAATCGCTGGGGCGGTGAGCGTACAAAGAACAAAACCATGACGTCAAATCCACTCTACATGGCGGCGGCTCGTTTTTCGCGCCCTTTCATTTATCGTTACTAAACCAATTATTTTGAGGCATCGACTGATTCGTTTTTCAAAATTCGAAGACACAAAATTATTAAATGAGAGACAAGGTTTTTAAAAATTGATTAAAATTTTCATACGCGTGTTCCCTATTATGTCACTGCACTAGTTTCTATTTTGATAGCATGACAAAGGTTTCTATTTAAATGATGCATTTCCTTTACTGCCAGCTGTCGGCGCTTGCCAGGCTAAACGATGCATGTGTGATTTGTTGTCGCTGTAGCTAGCTTTAAACAGGCAACTAGTTACCAGGGGTGTCTAAACTGTACACGTGTATTTCGCGTGTTGACCGTGTGACTAAATTAATTAAATTAGGTGTTTATTTATTGTTTGTCATGAGGGAGGATATAAAATGTGTATTTTATCTTATGTGCATCGTTTTTTTTTTGTATTTTTTATGCTTTATTACAGTTGAAAAAATTTGGTTTACAGAGATTGATGAAGCCCTTTTAATGATGTATTTAATTTTGTATATATCAATAAAAGAAATTATCATTGTTGTTATTAGTAAGTTAATATTAACATTGCGATAGCTCTCTAGCCTTGACATTAGGTTCGTTAATCATCAGAAAGAGCCGACGCTCTTTACATTGACAGATTACGCTATAGAATAAACTAAACTAATCTAAACTAAAGTAAACCAAAAAAAAAAAATAGAAAATTAGTAATGGGTAACAATGCAAAGTCAAGCTTACAGTTTTTACTTAATTGTAGGTTATGATTATTATGTTGATGGTCTAAAGTCTTAAAAATAATGTTATAATATTAATTAAATAGAGTGTACATAGATAATCATAGCTCTCAAATCTAATCGTACAGTTGTAGAATTTTGATGTAATGTATGACCTTCACTATTACCTCGAACATTGGTCCTGTATACTCGTCCTACCTCAACGCGTGTTATATAATGGACTCTGTACTGTATGTAAGTGAGCGAAGAGTGATTACAAGTAGAATTGCTTTTCCTCTCTCCCTGTGTATCTAGACACCGACACGACGCACATTAGTATGCGTGTGCGTGTGAAGCGTGTGTCACATTATTGTTAGTCTGTGCGCGCGAGCGAGCGGTTGTGTGTAGAATAGGGAACACGCGTACGATTTTTTTTGTTAAACCAGTATTAGATACAAAAAGTATATTAATGCAAGTCGCACGTAAAAAATAAATTTGTAAATAGGTTTAATGTGGTCGTATTTATTGAAGTTTAAACTCGGGGATCTGAAACGCGTACAGGTGGCTGTGACGTCATGATTGTGTAGACGTGGTAGAACAGACCAATCGCTGAGGCGGTGAGCGTACGCAGAACAAAACTATGACGTCAAATCCACTCTACATGGCGGCGGCTCGTTTTTTGCGCCCTTTTATTTATCGTTACTAAACCAATTATTTTGAGGCAAAGACTGATCCGTTTTTCAAAATTCAAAGACACAAAATTATTAAATGAGAGACAAGGTATTTAAAAATCGATTAAAATTTTCATACGCGTGTTCCCTATTGTCGCATGATAATCCCCGAGGTTTTGTTGTCTGTTCTCTTCTCGCGCCTGTGAAATGTGTGGCTCTAACAACGTGTTGGGATTCCATTCTACTGATTGTAATGAACGTATATGTAGGCGTACACGTGCGATTTTATATGGTTATCAAAGTCACGATGTAAAAAGTATTTTTTTTTGTACACTCGAGTTGATTGAATTCGTTTTTTTAAATTAAATAGATGTATGTTCGTTTTTGAAACACTCATTTCCTAAAAGCAAATGAAATTAGTGCAAGCTGATGGTATTTTATATGGTTGTCACAGTGTAAAAGCAATATATTTTTGTTCATACTCCTGTTGATTAAATTCGTTATTTAAAATTAAATAGATATATGCGTAGGTTTTTCATTTTGAAAAAAACTGATTTCCTGAAAGCATATTAAATTAATGCAAGCTGATGATATTTTATAGGCCTATGGTTGTCACGATGTAAAAAGTATATATTTTTTTTCACTCTCGAGTTGATTAAAAATAGATATGCGTAGGTGTGTTTTCGTTTTGAAAACATTCATTTTCTAAAAAGCAAATAAAATATAATATGCAAGCTGATGATATTGCTTTTAAAAGAAAAAATCAATACTGATAGAATATTTCAATGCCCAGATAGGCCTAACCATTTGTTTAATGTTGTATAACGATGATTCTCGTTGCTTAACTTTACTATTTCAATAATGAGACTATGAGCTGTCGTAGATAAGATAAAGACACTTACCAAAAACCATGTCTTATGCGGGATTCGAACCCACGTCCCTGAGAGGCATACGATTAGAACCTATGACATACAACCTCAATGAGCTACCGTGAACGGCGAGTTTTGATCAAATCGAAACGTGTAAATTTAGTTTTGATGTTTGTTTCATTATTCATCTTGTACTTTTTAAAAGCCGCAGTATTTCCCACAATAGTACACGGGACACATTACAGACGTGTTTACCTCGTTCTGGGAGCAGAAAAGGCATCCTCGAAGGTACTGGTTTTTCGGAATAGATTATTGTCTAGTTAGGCATGTTTGTTCATGATGTGACGGACAGACGTATGAAGAATTATTGCCTAACCAAGAATATGAAAGCAGTATATCTTTACCAGTTAATAACATTTCTCATAACTTTACATCATAACATGTCCATGATTTAACGCATACAGGTTTTCTGAGAAATGCTATGATTATTATGCGTTAATTAGTTATGCTATGAGCTTAGTATCAGAAGTTCTCATCAAAGCAAGGGTTTGCAGGCATCGTGATCTCGCAATCACTGGTATAAAATGCAAACAAGAAAAATTAATGACCTTACCGTAGCGATTAGTGTGACTTAACGCTCATCTGCTACAAATATGTTTCTACATCACCTAGATCAGAGACAATCTTTTTTAGCATTCATTTTGTCTAAATTTAGCATTGATTGTGTTAAATTTAGCATTTTTTAGCATCTATTTTGTTCTTTTCATCAAAACCTTAAATGTGATTGTGATGTGTCAATTGGAAAACTTGGGTACACATTTTCTAGTCGGTGTTGATTTTTCAACGTCTGGTTTCAACTCTAGTAAAAATGTTATCTATCGTTTATAGTTTCAAGACACCCACTCACCCCCACACAAAACGTGTTTTGCTCAAGGTAAACCTTGATATGTGTGTGTGTGTGTGTGTGTAGACCTAACCTAACTTCTAATTGAAAACAGGAGTTAGTACGTCTATAAATGTTCTTTTAAAGTAAAAAAAGGAAATTGCTTTACAGAGTTTTTTTTTCGTTTCACGTTGGTTGGTATGCGTGCGATCCTTACGGCAACGTGGGGGAGGGGGGGGGGGGCTCTTTATTACCCACATCGTTAGCAATAATGTTAACCCCGCGTAAAGAAATTTACGAGAACAAAGCTTCTACACTTTAATTAGTTCTTAATTATTAATAAGGCGGATTGTCTCCGACAAGGAGTTTCGTACGGAGGCGGGAAGTGTACAGCTGGTACCACGTAGAATGCAACCTGTGATGCAACCTTGTGCAGTCTTAGGTTGGAATTCATAGTCGGCCCCTACAGATGTTCTTGCATTCCCTTTATGAATACCAATACGATTCTATGAAGACGGTCAATAATATCGATATATTTCAATTTTCGATTATCGACGTGAATGTTTTCTATCATCCTCATTCACGTGGTCCAATGATATATTTTTTTCTTACGCAGGTCTGCTCGTCCGCGATTCACCGTAACTCGTTGTGCGCATCTACGTCATCCAGTCCACCGCAGAATCATTCTGTGCGGAGGGGGGACATCTGACATTCCTACTGAGCGAGTGAGCGTCACAAAGTTAGGTGAGGAGTCTTCAACGATGAATTACCAGATGTATACTATATCACTAGATTGGATCATGTGCCTCTCTACTGAGTAGTAGCTATATTATATAGCCTACTTATAACATGGTACCAAGTAGCAACTATTTGAAACCGGTGGCAAGTTTTGCTATATGTACTCTTGTGAGAATCAGGCCCACGGTCGTTTGAATGCATCAGAATTTGAATTTGGAACATTCGAACCGTTCTCAGAGTAGATCGGGTGAAAGGTCAAGAATTTGAACTTTCATGCCCGTTCACGATTCCTGATAGATATTGATTGATGCACAGATTATCAGTATAGAGATGATCAGTAGATGATACCTCTAGATGTTTACCTTTGTTTTGTCTATTAGCCGGCCTAGGCCTAGACGCTTTATCAGTCACTGAAAGAGCTAGAGCTGTATGTCGTGCATTCTCTTCCTTATCATTAGCATCCATAAATTTCACTGACAAGCATTGTTTTAAGTTATTGTTGTGATAAATATTTACACACACCAAACTTTTTCGTCTGCTAGATGGTGTTTTGTCGGTCAAGGTCAGAAAATGTTCTGGGAAACAAGGGAATCTAGATAAGTGCTCACGCATCACTAATTTTAGTCAATATTGCCGCTCTATATAATAATATACAGAATACAGTGTGTAATATAACTAATAATATTTGTTATGTTACACACGCACAAACTGTTTTACTCGGAATATAATAAAACAGTACCAAGGTCACATGGGGGAATTTTCGGGGCAACCATCCTACTCCTTCCTCTTCAGACCGAGTATACAACTCCACGTGTTGAATAGTAAATGTAAAAAAAAAAATGCTTTCGATACTGCGTTGTAAATTCAAATTACGTTGTATCCGCCGTGGAGCTTCAACCGGAATATATGCGCAGTGGCTGTTGGTCGCTTCGTTTCCGACAAGTGTGCGCGGGGTCGCATTCAAATACATGTGTGTTTATTTCGATCGGAAAATTTTCATTACGATCGCCGCGCTTCGTGAAGGATCAGTGTGCGCAGCGTGAAATTTCATCTTAATTGATGCAACTATGTAAGATTTTAAAATCTTTATTAATGTACACTTTAAGTTTTAAAAAAATGTGTCTGTGAACATTTGATGACCATCATTGTTAGTTCCACTCGCTATAAGTTTACTTGTATGGATATTATAATATAAGAATGAAATAGACCTTTTTCAGAATTCATCTAGGACCCTTAGATAGAGCTAATCACGGCCCTCCAGATCTTCAATGACAACAATGCACAACAGTGAAAAATGCTCCTCAACATAACTATCAAGGACCCTTAGATAGAGCGTATTACCGCTTGCTAGATCCATTCTGAAAATCATCTATTGCGTTCCGGGTGGCATCTAAAGCCTGTATTACACGGTTAAACTCTTTCATCCAACTCCTTGAATTCAAGGACAAAGCGCATCAAAAACAGTCAGTATGTAGTCAAATACAACAATAGGAATTATTTATTGATGCGCTTTTGTTCTTGAATTCAAGGAGTTGGATGAAAAAGTTTGACCGTGTAATACAGGCTTTAAAGTATTGCATTGCCCCCCCCCCCCCCCCCCCACCAATAAAACCTGCCTCCATGCCTAGCTGGTTTACATACATCAACCCAGCTGTCATGCACAGCCACCTAGGTTACTAGCTTGATACTATCTCTGGTTGTTTACTACCCCGCTCGCTCCTTGCTACACATCTGGCAGCATTCTCTTTCGTTTCCTGCAGCTCACTATCAAGTTGTTTAGTCTTTACGACCCATCTCATAGATACTATATAATACTATCTTTATTTAGCCAGTGTTGTCGTCGAGTGTGTATGTAGTATATGTTAACACTTTTATCTGATCGGTAGACAAGTTTTATTACTAGAAATCAACACATACGTATACTACATCACGTTTTAACATTACCAAACACGTTTCTTGAAATCATTTTTTATTCTTTGCAGTTGTGTAAACTATCAGATGGTAAAGTGTGTTCATAATAACTACAAATTATTATTTTAAATAGAGTATATAATCTAATGCGTTTGCATACATTTCCATGATTATTTCCGTAACGTATTCATTTCGCAGATCGAAATTGTTTGGTGTTCCGTTGTTGGTTTCATTTTGTGTTTGTCGTTCATAAAAATAAATTTTATCAATTATCATATTTTTAAATTTGTGGACCATTTTTTTCTATTCAAGTTTTCTGATAAGGACTAGTGATAACAAATCTGTGACTACTCGTTTTCAATATTTGATAAAGCCGTGGTTGTGAATATATTTGTTTTGACATAAAAATAAATAAGGGTGGCGCTTCATAAATCGAACTAGCAATTTGTATTGGTTTGGTCTCATCCTTTTCAGTTAAACTGTTTTCACCATGACAACGGCCAATAGAAATACACCAAACTTGGCTTACTTGACTGTTAAATTTAACTGGACATTGAAGTTAGAGGGGTAAATCAATATTTTTTTATTTAGCGTTTGGCCACTGTACAGAATTTTATGGCATTAGCCGCGACCAGAAATCATCCAAGAAAGTATAAAATTAGTAAACAATATACATATGTTTCACTATTTTTTTTTTTTAAGCAAATCTGAAATCTCTTGTACCAGACTGTAGCTGCAAGCACATCATGCTACACGAGGGAACAAGTCTCATTAGAGGGTGAAGAGAAACAAAGAGAAAAACTCATTTCCCCTCTTTCTCTCTCATTCGACCGTTTTGTTTCCTTACTTTTGTATTCGCTTCCCATGATGCACTCGCGCGTCTTATGTTCGTTCGTATAAGAGAAAGGTTTGAAATAATACTTGCGCCATCATCGTCGTCGCAAACGTCCGTGGGGAGGTTTCTTTCTATTGTTTTTCTTTTTTTTCGATACCATTGCATCTTCCCTCAAGATTTTTAGTAGTACCAGCATTGTGCACACTGTAGCCGTGGAGGAAAGAATATGTTTACTCAGCTCGTAATTAATTAGTTTTCGTTGTTTTCAAGTTTTGTAGCGAAATATTCAATTATTTAATGGTTTTATTTTATCAGTAATACTAGTAATATTGAACTGGTATGTATATAACTTAGACCTATCGGATTTTCATGTCGCGTCGTGTGCATTGAATAAATAAATATATTACTTAGCTATTCCCTCGACGTTGAGTTTAAGTCTGTTTATAATTATTTTAAAATTGGATTAAAAAGTGAATTAATAATACAAATGTTGATTTGAATGATTCGGGAAGACAGCGATCTGATAAGAATTGTTATTTAGAGAGAAGAGCAGTAAAGTATATATGTATGCGAGAGTAAACTATGTATATGTACGATTTGGGAATACACGAATACGAGTGTAGATAAGCACTACAGACTCAGATGTGACTGTCACTTCTACAGGATATAGTGTAGGGATGTGTTTTGTTTTCTTTAAAAATATATGTAAATGCCAAATGCAAAAGTTTGTGGTTTGTTCGTGCGTGGAACGTATTATGTATGATTTGCATGTGAGTTGAGTTTATAAAAGAAGTATACACATATACTATTGTATATGCAACATTCATGATAAATAAAAACTTTTCCGTGAAACCGCTGTATATCCACACGTTTTGTTACAGAGTGCTTGTATTGTTTTTCAGAGAACAATACTAACTCGTTATTTTACTATATTTTAAAATAATACATTATATTCTACTGCTTTATACGAATGTATATTTACATTTATGCTTGTATACACGTTAGGGCCGTAACATGTATACCTATTTAGAATGGCAAGTCGACAAATTTTCGCTCATATAATGATGCGTCCGTTATTTATTATTTTTTTCATAGTTGACTTTATGGAATATAACTTTTAACGTAGACTGCGTCATATAAACAAGTTTTATACGGGGCTGCCGGCAATATCCGTCATTTCGTCAAAATTTACTTTTTCACATTATGTCACACAGTATATACAAATTGAACTTTAACCTTTCGTTTCACTCCCGCGCATTATATACCTGTGTGCAACTAGACACCTGTATATTGCGTGGTATTAGTAAAATATTGCTCCCCCCCCCCCCCCCCCCCCCCAATACCAATACCTTTCTGTATCCTGGAAATGCAATAGTCGTGTATATATACATTAGGGCTGCCCAACGATATCGATAATTCGATACGATATCGATAATGGAAAAATAATTCGATATCGATATAGAATTATTATATCGTACATATCGCGATATCGAACTTGCGCCTAATAATAAGCTAATTGTTTAGAAATAAAACGATTACGTCACGTCACGCCAATCACAATATCGCTGTTTTGGGTGGATATTTTAAATTTTGAATAGTATACACACAAATTGACACACATTATAAGACATTTCAAAGTTCAAACATTTATTTACGTATTACGGTAATGTTGTTTATAATAAGTGGCCTCTGGCTGGTCTGGAAATCCTAAAAACACACGAACAAAGTTTCGATATCACCGATATCGATACGTTTCTTGATAAGTTCGATATCACGACACGATATCGATAATTCTTGCCGCGATATCGATATGATCTTTTTTATCGTTGGGCAGCCCTAAATTATACATTATACACTATGGTAAAATATATTAGCATTCTTTGTTGAGGGGCAATTACGGAATTTGATCAATGTATTAATTAGAAAATAGAAACCGAGTCTGTTCGTCTCGTCCTGTATAACGAACTGCGCGGCTCATGAAATCGAGGCAAGGCACAATTAATAATTGCGCATCCGTCTTTCCATCGTGGAATGGGAAAACCCACTCTGTCTGTTATTCCCGTTAATTCTCCAGTCTTATAATCTGGCCTGTTGGAGAGAAGAGGACAGAACCCTTTCAATTTCTTCACTTGGTTGGGCATTAAATGACTTTGTCTTCAATTTCGTGTAGGTTAATTAGCTCTTTTTGTTATTTAATAATGCACGTGGTAAATGTTTTAAGTTAGTGCATGGTGGCGTATTTGTTTTTTGAGAAGAAATACAAAAACAAAAATGTTTTTCTGAAATGAGAATCGAAGTGAAATAATCTATCTATTATACAAATTAAACTCAGTGTAATACATTATGGTACGTTTACAGCTACGCGTTGCGAGCGAAGCGAAGGCGCGAGCTCCAATCAGTGGCCGAGTTTGCGTGAAACTATTAACTTCTTTGCGTGAAATTTGGCCGCTGATTGGAGCTCGCGCCCTCGCTTCGCTCGCAACGCGTAGCTGTAAATCGACTATTATTTGTTAGGTTTATTAATTGAATGGCATATTGTCTCTTTTATTGTCAAATAATTCAGCCTGCTTCTTATTCATTAATTTGTCTTATATTTTGTAATGATTATTCTATTTATTTGTAAGTCTACTGTGATATTGTTGATTTATTAAAAATTATTATTAATTATTTGACTGATTGTAAATATATATGTATGTTGAAAAACTATGTAAATAAGAAAAAATAGGAAAAAATGAAATAACAAATGGTTCCATGTTGCCGCAAACTATTGTTAATATTATCATCATTTTGTCTGGAGTGTGAGTTGGACAATCAACAATGCGAGAACGTTTTTTCGGCACCGTTAGACTTGTTATTGTGATTAATCGTTACTTTTGTAGATAAGTGTAGGTCTACGCTCTCCGGAAAGTTCATAAATCATTTCTTTCTCAACTTTTTCTTCGGTGTTGTTCGAAGAAAGACGTATATAAGACTACGCGCGACGCTCTGGTATAGCAAACGCTCTGTCCCCCGACATTTTTCTTAATGACTACTTGATTAATCATTTAAAATGTGACGTTAGTCTTATTTCTGCTTGCAGGAAGGGTAGCTGCCATGTTGCTGGTATCTGATGAAGTAATCGACAGGAAAAAGAAGACAAGAGGCGATCGGCCACCATTCGTTACGAGTAATACGACGTAGATAAGACACTAACGGAACGCAAAGAAGAAGAAGAAGAAGAAGAAGACTATCAAGAAAAACGCAACGAAAATAAGTACGGAACGTGATGCATTGTGGTCCGGAAAGTTGCGGTAGTGATAATGTTGTGCGTCGCGACGTGAGAATAATAAAAAGACGCCGGGAAAGTTGTTGTGGTGCCGTTGTTGTCTTCTGTGACGAGGAGAAAAATGGCTGCCATTTTGTCGTGTAATTCCCGTTGCGTTTGGAAACACAGCAAATGGCGGACTGACATGAAAATCGATAGATAAACGTGTAGGTATTTAAATTCAAAATTTTATCAGTATGACGTGTTGCGGTGTGTAAATCAATTATCTCTGATACAGGTTTCGTTTTGACGGTTTTTTATCTGAAAATTTCTGTCGAATCCAGGCTAAATATTTTCGGTAAAACTGTTCGGTAATGTGTAAAGAAGCTACATTCATTCCATAGAGCGTCCATTGTCGCTTTAAACCTGTGTTATTCTGCATTTAATACAGTTATATTGTTATCGTCTTCATAATTATTATTCTTCCACCGTGTGCCGTACAATTTAGTAAGTTTATAAGTCGGTGTTTATATAACAAGACAAAGTTACAACAATATTAATAACGAAGTCATCATCGTCATCAGTGTCGATAACGGTAGCCTACTTCTTGTGCAATTGGTGGCCTGGCTGTTATTTGTGTTCTCGTTAACGACACAAGTGTCGTGAGAAAATAGACAAAAGAATCTGTCTCATATTGAGGCATTATTAATAACTTAAAAAAAAAGTGTTGTGGGTGCAAAACATTCTTTAAAGGGAACGTTGCATATTATGGTATGAACAACTGATAATTTTATGTGAAGTTTTATTCATATATTGTATGTTATCAGTTAATGTTAAAACGCCAAAATACGAGTGACTAAAAAACGGGGACAAATTTAGAAACGCAACGATTGGACGTATGAAAGTTTTGAAACCTCGATCCAAATCCGACGAGCGAATAATCGAAGTGCTTCAAAAACTCGATATAAGTCGTTAAAATCCGAGATTACCTTAACGATATTTTTCATTCGAATCGATATTGACAATGAGATAAAATCGAGTAAAATATAATAATATCTTTGAGCGCGAAAGCGCAACGGATTTAATTAATTTCATCCGCCGCGATATCATTTAACCCGTCAACCAGCTCCGATTCTCGAGTGCGAACGAAATTAGTTTTTTTTTTCTTCTAAAAATTAATTTCTCCTTCATAATGAGTGAATCTTCGCCCGCCTGGCATCCGTTGCTAGGCAACGACCGACGCGGTAATGGCGTCCTGCTCAAGAGGGCCGTGCATCTGAACGGGTCGAGAAGGCCGTGGTGTAATGTCAAGATCACCCAGAAGATGGTCAAGAGATCTGTGGGGGCGATGCTGGCGCTCAGTCTCTGCCTCATCTTCTACTATTACCATCTCATCAGTACGCCGCTCTACGGGTGAGTGCAAGCCCTGCTTTAGGGATAATAATTAATAATTTTTCGTAGGATACCTGTTCTAGGGTGCACACCAGCTTTACCTGATGTACCCCTCTTCAGGTGACTAACTAGGTTAGGGTGTTCGGATAGCTGGGAAGGAATGTCCGAGGGCTATAAGTAGGACTCAATCCCAGTATTCACCTTAACGACTGAGGAAAACCTCGGAAAACCCTTCAGTCAGGACTGTCGGTGGCCGGAATTGAACCGGTGACCTCCCGAATTAGAGTCTCGCGTCTTACCGCTGAGCCACCTCTATCGGTTGCTTTATGGATATGTTCTTGGTAGCATAAGACCAGTTTCAGAATACACCTTTATCAGAATTGATCTACGACCTTTAGATAGAGCCAATCACGGCCCTCTAGATCTTCAATGACAACAGTGAATAACTATCAAGGACCCTTAGATAGAGCTAATCATGGCACTCTAGATCTTCAATGACAACAGTGAATAACTATCAAGGACCCTTAGATAGAGCTAATCATGGCACTCTAGATCTTCAATGACAACAATGAATAACTATCAAGGACCCTTAGATAGAGCTAATCACTGCCCTCTAGATCTTCAATGACAACAGGGAATAACTATCAAGGACCCTTAAGCATAGCAAAGCATGAGCGGACGTGAACGTATGTGTGAAAGAATGTTCAATTGACGTGGATTAGATCTGTCAATCATCTTTACCCCTCGCACACTCGACGTGACTCTTCGACCTTGTCACGATCGAGTCGAGGTATCGAATTATCGATTCGCCCGTCACATCATGCTCGATCAATCAATGTAATTGAAAGATGTCACTTTATAGATCGGGTGTCGAGCTGTGCGTGTATAATATGCGAGGTTAAAAGTTGAGAGCGGTTTATTTTTTACGGTGAATTTCAACACAGATAAAGTATTAGTTAATTTCTATGCAGTATATTAACTAGACACTTGTTTAATGAATATGAGCCTGTGAGTTTATTAATATATATTTGATTTTTATTGTTATTAGATATAATTCTCATTTGGAAATATGAACTTAAAATTTGTGTTAATTGCTGCTCCCAAAAAATACCGATAAGAAAACTAAGAAGATTAAATTTGAATTTAAACCCGTTTAAAGAAGAAAGGAATTAAATTAACCCTTTATGTTTTAAAATTTAATGTTGATGCTTGTTTCTGATTTTGGATGTTTTTGATGAGGTCAATAAGTCTATTCAAGCATCCTTTTACTTCGAAATAGGCTTACTTGACCGATATGCGTAACAGACAAAAAGCATTTTACCCTACGAACGTCTACTATAAATGAAGGTGTATACAAGTAAACGTGTATGGTTTTTTTTAAATTACTTTACATCAGTTAGAAACCAACATGGTTTATGAATTTTTTAAAACGTTCAAACTATACATTGTTTCTGATTTTTTAAGAAAACATTTTTAAAAAGGTCTAAATTGTCGTATCTTTATTCATCCTTCTATGACAACTAAGATGTTCAGGAATGTCGCATACTTCGCGACCGCAGAGAACTCCTTCTTTCTCTCCAAGAAGACAAATATCGTCCTGAAGTAAGCTGACAAGTAAACGTATCGTCCAAGCACTAAAGCCAAGTCGACGTCATCCACAGTTGCCAACGTAAACAAGTTATACCAAGTGGGGTAAATATAGATAACCGGACGTTGAAATATCTTCGTTTAATCCCCGAATTAAACTGTGTTTACATACGCGTTAAACTTTTAACGACAGACACAGTTTTTGACGTGTGTTTATATTATATATCCGCATCCGCGGAAAATGTGTGAAAACTGAGGAAATTGCTTTTCCCTCGTAAGGAAATCGCGAGGGTCATTTTCTGCAAGCACAAGTCCAGTTTCCCGAAGTTCTTTTAGTTAGGGTGGATATTGATGTTTTCCAGATGAGTGAACATTAAAACATAAATTATGCTTCTTGAGTTGGAATTAATGAAACACGTTAGATCCGTGGGTCACCGCGTGTGTGACGTCATTATGAGGGGAGGGAGGGGGGGGGGGGGGGGGGGGGGAAGGGGTTGGGTCCACGTGTCAACCTACCCTATAGAATTCGCGATTTCTCTCTACGTTGAATTTGCTTTAAAATAATAAATGTCATTCTATAGGGAATTTAATTTCCTTTCTTATTAATGTTCCTCTGTAATGTTACCATTGTTTTCAAATTAACTTATATGGTTGCGTAAACGGTGTACTGCGACAACACAATACAACAGTTTAATAAGTTGAATAATTAAAAAAAAAAAAAAAAACGGTAATATTGATTGGAACAGAGAAATATTCGTCTAAGACAGAGAATGACATTCTCTTTGGAATGGTGTATTTTTTAGTTTACGTTTTGACGATTTTGAATGTCTTTGACGATGTGGACGCTCGATGAGGACGAAGGACAATTTAGGCTAAACCCATCGTTGTCCCGCGTGGGATTCGAACCCCGGTCCCTCGTGCCACGCACAGACGTCAAAATCAAGTTAACGAACTCCGTCGTGGAACCACTTCACAGGGTAGTGCACAGATGAGCGGATAAATCTGTCCGCGACCCTCTTCGCGACCCGCTTTCATCATCGTAACGCGGCGTTTAGCTCTCGTTAAGCTGTCCATACCCACTCGGCCAGTGACGCCGACGCCGGCCGGAGATCGCCGACCAACTCACCCACCCACGTGACGCTAGAGGTGAAACTTTTACAACTTCCTGTGATGCAGCAAGTTAATGGAGACGCTTTCCGCAGTTCGGACTCCGTGTGGGAATAGCGGCGCGCGGGCTGGGTCGACCCCCACTTGCAATTATGTGCTCGGCTCGGCTAGAGTTACCAACCCCAGCATAACTAGTCTCATATTGACGATGTTGCCGAGTCCGCCGCAGTACCAACTTAATTTTCTACTTCTCTAGTTCCTAACGGCCACTTGAAACGGGTCCGTTAGTGATAATTTACGGCTGTATATTGGTACGTTACCTGCAGTGGATTAAGTGTAGGTATGCACTATTGCTGTGCAATGTAGACAAAGGAGGTACGCCAGGGGGTCTGGGGGATGCGTCCCCCAGTTTTGCCCACCAGGGAATTTTGTTAGGGTGTTTTGTCCCGAACACGTTTAACTTTGAACAGTAATTGAGGGTTGAGGACCCGAGCTAAAATAATACTTTTATGGTGGAAAAACAAAAATTGAAACATTTACTTCATAAAAAACATTAGTTGAGCCCAAAACGTTCAACATATAATTCGCCAGTATGCATAACATCGATAAAAATTAGTGCCGGTATGGCATACCGTCAGTAAGTTTGGAAACGGTATGCATACCGACTCATAACGCCCCTTTTTAACCACTGGTTACCTGGAAATAACAAACACAGTGACCATGACTAATGACGCTTCTTCGCCTTTATTTCGCCTCTACGAATGTGTAAATGAACGCCAGGTATATGTTGACTTTCATTGAAACAGCGGGAATGAACGTGGGATCTGATTTTGGCATTGATCATAAAAATAACAATTACAAAATATTAACGGTTTTAAACTCGTTATAGTTGTTAGCTGAAACAAAACCAAATTCCGCGTAGAGATCACTTTTTCAATATCTTGAAGAAGCGTTTTTAAGATATCGTAATCTTGATTGCATCGTAGCGTAAATATATTGCGAGATGTAGACTACCCATTGACATTAATGATTCACATCCCCCCCGGTATTCAACTATATTAGTCGCATTACTAAAACCACGCCAAGTTATATTGTTTGTTTTTTTTTGTTTTTTTTTCTACTAATATTTTGAGAACGCTATACACAATATCATTCACCTCGAGACTAATGTTAATTACCCTGCGTAGTTAGTTTGATGGGTAACGATCAAAGATGGCGGATCCATTAGAGAAGTGATTGTCGCTATATACCGTGGACAGGCCCGCTTCTATATTATATTCTATACAGTGCGTTGCGTCCATTTCGTCAATGTCGCTATTGATGTGAAACCATTATCACCACCTCAAATGTGTGGAGTGGCGACTAAAAGGGTGAGAGAGGGGAGGGGTAACCCCCCCCCCCCCCACCCACCCCCCGGGCCTAATGACGAACGTGTACACAAAACTCGTTTTTCCCGATGGCGAAGACACTTCGTTCTATCAAGATATCGTATTGCTGGCTGGCTGGCACTCTGTTTTTAACGACGCAAAAAAAAAATGGGAGGAAAAGTAGCAAATATTATAGCTAATGTTTTGTTTTGTGATTTAACAACAAAATATAAATTTCTTGGGATTCCAGTTTTAATGTAGTTTTTATTAAGTGTACTATTAGTTTTTTTGTTTGTTACGTTTTTGTAATGATTGTGGTTACGTTAGGTGATTAATGACTAGATCACTCTGTGATATGATTTGAGAAGTTGAGCGAGCGCATAGCTAAAATGCGCTTCCTAGCGTGAAAACTAGTCCCTAGAGCCAAGGAATACTTGGACGATATTTATTATTTATTTAATGTCTATCCTATTCAGTTATAAAAACTGATTTACAAAGGAGGACCTTAAATAAAACTAAGCTGTGCAAACAATTAATATAATGAAATCATAAATAACAATAACAACAAAAACAAAACTAAATAAAATAAAAATCAAGAACAAGAAAAAATAATTGAGAAATGAAATAAAATGAAATGAAGTGGAAATTCAACATATTAAATAATAAACATAAGAGTATGCAAATAAGGAAAAAACTTGAAGAGAAAAAAAAATGTGGAAAAAAACATAAAACTTACAATACATAGTACTCGTTGTAGCGGCCATGTTAGATCGTCGTGACGTCATTATAATTCGTCTGTGAGGGAGCGAATTTGGCGCGTACGACGAATGAAGGGAGGGGGTGTATAGGTGGGTGCGTGGAGCAACATTTCGTAAAAACTAAGTAAGTTTAACCACACCACCGTGCACGCAAACAAATCGAGATTCTCTATACCATAATTCGAATCTCGTTAGTGTTTTTCTGTTGGCCATGTTAATATTCTCAGTGAATTTCACGCCACGGAACCAAGCCTAGCAACTCGGTTCCCGTCTCGTTGGCCGCCATTTTATTTATTTTATTTATTTATTTATTTATTTATTTATTTATTTAATGTCTATCCTATTCAGTTATAAAAACTGATTTACAAATGATGACCTTACTGATTTACAAAGGAGGACCTTGTTTCTTTAGTTACGTCATTTATAGTACTACTAGTGCTTACTCAAACGTTGTTAGAAAAAAGTTAAAAATTGCTAAGTCCAATAGTATACTAACTTGATTTTCAACTTCTCTAGTTCCTACTTGAAACAGGTCCAGTAGTGATAGTTAAGTCCAAGTGTTGTGTACCTGAAACTTTCTAACACTGCGGACATGACAAATGAGGCTATGTGTACTCTATACTATAAGCAGATGGCATACTGTACGAATGTGTGAAAGAACACCAGGGCCTGGATTCACAAAGATGCGTAACTCTAAGTTGTCCTAAGTTAGGCAAATCCTAGCTAGATAAATCAAGATAAATCATGTCTAGGTATTAATACACATTCACAAATCTAATATTATTAGTTAAATTGTTCATATTTTACTATATTTTATCTTTATAACATAGCAGAACGACATATTGGTGATTTATATCATTAAGATTTGCCTAAACTAGGACGTCTTAGCACTTAGGCACCTTTGTGAATCTGGGCCCAGGAATCTATTGATTTTCGTTAAAACAGCGTGCATGAAAGGGCAGTAGATATAGGATATGAGTTCGGTATGATACTAATGTCCACGCCTCACTTCAATAATCTTTCAAATACTGACGACTCACCAATATTTCAAAATTATTTTTTCTTGTATGCGATAAAATCGCAACACATTAAATAACATTAATTACAGAAGTTATTAGACATGTGTGTGTTGTTTGTATGTTGTTCGCTATTAGAACGTCGTATGGTCTTGCAAATATATTACTCCGAGATAAAGCTGCATTAAATAATAGGAAACTAAAATCAGTTGGCGCCTTACTTGTATTTGTAATTAAGGGTGCCCCTTGCACAGATTTATGAATAATAGTTGTAAGTACTGTACTATACCAAAACAAAACCTAGCTTTATTCAAATACCTTACACATTTCATTCAGTTTATTAATTTTGCTTTTCTAAGAACACAAAAGTATTGTAGATATAGGGCGCACGCTTGTCGTTTGAATCAATATAGCCTAGCCGGTAATTATGGGTCAAATGACAAACCAGCATAGTTTAGTTCTGTTTCTTTATATAATGTACACAATGTTAAACATATTGCGCTTTAGATAATATGTAAATAATGTACCCACTCAGTATCTACATTGCATTAATATCGGCACTCAACAGTCAATTTAACTTTTGGCGGCAAAACAACTCACCACGAAGTGCGCGCTCTTTTTTTTTCACCCAGACCATAGCTCGATTAGTTTGCGAGGTTGTTTTGTTTTTGGCCACGGTGTGATCAACTCATTAGATAAAGTGGGCAAACGCGGGTAAACCTGGCAACGGTGTGATTAACTCATTAGATAAAGTGGGCAAACGTGGGTAAAACTGGCAACGCTGCGGGTGGCTGATTTATTCCCTATGTGCAACACGACCGAGACACCACTGTGCAAATGTAATATATTAGGGTGATTGATGAAAGATGATGATGATGATGATGATGAAGAAGGGAGGAGGGAAAATCTAGTACCGGCACGTAGCCTACTCCTGTAGCCATAGAAAGTAACAAAATGTAAACAATTACTCAAATAACTATGTAGGCACGTTCAAATTATTTTTATATTATGAATACCCTTTCGAGATACTTACTGCAAAGCAAAATACGTAGCAAAGAAAAGAAAAAAAAGAAAAAAAAAAGAAAAACATATATGGAGCACAGAAATTAAAAATACAAACAATTTAAGAAATACAAGGTACAAAACATTGTTAACGTGGCCATGCATCCTAACTCTAGTTGAGTTCATTCCCTGAATCTATTAGAAACCAATATCGTAGTGATCTCTATCTATGCCGATAGAAGTACATGTGTACGCATTCAACTCAAGGTCACTTCACGCCCCTCAGCCGGAGGACAACAAGCATGTAAACGCCACCGAATCCTATTGCAATGAACTAGCGCGCGTGAAGTGGCCGTCTCTCTCTACGTCAGAACCCGACCACTTTCGCCTCGCCAAGACTACGCTGTCGAGCTATACTCGGCTCGACATCGCTCGGACAAGCTCGGCATCGTGCACGTGACTCGGCGACGGAAAGTTATAGACCTCACCGCCGCGTAGCGAACATACCATTATACACAAAGTTTGTGTGTGTTTGTTTCATTGTTTTAGTTGTGTTGTGTGCGTGCGTGCCTAACGGGTCAAACGACCGACTGAACGTTGTGTGGTAGTGGACGAGATTGTGAGTCTGATGTTGTCGAGTATTTGTTATTGTTTTTCTGGTATACGTCTGTTTTCTATATTAGTTCAGTCCAGCTATTCGAGATGATTGTATGATAGGTTGCATGCATACATAGACATTACAAGGACTTTAATTAATTGTAGCCGTAACATTTAATGAATAGGCTACTACACTGTGTATTTCAAGAAATGTCACGACGAATTCTCTCGCAAGTGAGTTTCCAATATCGATTAATCGATGCGACTTTTAGGCCAGGCCGACTTTTCTCACGTGAAATCTCTGTGCCATTGATTAAACCGGGCTCTACCCCCCCCCCCCCCCCCCCCGAGAGACATTTCATCCTTTAAGGGACTGCGACTGTAATCCCCTAACGTTACGTTCCTAATCCCTCACCTACAAGCTACTTAAAGTGTCCGTGTGCCAATGTAAGATAGCGCGGAAGACGACTGAGATAAGGAAGGAAAGCTCGCTCTGTAAAGTAGGAAATATCTACACGCTGCGATATGTGACATTTGGCAACAGTGGCGTAGGAACAAGAGTCCCGGGCCACCACGAAGATTAGGGACCGTCGAAGCGCCAAACTTAGTTATATTTTGAGTCATAAAATCAACTTATTTAAAAAAGTAATACAATACAATGCAATACATCCAGTGGTGTATTTATAAAATATAAAGTGCCTAGGCAGTAGAATTTATTTGTGGACAGGTGGGGTGGGAGAGGGGGGGGGGGGGCGATGGCGATTTTTTAAGTTACGGGAAAAAGATTTTACAGAAATTAAACCTGAATACGTGAAGACGTTGAGATAACATATTTTTTTCAATTAGAAATATTGTGATTACTTCATAGGTTCTTGAAATTTAAACAACAGTACTGTGAAAAAGAGCCTAGGCTAGCCTAGCCTCCAAATAAAAGTGTCTAGGCGGCCCCTTAACCTGCCTAGGCTCGAATACACCACTGAATACATCTTTATTTTGTAAATAACATAAAAGGCGAGGTTCAATTACAAGTCTTTTTGAAGGAGTGATATATTTAATATACTTTATTGATTAATACCTACATTAATACAAATATTTACTAGAACTGACCCCCCCCCCCCCCAGTGAGTCTGTCGCACATTTTGACACGGCTACATCCAATACTATTCATAGGTTGCACGTACGTCACATCTTAGCGCGTGGCGGCCACATTTGTGATCAAACTTTGACGTTACCATGGAGAAACAATTAAAGGCTGTTGTGGTAGAACACGGAAATTCTTAGTTCTTTTAATTCTGTCTGTTTTTGAGATAAAATTGGTATGTGTGTTAATATTTTATTTCTTTATTACTTATGTTAACTTTTTAAGTTCTAAATTAAACTTATTTATTAAATTTCAATAGTATTTACCAATGATCTAGGATTGGTCCTGCTCAATTGTGTCGCAATCATGGCCGCTGTGACGTCACGTGGGAACTATGAATACTTGCTATTACTCATCATTACTCTTCGAAGGAGGGAGATATATATATTCCAATTTCAACTTCATTATCAAAAGTCAATGTTACGTCATACTTGGTTCTGTGTAATATATATATATATATATATATATATACACAAGTCTGTACTGCATCATTCCATGGCAATATCTTCCAGCCAGAGTAACTTCTTCCTCCTTGTCACCGCATCTGTGATATCCTTAAATTTATCGACGGGAAATTGAAAACGAAATACAAAAATAAAAATCAAAATATCCTATCGCAAATCCAACTGAATCTTGTGGGACGCTCTGTCACGTACTTAACCTACTTCTAGATGGTATCGCCCCCCCCCCCTCCCCTCCCCACGTTCCATTTATTCAAGTTTAAATCTCCAAGGTTTAATAAAGCTATGAATCTTGTTCGTATCTGTGACAACCGGCCGGAAAAGATCTTTGCTATAAATATATAGAGGCTACAGAGTTTTATGGGCTTTGTGGTTTGCGCTTACGAGGGTGAAATACTCGAGGTTCGTATAAAAGTTGGTGCACGAAGAACTGAACAAGTGTATTAGAATGTGACATTAATGTTATATATGTACCGTACTCGACATTGTTTTTTGTTGTCAATTGAATAAAGATTGAGTGAACCGCGAGACAATAGTTCATCATACGACCTCTTTTCATGTTTGGGACATATCTTAAGGGTGTAAAGAAAAAAAAATATATGTATGAAAAATCTACCCTTATAGTTGCAGAGATATTTCGATTTGTTTATGAATGACCTCATCTCGCCACGGGCTCACGCACGCACGCCGGACCTCCGACAGGCAACCGGCAACGTGTGAATGATTTATTTATGTATTTATTTATTTATTCATTTATTTATTTATTTATTTATTTATATATTTATTTATTTATTTATTTATTTATTTATTTATTTATTTATTTATTTATTTATTTATTTATTTATTTATTTATTTATTTATTTATTTATTTATTTATTTATTTATTTATTTATTTATTTATTTATTTATTTATTTATTTATTTATTTATTTATTTATTTATTTATTTATTTATTTATTTATTTATTTATTTATTTATTTATTTATTTATTTATTTATTTATTTATTTATTTATTTATTTATTTATTTATTTATTTATTTATTTATTTATTTATTTATTTATTTATTTATTTATTTATTTATTTATTTATTTATTTATTTATTTATTTATTTATTTATTTATTTATTTATTTATTTATTTATTTATTTATTTATTTATTTATTTATTTATTTATTTATTTATTTATTTATGTATTTATTTATTTATATATTCATTCATTCATGTATTTATTTATTTATTTACATATATAAAAATACTTTGATCAATTATTGGATTGTTTCCCCACTCCCCACTCCCCATGTTTCATATTTTATTCCATGCACACAAGCAATAAAAACCTCGCACATTATATATAGCTATGTCTTCATTGAAACACGGCCGAATTAACGTCCTATACATTACAAACACACACACACATTATAACCGTGCTAATTTCACTGCTCTACAGTCGCATTGTCTACCCGGCAAGACGGGAGTGTAGCCAAACCACCCCCCACCCCCCCACCCCCACTGTGGGGGGTGCCAGTTCTGCGGTGTCATAACGCATGCAAACCGTCACTGTTTTTGGCACGGCCCACAATCGAATAAATTCTACTCTCCGTATGTGAGTGTCTGTGTGTGTATGTCTGTGTGTGTGCATCAGTTAATTTCCTCTGTGCAGTTAATTATTTTGCCTTTTATATCATACGGCGCCCCGAGTCCTCGTTACATTGTGGGGGGGGGGGGGGGGGGGGGGGGGGGCGTGTTCGCTTAGTAGCTGGAGTCGCGGAGCTGTTTCCCAGCGTGATATGTGGTGGTGTTGTACATATTACGAGATTATTACTTTTTAGTTTATTTGGCAGGGTGGGCAAGACAGCTCCCGTAACTTGGCGCTAGAACATAAATCATATACATTCAGGCGTTAATACAGTCACAAACATATACCCACCCACCCTCATATACATACATAGTCAAGTGTATAAGGAAATAAATAATATTGTTGGATTCAATTTTAGATCACCCGCGTGCGGGTAAAAAAAAAAAGCTATACGATATGAACGCGATTCCCATGCATGCATACATTAATACAGTGAAGTGTACGGTAACAAAAAAGCAATGTTGGTTTCAATATTATAACCATGCTTGCGAAAAATGCTACGATATGACAGCAGGAAACCTGTGAATTATGTGATATTCCAATACAAGAGGAAATGCAAATTGACCGCTAGAGATTAGATTGGGACAATTCAGGAAGATAACTCCGACAAGAGAGTGGTTGCAACGATGATGTACACATCATTGCCGGCGGATCATGTCTGTCCCGACGCAGCATAAATAAATAAAATAAAAATAAATTCTTATATTTAGAGTCTACCCATTCAGTATTAAAACTGATTTTCAGTGGGGGACTTTAATTATTTAAAGCAACTAAACCAACCCTGTGGGTTCCGAACACCATCGACGAGTGAGCGATAACCAATCAAAGATCGATATACGAAGCAACATTGAAATATCTAAAACCTTTCTGACTGTGTATAGTTGCCGAATATGACTAATAATTAGACACAAACACTGTTTAAAAAAAAAAATAAAATAAGAGTAATATTTCAACTCCACTTGGAGCCTCCAAACAAAATGACTGAAAAAAATAACAAGAGCCATAACAAAATGTATAAAAGACCGAAGCGACCCCTCGAGACGACATAAGTTACAGTCGGAATATATGCGCAGCGACTGCCGGTCGCTTCGTTTCCGACAAGTGTGCGCGGGGTCGCATATTGAAATACATGTATTTAATTCGATCGGAAAAATTTCCTACCGCGCCGCGCTTCGCGACGGATAAGTGTGCGCTTCGTGACGGATACGTGTGCGCTTCGCGATGGATATGTGTGCGCTTCACTACGGATAAGTGTGCGCTTCGTGACGGATAAGTGTGCGCTTCGTGACGGATAAGTGTGCGCTTCGCGATGGATATGTGTGCGCTTCACTACGGATAAGTGTGCGCTTCGTGACGGATAAGTGTGCGCTTCGTGTCGGATAAGTGTGCGCTTCGCGATGGATAAGTGTGCGCTTCGTGACGGATAAGTGTGCGCGGACCTTTTCGGTGGATTGCGACGATACACGATCCTTCGACATTCCGATCATTATTTGTCTCGGGGTTTAGCAATATGCAGTTTAGTGTGAGTAACCTCATATCAATACATACTGACGTGGTATGTGGAGAGGGTTTTCGATTTGATGGCTGTCAAATCATACGAACAACATATTTCATAGTTTATAGATTAGCGGGGGTAATATATTGTTGTCTGCCAAATAGTTACACAAGAGAAAAACGAATGTTGACGGAGTGCATAGCATAGCATGTTCAGTGGTTTGATGTATACGGACAGTGTGATTCTGAACATGATGTAATCCGTCAAACTGAAGCGAAAAATGTTTCTATTTTGTTTAAAATATCATACAGAAAAGTAGCAATTTATTTAGTTTAGAGTCCATACTATGATCGTGGGAAAGTATACTACAGCTACCTTGTGAATGCCGAAGTAGTCATAAATGAGCGAATCGGAGCCAATCAGCGGATGATTTTTTCAAATGCGGACATTTGGTTGGCCAATGCCTCACTCCATTTTATGACGATGGCATTTGTTGTCGAGATAAACAATTCGCGTACCTATGTACACAAAATTACACATACATTAACTTTTCAGACTAAGCATTCGTTATGTGGATAAAGAAATGCTGAAACATTAGCACACATTTACAAATGAAAAAAATGTGTAAAAACAGTGTCCGCTCTTTGTTTATCAAAATAATTTATATAACGAGTGATAATTTTTGTAACTGAATAGGAAGGACATAAAATAAATAAATTAAGTGATATTGAGGCAATTACACGAACAAAAATGTGTATGTTATTAAACGTTTTCCTTTCATTAAACCCAACGTTCGTGGCTATCGAAGAGATCTAGATAGATCAGACGGGTTCATATTTTTCACACGTGACGTCACAGCGGTCATGAAGGTGAGCGGTTATGATTTTTATTATTGTATAAAGACAGTTTTTTGAATTAAATACACATAATTATCAATTAAAAATAAAAATCACAAATAACAAAACAAATCAAATATTATTTCAAAAACACTCCTAATCGCAAAGAAATTTTATGTTTTATTTCTTATTGGCTTCAACTGTTCCTCCGTGGCAACAGACATATCACCAAGATGGTCACCATCCTCATAATTACTGGAAACCATCATGTTTCTGGTTCCTACCATCACGGATCACCGAGCCTATCTCATCACGATAACTCTATCTATCCACCCACCCACACCACATGTGATCGCCGACTCGTCGTTGCAGCCAACAACAACAATATACAGATATATGCATCCCTCGGTCGCGTTTCGTCCGTCCAATAAATATATGGCTTATGTGACAGCATTATGCAGCTATACGATGTGATATTTCGATAGCGTGAATTAATGTTTCGGACGCTGTTGTGTATTTCATTGGCGCGCGCGAGTTGATTGAGCGAGCGAAGCGTCATCATTCGACTTGCAAGGATGTGTGCATGATACATAATAAATATTGGTCGAAGGATAATACTGTGTTTCGCTAAAGTAGTGTACAATTTACTTACTCCCACTGCCCTCGAGACAAACAAACACCCCAGTCCCACCAGCACTCTACATGTTGAGTTTTCAAGATGCGCTTTTCAGCCTATTACTATTAACAAAATTACTACTATAGAAAATATATCTATTCAATATATTAAATAAAATCGACGTTGTATAAAAAGTAAAAGTTGTTAGTTTTTATTTATATTTTGATTCTTTGAAGTTATCGATAACAGGGGGGGGCTATTCCTGAAAGTTGTGACGGTGGCAATAGTAACTTTATGTGATCTCTACGTGGTGATTGGCTGATGGAATGTTTTCTACCGGGTCCGCCACAGGAATCAGCCAATAACAAGTGACAACCACGTATAGATATCACTTAAAGTGAGTATTGACAACTTTCAAGAATAGCCAGCCTCCCAGGTCAAACACATTTTGATATAGAAGTGAGACGAACCGAACTCGGTACCGGCACGTAGCATGCTCCTATCGATTATCTACAGTGGTGTTGTGCGATGGGTAGAGATACGTTATTTTAGCGTTTTAGGTTTTAGATGCTAAATTGGTCATTTATTTATTGGTTTTATTTTTGAAAACGCCACAAAATGCTAATTTTACAAAAGATAATGTGTTCCCATTCCTATTGAGATTTAGTAATGACCTGCATTTTAACCCCTTAAGAAGTTAAAAGTTACAAGTTACAACTGAATTGATTTTGACTAGTATATGCACATACTTTTTCATTATAAGTGCCAGAAACTCCCTGATATACAAGGTTTTGACAGAAAGAAAAATATAAATGCTACAAAATGCTAAATTTAAAATAATTAATGTTAAATTTAGAGAAAATTTTTGCTAAAAAGACGTATCTCTAGCGATGGGTGTGATAAGCGAGTATATCTATATATATATATATATGATAATCATTGCAACCGCTCATATGATATGCTACGCACACTCGCATCATATACACCAGCTGTACAATACATTAGCTGCACATTCACCATGGGTCGCAGTGAGTGAACGTATCGCCACATGTGGACAACATTTAATTAACATACTTATAGCGTTTAATCGAACGATTAGGTCTCTTGAAATGCGCGCCATAAAATCATTCTTCCTGTCGTTAAATCGCCCGTAAATCCGGCCGGTGTGTTTCCAACACATGCAGTCATTTGGCTCGGCTTGGCATGCATACATAGCATTGCGGAGAGTGGAGCGCGGACCGCTTTAGAGTTAATCTAAATGGCGCGCAGCTTCAATAAGTGACTGATAAATTAGATGGCCAATTGACCTATAGCGATGCGGAATGCGAAATGTTTGCCACTTCTCTAAACTAGCCACGTGAATTGTTGGTTGGTTGGTTGGCGGGCGAGCGATGTAGAGTTTATTGGATTGTATCATGAGATCTACAGAAAATGTTTGGAAAACAAACTGTGTGTAAAGACATGTATTTACACTATACAGGCGTAGGCCTATATACTGGCGACGCCGTAAGAAGCGAGGTGTCCCCTAAAATTCTGAGAAGAGACGGTCGCTCCACACGGTCTATTTCAACGGTATTCAACTCGAGATTGCCCGATAGCTGCATTGTTATTCTCCACTGTATTGACTGCACCAACCGTGAACGGAATGCGACCCCATCACGTCTGACAACATGCGGACGATATTATCACTACAATATACCTGAGGCAGGAGAACGAGATGCAACTAGATTTAGGTTGGTAGTTGTCACACGCGTCACTTCACTATTACATAATCCGTGACGACACCTTGCAAGTTAACGCGACGTGACTATAGCAACAAAGACGTTCGTTTTGACGTTCGAAACATTAACATTTGAACTGCATTACTGTAAATACTGAAAAGTTTTGCGAATCTTTTATTTTTATAGTTGGTTATCTTACGCGTCCCGGTTACACGAATGCCTAAATCCAATCCGACTATCGATAGATCGCCGAAAGAAAGTATAGAGAGTTATGAACTTTCTTGGCTCTCTAACTACTAAGTAGGCCTACTAACTAAAGTGTATTGCAATGAATCTGTGGTCCTAGGATCCCGCGCCCTCCTTCCCCTACCTCACTCCATACATCGAATCGCCGGGTAGTACCACTACCCCTCGCAGCTGGCCTGAGCTGGCGATTCAAGGTATGGAGTGAGGTAGGGGAAGGTGGGCGGGATCCTAGGACCACAGATTCATTGCAATACACTATAGACTAGTCTAGTCTGGCTGCAATCTTGTCCGAACCAGACGAGTTCCTCGTTAGAGGTGTTATCTGATTCTCAGTCAACTTCAACTTCATCTCCCCCCCCCCCCTTCCTCCCCCCCCTCCCTTATATGCGACGTCTTCTTCAGAGCGCTAGCTGATCAATGTTCACGGAACTCTGCCGGGGTCACCCAGCTGTTGTCGAAACTGACCTTACTCACAGCAGCCAGCGAGGCGAGAAGGAAGAGGAGGCCAACACCCGATTAGCATTGACATCAGCTGGGAATACGCGGAGAGATAATGTATTTGTTTGTACCCGGTACAGTCTGTCGCAAGAGCTCAGACAGCCGTTGTGTTGATTCAATTTTAAATTCAAATATGTTCTACTGTTCGATTTTTTTGTTTTACCAACGGACAATCGTGACCTTGAACTGACCTTTCTTCTGGCGTGCGTCTTCGTCTGCAAAGTTTTGCGTGTTTTTTTGTATGTTAGTTTATAGGAAAAAGTTTTAATATTCCGGTTTATACATGCACTTTGCACAGCACTGTATGTCCCGCTTCCAGATGACGCTTTACATATAGGCTACAACAGAGGTTGGTGGATGGGGGGGGGGGGGGAGGGGGGAGGGAGGGGTTAAATTACCTCTATTTTCGGTTCACCCCTGTTGGGTGGAAACCGATTTCGATGTCACTTAACCCTGATTTTACACTTTTAAGTGTTGTGTATTTTTGTATACATAAAGATTTAGAGGACTGTGATGAGAATCCATACAAAGGATACGTGATAGTTTTTAAGATGTTCGATCGACCTTGTCTGAGTTGTCGGAAGTGATGTCATCTTTAGTGCCTGTCTGGAATGCGAGGTTCGCTAGACGAATCAGGAAGTCGAAACTGCTGTTCGGTGTCTGTAAGGCATAGTTTCTAGGATTTCTATCTGTTGATATATGAGAGATAACAATGCTTGAATGACGGAACGTTTACGGGCCATATTTTCTCAAGAACGTCAAGTTTCTTATTGACCAAAGAAATCTGTCGGTTGTTCTAAAAACTTCAAATTTCGCATCTAAATAATCTCAGACTTGATAATCTCGGATAAGTTATATACAATATTGTTCCAACCAACAAAAGATTCGTGGTGTCTTCTAGTTGGCGCCATGTTTCTTGGAGTAAATCTCTGAAGAATGGTTAATCTCGAGGCTAAACTAAAAGTTTGTTGAAACTCGGCGCCTTAAAAATAGAAACTTTCTTTAAATTCTCTCAAATTAACGTAAACTTCCCGCAAATATTTACGCTACGCTAATAGACGCATGAAAGAAATACAATACTCGTCCCGTTCGTTTGGCGATCCCGATAAGTTCAGGAATAGCTCGATCACGATCACACTCCCTCCCAATAATAAACATACGCGCTTGCATTGGTGAACCAGTGATAATGTAAACCTGTTGAATACTTTGATTTATTTTATTATTGCTAGTTCGTATTATTACGTCGGCTGATTCGGATCCATCACACATAATACGGGGCCGTCATATATCTTGAGTCTAGTTGTGTGGGGGGGGGGGGGGGGGGCGTTCAGGTGGAAAAGAGGGCCGGCATGAAAGAGAATGAGAAGAGAGAAGCAGACAAAAACGTTTAAAAAAAGTGAGCAAGACTTCTTTCTATATATATATATACAGAATTAGCAAAAGAAAAGTTGAGGAAGTGAGCAAAAGGATGATTGAATATAGGCACGAGAGTCCTCTTTGCCGACCGGAAAGAGATTGGATGAAAGAGATGGGATGGGAGTATAGAAAGGTGATGACCTCCTTTTGTCCCCTCTTATACACGACTGGCAGAGTCCCCCTGGGTCAAATTCTACCCCGGCATGCACCTATCTACAAGCTAGCTAGATAGAGAAGTACATGTCATTGTGGACGTAGTAGATACTTATAATGTAATAGCCCTTAAACATTCCACCCTTTCAATCCTCCCACACTAAAGTCACCTGAAGAGGGACAAGTTGTCCCTAGTAAGATTTCGCACGAAACATTATTTAATTATGAACCGTTATATTTATGTATGTAATTAATGTGATTTACACGTAGAACTGATCATTGTACTTTCAGAACTACACAAAATGTGCGGAGTTGCACGTTAAATTCTCAATAGTTACTGTGGAATCTCAAGCTTGCAACTGCTGCTGCTATCTATTGGCAACTGTATAAGCTTATGCCACCCACACAGCTTATAAACAGAGAGAGCAAGCAGCAAGATTATACAACTAGCCTAGACGGTACCAGCTTTTTGTTTGCAACTTCGATGAAAGCACGCCCGGTATATATATATATATATATATATATATATATATAACACATTTTAATCAACCCGTTCACTCAAACGTTCACATCAGCCTTTCACACAATAATAGTACACAAGTCGACTTGGTTTCGAACCCCTTTCATTCGACATAATTGAGCTTTGACCTCCAATCGGGCCGCCGGTCATTAAGTAACGCTTTACGGCAGTAATTAGTGAAGACCCTGCTTGGTTACTTCGTACGCGGGCGGGGTCGGCATCAAACAGTTGCAGAGGGATTCACTCCACACTTAATTGCTGCGTTACAGTGGCGGCTCGTCAATGGTCAGGTCTAGGGTTCGATTTCCGATTCGGGCGTGTTTTTTTTTTTAACTTTGGATCATCACTTTAATCCATCAATTTTACTTCGTACGTGGGCGGGGTCGGCATCAAACAGTTGCATAGGTATATATTGACTCGACACTAAATTGTTACGTTACAGTGGCGGCTCGTCAATGGTCAGGCTAGGGTTCGATTCCCGGTTCGGGCGTGTTTGTTTTTTAACTTTGGAACATCACTTTAATCTATCAATTTTACTTCGTACGCTTGCGGGATCGGCATCAAATAGTTGCAGTGGGATTGACTCGACACTTATTGCTGCATTACAGTGGCGGCTCGTCAATGCAGAAGGTCTAGGGTTCGATTTCCGGTTCGGGCGTGTTTTTGTTTTTTTTGAACTTTGGAACATCACTTTAATCTATCAATTTGATTTGGGTGTTATAAGTATTGGGCTGTGAGTTCAATTCACACAATAGCTTGAATAGCATAATATATTGTAGGTTTCTTGTGCATGTCTTCAAAATGAGATACAATATCAAACTTTTGGATTGATGTGAAACTATAGAAAGTATTCAGATTTACAGATATCCTAAAAACAAATTTAATGAGTACTTAACTTGATATATCAATGAAATTGTAAACTTTTATCCAAATAAAATCAATTTTTGAGAATATCTAAATCTTAATCAATCCAGCATCATTCCAAGATTTCTTTTACACGAAATGCCATTTTCAAGATATTTAAACTAAACACCGTCACTTCTCACGGTTTTCATGTTATTTATTTGTGTGGAGTACAGAGTACTGACGTTGCTATGTCTGCCAGCAGACATCGCGACAAGGCCATGTGCACGCATTTTACGTGCCAGCTGTAGAACGTCAGCTATGCAAATGCAGCGACTGAGTCGTTCGTTGGTGGTAAAAAAAGAGAATAAAACAGAACACAAAAAACACACAAGTATGTTGCAACAAACGCCAATGTGCATAGCTCATGCATGCCGTCGTGATGGCGACAACTAGAATGTCCGGAACATCAATGTTAACGACAGGAAGCTACAGTATATAGCTTTGCACTATCTTGTCCATTGTGTGTTATTTTTTTAGAGATAAACGGGGACTCTTTCAGTCAGTAGACAACCAACCGTAGCTCGTAAAAGGTTTAAAAAGAAGACTATAGATGTTGTCGAGGTAGGTTGTTTACTGGAACAAAGCGATTCACTTCTTGAATATGCTAAAACTGTAAAGAAAAAGTCGGTATAGAGGAATTGAAAATCAAAGCAGTTGCTATGTTCTTGTCACTTCCTCCCAAGGAAGTAATGAGCTATTTTGTACCAAGGCTGCAAACGTGGCCTAATTGACATCATGCGTTGTGAATGTTATGTGATGTAACCATTTTGAGTAACATCCCCTCCCCTCCCCCCCACCCCACCCCATGTAAAGCTGTACATGCACATACACATCATGCAGGAGTTGTGGATCAAACTGTACAACCATAAGCATTATGAACATATTTTGTTCACGAGCACCTAGCACCTATTTAATTACACTTGCATTCGCCCACCGATAGTTTGAACATTGTATTTATTTCTATATAAATGAATAACTTAAGTACAGCAATTTTACATTGAAGCTTAACATTAATTTTAACAATATTACAATGTTTGTGTACTTATTAAAAAACGTAAGATATAACCATGATATATAGGCCATGTGATAATTTGTACACGTTTTCCACGTTCCTCATACAGTTCGGTCGTGAACCCCAAAAATAGAATAGAATAGAATTTAACTCTATTTTCTCCTTATTATACAGTATAAATTGCATTTTACTACATAGTAGTTTTTAAAAGGAAGAAAACCCATCTAGGATTGGAGTCCTGTGTGAGGGAGTCTTCTAATATTGTTTTATAGTTATATAAATGTGCAAGATAGCGGCATGATGGTTACAGTGGTAGTGGCAGTAGTCCTGTTTATAAGTAACAAGTGCATTGAATTGAAAAAAATAGAGCAGAAACAAACATTCAAATAATGATAAAATGGTATCATCTATGGTATATGGTAGCATGATGGTTACAGACAGTTGTAGTTATTATGTCAAATAATTAAAGTAATTAATAGGGTTGGGACTTGCATCTCAACTCTAGTACAGGTAGTGAAAATAAAAATAAAATAAGCAGAGTTTTTAGTAGAGAATAACAAGTAGAGAACTCGCATAATATTTAGTATGTACATTGCCTAAACACATAAACATTATACGGCTGTGCGCATAACTAACTATAAAGTAAGTCTGTAAAATGTTTATGATAAACTCATGTATAAACAACTGCATAGGCTATATCGTGGGAAGTTGGTTCATCGATCTAACCAAACCGCATCAGACCATGTCTACGTTGTTGACGAGATAATAGGCCTACTCACCTGTACATTGGAGTATATTCATTTATTACATTTATTTATTTCATTGTAATTAAGGCCAGTGTAGGGCACAATGCCCTCTTTAGCCTGATGAGTGATGATTGATGAATGATAATGAGGAAGGGAGGAGGGGAAGCCTGGTACCGGCACGTAGCCTACTCCTGTCGAAAAGTACCAAAGGGACCATCGGCTTTACGTCCCATCCGAAAGGACGGTGTAACTTTGACCAGTCATATAGGTTCCTCCACTAACCTGGACTGCCGAGCAGTTGACGAGAAGTACGAAGCTGTTACACAAGCTTTCGAACCCTCCAATCTGCTCTAACCAACGGTAACTAGTGTTTCAGAGGTGAGTGGTCACCCATCCACCTCCTGATCTAGCCCGAGGGTGCTTAACTTCGGTGTTCGTATGGGAACCGGCTAAGCGACCGCGGCTAAACCGTTGGCTATTTATTACATGTATTCGCTTCATGTAACAACGTGGCCGTTTACGGTTGGACATGTTTTCTATACACACGGCGTTGCAATGTTCAGCTGTTGAGTAGAGTGTGTGATGCTGCGGCGGGTTTGATGTCCGACGCGTCGTTGATACGTTGATACGTACGCGACTGGGAATTTAATCAGTATAAATTACTGTACACGTACGTGAACGAGGCAATTACAAGTATGTACACGTGTGTGCACTGCTAAAGGGGCGCCTATGTATATATAGGGTGTATTCACGTAATGCGCATGGTGGTCATACTGGTTGCCACAATGAATAATGAATAGTATAGTTCATTGATACAATGTTGCAGATGGCGTTTGGTGCAAATTCAACTGTTCCCTAACTTTGGTATAGGGCACTAGCAACACCGAAAGACAACAATGGAACAAATGAATTGAACTGATGGACAAACCATCAGCTGTCAAAATAGTAAAATTGCAACCATAGAAATAAAAACAAGTGTAGCAATAGTAACTGCTCGCCATTTAAAACTTTTAATGATAGACAACGACTAAGTGAAAGTTTTGTATGCGTATTTGTTTGTTTTTTGTTTTGTTTTACAAAATCAGACGAAATTATTTTTTGACATCTTGCTGTTTGTCCATCGATTCAATTCATTTGTTTCATTGTTGTCTTTTGGTGTTGCTAGTCCCCTATTACTCGACAGCTTCATAAATAAACTCTTTTTTCTCGATTTCTCTTTTAATCATTTACAATAGTATATATGTATATATATATATTTATATATATATATATATATATATATATATATATATATATATATATATATATATATATATATATGTATTCATTTTCGTAAACTTTATCGGGAGATGTAGTTGCTTAAATTCTCATATTCATCTTCTCTATTGACAGCTCAAATGTCATATATTTGACCTCTAAAATGTCCTTTGTGACGTCACGTGAATACTCTCCCCTAGCGGAGGCTCGGCGAACTGGCGCGGCTAGCAGCGATTGTGAGGGATTCCCGCCTGGATACGCCCCCCTCCCCCCTAAAAAAAACATCCTAGTGACGTCCATGGTTTGAGCTGTGCATTGTAAAACGAAGTTGAATGGCCGCCGTTGCACATCTACCGAGTTATTTTAACACATTTACAACAATAAAAGCAAGTAAATGCGTGCGTGCATGCGTTTAAATATCGAACGAATGCAGCCAGCAGGCAGGCCTGCTCGATCGTCTCATGTGTTTCACTTTACAATAGACACACCATTTGGTTTATTTTCCTATGTTGCATACTCGTTACTTAGCCCGTCGTTAGTTATAAATAGCTGTAGCTGACTGGTATTCCTCGTGGCTTGCGGAATGAATGTGGCTTATGTCGTTAACGTCTCGTCTATGTAGGTGTTGACATTTAGACGACGTCTGGGTAATGTGGTATGTGTCATGCGTGCGTGCGTGCGTCGTGCAAGCAAGGACGCAGCCGGTAAAGAGGGTTTCTGTAGTATAGTATAGACACAACATCCTGTCTGTCCTACGCAGTACTCACTTGACTTATCTGAGCCACTACCATAACGATATAGTTTAATTCTACATTATCGATATCAAGAGGAAATTGATTAATTGTACAAATGACTGATTTAAATTTTTTTTAGTAATGCGGTCAATAAGGGGTTGCGTAAAATTTCATATAGTTGTTTCGTTTACACGCACGCACCGTGCCCAAAAAGATCGATTATCAAGTTGATATATCGATATCGCAAATTGTGTAAATTGTCCATTGATATTTTCATAATGGTATGAATTTTCAACTAGGTATAACAAAAGAGTCACGTTCATTTTTTGACCTGGATTTATTTGTTGATACTTTCTAACATAAATGTCTTGTTCTTTAAGCCAACAACCTAGATGTTAATGTAATATTTTTGTATTGTATGCAATCTTAATACATTTTAATGTTTTACATTTATGATAAAAATTTAATTCAAGTTTACTAAACAAACTGAATGGTTCATTCACTAATTGTCATTTGCGTAAAATTTAACATTATTGATTTTAACATTTGAATTATTAATTCTAAGATTATAACTTTCACAATCTTTAAGATAAGCATTTCCTTTAGTTTTGTTAACTCGCAATTTTAAAAAGTATTCATTTATTGTAATAAATATTTAATCTATATTATTATTATTGAGTTGTATTGTTCTGTATTGTCTGTACTATCCATTGTCTTCTAAAAAGGACCTTTTTTTATTTGTAAATTTTTATTGTCTGTTAAAGTTACAATCACAGGCTGTAAGTTAGTTCTAAGATTTGACTACGTAAAATATCCTAAATGAGTCTTGCTCATGGATCTACTTACAAAAAACGCACATTACATTACGAGTGTAAAGTAACTAAAGCAAATGTCCGTCCCACAGATTGATGCGACGAGACACGCGGCCCGAGCCCTCCATCCGTTGCGCGGTCCTCAACGGAGCCACGCGGCTACCTGTCATGGCCGCCGACCACCGGTCAGCCGCTCGACTGAGGATAGACCCGAAGGTGTTGGTCTTTGTGGAGACTACCTACTCGAGGCTGGGACGCGAGATCGCAGAGCTTCTGGTCTACAACCGCATCAAGTGAGATAACATGACAACAATTGGCCCCTCAAAATAGACTAGACGCATTCTGGTGGCAAGAAAATAAACTACTATAAGGATGAGTTTATCTGTTAATTGTTCATTGTTGCTTTATTGTTAAATCATCAATGGCGCACATAAGGGTGTTGCTTAGCAGCGCTATCTATGTGTTAGTTCCATTAGAGTCTCCAATAGTGTTAAACATAAATAATATAATATAAATATGTAATAGTGTTAAAATGCTCTCACACCAAGAAGTAAGATAGTGTCAGGGGAGTCAGGACCGCCCACAATTAGTCTCCAACTTAACAAGTGCGAATCACTGACGTTTTCCCCGATCATCTAGTGCAATTTGGTTGCGTTAAGTTTTTTGACGGTAACGTACAAGAAAACGTGCAAGCAGGTTTCCGTCAAAAACCTTAACGCAACCAAATTGTACTAGATAATCGCTAGTACAATTTGGTTGCGTTAAGTTTTTTGACAGAACGTTAAGTTTTTTGACAGAAACCTGCTTGCACGTTTTCTTGTACGTTTCCGTCAAAAAACTTAACGCAACCAAATTGTACTAGATAATCGGGACAAACGTTAGTGATTCGCACTTGTTAAGCTGGAAACTAAACGTGGGCGGTCCTGATACTATATTACTTCTTGCTGTGAGAGACCTTTACATGTTGGCTATCGGGATACGCCGCGTCAACTGTCATCAATTTAAAACTGACGTTTGGAGCTAATTGCGTAGTCCATATTCAGAGGAATAGTTAAGAGGCACAGTCACTGTAAGTTCAACCTATAGTCCCGTCGCGTTTACTTGCTAGGTGTTGTCGTCACGGATTATGTAATAGTGAAGTGAGCGTGTGACAACTACCAACCTAAATCTAGTTACATCTCGTTCTCCTGCCTTAGGTATTGTAGTGATAATATCGCCTGCATGTTGTCAGACGTGGTGGGGTCGCATTCCATTCACGGTCGGTGCAGTCAATGCAGTGGACAATAACAATACAGGTGTCGGGAAATCCCGCACTGAATACGGTTGAAATAGACAGTGTGGAGCGACCGTCTCTTCTCAGAATTTTAGGGGACACCTTGCTTTTTACGCGGCGTGGCCAGTATAATGGGTTCTCGTCTTCTCTTAGTGAATGTTTCTTTAGGTATTTCACTGAAGATGGACTAAGAAATTAGACCGAAACGTCAGTTTTCAATTTATGATAATAGACGCCGCATATCCCGATACTGACAGGAAAGAGAGAGTAGTGTTTCCTCGGGCCGCGAAAGTCTATACTACAAGTTAAAATATAATAGTAGAGCAGAATCTGTATTATAGTGGCTCCGTTGCTTAGTTGAGAACAAGAAAATCAGTCGATCTTTCGTCGGTCTTGACATTTCACAAATTATGTACACCCTTACTACCCGACCAGCACAAACATGGGGCGAAATCCCCGAATTCATTACTGGAAGCCATAACATAAGTTCAACCATGCGCAAATTTGTTGGAAACCCAACATCTAGTCAAATATTAGGCGTCCACACAACAAACAAAATGATGGCATTTAATTACATTTTGACAGTTTGGACCCAACAATTCCAAGGAAACTGGAGTCGCACTCGGGCTCTACAAAAATGCCCTGCGGCGTTCTCAGCTTTGCCTCGGACAAAGTTTAGAGTATGGTATTAGTTCATCTGTTCATAAGAAAAACAAGTTTATGAAGGTGCTAGTTCTATAATTCTGTACCCTAAGCTAATAGACCTCAGGTCCTTATCTACCCCCCCCCCCCCCCCCCCTACGGTGCACGTTGTTACAACGAAAATCAACAGATACCTGGCGTTCTTTCACAGATTCGTAAAGGCGTTCCACTTAGTAGTGTACACAAGCCTCATTAGACACGCTCACTGTGTTATGAATCTCCATGTATCTAACCCAAGGGCGTAAACGATCCCTAATGCACCGTTTTAAAGTATATTTTAGGAAAATTAAGTTATTACTATTGGACTTCGAATATTTCATTGGCATGAGACTTTTGGGCCACTTTATCATCATCATCTTATTTCCAGTTGAATAGACGATTTTCAAAATTGATCTAGGACCCTTAGATCCAGTCTTACAATGTCCTAATAACTACTTATTCGTCGAATAGCTTGTTTTCTCCATGGCAACCACCAATCAAAACCCTTGATATCCTCCTAATAGCTTAATTGCTACAAATAACTTTCTTATTAGGAGATTGTACGACCGGCCCTTAGACTGAGTTAATCACGGTCCTCTAAATCTTCAATGACAACAAATAACAATGCACAACAATGAAACATTAACCTTGATATAGCATTTGAAAACTAGTTGTTATTGTTCTACATTGTTGTCATTGATGATTTAGTTTAGAAGACCGTGATTAAGGGCCGGTATTTCAATGTCCAGTTAAAATCTACTTCTCAGTTAAATTGTTTTCACCA
The DNA here is from genome assembly GCA_945910005.1 of Isoperla grammatica. Classification (NCBI taxonomy): domain Eukaryota; kingdom Metazoa; phylum Arthropoda; class Insecta; order Plecoptera; family Perlodidae; genus Isoperla; species Isoperla grammatica. The sequence continues at coordinate 19,911,726 of OX246748.1, forward strand.
TGACAACGGCCAATAGAAATACACCAAACTTGGCTTACCTGACAGTTAAATTTACTTGACACTTTAACTGGACATTGAAATACCGGCCCTAACTCAATCTAAGGGCCGGTATTTCAATGTCCAGTTAAAGTGTCAAGTAAATTTAACTATCAGGTAAGCCCAGTTTGGTGTATTTCTATTAGCCGTGTCATGGTGAAAACAATTTAACTGAAAATTAGATTTTAACTGGACATTGAAATATCGGACCTAAGGGTCCAATTTTGAAATCAATTTTCAAAATCAATCATCAATTTTTAAAAAATTAAAATTTTTTTTTTTTTAAAAACCATCTATTTACCCAAACGTGTGTCTGTGTAACGAGTCACGTCCCCCCTCCCTAGGTACAAGGTGGAGGTTTCCGGCAAGTCCCTCCCGGTGCTGACCAACCTGGACAAGGGGAAGTATGGCGTGATCGTGTTCGAGAACCTTAACAAGTACCTGAACATGGACAAGTGGAACCGGGAGCTGCTGGACAAGTACTGCCGGGAGTACAGCGTGGGGGTGGTGGGGTTCCAGCCGGCCAGCGAGGAGACCCTGGTGGGGGCCCAACTGAGGGGGTTCCCGCTCTTCATACACACCAACCTGCAGCTCAAGGTTTGTACCCACAGCTTATCTAGAGTTGTTTCTTCATTTTATTTTTTATTATTATTTTTTTATTTATTTTATTTTTTATTAGTTAATTAATTTTTATTTAATTTATTTATTGATTAATGTATGTATTGTATATATTGATTAATCTATTTATTTATTTAATGTCTTATCCTATTCAGTTATAAAAATGAGTTAAAATGCATGGAGGACAATAAGTAGGGGTAAAACACTGTACAAAACATGCAAAGATAACACAGATTTAGAACAAACTGGTATAGAAAAGAGAACAAGAACAATAGAAACTAATTCAATTTTTAAGCTTTTGCGACCTGCTCATTTTACTTTCATTTTCATTTTAAATACATACCTTTTTATTTTTTTTTTACGATTTTTCCGTTTCCGTTACAAATTTGTTTTTTGTTGGGTGTGTCTTGTTTAATTTGTTATTGTTTTTATTTTGCAGTATGTTTATGTGTGTGTAGCTTGTTAAGCGCTATAAGCTTTATTGTGTCTATGTAATCGGAATTTCAATTCAATATTAGATTACAAATTAATACAAAATAATAATTAAATTTTTTTAAACAAGTTTTTAATGCATTAAAATATTAAAATTTAATAAATATAATTTTTAAAAAAAGGCTAATGTGACGTGTGATGTTCCAGGATGCGGCTCTGAACGCTGCGTCTCCCGTCCTGCGGCTGACGAGGGCCGGCGAGACAGCGTGGGGTCCACTACCGGGAGACGACTGGACGATATTCTCCCCGAACCACTCGAGCTACGAGCCGCTGGCGTGGGCCACTCGGAACCACCTCGGCTTCCCGGGAGACGATAACAACAAGACTCCCCTGCCGACGGTCCTGCAGGTACGCTAGACTACACTCTCGGGGGCGGAGACAACTTTTTGTCATTTTGAAACATAAGTGGCGTAAAGGAGACCCCCGCTGCCCCTGCGAAGCGGGGGGGCCCACTGTCTAGGGGGGCCCAGGTTGCCAGACGTGCAGATCTAGTTTTTTCGTCATCAAATTTAAAATGTTGTCAACTTGGACCTATTCTCTTCCGGGGCCATATGGTGGAGGAAGTTGGAGGAATGGGCGAATGGGACCAGTTCGAGGAATATATTTAAAAAGGCTTAAGGGTGGAAGGGGTCAGGGGCCTCTATTCTCTCGTCTTACGATCGGCACTGCCTATAAGAGACTATATTGGATCCTGAATATATTGAACCTTCTTATTCCCTAGGCCAAATACTACCATGGGCCCGGACGGGGGAAAACTATCATATTCTATCTTTGATCATTGTACGATTCTGAAACGTGTTTACAGGCGGGTAGAACGTCATATATGAAGAAAAAAACGCCTTCGGCGAATTGACCTCCGCCGACTGGGACTTTCGCCCCAGACCCCCCCACATGCTTAGGATATTCAATCCCCCCCCCCTCCACTGTGAATTTTTGATACGCTTCTATAGCCGTTATGGGGGGCCCGAAACGATTCTTGCGGGGGAGCCCGGGCAATTTGCGTTACGCCACTGACATGCTTCTTTATTGCATCCAAAGGGTACAATTATCATGTAACACAAATCAATTGAAATATTGCCATTCAAAGCAGTGTTATCAAAGTAAAATTAAAGATTACATTGATCTAGTGTTCATTATTTTTCTCTTTAAATTATTTCAAAGTGGGCTTCAGCCCGCTCAAAATACCAACTTTAATTATTGTCCACAATGAATGTATGGTAAAAATTGAAGATAAGAATCAGAATCAGAAAAATGTTTATTACATTGGTTTGTCAATCAGTACAATAACAGCTCATAGTTGAGGTCAAAACGTAACATTCATAAACCTAATCAATAATCGTTTAAATAAAATAACAGTATATTAAGTGAGGAAAGGATCCAACAGCTTACCTTCGTGTAGTAAGATGACGGATTTGCGAGTTTGAAGTACACATAAAGACATAATACAAAATATAACGAGACGTTTCGACCGAGGTCTTGCTCACTCGAGAGAAGAATGGCTACTGCAACTACTCTAGTCAACTAAACAACTATAATAGACTAGACTAAAATATATATATATATATGTATATGTACATAACCTAAATAAAATAACAAGTTGATTTTACTGGGAGGTATAAAAATCAAATAAATGAAATGAATAGTGTGTAATAGTGAATGTTTAGGTGGCTCGTTGGTCCAGTGGTTAGCATCCCTGCTTCCAATGTTGAAGGTCCCGGGTTCAAATCCCAATTCAGGCAGAAGTTTTTTAACTTCTATTAAGGATTCAGTTCCATTACTTCTTGGCTTAGGAATAAGTAAACGGTGACTTTGGAGCCGTCCTAGCAACGAAGCACTCAATAAAATATTTCAAAGTTGTTCTGAATTGTCCTTGTTGATTCTGACATCTGTCCGCAGGTGTTCGCACTGTCCAATCACTGATTTATATGTTTCGTATTTAAAATATCGATCTTTGATTGTTTATCGCTCACTCGTCGATGGTGTTTGGAGATTACGGGGTTGGTTTAGTCGCATTGAATTAAAGTTCCCCACTGAAAACTAGTTTCGTTAGTGAGTGGGTAGACTCTGAATGTGAATTTATTTATTTGTTTATTTATTTATTTATTTATTTATTTATTTATTTATTTATTTATTTATTTATTTATTTATTTATTTATTTATTTATTTATTTATTTATTTATTTATTTATTTATTTATTTATTTATTTATTCATTTATTCATTTATTTATTTATTTATTTATTTATTTATTTATTTACTTATTTATTTATTTATTTACTTATTTATTTATTTATTTATTTAATGAATTCTCACTATTCTCTAACCTATGTGAACCTTTGTTCCAGGACCACGGCCTGTTTGACGGCATCCAGCGAGTGTTGTTTGGCGGCGGACTTCGCTTCTGGCTGCACAAACTGTTGTTCCTAGACGCGCTCAGTTTCCTGTCGCACGGCCAACTGAGCGTCAGTCTACAGCGCTATCTCCTAGTGGACGTAGACGACATATTCGTAGGAGAGAGAGGCACAAGACTTAGGAAGGACGACGTCATGGTGAGCCATCGTTACTACGTCTGTCTGCTGGGCAGTGTTGCAGAATGAAATTTCAATTACTTAACTTACTCCTTAAAGACCCATCCACATTGAAAATTTACATTAGCGTAACTTAACACCGTACCGTAACGTTTTCCATAGTTGACCACATTAGAACTTAATTTCCTACGTCCACCTATTAGAGTTTGCCCGCGTAAATCAAGAACCTTACCTTATTTATTTATATATTCATTTATTTTTACATTCAGTATTGTTACACACTTACTTACATTACATACAATACATATAAGTGAATATCAAAATATCCACAGTATCACGTGATTTTGAATACACATCGCTGATTGGTTCATTCTTACTGCAGAGTTACGGTATGGCACTAAGTATGGAGTTCGCAAACTTATGTGCTACTGCTACTGCTGCAGTAAGCAATGACCTTGGGTTCTCATCAGCCAATGGGAGTGTCTGAAACCTTAATTTTTCTGTTACTGTTACTGCTTTCTCAATGTGGATGGGCCTTTATGCTCGAAAAAAACAGCCGATCAAAATGTCAAATTCCATACAAGGCCGTGACTTCTTGTTTATACATTTGTCGGAAGAGTGTGTTCAAATCGGGACCGAAATAGTGTTGTGTTCCAGTTCGGTACTCGCCACGTAAACGCAACGTCGGAAGTTGTTTCGAACCGAGATTTCAGTACGGTACTGGACTGGGTTCTCCATGTAAACGTGAGCTAATGGGAGACCATATGACAGCAGCGCTGCGAGTGTTCCTGTTCACACAAATGTCAGTACGCCCCTCAATTGACGCATACAATTATGATGTCGTGTGAATACAGATGGCTGTGGGACGGCTTAACCTTACCCGCGCGCGAAGAGTGTGATAGACTGTGTTATTCCATCCACCATTGTACTAGGTTTCATTTGTTTTTTGGATTATTCAGCTGATTTTTATTTTAACTACGTAACACTCATAATAATTAAGTTTTAAGTACTTAGGTATGTCAATAATTAAAATTACTGTAAACAATGTATAAGGCATTTAAGATTTGGAGCACTGAACTGAAGCTGGGCTAGATATAATAGGTTAACTGAACGTCATCGCTCACAGCACACTCTACCTGTCATACGGTTTCCCATATGTCAGTGCAAAGATAAACGTAAGTGTAATGAATGTTTCAGGCATTGCTGGCGACACAGCAACGAATACAGCAGCTAGTCCCCGGGTTTCGCTTCAACCTCGGCTTCTCGGGGAAATACTTCCACCACGGGACGCCCGAAGAGAATCTGGGAGACGATATGCTGCTAGGTGAACATCAATACTGTCCTTCCTTAGTATAGAGTACTTTGAGTGTGACTGTGGGAGGGCCAAGGACTTGTAGGATGTAGATCCCAAACAGCTTACCACCTTACCTTGATGTTGATGACGATTCTTACAAATTAGTGATGTGCAATGATATCAGTTATTCGATACAATGTCAGTATCGTGAATAGTGGAGGTTAATTTCAATCTGCTTACAAACACCTACATCGAATAAGAATTGTCAACAGCAGTATGTGCAGTCTATGTGGGAGATGTCCAAGTCTTAAAGATGAAGTAGATGCCCTTCCACCTGGCTTGATCTATGAGGAAAAGGAAGCCTGTCTCTACTGGAAAACCAGAAAATGCATGATGGCCCAGTAAGCCAAAAATGTGGGCATAGGAAAAGAAAAAGATTTCAATGTCGTTCATCATAGTCTAGCCATATCAGAAATATCTCAATATTGAAGCAAACATGTAAAAGCAGAAACATTTTTTTTGCAATTTCTGCACAAAAAGTAATCCTGCAGTAAGTACTATATGGAATTTCAAATCACAGGTGTTGGATTAGTTCCACATTGCTGCAGTTTCTCACAGAAAATCACCCTCCTAGGATAAACATAATATAAAGTTGGCCCAAAGTAAGTATTCTGATGCTTACGGCACAGCCGAGTCCAAGGTTATAACTTAATCTAGACAGGTCTATTGGGGATAAATTAAGACTTTCCGTTGGTTACCTATAACAGTGAGTGTGGCCAAACCGCCTGTGCACTCGACTAAGCCGAACCATGCAGTTACAAATGTGTGAAAGAACGCCAGGCATATGTTGATTTTCTTTCAATAGGGGCAATAATGATCTGAGATCGGTTTGCGAATACTTACGTTGGGGCTAGTGTAGTGCAGATTGGATAGACAGTTAATTTAATATATAACTACACTAACGGTGATTTACTTTACACTTGTGCAGTAGGAGGGGCCAAACGGCTAGATATGTGCAAGTAGGGTAAGAATAGAGGGAACCCAACAGCTTACCTGGTTGGTGACTGCAGGGGTCTCGTAGATAAAAGTGTACACATAAAAGAATAGAACGTCGAAACTGTTTCGGCCAAACAGGGCCTTGTTCACTCGACGAGTGCAGAGATCCCTGCAACAAGGCCCTGTTTGGCCGAAACAGTTTCGACGTTCTATGTCTAAATTCTTTTATATGTACACTTTTATCTACGAGACCCCTGCAGTCACCAACCAGGTAAGCTGTTGGGTTCCCTCTATTCTTACTCTACTTGCACTTACTTTACACTTGTTTCACACCAGAGCCCAAAGTTATTTATTTTTATTTTTTGAATTTTATTTCATATATATAGGCTATGTGTATTTTTATTTTTATTCTATTATTTTATTTATTTACTTTATTAACTGTTACTAACGTTAGTCCTCTCTCTCGTGTGGCGCAGAGCACGCGGGCAGCTTCCTGTGGTTCAGCCACATGTGGAACCACCAACAGCCGCACCTCTACGACAACCTCACCCAGCTGGAGACGGACATGACCTTGAACCGAGACTTTGCTCTGGACCACGGCATCGCGGTTGACTCTGGCTACTCGATAGCGCCGCACCACTCCGGCGTGTATCCCGTGCACGAGCTGCTCTACCAGGCGTGGAAGAGGGTGTGGAACATCCGCGTCACGTCCACGGAGGAGTATCCGCATCTGAGGCCGGCGCGACTCAGGAGGGGGTTCATACATCGGAACATCATGGTGGGTGATGGCAAACACCTTAACTAGTAACATCAGGAAACTCCCTGTTTTTTATGGTGACACATTTTTGATGTCGTAATACCGCATTATACTAATCCATACAGTAGCGAAACTTGGACAATTTTAATGCTGCAAACAATCATGAGCTGTAGAAGTAGTTGAAGAGCCCATCAAGTAGTACTACTACAGTATAGTTTATACCAGGCTGGCATGTCACCATAGAAACTGGTTCGTAGGGGACGTATTGTCCACCCCTTGAGTAGCGCTGTCAACGTTGGGGCGAGATGTTGATGTTATAAGTATCTTATTCGTGGGAAAAGATAATTGAGCCTGCCTTCCTTTAAATTGACCTTGTTGTTGTTCAAGGTTCAAGAGTCCAGGCGATGAGAGCTATTATTAGCAATCCATTAGGGGACGGTAAAGTAAAACGCCACAGCTTGCGGTGACATGCCGGCCTGGTATGGAGTATAGTACTAGTACAAGTAGTTCTGAGGTAGGTTTTATAATGGTAACGAACGTGTGTCCGCAATCACCGCTATGCTGTGCTAGCGTTTTTGTTTTTTATTCCCTGTGCAGAGTTGGCCTCGTGCTAGTGTTCCCGTGCATAAGTTGTTCAATGAAACTGCTATGGGGGTTTTGCTACTTTATGGATAAGTATGCCTACTGTGATAATACTGTACCACAAAAGTAACATAAGCTTTGAAGTCATACATGTCACGTGCCATACTAGAGTTGTTGGTGATACTGGTACCGGGAACCCTATTCGATACATGAGATACGTATTGTCAGCAAGGGGAAAAGAGTGGGATTTTTTTTTCAAGAAATTCCAATCGGGCTTTGATTTTTTAGTTTTTCGGTTTCTTTCAACTACTATAGTTGAGAAACTGTAAGAATGACGGCCCCCTCCTTATCCCCACCACTGTTACCCGACCCCCCTCAACTCCATGAAACAACAAACTGAACGACTGAAACAAACTGATTTTCAGTTACGCATTTCATTTTGTCAGGTTGTCACGGAGTTGAGGGGGGTCGGATAGCAGTGGTGGGGATTAGGAGAGGGCCGTCATTCTTGCTGTTTCTCAACTATACTTCCATCTCCAAGAGTGTTTCTCTTATAATCTAATCATTTAAGTATTCTTTTCATATGAACTGTACTTGTATAATTGTCTGTTTCCTTCTAAGTCCGCTCTCTGGTTCTTTCAGGTGCTTCCGCGGCAGACGTGCGGCCTGTTCACTCACACCATTATGATCGAGAGATATCCTGGAGGACGGGAGAAGCTGGACGAGGCCATCCAGGGTGGAGAACTCTTCCAGACGATAGTCAACAATCCCGTAAGAGAGAGACCTTTACTATAAGACCTCGTTCTCATTACTCGAGTTAAAGCAACATGGGTTGAACGCGAGTTGCCAACTTGCGTTTTAATTGAACTGTAACACCGTCGTAAGTTAAGTAGTTTGCAACCTTTACACATGGAGCGCTGTAGAAGACACGTATTTTGTATGAATTTCAGGCTGGCCAAGTATTGTGCTAAGGAGTGTCGTTTCCTCGTCGGAAAATGTAGACGTTATTAATTCACTTAAAAACAAACTGCGGTAAACGCACTCAGGCCTAGCGTCGGACAACAACAAATTTACTACAAAGTTTTGAGGTTATGTAGTCAGACGAACTATGGTTGGCGACCACGCGGTGTTTATACTGACTAGCGTAGCAACGGTAACGCGAGTAACTTGGAGTTCGGACGCGGGTTGAAAGTGCAACCATCGTAGCAACCAGCGATCGTTCACACAAGGAAATTAACCCACGTAACCCACCAACCCGCGTTAAACGCTAGTAATGAGAACAAAGTCTAATTGCCTTCCATTGTTGCTAGAGATGGTGCTAGAAACGTTTTAATAATTCATATCGTAGCATTTTAAATATTGCGTTTTTAATTGAAATGAAGGTACGTGCTGAATTACATTGATGTTGTGGGGCCAAATTCTAATAATATTCTAAACATATACCTTGAAGTATGGGTAACAAGCCATGATAAACACATATGATATGATAAGATAAGATTGTGTTTATTTAGCTTCACCAGCTATTATTGTCGGTACATACACTTACAACTTATTATTAATATCAATTAAATATACATAAACTTACAATTTATTTTTACTATCAAGTATTATTTCTAATTGTACAATTGATGTTCAAATACATATTTTATAGCTTCTGATTTAAACATTTCATACATACAATACAGTATTCCTCCTTATTGGAGATCAATTGTTTTGCGTCTTTAATGTATGTATGGCTGGGTTACTGCTTGTAGGCATACACTTCCACCCAACCATCCAAATCAGACTCTGTTTCTCTCTACAGTAATGAGAAAGGTCAGACACCCGCAACAATTTATACTTACCTCGGGTCTCAACCGAACAATTTATTAATGTTATCTTGGGTCTCAACTTCAACAAATCCCAACAACAACAATTTACTTAGTTCAGGTCTCAACCTAGTCCTACAGAATTTACTTATCTCAGGTGTTAACTGTAATAATTTACTTACCTCGGGTCTCAACCTACACAATTTACTTAGTTCAGGTCTCAACCTAGTCCTACACAATTTACTTATCTCAGGTGTTAACTGTAACAATTTACTTATCTCGGGTCTCAACCTACACAATTTACTTAGTTCAGGTCTCAACCTACACAATTTACTTACCTTGTGTCTCAATCTACACAATTTTCTCATCTCAGGTGTCAACCGTAACAATTTACTTACCTCAAATCTTAACCGCAACAATTTACTTAGTTCAGGTCTCAACCTACACAATTTACTTACCTTGTGTCTCAACCTACACAATTTTCTCATCTCAGGTGTCAACCGTAACAATTTACTTACCTCGAATCTTAACCGCAACAATTTACTTAGTTCAGGTCTCAACCTACACAATTAACTTATCTCGGGTCTCAACCGTAACAATTTACTTAGTTCAGGTTCTAGGGATGGACGAACGTTCGAAATTCCGAACTCGAACCGAACTTTTTTTGAAGTTCGGTTCGGTTCGAGTTCGAATGTTAAGGTTCGAGTTCGTGATTTATAAAAATTTCGAACTTGAACCGAACTTTTCTGAGTCAGTTTTAACCAGTGCTTTTTTTCTAAAATAAAGTTAACCGGTACGATCGGTATAATGTTTCATGTAACTGGCGTGGTATAGCTGGGGTCTGGGGCAAAGCCCCAGCCGCCGGAGGCAAATTCGCCGCAGGCGAAAAAATTTTGGGTACTGCATTAAGTTTGATGGCCAAAAACGCATTTTTAAGGCGGATTTGTATCGTAGATATCGACGAAATATGAAGCTTATGTTGCACAGCTCATGACTGGGATTAGATCCTGTGGCCACACGATCGAGCAGCGCGTGGGCGTGAACTGGCGTCCCCAGAAAACATAAAATATCTTTTTTTTAAACGTGCCAATAGTGATGGTTCATTGTAACAAGACGGAAAATAAAATTATTTTTTCAGCCCCCCCCCCCCCCCCCCGCCTCATGTTGAATCCGCCCCTGTTTAACGTGACCCAAACACAAGACGTGCATTTACTCACTACAAACCTTAATAGTTAATATTTGTTTTAAAATTATTTATAACTCACCAAAATCGATGATATCGAATTCAAAGCAATTTCAAAACATGACTCATATAGTCATGTTCTTGTCAGCAACACGTCGGTCTCTTGCTCTGTTTCGGGTATAGGTGGCGAGGTGACGACCCAAGAAGTTATTTTTCGGTTTATTTTTATTTTTTACACTCTCACTAAACACACACACACACTCGCTAATCACGACGACATCTCCACTCGTCACCAGAGAGGAAACTAACCCTGTCACACACAACTTACAATACCTTGACCACCGATCTCCCCCCCCCCCCCCCCCGCTTCCTCCCCGGACACAACCCAATCGTTGTCTGTAAATTGAAAAGGCGCTTTCCAGGAAAACAGAAAAGTAAGAATAGGTAGATTCTCTTTTGCGGTTCCCAGAAGCTACTCTTCTGACAGACTGTTGACATTTTAGTCAAAACAACCCTAATTATCTTTCCTTAGAACTGATGACCCAAATAAGAGAAAAGATTACTGTAGTGAGTGGCCGCCAAGAGTCTAAAAAGAAGTTATTTACTACATGTCACACCCATGTCACCAGCAGGTGGCAACATCCTTATATTACAAAATGAAACATATTTTGCAGTCACAAGCCTTTCACACTGCACAATTCAAAGTTATTCACGCGCTTCAAGGCTAATCATAGCGTACCGGCTATAGTGTGACTTCATTGCCTTTTACCGGTACGCCTCTTGTGTTAGCCGGTACGCGTACCGGCTCGTACCGGCCGAAAAAAAGCCCTGGTTTTAACTATTTTTTAGCGTATTCCTCGTAAAAACCGCCAACACAACAGTAAACAACGCTTGCCGAAAGAAAATGTTTTGAAAATTCATTACGCACAGGCCTAGGCCTAGGGCCTTCCATTGTACGACTGAGGCCTAGGCCTAGGCCTAGGCTCTATGCCTTCCACGGCATGATTGAGGCCTATATTGTGTTTCCTCCAACCTTCCTCGTCAGCAACTGGTCTAATATGGCACATTATGCAAGAAAATGTATTACATTAAACACGTAATTAAATGGTTTTATGTGCACAATCATCATGTTATGATTGCTTTTTCGTCTTCGTCGACTTACAAGCGATGCCGATGCCTATGAATGTTATTGTTATGGTTCGCAATAATGCTGGTAGGTAGCATGGCTGTCGCTACAGGATCAACGAGTTGCTGACTAGAGCTCTGTATACATAATACAGTACGGGTAACGACAATTTATCAAGTTTTTCATTACTTATTTTAATAATTTTTATTTCAGTCGAGACAAAAAGAAAATTGAATACTATGGAATTTGGTATAATATACAGATTGTATCACAATTTAACCACAAATAAAACAAAGTTCTATTACAAAATCGTGATAGAATACGTTCTTTATGGAGTTGGGGTTACTTCACAAATATATTCACGATTGCAGCGCTTCGTACGGAGAAGGATTTGTTTTGATCTTTCGTGCTCGCGCATGTCGACTATCGACTTTCAACCAAACATCGAACGACCACGAACGACGTAGGCCACGAATTCTCTATGACTGCGAATTTAGATAGTTTCACATCTTGTTTCGAAGACTTGTAACAAATTTTAAATTGATCATGGACAGTGAAGAGAATGAGGACGATCCGACACCAATGCCGACTAGGCCTACGTCCACAGATACAAAAAAGAACATTATTTGGGATTACTTTCCTTTCTTCCTGAATTTGTGCAATATTTCAGTTTTCAAGCCGCTTCGTAAAAGTTCGGTTCGAGTTCGAAGCTCAGAACTTTTTTTGCTCAGAAGTTCGAGTTCGGTTCGAAATTAAAAAACCAAGGTTCGTCCATCCCTAGTCTCAACCTATACAATTTTCTTATCTCAGGACTCAACCGTAACAATTTACTTAGCTCAGGTCTCAACTGAAACAATTTACTTACCTCTGGTCTCAACCTACACAATTTACTTAGTTCAGGTCTTAACTCTTAACCTACACGTTTAACTTATCTCGGGTCTCAACTCTCAACCGTAACAATTTACTTAGTTCAGGTCTCAACCTATACAATTTACTTATCTCAGGAGTCAACCGTAACAATTAACTTATCTCGTATCTCAACCGTAACTGTCGACTCTTTCAGATCAACATCTTCATGACGCACATGTCAAACTACGGCAACGACAGGCTGGCTCTCTACACATTCGAGTCTGTCATCAAGTTCCTCCAGTGTTGGACCAATCTCCGTCTGGCCTCCGCTCCTCCGCTGCAGATAGGGGAGAAGTACTTCCAGTTCTACCCGGAGGAGGGTGATCCCGTCTGGGGGGTGAGTTGAGTTTTACACCCCGTATATTAGATTAGATATTTTTCTTATCGTTGGACGACGAGCACATAGTATACATTGTGAAACTCCTATTTGCAGAACGAGTGAATAAATTCACAATTTAAAATTCGAATTTGGTAGTGAACTACACTACTAGCTGTATAATAAGACTAAAAACTAAACAAGCTACTATATTTACTATATGTACTGATTGATAGATTAAAGATTGATTAAGGAATGATTAGATTGATTAAAATGTTAGATAACTTTTATTGAGAACAGGGACATTTTTTTGACACAGTAGGGTAAGGTGACCATACGTCCCGGATTTCCCGGGACAGTCCCGTTTTTTTACACTCTGTCCCGGCGTCCCGAAGACTTTTTGAAAAGCACTTAAATGTCCCGGAATTGTGATACACGTTTCTAATGTCCCGGAAATTATCGACGCGGCAAGTATTACAACAAAATGCGTGATATATTGAGTTACTTGTGATGGCAGCTGTACACGTAGCTTACCGGTACCATATCAGCTGACCGGCCTACCCTAACCCTACCCCCTACCGTCTCCCTACCACCTATAGGCTTTGACTCGCCGCCTCCCACAGGTTCTGAGTTGTTGTATTTGGCTTGTCATTAGTCGCCGTTGAACTTTGATACTGTGTGTGTTTGTTTGTGCTGCGACAATGCCGCCACCAAAAAGGAAGTGTAAATTTAACAGTGAGTTACAAAAAGACTTCCCATGTTTAAAGCAATTGCGGGCAAATTACGATTCCGACGTTCATTGCAGTCAGTGTCAATCCACATTTTCTATAGCGCACGAGGGACGATCAGACATTATAGAGCAGGGGTGCCCAACTTAATTTAGAAGTGGGCCACATGGCATAATTATTCAATGTTGGCGGGCCACATATATACACGTATATATATAGTCTGGTTATTCTATATCTATATCAAATTCCCCGTCAGAAAATGGTTTTCTCCCCACTGACAGTATTTGTGTGCAACACGAAAACTAACGCGGACAGACGCTTGATTCTCATTTACCTTCTTTTTAAAACTGTGCTGCGGTACAAGATTTTTCATAAGTTTATTTACCTTTCCAATTTGAATTAATTCTTTATGTATGTATTTATCACACTCGTTTTTGTGCTTCGAGTCATGATACCTTTGCAAGATCACAACTTAAAAGGTGAAACATATTTGCGGGGACATTTGGTAAACCAGTAGCATTTGTTGTCTGTGCCAGAGTCCTCGCCAATTAGTAAATCAGACGTCGGGACAGAAAATAATAATACCACCACTTCCTCGGCTTCCAAAAAACTAGGCTTGACCGAGAACAAAACTAGAAGTTGATACAAAAGAATTCTGATAATTGTTCGCTGCGAAGTCTTAAATATAGTTATATACACATATCCACCGAATAAATTTCAAAACAATGTGCTTTCAATAAAACTGATTTTTTTTTTCGTGGGTTTAGTCGTGAGACTAGAATGTAAATGGGAGGTGTGGGCCAGATGAAATGGCTTGGCGGGCCGCATGCGGCCCGCGGGCCGTATGTTGGGCACCCCTGTTATAGAGCATCTTACAAGTAAAAAACATAAAAACTCACTCTAAACTCATTCTAAAATGCTTAAAACCACATAAAACACACACTTTTTCAAAAAATATCCTGCGGCGCTGTTGTGGGGGCATCCCCCTCACCCCCCTCCCCATTGTTGTCGCCGAAAGTTGTGTTTGTCCCGGAATTTCGATTTATAAATATGGTATTAATAATAAAGTGGTATACTGATATGCACGCTATTATGACAGGGTCTATTTGGCAACAATATTTCTTTTTCTTCTTCTCTCAAAATACCTAGAGTTTGACTATGAAAACTTGTCTATGTCCCAGGCCACCCACAAGATTTTTCTTTCATGGAATACTATTACGTGTAGGCTTACCTGCCTTTGAACTCATCATATTCTGCTATTATGATATGTGGTCTGATTACTTGAACTCCAACGATTTTGTGGACCACCTGCTGCCCCATGTTTATTGTAAGCTCATATGAAGAAGACTGACTCAGTCAGTACAGTACAGATTACAGAATGACATCACTGGCCCAGTGATGTCATCACAGAGCAGCTGTTGCACAGGTTGCTGAGTGTAAACAACACTGGGGCCTTGCATGACACATACATTACATTACACAACATCTTGGCCTATAACAGTTGCTAGATGGTCTGTGTCTTGGGCAGTCAGTTCTTGTAACTGAGCAGGTAGGCCTAGACAGTAAATACTAATGTATTTATGTTTTATTTCTTTATCATTCATAGTTTTCGGTCATACATATTTATATTAACTAGTACAGTTAATACGTCTTATTTACTTTGGAACACAGAAAGGAGTAGAATAAATTGGTGGAGAGGCAGGAGAAAGAGGATTAGGAAGAAATGCTGTCTGGCAAGCTTTGTATCTACAAGTTTTATGCCCTAGATAATGGTGGAAAACCACCACTCATTCCGACACAGTTGGAACTGAATTTGGGCTTTATGTCTCATAAGACTATTATTAATATTAAGTTGTTGGAGGCTTTCACGACCCATAGATGGGAACAGGTTATTTTCTTCTTCTGGGTTATTTCGTCGTGTCGGTATAGAGTTTTCACTCGACGTTTCGCCACCCATGTTGCCCCCCACCCATTATTAATATTATTTATTATTCATTGTCTGTTCAATGTTTTGCTCATTACCAGAATCCCACACATGAGTGTGCGAGGTACTGTTCGTTCTCAGTTTTTGTCGTCCCGATTCTGACGAGTTTCCGTTTGTGTCGTTAGAATCCTTGCGACGACGTCCGTCACCAGAAGATCTGGTCCCGTAACAAGACTTGCGAACAGCTACCCCGCTTCCTCGTGATCGGACCCCAGAAGACGGGGACCACCGCTCTCTATACATTCCTATCGATGCATCCGGACATCAGCAGCAACTTTCCCAGTCCGGACACCTTCGAGGAGATACAGTTCTTCAACGGCAAAAACTACTACCGGTAACGTTTGTTATTATTTGTATATTTTCATTATTATTTGTGTGCATAGTTCCATTTCTTTTCCTCCTTCGTAAATCATTTTATAACTGAACAGGATAGACATTATACATAAATAAATGCAATATACATTATAATCCTTTGCAAAGCCAGATATTAAATTGTCAAGTCATTGACCTACTACGTAGTGGATAAGAAGCATAGTATCCCAGTCAGAGTTTTTATAATATATAACATTAATAATGAATTTTTAATTTGTTATTAATTGATTATTATTAAATTAATACAAGTATATTTATTAATTTAGTATTAAAATATTGTGGTAACATTCTTTCTTGCCATAACTTGTCTTGTGTTTCGCAGGGGCCTCGACTGGTATATGAGTTTCTTCCCGGTGCCCAAGAATGCGACGGCTCGCTACCTGTTTGAGAAGAGCGCGACCTACTTCGACGGAGACTTGGTACCACGGCGGGCCCACGCTCTGCTGCCTCACGCTAAACTAGTGAGCCTTTGTTATTGCTTACTTATTTATTTATTTATTTATTTATTTATTTATTTATTTATTTATTTATTTATTTATTTATTTATTTATTTATTTATTTATTTATTTATTTATTTATTCATTCATTCATTCATTCATTCATTCATTCATTCATTCATTCATTCATTCATTCATTCATTCATTCATTCATTCATTCATTCATTCATTCATTCATTTATTTATTCATTCATTCATTCATTTATTTATTTATTTATTTAAATCGAGTTCCGATTGAACATCACAGATGTGTGGAACATGTCAAGAATACATAATATAAGTGAATTAACACTATTATACAGTTCCTATTCTACTACGTTATAACACTAGATACTTCGCTGTATTACAGATTAAAAACACAGATTAAATATAACAGAGCAAGATCTTTCTAAATACGAGCTAGGCTTACTGGTTCAAATTTAAATGTTTATAGGTATGTTCTTGGACAAAATCACTAACTACATAATATGCTTTCTCTATAAGGTCATTTTTAAGTGAGCTTTTAAACTTACATATCTATTTCTACAATTTTTTAAATTCTAATTGGGAGTAGTTACTATAGCCCGGTTTACACACCGTAATAAGGTTTAAGGTCTAAGGTTTAACAAAGTTGAATCAAGCTAGTAGCATCATGGCGTTCACATAACTTCCTAAGATTTAAGGGCTAGGACGAAAGTTGAAACTATTCCAACTTGTTAGCCCTTATCCCAAAAATTCTTAGCCCAGCCAATGAGAGACGAGCTTTTATAAATCCGGCCAATGGTAGCGATCCTAGTAAATCAGTTTGGAAAATACTTTCCTTAGAACAAAATATTAAATGTTAAACCTTAAACCTTATTCCGGTGTGTAAACCCACCATATGAAGATTTTCCAGCATATAAAGGTGCCTTCTCATATTTAGTCAGATTATGCCCAGTTATATGGGCATCATCCCTACTCCTAGTATTATAACTATGAACTACTTTCCGTTACAGCTCTGCTACCTCACGCTAAACTAGTGAGACTTTGTTATTGTTCACTTTCTGTATTGATTGGGAAAGAAAGATAGGAACCAACAGCTTACTTTGAAGTAGTTCGGCAGCCATGTAGTTTGAGACGACTTGGATTTTGGATACAATTACAATTAAGCCGGAATGTTTCGGCTTGCGCAGCCTTGTTCACTCGTCAGTTTAGAGAAGCTAGCTTACGAGTGATTACAGTACTATATACAGCGCCTCGTGTACATTCTTGAATATAGTGATCTTTAGTTAGTTTGCTTCTCTAGGCCTACACTGATGAGTGAACAAGAATGTGCAAGCTGAAATATTATTCATTGGAAAGTCGTATTTTTGCCAGGAATTGTACCATCCAATTATGGTGAGCGTACTTGTCTGAAACATGGAGGTCTAGTATTCAAAGTATTTGGCGCAGGAAAATGTCTCGGGCTCTCGGCAAATGTACGTACGGTATACAGTAGTCCCTCGTTAATTCAAACTCGGTTAATTCAAAATTATGTATAATTCAAACTATTGATGGAGTCCCAGCAGAAGATTTAGGTATGGTGCATAGTGTTAATGTTCTCTTAATTCAAAATTTTGTAATTCAAATTGGAGTTTTTAGGGTCCCTTGAAATTTGAATTAAAGAGGGATTGTACTGTATCTGTTTTTTTTTTTTTTTTTTTTTTTTAAATAAATTTGGTCAGCGAGGACGTAAAAGTAAAACGATTATTGTTTGTTTGTTAGGTTACCATCCTGATCTCGCCGGCGCGCCGGGCGTACAGTTGGTACCAACACACGCGGGCGCACGGTGACCAGGTGGCCTTGAACTACTCGTTTCATCAGGTGATAACGGCCAGCGACACTGCGCCCAAACCTCTCAGGGAACTGAGGAACAGGTGCGACGAACAATGAAACTTAGGGCCGGTCTTACAATCTCCAAATAAGTAATTTATTAGTAGCAATTAAGCTATTTGGAGGATTTCAAGGGTTTTGATTGGTCGTTGCCATGGAGAAAACAAGCTATTCGACGAATGAGTAGTTATTGTGACATTGTTAGACTGGACCTTAGCTGAATGAAGATAGACTTATTTGTATTTGTATTTGTATTTATTAGCATCTATTGATCTATGCAATACACTGATATCAGATTTGTCAAAAACTTACAATAATGCATTACATGTCAACATGTCAGAAGTCAAAACAATAAAATTATTAGCTAAAATTAGGTATACATTGCATAATCATTGAAAATTACTGATTTTTTTATTTGCTGGGTAATGTCCAGTCAAAAATTAAAAGCAATAAAAGATAATAAATATAAAAACAAATATATATAGTAAAAAAGTGATAGTAAATAGTATTGATTTATTGTTAATGTAATTATTATTTATTACAAAAATGAATGAACTAATCAAAATTGAATGTATGGTCCCTCTGAACGAAAAGTTAAAAATTGAGAATTGAATATTAATGCGTAAAAGTAAGGTCGTTGAATGCGATCGAAAATTGCCATTATGGATCTCGCTACATAATCACATTATTATTGAATTAATGAACCTTACCAGTGCCGTAATGTGCGATTACACTGAAAATATTTCTTTTGAAAACATATACGTATAGGCTAGAACGAAAAGACAAAATCTAGTTACAGATTGTTATTTCAATGTCTTTTTGGGCCGTAATTTGTTTTGACAGATCGATTCATTTGTTTCCGTCAATGATTCTTCCGTTTGAATAACCCCGAATTTTAACATTGTGGAACTGGAGTTTGAGAATAAGAATGTCTCCATGTGCGCAGGTGTCTAAACCCCGGCAAGTACTCGCAGCACCTGGAACGATGGCTCTCGTACTATCCACCGCAGCAGCTACTCATCATCGACGGAGATCAGTTGAGGTCGGGCCCGGTCGAGACCATGAACGAACTGCAGAGGTTCCTCAAGATTCAGCCACCCTTCGACTACTCCCAGCACCTCAGGTAATAACACCGCCATCCCACGACATTGAGGAGTTTTACTCACTTACTTATTTACTTACTTATTTACTTACTTATTTACTTACCTACTTAGTTACTTTTCTTACTTATTTACTTACTTAGTTACTTATTTACTTGCTTAGTTACTTATTTACTTACTTATTTACTTAGTTACTCATTTACTTACTTATTTACTTAGTTACTCATTTACTTACTTATTTACTTACTTACTTAATTACTTATTTACTTACTTAGTTACTTATTTTCTTACTTACTTATTTACTTACTTACTTAGTTACTTATTTACTTACTTAGGTACTTACTTATTTACTTACTTAGTTACTTACTTACTTACTTACTTAGTTACTTATTTAGTTACTTATTTACTTACTTACTTAGTTACTTACTTATTTACTACTTACTTACTTACTTACTTACTTAAGGGTAAGGGTTTACTTACTTACTTATTTACTTAGCTTACTTATACTTACTTAGGTACTTCCTACTTACTTTTTATTTTTTTTATTTATTGAGTTTCTTCAAAGTGTTAACATGAATTCTACGTTGCAAGAATATTAATGCTCCATGCCTATATAGTTTTGTACACATAGGCATACTATAAAGGATGTTACAAATTTACGAATTAAAATTACGAAAATATAATTAACCCATTGGAATACCATTATTCTGCAAAAATACCACCCCTGAAATACTATTTAATTTCCATGTTTTGTTTTTCAGCACCAATAATAATGTTTTATTTTTTATTGAAGTCATTAATGAAGCAATCTCTACAAAACTTTCAGCATACAATGTAAACACCTGAGTAAAGCAAATTCTGCATTCTGGAAGTTTCAAATTGCACATTTTACAGTGGTATAGTCTGTTCAAAGTCAAAGTTTTATGAATATTTATAGTAATTTGGGCACCCCTGAAATAATTACCAAAAGTGATAAAATGTTGTATACAATTTTATTTCTTGTAAAGAAGCCATAGTTTTGTTAAAAAAAAATACTGGCAAGGCCCATACTATTTTTTTTTTTACGTACAGTCATATGAGAAATAGACCTCTACTTTTGGAAATATAAGTAGGCGGTAGGCACAGGCGTCATCATCCTGGTATTTACGTTTGCAAAACCCTCGTCTTCTGATTCCATGATCGATTCACTTGCATTATCATAAGATGAAGAATCACTAACATATAGTTCTTCATCAGAGAAAATATCCTCGTAGTCACTACTATGATTAAACACCTCGTTTTCAATATCACACGCTTTCGTAAACAACTTTCGCTTTACGGACGCCATAGCGGAAAGCTTCCATCATCTGCCAGACGCGCGTACATAGTAATTTAATTGTTAAAACGATACCCGTGTCCCAATCTAGCGAAAAGATTTTGAACTAAGCTATCGACATATGGAAGATTTAAGTCGGTAATAACAGACCTGCCTAGTAGTGCTATCTAGTGTGAAAAACATGAACTAAAAGTGTCACGAGTAGGACTCGTGATTGTATTCCTGCGGATTTTCAAAGTGCCACGAGTCATACTCGTTTTAATATTCCAATGGGTTAAAGCTAGTTTGAGAATTGAATACATCATAACCAAGGGAAAACACACACGTGATAACCGAATTAAATTGTGAAATGAGTTTTTAAGCATACTGGACTGGTACACATTTGCTTGCACCATAATTCAAAATAGCGGTTAAAAATGAAACTTACTAGGCCCTAGTACTTCAGTTTGTTGTCAAGATAGTAGTGATACTTGATGCCATTTGCTTCAACTCGATCTACTTTTAACGGACGATGATGTCGATGCTATTTTGAAGATGACCCAATTCAACTACTTGAGCTAGGGGAGAAGGACAGGAAGGCACCAACAGCTTACCTTGTAGTAGTTGTGGCCTTCGGAGTCGATAGAAACACAAAAGATATAAACACAAAAGACAGTTTCGGCCTGACGTGGCCTTGATCTTCCGACGAAGGTGGAGGAAAGACTGGGTCGGAAGTCTCTATTGTCATGTGACTTCTAGGCAATCTAACCCATCACATTACCAATTCAACTACTGTACTTCAACCAATATTGGCCTCTTTCACCATAACCTGTCAGATAGTCTACCCAGATACAAATTAATAAATCACAAACATATGTACGATTTTTCACTTAAGAAATAACTTATCCCTTCTAATTAATTGTGTTTTAGATTATTATTACTGTACATTGAGTGGAGAATTTTCCTTGCACCTTGTACCGTACAAACCATAAAAAGTATGCTGACATTGAAAGTGATGTGGTGTGTTGCAGGTATGACCCCAAGAAGGGTTTCTTCTGTCAAGTGATAAACGGCGACCACACAAAGTGTCTCGGACGCAGCAAAGGTCGCCAATATCCACCCATGGAGGACAAGAGCTACAAACTCCTACAGGTAATTGTTGATGCTATCTGTTTATTGTATGCTCACATGAAGAAGACTGACAGTCAGTACAGTACAGATTACAGAATGACATCACTGACAACCCAGTGATGACATCACAGAGCAGCTGTTGCACAGGTTGCTGAGTGCAGCAAAGTAAACAACACTGGGGCATTGCATGACTCATACATAACATTACACAACATCTATAACATCTTCTCCTCCAACAAAATAATAGGCTTGCTGTAGAACTAAATAAATATCTTCACTTCCATTGAAATAATAATATTCTCTCTCGACTGTTCTTCTTCTGTGATGATTAATAATAACTTGTACTACAAAACATAATTTAATTTCAATATTCAAGACATTCAATTATAATTTGTGTATGCACTGCGATGAGTAACTCATTCGTCTCACTCGCAAATTGTGGCAGTTCCAAAGTCACCGTTTACGTATCATATAGCGTGTATAGATTAAAGTCAGTTTTCTAATTTAAAACCCCCAGCCCGAACCGTGAATCGAACCTTGGACCTTCTGCATTGGAAGGCGGAATCAAACCACTAGCACAGGGAATTCTCACAGTTCCATGCATGTATATCTTTGAACTTGATTCTTTCGTTAATGACAATCCACAATTCTTTCACAGAAATAACGACATGCATCAACGTAATACACGGCAGAATAATAATGTACATCAAAGTTTCAATAGACTTAAAATAAGTAGCGATGACCCAATCCAAGCTGGAACTAAACTCTTTAATCATTTACCTGGAGATTTGGAGGATAGTAGAGGTACCAGTTGTTTTAAAAGGAAAGTGAAGTCCTGGCTCATGGGAAAGGTGTTTTATTCAATGACCAAATCTTATGATAGAAAAATTTTAATTATTCATGTTAATTATTCACATATTGCTATACTTGTCAGTTGGTCTGTAATTTGTACTATCAATTATGTGTGGGTCTTTGTATATATGCTTTGTATATATGCTGTTTCTTTTCTCCTATAGGCCTATGTATGTATCTGTATAATGTGTGTGTTCATATTATTGTATCAAGTGTAATTTTAGTTTGTAATAATGACGATTTCCAAAACTCGCTCTACCACAATTTGTGAGTGAGCCTTTGAGTGTATTTGATGGAAGGCTAATAAATGAAATGAAATGAAAGAGACCAATAATGAGCCTCACAAACAAACATTTAAACATTATTTTTAATTTATGTAATGCACATTTACTAGGGGTGTGCGAACCCGTTCGAAAACGAACCGAACTCGAACCAACTTTAAAAGTTCGAGTTCGGTTCGAAAAATTAAAACCATGTTCGAAAACGAACTATTTGAATTTGCCGCCTTCCCGCCTAAATTCAAACTATTGGGCTAGGCAATGCCTTCTAAATTGCCATTCACAACCTGTTGCAAGTAACAGGACAAAGGCAGTGCCTTTTTGGGCTCCCTCCATTTTCCCTCAACATCCTGTTAGTTTTTCGTTTGAGCCTGCCTCAACTTGATTTTAACTCTTTAATGTGTTCCATGCTCGTAAATAATGTTTTTTTAGTAGGGATGTCATAGGGTAGGAAAATTCGGATCCGGTTCCAGACCTTCCAAGAACCGGGTTACCCGAATCCTCAAAGCCTAAATTATGTCATCATATCTTGGTTACCCCCCCCCCCCCCCCCCCCCCAAAACCAAGCGGTTGAAGGTCGTTCTCTGCCCGTGCCAGCTGCCGGCCGCTGTGTGTGTTGGGCTCTGTGCGGCCGCTGCGCGCATAGAGATAGTAATGGGTGGAGTGAGTGTTCGGACTTTTCCGTGCAGCCAACCTCGGCCGAATACCTGGAACAACTCGAGGGGGGCACTGATCATGGGCATTACGTAGCGAGCCGCGTGGCGGTAAGGTTTGAGCTCGTGTTCGGCGCACAGCTGTACGTCAAGACTCGGGGAAAAACGTTTCATCGATGAGTTTTTTTATAAATACAATAATCCTTGGTATTTTGCACTTGCTATAATTCCCAAGAACTGATTGAAAAGAACAAATTAATTATTTAATAGATAAATAAATAAATAAAAATTAAATATATACGAAATAGTGACCACCAAAACCCAAACAAGTATCAAGTTCGTTACAGATTTACGACTTACATGAACTATTGTTAATTGCTAAAAGCATAAACCTAAACGTAAACTTACATTTACAGAAAACTTGAAATTGATTGATTTCCCATTATCCACACTCAGGAAGGTACACTTTTTTAAAGATTCAATACTCATGTGCTATACAGTTTAGAAAATAAATTGCCTTTGCGTTACTTCTAAATAGCTCAAATAAATAACGGTAGTGTGATGTGTTTTCTACACGTTCTTATTATATCTTTTCCCGAGTCTTGTCGTACATTGTGCGCGTACAGTTGTCTTACGGCCACGCGGTACACTACGCAATGCGCAATGCGCATGCTCAGTGCCCCCCTCGAGTTCCGAGAAATGTTCCCCTACTCCTCGCTGCTTGGCTGCAAAGGTTAACCCGGCAGGTATAGGCGCGCACTCAGTCCACTTCTAATATGTCTATGGCTGCGCGCGTGATGGTCGAGGGGGGTGGGGGAGGGGAGTGTATATATGGCGTCACAGAACTCGCCCGCAGTAATGACAGCGCGTACTAACCAGTGACCAGCTGGCCACGCCCACAAGCAGGAAATCACTGTAGCTTCAAGGAAAGTAGTCGCAGAAATATCGTCGCGTATTTTTTTTTTTTTTTTTTTTTTTTACAAATAATACTACCCGATAAGGATCAGAATCCTAAAAATGGATTCGGGTAATTTCTGTAACTCGGTAACTCGAGTACCCGGGTATCCTATGACATCCCTATTTTTTAGTCACATTTAAGTTATAAATATTTTAGAAAAATGGAATCAGCACCATCAACAAGTAAAACCAATTTATTTGCATGATCATATTTCTTCTCCCATTTAAACTACAGTAATTTTAACCACAACTTTAGAAACTTTAAAGAAAGTTCGAAGTTCGAAGTTCGGAGTTCGAAGTTCGGTCTGATATGAAGGTTCGGTTCGAAGTTCGGTTCGAAAAAAAAATGAGGGTTCGCACACCCCTAACATTTACTATTATGTCAGTAAGAATGTAATTTCTGTACAGTATAAGTATGTAGTGTATGTGGTAAATAAAAGTGGCCTATTGTTTTCAGCGGTACTATCTCTCGCACAACACGGCTCTGGTGAAACTGCTGAAGAGACTCGGCTACAGAACGGTTCCCCAGTGGCTGAAAGACGACCTCAGTGACACAGTGACCGCCTGACATCGGCCTAGCCAATCACGGCACACCTTTCACCTCGACGTCCAGTCGGGGAAGAACTTACATCCGCACGGTCAGTCGTGGGCCACCGTGCATTTGATTGGATGAAACTAGATGAATTTAGGACTCAAATTGATTCTCTGTCCACCAATCGAGTGACGTGTTATTTACAATTGGCCAATGGTAGGTGGTTTTACATCCAACCAGCCAATTGTTAGGTATCTGATGTACACGGACCAATTACTGGTACACATCCAAGTTAAGTTCCACGGCCGTAAAGGCACGCCTGGTGCTAGTTATTGCCAGGGCACCCAAAGAATTCAAGATTGATCTTCTGCCCTTCTATTGTGAAGACTCCTTAGAGGAAACGATTCTGTTTTTAAGGTAGAATTTTCCGAAATGGTTTTTCTAACTTCTCGAATGCATTCTCGTATCGTGTAATCATCAACGGACTTAAAAAGAAACCATGTCGTCTAGCTTCAGTAATTTTCTGTTGGCCGCGTGTCAAATGCCGGCATTTTTGACAGTAACACAATGGGTACCGCAACGGTGGGATACGAACAGCTGGAATGGTTTTGGACACAAGCAGAGTACGATTGGAGACGCCCCTGGTTACACTTCCCGTGCCAATGCCTCACGTAATTCAGCATCTCATTATTCCTATTTCAATCCATATTCTTGAACGTTTGGGTTATTTTTTATTTTAGTTATTTACCACTGTTGCGTATCTGTCGCATGTCCTTTATCAATGGTAAATTCCAAAACACCAATGCTTACATTGAAAAGAGTTTGGTACATGTTTGTTTAAAACAATGCTACAAGTGATTAGTGAATGGAATTCATGATCCAGTAATAATTGACTTTTAGCTTCATGAAATTAAAGTTACCATTATAGTGAAGGAAAACCCTTGTGTCTTGTATTTAGCACGACTCGCGTAGTTATCATGCTTGTTGTGTCTAGTGCTAAGTACCGCGCACAAGTGGGCACAGTTAAAAACGACACAGAACTTATTGCCGTCGGTAAAATTCGAAATGGTTTGAATTAGGAATTAAAACGAGATGTTCATAAGCCGTTGTCATTGGCCGTAGTCGGATTGTGTGCAATTATTCTCGTTGGAGAAATTTCGTTGTGCGGACAAGGGATGTGGCGAGTTTGATCTGGGAAGCATCACGTTATGCTTATTAAAATAAGGCTCTAGAAAAGGAATTAAGCTGGGATTGTGTAATGAATGAGTAGACATTTTAACCGGTTACACGTGGAATGAAATGATGTAACGTGATAGGGATGACAGTGGGTTTGCTTCTTGGGTGTTTGCACTTATGTATAGAACAAAAATAGGTTGGCCTTGCACTGGGAGTTTAGAAAAGGAATTTTTTTAAGTGCAAGACTGCATAGTATTCTCAGCAAAAAATATATCCGCATAATGGCTGCATCCTCGTTTTAAAACTCATTAAATGCAATATGCCTGTAGCCTCTATGCTAGTGAAAACAGGATTTGTCTGTGAAAGCTAATGAAATTCCTTCAGGTAGATATCACGACAAGAACACATTTCATGTTAAAATTATTTAAATGGAATTTAACTCTGATGGAATTTGAATAATTGTAATTAAGCACAGTTGAGGAGGAGGAAGAGGAGGCAAGGGAGGAGAAATCCCATCTAGCAAAGTGAACAGAAACCAACCTAATTTACAGTTGCTTCACAAAGCCGTGTTATCTTTTTATCTATCTCATTTCATAATCACTGTGTTTGAGCTGCTTTATTCATGTTTTTAAAACGTGTTTGGCAATTGCTAGCAAAAGTTCTCGAGCCACAGCAAAAATGATGTACTGGAAAAAAGAATTGCTTTCTTGCCCGATGTCACCCCTATTGTTAAGTTAAAAATAATTGAAATGACTAGACTGTCAATTTTATAGGGACCTTTACGTAATTGCTTAGGATATGCATTGTACTATAATTAATTCTGGAACGGTGGCCGACGTTAGCCACAAAGATACGAGCATGTTATAACTTAAAGAATATTTTTATTGGTCGTGTAAAAATGTTTGTGTAAATTAACTTGTAATATGAAGAAAAAAATATCAGTAGTAAATAAACAATGCAGGCGTGAATCTCTTCGATACTCATTGCCAGTTTGAACTGCAGCTTCTTGGCAGGTGTTTTCTTTACAGTGTGATCAGCTTTGCATCGAGTGCAACGTGCAAGTTGACAGACTCTTGTTGGAATTACTAGTATATTTTATTTATTTTTTTATTTATTTTATTTTTACTTTAAATATTTCATTACCTATGGCCCATGGGACAATTACAGTGAACAGGTTGATTAGGTATTTTGTTGTAAATGTTAAATATCTTTAAAAAATCTCCCTCCATTTAAGAAATGAAATGATAGTCCAGCCAGATATTCACTTTCTAATTATTACTTTAAATACTTCTTCACGTTCATGTACATTCTGCCTTAATGTATTTTTAATACAATACTACTGGTATAACACATAAGCTGCAGCATTTTGCATTTTGTCGTTTCTTACAGTCGGTAAAATAACGAGCTATTTATTTGGTTGTATTTAAGGTACATATTAATGTAGGAACTCTTTAATTCCGTTTGTTCTCTGTTGTTTCAGTCGAGTTTTAAATTGTAAATGTGGTACACTTCTCCAAATATCTGTCTTCTTGTTCCATTAAATATTACTATGACCATTTGTACTGTTTAAGAATGTGAGAACAGTGTGACGTAGAGTTCATGCCTGTTATCTCCTTATTGAACGTGTGACCAAATAATATCTATGTAACCCTTTGTTTTTCAAAGTTATATTGCATAACTCTAAAGTTGGGACTGTGTAAAAAGGGAAAACATAAGGAAATGCCTTTAACCGTGTTAGGTATATGTGTACATATTTACAGTTGTGTTATGGTTGTTTGTAATTTATAAGGTCGCGTAAGTTATTCCAGATGATTGCAGCTAGTTTGTTAAAATGACTGTTTAACAGCAATCGAAAACAACACTCGAAAGTTACCCGAGAATTTTCCCAGTGGCGAAATTGTGAGTTTGTTTATGACGACTCGAGAGCTAGTGTCCTGAAAGCGATTTCATGTTCCATGTGTACCTACGTAATGAATTGATGTTATTTATGCATTCACTTGATTTATCAGAATGAGCGTCTTGTGTTGGAGCAAGGAAACCAATTCGAACGATGCATCGAGAATAAATGAAGACGATAAGTACCGTATGTACTTGTTTTATTTTAAACTTCATTGATTGTCCGTCACAAAGACTCTACGATGCTCTAAGATTAGTGTTATTGTGTATTGTACCAGAGCAAAAAAGATCAGTCATGTTAACACTCTTCTATCTACCAACTGAAATATGTATAGCTGCTATTCAACTTAACTATTGTATGAACCAACATATCATTCTTAATAAAAAAGAAAAGAAAAAAATAAGACACATAATGGATAGTAGTATTTTTAAATGTTGAATTGTTATATGTTCAATTTTAATTACTACAAAATTAATATTTTGGGAGATTTCAAGAAAATTCCCAAGTTCTTTTTATTTTACTTGGGAAACTTGTTTTGATATTTACAAGTTGTCATGTGCTTGATTCACTGGAAGCTAATAAAACAAACAAACAAACAAACAAACAAACTTAAGTAGTTCTAGGAAGTACCCAGACAAATGGATTTTTAATAATATAGTATTTAATCTCTAGTGTGAATTTTTTAAATTTTTTAATTGAAACATGATCTAATTTTTAGCTTGTATTGATACAAATCCTATACCTACTACTTTGTAAGTGTACTGGATGATAATAAAATCAACCATACCATACAATACCATACCATACCATACCATACCATACCATACCATACCATACCATACCATACCATACCATACCATACCATACTGTACCATACCATACCATACCATACCATACCATACCATACCATACATACCTCGATAAAAAGGGGCTACTTGATCATCGTTTTAAAACCTTAAGAAACCATTAATTTTGCCTTGTTGCTTAGCTACAGTAGATACAACCCCCAGTTGGACACACAGATATTTTCGAGGTCTGAAAGTTGGATCGTTTGGCAAAACCTTCCGACATTCCTTCCCTCGACCCATCGACCGCAAATACCTTTGACAGGCGAGCTGTTCATAATTTTACCTATTAATCCTGATGACCTGTCACAACAAATGGCATATAGAATTTAGACAACACTTTTTTCTTAATTATATGGATATTTCTACATTGTACTATAAAGAGCTGGAAATTATATAATCAGTGGTTTTTTATTTGTCTTTCTATGACGGATACAACCGTACTTGATACTAATGAATTAATATTAGTGGATAAATAATGTTTTTTCGTGGATTAGAGGAAACAGTAGTCTTACAAAGACAATCAGAGGACCTGCTGCTCTAAAAAAAATATCTTACATTTTAATATCAATTAGATTTGAAAATTAATGCCAACGTATAAAAAAATGTGGGTTTTCTTTCATAAAACGGCTTCAAATTACATTACCACATTTTTTAAATTGCATTCATATTTTAAGCGTAAGGCAATAACAACTGATTACAACTGAACTGATTACAACAACTGAAATACAACTGATCAGTGTAATAATAATCAGTATAATAAAATTGTTAATTACCTTGAGTATTGTTTAACTATTTGTTACTTTCATACTCAGATTTTCTTACACACTATAATTTTATTTGCTAATATCGCTACATTAATGTTTAAGTCCGGTTGTTTTCGTCATAGAAAGACAAATAAAAAAAACCTGATTAGATAATTTCAAGCTGTTTAACGCTGTTTAACGCGATCATGAAATATACGTATGATTCATAAAAAAGTGATTTTTCCTATAAGATGACTTTTGTTGTGACAGGTCATCCTGGCTCGTCGCTCGAGGGTAATTACGGTCGAGGCGAGAGGGAGGGAAACCCGTACTTTGGTCAGAGGTTGGTGCAAACGTTGCCCGAGCCTATGCCCTCGGGCCTGTCCAACAGCGAAATAAACGAACTGTAGATGGCAGAAGTAGATAGTAGTTCTATAAATAAAGGCATGTACATTTCACATGATATTTTTCTTTATAGCTACATTGATTATTGTAGCCTATACAGCCAAATTGTTCTTGAATCATAATTAAAATGTGTGGCAATTTTATCACACACAAAATTGAAACCAATTTGATGGACTCATTTCAGTTGGTAGACTTAATGATGTGTAAAAACGTTAGATAAGTTTTCAGTGTAACTTACCCCTAAAACCAGTGGTTGTTAATAAAGTTATTTTCTGCTACTTACATATTTTAAAAATGTCACCCTGTATTTGCGTATTCATTCAGATGGATGTTTATCGTAATCAAATCGTTAAAGCATTAATGAAAAGTTGTGATTATTAATAATATAATCTATAAACGTCCCAATATTTAAAGATAAGATACGTTATTGTGATCTATTTATAAATATTAGCTACAGAATACTCTGAAGCGGGTAACAGAAATATCATGCATAACTCGACTTTCTACTTCATTATTGTATGTTTTACAACAGTTTGTGTAACTACCCCTCGGATCACTAACTATAGTAGCTACTACTGTATGTTCTGTGAGATGCTATGATGTATATTTATGTTTCTAAAGAGTGTAGTTATTGTCATTCTTTCTTTGCAGTAAAAAAAAACGTAGCTCACACACCTTGTGTTCAAGAGCTGGAGCAATTTTAAGCTATAAATTGCACTTTAAGAATATTATACTGCCATAACCTTTTAGTGAGTTATTATTTATAATGTTGTACATATCATTTCATTGTAGTTATCAATAATAGGGTTATAAGCTAATTATTGGCAAAGCTCTTTCAGTAGGCTAAAAGGTTTTTTTGTTGCCCATTGATATTTCTGTGCCCTTTTTGGAGTATTTTGTCCCATGTCCATATCCAATGTTATAAGTACAATTGTTTTATGAAAGTCATAGCTATTTTTCTTCTTACTTATTAAAATGAAAATATATATTATATTTGGCTATGATTTTTTTTTTTTTTTTTGTAAATGGTGCCATTTTAGTATTGTAAATAATAAATATTGACGTTTATGTTCTTACTTAAGCTAAGCAAATTATGTTTTCATATGCCCTTGAAGTTGAGGGCTGTTGACAATAAATACAGTAATGAAGTATGTAATATGAACCTCTAGTTATTCTCCCTTCTCCCTTCCTTGTGTGAACATGTATGTGGTGACCAAATGGTTTTTAATGTTGCAAATATTATACATCAAAAGTTAGACATAAAATACAAACTTATAAACACAAGTACTGTACAAGCCTGAAAAAGTACTAGATTGTGAAGATTACAAACTATGTTATGACAGTGCAGTTATAACAGACCAACCCAAACCATACATTCCAATAGACGTGATATCATAATTAGAGCTGGACCGATTCCGATTCCGATTCTTGAGAATCGCCGATTCTTCATAGAATCGGCAAAACCGCCGATTCCGATTCTTGATTCAATGTTTTCAGATCACCGATTCTTTCAAATTTCGCGCCCAAGAAAATAAATTCCAGAAATGGTCGATAATCGAAAGTCGATATTGTCGTGCGTGTGCACCAATCACGAGTCTACTTCACTAAATCGATAGATCGATAGTTGTGGTCGAGACTTGAGGTACCAAAGAACTTGAACGGAAAGAAAAAAATAATCCGTCGCGAGTCTAGAAGTTCGTAGGAGCTAGGAATTTCGCGGCTTTGAAACACTTTGGAAATGTGGAGGTGTTTTCGCGACAGTGATACCCCTTCAACCAGTTCAAAATGTGTTCTAGCCAAGTGTACGTCTCGTGTATTTCGTGTTTGCCCCGCGAAGAATTGTGTAATCAAAGAAAATGTTCGTGTGCGCCATGTGCTCTTGAAACAAAGTCCGTTGTGCCGAGACCTTGGGCCTAGGCCTACTTGCCTAGCCCCCCCCCCCCCCCCCCCAGCAGCTCTGCAAGTGTTCTACTTCCATTCCTTCCTTGCAGTGCTAAACGAATCGAACGTAAAACCCATCGTGTACGAAATTGAGTCTTTACTAATTTAGTTGAAAGCCGCAATTGATAGGCCTAGGCCTAGGCGTAACCTCCCTAACCTCAAAATCATGACGCCGGACTGCAACAACCAGTGGCGTAACTAGGAATTATTTCGGGGGGGGTTAATTAGGGAAAAGTGAGATGAGGGGACCGAAAGGGGTCTGGGGAGAAGCCCCAGCCGCCGGAGGCCATTTCGCCAAAGGCGAAATTTTTTTTCACTTTTATAATTATTTCGTGCTTTCTAGACTCAAAGAATACTACTCGAACCACTACTCGTTTGTTTGTATTATATTGAAGTTACAGTGTTACAGTATAGGTATTAATAGTTCTAAATAAGAATTGCATAGAAATTGTGTGTTTAATGTTTTATGGTTGTTCAATATAATCTCAACATGCAGTGAAACATTGTGGTCTCAAGTCACATACCGTACATTTAAATTTTAATTCACAGATCGTGATATTGTAATATTAGATTAATGCATTTTTATTTATAGGCACCCTCACTTTTACTGGTTCGAGCGAAAGGTATATTAGTTGTAGATGAACACATAAATATAATTGAATTATTGAAAAAAATTATATATCTCATCAAAGTGAAGAGGTATGATAAATATAATGAAAATGTTATTTGTAGCGATTGTTATACACTGAAGTGGTTTAAGGATCTTACACTTTCGGGCCATGGTATTATGGGGATCACTCAGTTTCAAATTAGCTTACCCGATGGCCCCATAAAAAAGTGCTAAAGATAGACTTTTCCCCGTTGTTTGTGTATGTCTATATTCAATTTGCACTAGCGGAATTTGTATTCTGTTGCAAATAAAGGTCTAATAATAAAATTTAGATTATATCCCTAATCGTAGCTTTTTTAAGGGCTTTTCAAACATATCTTTAGTTCTAAAATCGTTTCAGAGACCGATCGGTAAGAACGAATTTACGAATGAAAATAATATATAGTATTAAGTAAATGTAGTATTAAGTAAAATCATTCTCGATGTAGTTTCGGGGGGGGTTTAAACCCCCCAAACCCCCCCCTTAGCTACGCCACTGGCAACAACAACCAACACGACTGTGAGCTCGATGGTAGCTGGTAGATTGGTAGCTAGTAAACCAACCCATTCTTAGGCTCAAACATTTGTAGGCACAAGTTGTGCCTACAAATGTTTGTTTTCAACATATCAATGGCTGCGACATAGGCCTAGATTTAAATTTTTACACTGAACTTTGCTTCTAGCCAATTGTAAAAGAAAAATAAAACATAAATATGACAATAGGCCCTATTGATCACTGAAATATAGGCTAAAGGTATAAGTAGGCCTAATTGTATTACCATAGTTATTTACAATTTTTTTTTTTAGAAAAAGGTAAAAAAAGGTTAAAAATAATCGGCATCGGTGAGAATCGGTGTGTAGAATCGGCAAATAACTAGAATCGGAATCGGAATCGGCATCGGCAAAAAAGTGGAATCGGTCCAGCTCTAATCATAATCATTGACAAGTAGAAACAAGAAACAATTTTAATTGATGTTGATGTCCCTAGAGTCAACATAGCAAGAAAAAGTAAACAGGTATAAGAAACTTTCTAATGAAATTAAAAGGATGTGGAAGCAAAATAAAGTACTGTAACTGTTAAACTGCTAATTATATCCACAAATAATATTGTTCCACAAAAAGTTCTATGGCAGTATTAAACTAATTGAATTGTATATTTCAGAAAGAGTCACATATCAATGAACATAATATACCCTCATTTTGATGCAGAAAGTCAAGCTGTTTCCCTATGGTAGAAATTTTATGAGATAGTTCCAGTTTATTGCAGCAAAGGATGCAAGTCTGGAACAGTTCTTTGCACTTATCTCAAAAGTATGCTCAATCAATAGACTTATTTATACCCTTTCCAAAATACACAATTGAATTTGTCTCCAACCAAACAATTTCATCAAGATGCAAAAAGCAATAATATTGAACACTTATAGGATATAAATACAAATACAAATACCATACAAATAGTACGAAAAGTTTGGAACTTAGAAGAATGAAGACTTCAAAGAATTCTTTATCCTGATGGTGGTTTTGGTGGTTTCCACCATACCAAAAGCGAATACTAGGATGGTTACAACAAATCGGCCAAGACCATATGAAGTATGAACTATGAACATATATAGAATAGTGTAAGACTAATTATTTGCTTGTTTATCTTATATCTTGTATATCTTTATAATTCTCAATGCGACCCATCTACATAATCAGGTAAGCTGTTGTACTACAACTTTAACCTTACTGGAACACTTTCTTCATATTCATACTTCAAATAACAAACATTTATAGTTAGTTTTGGAGAAAACAAATTGCCCAACAATATTGTCTGTAATTAATTTTTGAAAGATGGATAGTAGACTATAATTAATATACCAAGGTTGCGAAACGTCGAAAAATACTTTTTTGTATTTTTACAGTTTTTATGATCAGATTGCATTCTTTGATACTTTTTGCATCCTGTGAGACCATCAGTTCGTAAATCCATCCATATTTGGAGTTAAGTTACAATTACAATAAGAAAAATCAAGTTGAATATTCATTATTTTTTTTACATACAAACGGTTGGTTTCCGCCAAAAACCGTTAACAGTTTCGTGATCACATGATCAAGATCTATAAAATGCGATTTTAAAAAGATAGGGTGTTAAAACTCATTTTTTGGATTTAGAAAAAAAATCGGAATTAAATTTTTTTTATTTGCGGATTTTTTATCATAGGATCGTATTATTGGACTTTTTTCAATCCTGAGAAACCATCAGTTCAAAAATCCATTTGTATTTGTAGTTACAATTACAAGAACAATGAATCGAGATCCATTGAGATTCATACATGCAAACAATGAGAGTAGTGTGTTATCGACTGGTGTAAGCAAATCAATTTCCATTGGGTGCCATGGCGTACGTGGTAGCGTCGCGGCTTCGAGTGCTTGAGGTCTGGGGTTTGAGACCCGTTACACCCACTTTTTTTCCACCCTATTCACACTCACACACTTATATCAATACATCAACGTGCATGGACACGGTTTATTTTTTAATGGTCAAACGGCTCGTTGTTTCCCCAATCGATTTACGGTTTGCATTCACGTGATCAAGATCTATAAAATGCGATTTTAAAAATACAAGGTGTGTCAGCTTATTTTTTGGACTTGGAAAAACAACGGCTTCAAATTTGTTTATCAATTTCTACAGTTTTTATCATCAGATCGTATTCTTAGATATTTTTTGAGTCCAACGAGACCCTTAGTTCGTAAATCTATCTATATTTGGCCCTACAATTACAATTAGAAAGTATGGAGTTGAATAAAGATTATTTTTTTACAGACGAACGGTTCGTTTCCGCAAAAAACTGTTTACGAATTCGGATTCTCGGGGCCATTTTTAATCGAATTCTATCATAAAAAGACAAAGTGTAGAAATTGAAAATCTGAGAAGACTATAGCCTTGGTTGCAAAACGTGGAAAAGTACTTTTTTTGGATTTTTGCAGTTTTTATGATCAGATCGCATTCTTTGATACTTTTTGCATCCTGTGAGACCATCAGTTCGTAAATCCATCCATATTTGGAGTTACAATTACAATAAGAAGAATCGAGTAGAATATATGCACACATTGAGAGCAGTGTGTTATCTACTGGTGTAAGCAAATCAATTTCCATCGGGTGGCATGGTGTACGTGGTAGCGTCGCGGCTTCGAGTGCTTGAGGTCTGGGGTTCGAGACCCGTTACACCCACTTTTTTTTTCCACCCTATTCACACATTTATATTTATACATCAACGTTCATGGACACGGTTTATTTTTTAATGGTCAAACGGCTCGTTGTATCCACAAACGATTTACTCTTTCACGATCACGCGATTAAGATCTATCAAATGCGATTTTAAAAAGACAATGTGTTGAAACTGGATATTTGATATGTTTCTCATTTAATAATAAATAAGATTGTATTTCGCTCATACGAAGGCACTGAAATAACAGGATTAGGCAACAAGTAGTTTGTGTCATGGCTGCCGAAAAGATGGCTAGCACACCGGTAAACCACGCCTCATCTTTATGGTGTGTCTATCCGTGGTTTTCTAGTACAGGTCATTACTCGATGTTCCAAAATTAAAACATGGCCATCAAGTCAGTTGCTCACTGAAGATGTGCCGGTGCGAATAATCTATTAAAAACGCGGAAACTTGACATTTTACAAAACTAACAGCCATAAAAACACTGCGAGTGATTGAAACTGCATTCCTTGTGCGATTTCTATCTGTGTAAAACTATTATTTTAATTTTGACCGGTATTTATTTGAATGGTGGAACCACAGATAACGGATTGTAGGGTGGAACAACTCGCAACGATTCCGTTTTGCCAGTGAGACTTTCGAACAAAGGTAAGTCAATGCGATGATCTCATGTATTCTTCATCGAGGTCCCACTAGTGCAGGAATGGCACTTTTTGGCCGGCACGCAGAAATGTGTACAATATATTGTATCAGGATCAAATTGACCACACCTCAAAGGCATTTTCCAGGAATTAAGGGCATACATTTCTCCGACGGGATTTGGCCCAAATCCTTCCTTTTCTGGAACAATCCCCCCCCCACACACACACACAAACAAGGGTTGCGTTCCGTTACATGCTGGATGTACTGATCCAGTGCGCCAGCTTACTGGATGCATTCCGAAACATGCTGCCAGCGACTACTGAGCGTTCCCTTACTTGCTATCCCAGCATCTCCAGTGCACTGGAAGTACTGGCCCTTTTTCACGCAGTAGCCCCAGTAAAACTTGGAACTGTCATGGCGTCGCACCAAACTATAACATACCAGTGGCACGAAATATCGCTGGTTTGTCCAGAAACAAACGAAGTAGTGAAATTAGTAGTGAACGACATTGAAAAGGAGCGTCTGGAGAAAGGTAAGAATGTTTTGTATATGCTATTGGACGTATATTTCTCTTGGCAGGGTGCAATTAGTGTAGACCTAGGCTGACAGTTATAGCTTACGACTATTTTCGCGCCGTCTTCTATACTGTTGTCAGTGCTCTGCAGGTGGATGCTCGTTCCGTTTCTTAAGCCTACTGGCTCGCGCTGGCTCACGCCGGCGCTCACTGGGTCCCAGCAGTCCCAGCATGTAACGGAACGCAACCAACATAGGCCTACACTGGCAATTTGTTCCCCGCCAAGCATTATAATTATTTAAAATTGTACTGCCCATTTTAGAGATAGAGTAAATTCAATAATTTGTAAATAATGATGTCAAATACCCTAGGCTTTTTTATAGCCGGCCTAGCCTAGGCCGGCTATAAAAAAAGGCTGCACTAGTGCTAATTTACAGTGTGATGATGAGTGATTTAGTAATGATGAGGAAGGGAGGAGGGAAGCCTTGTACTGGTACCGGCACGTAGCCTAATCCTGTCGAAAAGTACCCAAGGGCCACCATTGGCTTACGTCCCATCCGAAAGTACGGTGTAACTTTGGTTCCTCCACTAACATTGATTGACCAACAGTTGACGAGCCGTCCCATACCACTAGGGACGCCCATTGTTGATATGTAACAATTGTTTGTACATTTTATTTCCTATAAAGAAAATAAATCCTTAGCAACACCGGGCGCCCCTAGGGGTAGGGGCCGGGATTCCAGCCTAAGCTGTTACACAAGCTTTCAAATCCTCTAGTTACTAGTGGTTCGTATGAATGTGGTTACCCACCCTCCTCCTGACCTGGCCCGATGTTGCTGAACTTCGGTGATCGTGGGAACTGGCAAAGCGACCGCGGCTAAACCGTTATCTAGTCTTGCTAATATGTTGTAGCTTATTGTGTGTTGTTCCAATGTACGTTCCTTCCAGTCTCTCAAATAATTCGAAGTAAATCGTAGGTAGACGAAAAAACTAGACCCCCATCTTCATAATCGTTTACTGTTTTGAAACAATCCTGTCTAGTTTGGCAATGCGCGTACATTTACGCGTTGTTAACAGAACCAGCTGATACTCAAGATAACATTAATTTCTTTTCAGCGATTTATTAGTTGATATATTGTTTCAATCGATGACCCTAGAGAGGGAGATTGATTGGTTTGATTGGTAGCGTCTTTATTTAGGGCTGGAGAGGCATTTTCTGCCATCCAACCATTTCATACAGTACAACATTATTATTAGCATCTAGAAGTAAGAAAGAGTAAGTAGAGAGTATAGTAGTAGAGTAGTGAGTAGAGAGAGAGAGAGAGGGGGGAGGGGGGAGGGTTCTCGTTGCAGTAGGATTCGCCTAAACAAGGCTACAGCTGGCCTGGGACCGGAGTGCCCCCCTCTCACCCTCAGCCCCTTCGCTCCAGACATTGCGTCCACAGATAATTTGTTATCTGTGGTGCGTCGCTTTCTTATTGTAGGCTTGTCCACTCCATGTAAAGGTACAGATCCGACTTTTTCGTGTGTCTATTCTACTAGAGTGCAGGTAATTTAAGTTTGACATAGTTTGAAGTCACCCCCTATACTTGTGCGACTATCACCACCCGGCATAACAAATATGACATAATAAATAATATAGACTAATATGAAATAAATGTATGTAATGTTAATGTCATGATGTCGCGGGGGTATAAGGGGTGGTCACATAGCGATGTAGGGGAGCATCAAACTAAGATAATCTCGTGTTCACAAAGAACAATTCTCAGATAATTAATAATAATAAAATCAAATATTGTACTGTTCGGTCATTTGTCGCTGCTATTTTGCTTGGGAAATAATAGTTCGTGGATGAAGGGGGCTTAAAATAATTGTTTTCGT
This sequence comes from Isoperla grammatica, assembly GCA_945910005.1. Classification (NCBI taxonomy): domain Eukaryota; kingdom Metazoa; phylum Arthropoda; class Insecta; order Plecoptera; family Perlodidae; genus Isoperla; species Isoperla grammatica. Next base: position 19,950,485 of record OX246748.1, read on the forward strand.
GGTGCAAGATCAGCTCAAAATAGAACGTTTCATTCTCGACCAACCACAGAGCTACGTTCGGTCACCTGATATGTTTCGACCAATCACAGACGAGGCTGAGAACCGTAGATAGTCTCGATGCCAAACCAAGCCGACCGACGCCATGTTGCTTATCTGCGTGACACGTTGAGTCCAAAAAACATTCCACTCCGCTTACTTTGTTCAAAACGAGTGTTTATTTTCAGAAGTGACTATCTAAAGTGTTATCAAATGATGTGTTACATAACCGCGTGTGTAGTGAAACGTTATCAATCGTGAAATCGAATTCCGAAGTTGTTAAATTGTAAAACAAAGTTTGTCCGAAAAATCTCGGTCACAGGTGGTTCGCCGTGCTATAGGTAAGTGCAGAGAAAAAAACGTTTTTTCCCTTTTAAACTATAGACCATGTTAATCTTTCGTGTTTATCGATAGTAGCAATATTATTTACAATTCTTAACCTGAAAATTGTAACGAATGGCATTCATTGAGGGTTAGCTCGACGATTTTCGAACGTTTTTACGTCGGTTATTTTTCAACCGCCATTTACTGTAAATTCCTACGTCTGTATTTTATTTATTTATTTATTTATTTATTTATTTATTTATTTATTTATTTATTTATTTATTTATTTATTCATTTATTTATTTATTTATTTATTTATTTATTTATTTATTTATTTATTTATTTATTTATTTATTTATTTATTTATTTATTTATTTATTTATTTATTTATTTATTTATTTATTTATTTATTTATTTATTTATTTATTTATTTATTTATTTAGGGTTTCTTTCAAGCATATCGTTACATAGGATTGGTTAAATAATACATCGAATGCTTAATGTGTTTGTTAATACTTGACTTTAGCTGATCCTTGCTTTTACACCCTAGACTAACTATGCCTTATATATATATATCTTGACCCCGTTTCCAACATTAATTTATTCAATTAATGTATTTATTTAATAAAAAGTATTCATTTCTGAATCATTAAAGTGTCGTTTCAATATTGTTATTCATTGTAACGTTAAATGTTCGTGGAAGTATTTTTGAAGAAGAGAGTAAAAACAAGAATCAGTTAGTCAGTACAAGCGAAAAAAAAAGCGTAAATCAGTCTAGTAGGCCTATTACCCTTTTCTTATGTTCCACATTCAATGTTAGCTTCGTTCGCCTGTCTGACACGAGCTAAATAGCCAGTGTAAAAATCTCCTGCACTGGCTACACTAGTGCGATAACGCGTAAATAGCGCGCAAATATTTACACTGCCTTACTCGGGTACAAAAGAACGTCCATGGACTTCTGAAACCTAGACTAGGGTAACATTAAAGTTCGTTTGTTGCAACTTTACTAATAGTAAAAGCTAGTAGTAGGCTCCGTTGCAAAATTAATATTACTCAATTAGTTTGTGTCCATCACTATAGGGAACGTGCAAGTGACGTAACAGCCGAACTACAACAATGGAATAAATTAATTGAACTGGTGGACAAACAACAAGCTGTCAAAGTAATATCTTTGCAAATAATGAGGAGAAACAATTAGTTGTAACGATAGCAACTGCTCGCCAGTTAAAATTTATGTTCAGTAATGGACAGCAACTATCTGAAAGTTTGTAAACGTTCTGAACGTTTGTTTTTTCCAACTTCAGAACTTCCCATTTTTTTTGACGGCTTGTTTGTCGATCGGTTCAATTATTTTGTTTCATTGTTGTGTTTTGGTGTTGTGCTTACCCTATTGTATGCCATGCAATACGCATACTTGCGTAATGCGTAGGCCTATGTAATCATACTCGGGATTAATAATAATAATAATAATTTTGGTAGGGAAACCCGTTATAGGGTACACAAGTGCCCCTCCCCCTCGACAGGTGACTAACTATAGGTATGTTAGGGTGTTTGGATAGTTGTATTGGAACGGAATGTCCAATGGCTATTAGTAGGAGTCAATCCCAGCATTCGCTTTTACGACTAAAGCTTATGGAAAAAGACCTTCAGTCAGGATTGCCGTGGCCGGAATCGAACCGGCGACCTCCCGAATCAGAGTCTCTCATTTTAAACCGCTGAGCTACCTCTATCGGTCTCATCCTGAGAGTCTATGTCGGGTGAATTGACAGTTTAAAAAAATTCTAAAGGGTGGGAGGTACAGCCAGTCGTCAAAGGCGAAACAAATTTGCAAACTTGTCTTCACAAAAACATTAATGTGGGGTTGGGGGGGGAATTTCCCCCGTTAATAGCATAGTTCATAGTTTCAGTTCAACCTTCAATTTCAAATTTTTTTCATTGTGTTCCCCGCCTCCACCCTATTCAATACGCAGAGGGCTGATTACTCTGCAGCTTGGTTCGAATCCTGGTTTGGGCATTTATGTCGTAGTACACCCAACCCACTCATTGTTTCGATTGGCCTCGTTGCCAAAATAGAAGTGTTGCTTGTGTCTGGTCTTGTCGTAAAACAACTACTAGCTTGACCGTGTCCAGTTTTATCTAGAGCGAATGTACCCGGAATTGGAAAAGTTTCGTTCCCTCAGTGAGACTGCGATGACTCATTGGTCGAGAGGAGAGGCTCGGCTCGTCTGGCTGTGTGTCTAGGGTAGGGTGCCCAGATTTTCAATCCAATAAAGCGGGACGTATGACGATTACAAACATCATTGTGTAATTGTGTAAACGGTTGACTGGGGGGGGGGGGGGTTATACAGTTCGAAGGCTTGAATATTTTATATTGTTAGGCAAAATATAACATTTAGTATGGTACTACCCTCTATGCTACGTTTTACTATTATTAATAATGACATGGATGGCCCGTAATCATTACCTTCCACTCGTCGACGTACCAGCAAAGTGACTGCAGTGAGTGTAACCGAGTTGTCCACATCTGGCTCACGAGTATTAACTCCTTTTATATTTATCTGACCCGTGGATAATGTACAGTAGGTCCATATTCAAAACCTAAGTTTGCATTTTCGAAAAAGCGGGACAAAAGTACGTCCCGCCAGGAGGTGTGGCGGGACACGAGACACATAGCTAAAAATCGTTACTTTCTCGCCAAAAGCGGGACGTCTGGGCACCCTAGTCTAGGGGGAAAGGGGTAGATGTTTCGCACTCGCAAGTCGCAAGTAGATAATGCAGGTGGTATCAGCCTGTTACCAGGGCGAAGTAACGGTATGCTCTACTGCTGTGTAAAGTAGACCTCGGTCTGGGGAGCGCAGCCTCCCAGTTTAGCAGGGAATTGTTTGGGGTGTTTTGTTGGAGGATTCGGGGGATTGTGGAACTATGCTAAACTACGGGTACGGTCCGAAACCTGCTGAGAATGCTTTGCCCCTAGCATTCTCCAGCACGTTAAAGCATCTATAAGCACGATATACTTACGGAACACTTCAAGCATAGGCATGGCTGTTTAGGCCAATCAGGCGCAAGGTCGTTTTGCCACGCCCACTACATTAGCTGTCAAACAGTTTAGTAAAATTAAAAAAGTTGATGGAGGCGTAAGTCAAATCAATTAAATATACTAGGCTCTAATACATTTGCAAACATATGATTTTGGCACAATTTTACACTTAGGTTAAGCCCAAGGTTAGGTCCGTCTATAAGGCATTTTTAAAATGCCGCCAAAAACCACCTTATGCTGGAGATGCTCAACTGAAAACCTCGGGCATATTGAGCGTGCTGAATATGCTCACGAATGAGGTTTCGGAACGCTAGGTAAAGCACATTCAATAGGTTTCGGTACGGGCCAAGCATGCTTTAAGCATTCTCAGCAGGTTTCGGACCGTACCCTAATAGGGAACCCGCAACTGACGTCACATCCGTACTACAACAATGGAACAAATGAATTGAACTGATGGACAAACAATCAGCTGTCAAATTAATAAATTTGCAACCATACAAATAAAAACAAGTGCAGCAATAGTAACTGCTCACAATTGAAAACTTTTAATGATGGACAACGACTAAGTGAAAGTTTTGTATGTGAATTTTGTTTGTTTTATGTTTTGTTTTCCAAAATCAGAAGAAATGATTTTTTGACAGCTTGTTGTTTGTCCATCAATTCAATTCATTTGTTTCATTGTTGTCTTTTGGTGTTGCTAGTAGACTATACTTTCGTGGTAAAAAAAATAATAATAAAAATAAGCATTTACTTTATAAAAACATTGGATTAGAGATACATCAAATTTGTGACGGTATGCATACCGGTACCGGAGTGATACTTAAAAATACGACGATAATTTGCATACATTTTATGCATGTTGACGGACTATGTGAACGTTTTGTTGTACTTTTTATTCATATTTGCTCATCCAACATTTGTATAAAGTGAAACATTTGTAACACAAACAAAGTAAACATTTGTTAAATGTTTCAATTTGTGTCTTTTCCACAACAAACGTTTTATTTTAGCCCACGTTTTATTTTCCTCAACCCCTTGACCACTCTCTAAAGCCATTTATTTAAACGTGTTTGTGACAAAACACCATACAGAAATTATCTGCGGGGCAAGACTCCCCGGCGTACCCGCTTTGCTCTGTCTACAATTACTTCTCCGAGTCGACGTTTGAAAACTTTTTGGTAATGTTAGCTGAGAACTATTTCAATTTATAAGGAAAATATTTTAATTTAATTTGCAAGGATGTTAATCTACACGACGTTCATTATTTGTATATGTAACTGCCCAACGTTACCTTTGTAGGACGTGCATTTAAGAAAATCTGAACGTGTTTAATAATTTGGCATGATTGATTTTTATGTATTTTAATTTAATTAAAATTATTTAAAGCGTTCGAAACCCACTATTTTTACTCTCGATTAATCACAGTCGATCCATCGACTAGATTCTCCTTTCGAATGCGGCGATGTCCTGCAGCCCTTGTCAGAATTGTCCCGCAACCCTTGTCAATGTTGCGTTATCATTTACGTCATGGCTGCAGCCATGTTTTGTTTCAACTGTCAATACAGAGCAACTTATCGCCTTATATCACACTATTTTAAGGTGTCACCTCTTTAAAAACATTTCCAAGTGATAGTGATATATATTCACTTTGGTGTGAAGAAGTTTTGGTGTTGAATATTTTATTCTACGAGCCAATTAAATCGCGAAAGAAAATGATCAACATTCTTGATTTTCGTGATATTTTTTATTCGTCTAGCTCGTGACATATCGAGTTCAAGACTTCAAGGTAGGCCTCAATTCAAGACTAGAACATTTTATTGTGCATTCTCATGTTTGTGGATGGTGCCGCTGAGTAAAAATAATATTGTTTCATTGTTTGTACGCATGTGGGCTTATTCACATGTCAACCTTATAGATGAGCGTAGCGAAGCGGAGTGAATCTTTCATTTCAACTCGATCGGCGCTATGTGTGTCAACACTCTTGACCACTAAAATAGATGCTGTTAAAAATCCGTCTAGGTGCCAACCTACAAAAAATTAATTAGTGAAAAATATTGAGTTATAATTTTTTTTATTAAAACTTATTGACGATTTTAAATAGTTTTTTTTTAAATAGTATGCACAATAATGGTGTCAACATATGACAAAAGATTTGGAATTGTTCTGCCATCTTGTGTCTTAAAATTGTTTATTTACGGCAATGCAGTGTTCGTCGCACATGGTCGCACACAGGTCAAACGGCTTGACGGATTTGGTTGTCTACCTACCGCCTTAACTGAAATGTTTGTGCTTTTTTACAGATCCAAGCAACAAGAATCTTCTGTGTGGTTCAGAAGGGCCTACGCCGTAGTGCAGTCGTGTCCTGCCCTTTACAAGACAAGACTTTACAATACAACAGGTAAGCCCAGTCCTAGCTGGTTTAACACTCATTTTACGTACCGTTTTTGGTATTTGCCACTTACGAAATACATATTTTAAATTAAATGCTTTTTTAAATCATTATCAATTACCATAAGCCTAATATTAGTTTTATCATGGCGGTAGAGGACACCGTTTAAAAGTGTTCCGTGATGATATTTCGGTTTTACGTCCCATATTTTGCTTCTTGGGCTAGGCTAATCGAGACGATGAGTGGGTGAAATATGAAGATGATGAGTGCCCTAAAATCAAATCCATTGCACATCGCTGTGGTCGTCATAAGGAAGTCCAGCAAGGGCGAGCAGGGCGAAGTGGGAGGAGAAATCTTTAGTGGGTCAGTGGGGGGAAAGGGACAGGGTCTTCTTTCGTCGCCTTTTACGATTAGCGAGTCACTATTCTACCCCGGGCCGAGACGGGCGTCCTTTTGTCCAGGGGCGTAGCTACTAACTACGTTTATCAAGCGAGCCGAGCTCGTACTCGCCAGTCCGAACCGGATATAGTGCGTGCCGAATTTGCGTGATAAACAGTGGCGAAGCGTCCTATGAGACAAAGAGACGTTGTCTACCCTGTATACAAATTTAATTAATAACATTAATACACTTCTGCACAAGTTAATGCTTTCTGTTCTACATTTTCTTGTCTTCCGTGGCTCCCGCGAACGTTTGAATTTAGTTGACGGCGAAGGACTCGGCATTTGGCAACACCCTCGCGCCATCTACCGTAGTCCTTTGAAGTTGAATGGTTTAAACGTGTGGAGACAAACAGGCTTTTTGTCTCTTTCGCACATGAGCAGAACGCTATTTTGGTCAGTTTTTCAAGAATATTTGAGACTTGTCTCACACACCAACTCTAAGCTGTGAACGCATCCACCAGATGCATGCCAGACACTCGTTTCATAACACAATGGGACTTGGAAATTTGAGGGAACGGCCGTAACAGCATTCAGTAATAAACCTTCACGGTCTGTTTTTGTAAAAATCTGATGACCCATACCCAACCCCATGAGTCTTGTCTTCGCATTTTTATGTTGTGGGTAAAACGATGGATACTTCAGTAACCAGTTCAAGGCAATCCTTTGACAATGCGAGGTGCGTGCGTCGTGGATTGTGTACACCACAGTACAGTAGTGCAGTGCGAAAGTGTCTAATGTCCAAATAGCGTGTGATTTCTACCCTTGTTTTTTAATATTATTGTGTGAACTGTTAGTGACTAACGATGTGCTCCGCCGAAAGTGATATTGTAGATTCTCGCCCTGGGCGATTCACGAATGTACGTTTTGCGTCACCCCCCACCCCCCTCTCTCCTCACCAACTGTTTTTTTTCGAAATTACACTATTATCTATGTCTACCCTAATTTCAAGGCCACGCTTCGCCACTGGTGATAAACACCTAAGTTCGAACCCAACTCGGCGCGGGTATAAGAAGCCGTGCCAGCACGCTTCATGCGATCTCAGATTTGCGTGGTAAACGTATGCGGGCCGAATTGCATCACGTGATCGAACTCACCGCCATGAAAAGTATACGTTTTTAAGCTGTTGCGCGGCAGCAATGGCGTCCACCAAGTAGGTGTTGATAAAGAATTGTGATTTCTGCTTCTTCTAACTGTTTCACAGCCATCAGTTTTCTAAGAAAATTCGGGCGCCATGTAATTAATTTTCGTTCAATTTTAGCATGTTTCATTTCGTAGGCCTAGACGTAACGGATGAGGTTATGTTCACTTCATTGCTGATGAGAGTCAGCTGTTACCTGCCACGCCTCCGTCAACCGAGCCTGAACTGGGGGGTGCGATCTGAAATTGCGTGATAAACAAGTACCGTACCGAGACCATAGATTGAGCTCGATCTGAGTAGTACGAGCTCGGCTCGCTTGATAAACGTAGTCACTATGGCGCGAAGGGATGCGACCGCACAATAATAACACAACAATACAACAATAATGTGGCTGCAATGGGTAGTGAATGAAAACACAAATTGGACTAACATAATTATTGTGTGCTATTTTTAACATGGAATGCACTGTCATACCGAAACGCGAATCTCTTTCCCCGCCTTTAAACTTCTAAGAGTTCTGACGCATACAGAAATATGAGCCAGGCTCACCTGACCTAGCCAACACACTGGCCGGCGAGATTGACATTTCGCTTACCGATTATTATTATTTATTCTTTCATTATTGTGTGTCCAGTTATAGGGATATTAATTACAATGGAGACTGCATATTCACTATATGTCAACGTTTTCAAGTGTTTGTCTGCTAGGGGGGGGGGGGGGGGGGGGGGGGGGGGCAATTTAAAAACATGGCTCGGGCCATTACAAACCTCGCTACGCCACTGCTTTTGTCGCCTCCGTTCGTCTACCGTTGCAGACAGAGCGACGCTATCATCTTGTGCGAAGTAAGGAACGGGGCGAGGGGCGGAATGCTACTGTCTGGAGTCCAAAGACTAGTAATGCTGGGTTTACACACCGGAATAAGGTTTAAGGTTTAAAATTTAATATTTTTTTCTAAGGAAAGTATTTTCCAAACTGATTTACTAGGATCGGTACCATTGGCCGGATTTATAAAAGCTCGTCTCTCATTGGCTGGGCTAAGAATTTTTGGGATAAGAGCTAACAAGTTGGAATAGTTTCAACTTTCGTCCTAGGCCTTAAATCTTAGGAAGTTATGTGAACGCCATGATGCTACTAGCTTGATTCAACTTTGTTAAACCTTAGACCTTAAACCTTATTACGGTGTGTAAACCGGGCTTTACAATATAGTCTGTCCGGCGGGGTATCCACGCGCACGATAACAAGAGGGGGAGGGGCGGGGAGGGGTAATCTCTAGACATGGGCAACAAGAGTTTCTATTTGCTAGTTTCCACACCCCGGTCGAAAATGAGACATTGATCACGTAAACGGATTAGGCCTACTCTGCTGACATTACTCTGATTCAGGCAGTACCTATTCATAAACAACTCTGGTCTAGTGTACCGGTAGAGTTTAGTTTATAGTCGGCCCAAGGGTAGCTTGTCCCCGCTACCTGAGCCAGACCCTTCCGCTCCGGCTTGCGGTCAACAGATAATCCCGAGAAAATGCCAATAATTAAAACAGTGAAGTGTGTTAAATAAAATCGCATTTTTTTTTACAAATTATGTGTTTAAACATTCTTGAAATTGTGTTTAACTGACAAATAATTCATTGACAAATCTAGAGCTTTTTTGTTTGTTTTGTTAAGCCCAATTAGAGCCCTATTTGTTCTATTTGTGTTGATTTGACAGAAAAAAATACGAATGTTATTTGTCTTGCACACAGATCCGTGATTGAAATGTTTACATTTAGTATTTGGTATTGTTACGCTATTATGGTGTGTGATTTTTATGCGACACTGCTCTGGGGAGGAGCGGGGTGGAGGGGGGGGGGGGGGATGATGATACATTATCGTTTGGAAATAAATCCTTATTATTATTATCATTATTATTATTAGTATTATTATTTCTATTTGTATTATATATAAATATAATGCTATATTTTAATGTGGAACCATGAGTTAACAGTTTATGTAAATAGCCTATGTATATAATAAAATAATAATAACAACAATAATAATAAAAATAATAATAAGGATTTATTTCCAACCGATAATGTATCATCACCCCCCCCCCCCACCCCTCCCTCCTCCCCAGAGCCATATCGCATCAAGACCACAACCATAATAGCAAACCAAAACAAAATACTAAATCTAAATGTAAACATTTCAAACACGGATCTGTGTACAAGACAAATAATATTAGTATTTTTTTCTGTCAAATTAACAAATAGAACAAATAAGGATCAAATTGGGCTAAAAAAAAAACAAACAAAAAAGCACTAGATTTGTCAATGCATTATCTGTCAGTTAAACACAATTTCAAGAAATAATTGTTAGAACAAATAAGGATCAAATTGGGCTAAAAAAACAAACAAAAAAGCACTAGATTTGTCGATGCATTATCTATCAGTTAAACACAATTTCAAGAAATAATTGTTTAAACACATGATTTGTAAAAAAAGTGATTTAATTTACCACTTCACTGTTTTAATTATTGGCATTTTCTCGGGATTATCTGTTGACCGCAAGCCAGAGCTGAAGTAATTATAATTAGGGTCTGGCTCAGGTAGCGCGGACAAGCTACCCTTGGGCCGACTATAGTTTCTTTATTTCTTTTGAAGGTACAGAACAATTTTTACAGTTTTTTCATTTGCCCCTATCGAGTGCAGAGCATAGGTGCATATCATTGAAAGACCCAGTACACGTTCCATTGTCGATCTGCTACGAGTACACTCAAACGTGGACCATTCCATTTCCACTTGTTAATTACCAAACACATTTATTGTGAGAATATACTATAAAAGGTGATTAACGTTAGCCACTGCCAGTGTTCAACGGCTGGCAAACGCCTTGTCCCGATATCAATCTGCTTTTTCCTCTGGCCGCATGAATTGCTTTTATTGCAAGCGACTTAGCCGACTGAATAATTATTGGCACGCGGCTGTTACTAATGATGTGTCGATGTTTGAAAACTTTTTTGTGTGTGAAATGTCAGCTGACAACTATTTCAATTTATAAGAATGAATTTCGTTTGCAAGATAACGTTAACAACATCACGTTTATTATTTTTATTTTTGTTTGTAACTGCCCAACGTCAACTTTGTAGGGCGTGCATTCATATTGTTTCTGACTAGGAAATAATGTTTGGGTATGTTAAGAAAATTTGAACGCTTTTGTTAATTTTGAATGATTGATTTTAATTGAATTTTAATTATTTAAAATTACCTACTAACATTAAATGTCATTGTAATGTTATTGGTAATTACACTAGAATAAATCCATGACAAACTGGCGGTATGCAAAATATCTCCACAGATCGTTAGGAACTGGTTCGATGCTTAGTTTTTTGATTCATTTTGTTTTTTGAGAATAAAATCAAGTGATTTCGAACAATACCTAGCGCGTCCAAAGACAGAACTTGGTGAAGGAATGCATCGGTGTAAGTTTCACTCGCCAAGTTTCCTCGGACAACATTTATTATTTTACTTTTCCGGCAGTGAAAACTTTTGCAATCTTGTATCATAGGGCTGCATTCATAGCACTTACACCAGGGGCGGACTGGGATAAAAAGGCCCGGGATGCTGGGTTTCGGGGAGGCCCGCACGAGGTGGCGTGGTGCAGCTGGGGTCTGGGGCGAAGCCCCAGGCGCCCGAGGCAAATACGCCGAAGGCGCAAAACATTTCTTGGGTTTGCATAGAATTTTATGGCCTAAAATGTGATATTAGGGCGCGATTAACAGATGCCACCCTACCAGTAGCAAAATAATTTCAATTATATTCAATTAATTACATTGAATATTTACAATAAATTCAATTATAATTTCAAAATAATACTTATAGAGTGGGGTTAAGATTTTTTTAGCAATATACAAAGACGTATTTACATCATAGGAACTTTCTGGTGGCAGCCCGCGGCCCGGACTGCCAAAGGGCCTGGGACGGGATGCGATGCATCCCTAGCCAGTCCGCGCCTGACTTACACCGCTTACACCATGCCACCAAAGCCAAGCCGATATAGTGTCCCCTGGGCGTTCACGAACCGTAGTCACACTACAGTGACAGTGCAGCACAGCGCCCGGCCGCACACGTGCATTCTCGCGGCGTGCTCGGCTGGCACTTTGAACGCGTGTAGCTCAGCACTAGATTTTTTGTAATTATGTTGGATAATGCCATTATTCTTAAAACATATTCTAGTAATTTAAAAAAAATACGAGAGCGCGCTGTCGATTTTCATCTACCTTTCCTTTAACCCTCAACCTTATCTGACCTAATCTTAACTTTACTCTATTCAGCAGGATGTAGGCCCTACACATGTACGCTACAAGCTACGGTCACAGATAACGGACAAAAATGTGTTATCTGTGCTATGGTGCAACAGTATCAGGGAGGTGGACAGTCTTCAAGCAGTGACCCAACTGGCTGCAATCACTGCTCGACTAGAAGATGAACCAACGCCTTGCGGTCAGCGGTACTGGAACTAAGCATGCTGACACAGCTGGCTGCTATCACTGCTCGACTAGAAGATGAACCAACGCCTTGCGGTCAGCGGTACTGGAACTAAGCATGCTGACACAGCTGGCTGCAATCACTGCTCGACTAGAAGATGAACCAACGCCTTGGGGTCAGCGGTACTGGAACTAAGTATGCTGACACAGCTGGCTGCTATCACTGCTCGACTAGAAGATGAACCAACGCCTTGCGGTCAGCGGTCTGTCACAGAGGTAGGCCTAGTATGATTTTTTAATTTCCATTGTTTACACGTGGGCCCCCCATCCCATTGATACTGTGATACCGTACATATAAACAGGCTTTTTGTGTTCTTCATACTCAGGAATCAGCTGACGTCATGGCTGTTGGCGGCCATATTGCCACGTGTACTGCAACCTCTAATGAAACCAAACCATGTCTAACTTAATGTGTCTCACTCTTGCCTACAGCTTTACCTCTCAATCTTATCTGACCCAATCTTAACTTTACTCTATGCATCAGGATCTACACATGAACCGGTACGCTACAAGCGTGGTGGGTGGACATTGGAGGTGGATAGTCTTCATGCACTCTGCTCGACTGGAAGTCGAACTAACGCCTTGAGATGAGCGGTACTGGAACTACACGGCAGCAGAGAGCTGCCCATCGACCGGAACTTCTAGCTAGTCTGCACGACAATCTGGTATGTAACATTTCCATATGATAGGAAGTAGGTACTAGGTACTGTGATCAGAGATGTTAATGCAAAATGTCTCCTGAAATTTTCACAGATTTGTGTTGCCAGGAAATTCCCGTACAGATCTACACGTACAGATGAATTGCTACTTGTTATGTAATGTTAACTGTTATGTCTAATTATTGCTTTTATTTATGTGACTATGCTAATGACAATATGTACTTATTTTCAGGTTTATTATATTTACACTGGTGGAACCATTTGTATTCTGTTGTAAATAAAGGATTAAAAAAAAAAAAAAGAAATTGCCGTACAAAATGTAGTAGATACGCTTTCTAGCGAGAAAAGTTGTCCCTAGAGCCAATGTAAGTAGGAGTACTAACGTAGCGCGCGCATCGTCTAGCGTTGTGCCACGTTGTGCTGATTGAACGATAAAAACGAAGACCACCAAAAGTATTCTTTGTTGGCGCAATGTTAGATAGTGACACCATGATAATTCATCCTTGAGAGATAGAATATGAATGTATGTGGCATCCTCACAATTTCACAAATGTCCGTCAGTATTGAGTCCGGCCTAGACCTTGTGGATGTAGAGTGTAGACCTACATGTTTTAACTCACATGGCGAAGAAGTAGTAATGGAACGTTTAAACGTTCTTGTCGCGCCACGGACTGGCCCGTATTGCATGGTTCTCACTAGGGATGTGCAAAAGCGTGTATTTCAGTAAGCGTGTTCCACCTCTCTCTCTGCGAAAGGCGTGTACACGTTCGTGCCTGCCTACCCAATAGGTTTTTCACATGATTTAGGTCGATGTGCCCCGTACACATGCATTTCGTGTGCGATGTTGTACACTGTGGCCGGTCGCACACAGTATAACCCTGTGTGAGCGGCGTGCACAGGTCCATACTGCATTTACATTTAAAGAATGTTAATTTAATTTAATTTAATTAATTAATTTAAAAATTGAATTAATTTGTTTGGATTAAAATTATTTATTATATTTAATATATTGTATTAAATTAAATTAAATTTTAAATACCATTAAAAATTCAGGCCTGCCGTTTTTACGGATATTGTCCATTTTAACGGATATTTGGGGTGGAAAACGGACAGCAGGATTTTTTTTTACAGTCATTTACGGATTTTTCGAAAATATTGTATTTCGCGGATTTGAATTTCGCGGGTAATATAAATGTTTGAACGCGATCGATAAAGAAGTCCATGACGTTATCGACTTAGGCCGGTAAATAGTCCGCGCGTAGTAATTTTCTCCGTGAAGTAGGCGTGAACAGCTGTGAGGTAACACAGAACTCGCCCGCAGGAATGACAGCGCGTACTAACCAGCGACCAGATTGCCACGCCCACAAGCAGGAATTCACTGTAGCTTCAAGGCAAGTAGTCGCAAAAATATCGTCGCGTATTTATTTATTTATTTTTTTTTACTAAATATTACCACCCGATTGAGATTCGAATCCTAAAAATTGATTCGGGTAATTTCTGGATCCGGGTAACCCGGGAACCCTATGACATCCCTAGTAAAAAGTATGTTTTTTTAATATTAGACTTGCCGAGATCGATTAAAAATGTAAATTTCAAATTTATGGATATTTTCAGGATATTTGACCCACTCCAACAGGATTTAATTTTTTCCTTGGTGGCGGGCATACATTAAATTAATTTAAATATAGAAGGGTAGGGGTTAAGCAGTAAAATTGAATATAAATAAATGATGACAAAAAATCAAATATAAATTTATAGATACATAATTAATGGTGTTTTCCAATGGGTGCACTGGACTGCACTGAGTGCGCACCGCTACCCACAATCGCATTCCAATGGACTTTTCGGTGCGCACTCAGTGCAATATTTCGTATTCCAATGGAGAACTGCACTCATCGAGTGCCGCACTGAGTCGCACTCAGTTCAGAGGCAAGTGCAATCAAGTCAGTGCAAAGATGGCGGCATTAGACGCGGGAGATATGTACTTGTTGATGGAATTTCTTGTGTCCTCCGACAGCAGCGATGACGAAATAATATTGTTCCAAATGTTGCAACTTAAGGAAGTTAAACCAAAAATTCAGGGCTACATTCTGAGGCCTAGGGCTATTGGATAGGCCTACACAAAGCTAGGGCCCTATTGCAATCTAATTTCAATGCGTCGTTTTCTATTTGTAGGTTATGTAGGCTAAATGCTGGTATCTAGGCATATTATATAACTGTGCAAATAACCAGCAATATTCACATTGCACAACACACCGCCATTAGTTATTATTTCGGCATTATCGGACCCCATAATAATATTTATAATAACCACACAGTAACGCTTCTTTATTTGGCGCGCTAGATCTTTGCACAGAGTTTATTTTCGTGTTCCAATGAGCGCTGCACTAGTAGCTCCACTCGTCTAGTGCATTACGTCACTGTGACGTTTCAGTGCGCACTGGTCTCGTTTCGAGTGCAGTCCATTGGAAAACACCATAAATTACATACGATTTCAAATTAAAGTGAATTTATTATTTATTAATATTATTTATTAATCGAATTCATAAAATTAAAGATTGCATTAATTTAAATGAAATTTATTCATTAATTATTATTAGGCTATATTAAATAATATATTAAATAAATAATTTGTTGGTTAATTGTTGTTCTTATTAGCTTTGAGATCTTTTCGCCAGAAAGTTCGTAGATATAGACGCGCGGCTTATCAACGCGTCAAACAGCGTTTTCCTAGTTATTATTAGGCTATATTAAATAATTAATTAGGGCTAAAGTAAATTGACGACTTGCGATGGGAGGAGCTTATTTTAGTTTCCCGCGCGCTCCAGAGATGGCGCGCGAGAAGTGAGTCAACGTTCTTGAGAAAACGATGGATCCCATGCTATTGTTACGGGAGCACGCTTGGGGGAAATGTTTAAATTTGTTCAAAAATTTCGAGATGAGTGAAGTTTTTAAGTATTTTAGTCACGAAGGAAGCCAGAGGCTACTCAAAGAAAGTTACAGCTTGTTTGTACCTTCCTTTTTGAAAGAGTTTTGGACCGCTGAAAATCAGGTGGCAGGCACTGTTCTCGTCCAGGCTAGAAGTGTACCTACGTGTTTTTAATTAGTAAATTTAGTTATATTAATGATGCACTCATGTGTCTGCTATTATGCACGGTTTACAGTTTAATATTTCTAGTTTGTAAAACATTAGAATACATGATTTAAAGATAATAATGCAGGCATATGTTACCGCCACTATAATGCACGCCTACTAGGGGCGTAGATGACAGGTAGGGCCTCTACCTGTCAGCTGTCTTTTAAACTAGGGCTTTGGCTGGATTTAGCCTAGCGTAGGCCTACATTTTCCTAGCCACTAGTCTAGGCCTAGCCCTGCCTATGCGTGCAGGCTATTTATGTAACTATTAACTTTCATTAATTAATGAATTAACTGTAACGATTAACTCTGATCCTCGGTGCTTTCAGCTTTCTTGGGGAAGTAAAACTAAACACACTTGGGATTGCATCCTTCTTGAGACAATTTTTGCTGCCGTTTACAACTTCTCACTACAACTTCAAGTCTGTTGGGATGAAATGACTAGAACACGTCACTGTTGATGAAACGGCTTGGTTCCTTCTGCTGTCACGGCGTATTTTAATTTCCCATATCTTTCTTAACTTCGCATCTTTGAGAAACAAATGAAATGATATGCCAGGAACTGTAGCATTATTTTTGCATCTAGGAACACAACAATAACGCGGCATTGCTCATTCGCTATGGAAATCTACGCTCAAACTACCCAAAGCTCCCATATGTTCCATGCAAAACGCCTGCAATGTTTACTCACATACGCAGCCATGTTGGGGGCGGGTTGAGCGCGTCACGTGAGCGTGACGTAGGTGGGAGGGAACATCCGAAGTCGTCAATTATATTACATTTTAATTTTTTTAAATTACATTTATAACGTATATTGTAATATTTTAAACTAAATACATTTTAAATAGCCTAATAAATTTTCAACTAAATAAATTACATAAGGCTGGGTGTTATGAATTATGATGCAGCAATGCAATCTACAGGGGGGGGGGGGGAGAAATTTTCAGCCATGATCTGCAACATTGCATTCTGAAACACTTTTTCTTTGGAAAAATTTTAAGCTGTAAGATATCCCACAAATGCAAAGTTGAATCAGTATGTACTAGTAGGTACTTACCAGTAGGCCTACTTACCTAGTGCTGAGGGTATAAACATTTTCTAAAGTGTTTTTGTAATTTCAAGATTTTGTTTTTTACAGCTGGTTCTAGAAAGAAGACCACTAGGACACTGCTGGATGCTGGATTGTATAGTGAGTGGGCAAGATGCTCATTTAAAAGAAACAAGCCTAACCTACATCGAACCTCGAGCCATATTGATGGATTATGTGACGTCCATGGTAATGTATTCAGAGTGTAATTTTTATGAGTTATTATCCTGGGTAGGCCTAACGTGTGGTTAAATAAAAGCATTACTGCATGTATAGAGAAGTGGATAAGGCAATTTAACAGGCCACATTTTGTTTGATATTCCTTGCTTTGATTTTGTTATTATTACTTTTACTTACTTTTTACTCTTTTTTTTCCTATTATTAGCTACAATAGACTTTTATATTCGGCCATACCTGTAAAGGGAGTATGAAAGTTAGGTAGCTTTGATTCAAGGTCCGTCGGTCTCATGGCGGACGTTCAGCAAACGAACCCCCATCAGGGGATTTACGGACTTTAGGCCCTAGGTCTGATTTAGGTAGGTGTGTCATGGGTGGGTTGGGTAAGCAAGGTCCATCACCCTATACCACGGTCAGCAATTGGCTGATAGTGGTATCCGCTATGACTCTGGTTTCTTGCTGAGGCGAACCTTTAGGAACAACTCTGGCTGCAACGTATCAGATTGGATAGCACTGAACTGGTGGAGCTATAGTGTGGTAAAAGCACATTGGCCGCCGATGGAGAAGCACGTACGCTATTGCTCCTGACGTATAAGCACGCCCATAGATTACCAGCACGCCTGGACATGGAGAGCTTAGGAGCGTGTTCCTTTAGGGGTGGCCAAGGACAGGTAAAGTGTACGCCCCGTTTTACCCGGGCATCACATTTACGCTTGAGCCTTGTCGTGTCTCGATCCAGATATAGAGCGATTTAGGTAGCACTTCTGATTTCGGTAGGTGGTATGGGAAACCAAGTTCCAATCTCCCGCCGCTATCAGCACTTTTTTCGCTGGTAGTGGTTCCGCCTGGCGCTGGGGGCCTTCATTGCAGAGGCGAACCCAATGGTTGAATCTGGTAGTTGGTGGTAGAGGGATGGAGTGAGTGTGGTAAAAGCACGTGCAACAGCTGGGATAGATCCCCTCCAAGTGTCAATAAGCTCCACCCCTGCCGGCTACACGCCCTAAGTATCCTACACGCCTATGTGCGTCGACGGACTAGGTGAGCTTTCGGGAGAAACCATTGGGGGGGGCCAAGGACAGGTAATTGATGGATTGATCCGTTTTACCCTGGAGTCAATTACGCTTGAGCCAAGCCGAGTTCTCGAACCAGTTGCCGAACACCCTTCCTGCATGGTAGTAGTATGTAGTTTATTTTAAGGGTTGGTTTAGTTAATTTGAAGGGTTCTACTTGGGTTTTAAGGGTGTATGCATTCAAAGCACATTGTTGCACTGTCATGGCATCGTATGAAACTAAATTGGCTCGTTGAATGGTCTATTTATTGTAGGACTTGGTGGTACAGAATTGCACCGTAAGGCAGCCACAGCTGGCTAACAAAACTATCTGCTTGACAGGGTAAATGAAAATGCAGTACAGTGATAATTGCACTTAGCCTAGAGCCTTCTATATTGTCTCTGATATAATGCCAACAGTTAAATGAAGTATGAACATAATATGAGTGTGTTGTTGTTGTTGTTGTTTTGTCATTGTTGTTGTTTCTACACAATTTGTAATGTTGTGTGCATGATGATTATAGTCTTATGTTATTAATGAAATTAACGGTGAAATGAAATCAGATTTGCACAGGAAAACTGCTGAAGACGAACTTCAATAATAGGTAATTTTCTGTGAATTGTTGGGCATATTGGAAATTTATTGGTTTTGTAACAAAACACGGGGCCCTTGTATATAATACTCTGTGTAGGCCTATAATGTTCAATCATAAATGTACCACTGAACGTTTTAGCCTAACGTGTGGTTAAATAAAAGCATTACTGCATCTATAGAGAGGTGGATAAGGCAATTTAACAGGCCACATTTTGTTTGATATTCCTTGCTTTGCTTTTTATATTATTACTTTTACTTTTACTCTTTTTTACTATTATCACAATAGACTTTCATATTCGGCCATACCTGTGATGGGAGTATAAAAGTTAGGTAGCTTTGATTCAAGGTCCGTCGGTCTCATGGCGGACGTTCAGCAAACGAACCCCCATCAGGGGATTTACGGACTTTAGGCCCTAGGTCTGATTTAGGTAGGTGTGTCATGGGTGGGTTGGGTAAGCAAGGTCCATCACCCTATACCACGGTCAGCAATTGGCTGATAGTGGTATCCGCTATGACTCTGGTTTCTTGCTGAGGCGAACCTTTAGGAACAACTCTGGCTGCAACGTATCAGATTGGATAGCACTGAACTGGTGGAGCTATAGTGTGGTAAAAGCACATTGGCCGCCGATGGAGAAGCACGTACGCTATTGCTCCTGACGTATAAGCACGCCCATAGATTACCAGCACGCCTGGACATGGAGAGCTTAGGAGCGTGTTCCTTTAGGGGTGGCCAAGGACAGGTAAAGTGTACGCCCCGTTTTACCCGGGCATCACATTTACGCTTGAGCCTTGTCGTGTCTCGATCCATATATAGAGCGATTTAGGTAGCACTTCTGATTTCGGTAGGTGGTATGGGAAACCAAGTTCCAATCTCCCGCCGCTATCAGCACTTTTTTCGCTGGTAGTGGTTCCGCCTGGCGCTGGGGGCCTTCATTGCAGAGGCGAACCCAATGGTTGAATCTGGTAGTTGGTGGTAGAGGGATGGAGTGAGTGTGGTAAAAGCACGTGCAACAGCTGGGATAGATCCCCTCCAAGTGTCAATAAGCTCCATCCCTGCCGGCTACACGCCCTAAGTATCCTACACGCCTATGTGCGTCGACGGACTAGGTGAGCTTTCGGGAGAAACCATTGGGGGGGGCCAAAGACGTAATTTGATGAAGTCCGTTTTACCCTGGAGTCAATTACGCTTGAGCCAAGCCGAGTTCTCGAACCAGTTGCCGAAACCCCCTTCCTGCATGGTAGTAGTAGTTTATTTTAAGGGTTGGTTTAGTTAATTTGAAGGGTTCTAAGGATTTTAAGGGTGTATGCATTCAAAGCACATTGTTGCACTGTCATGGCATCGTATGAATCTAAATTGGCTCGTTAAATGGTCTATTTATTGTAGGACTTGGTGGTACAGAATTGCACCGTAAGGCAGCCACAGCTGGCTAACATAACTATCTGCTTGACAGGGTAAACTAATTTAAATGCAGTACAACGATCAATGGTCATAAGTGCTCTTTGCACTGTGCCTAGAACCTTCTTTATTGTCTCTGATATAATGCAAACAGTTGTATGAAGTATGAACATAATATGTGTGTTGTTGTTACACAATTTGTAATGGTTGTGCATAATTGTTAAAGTCCAGGGCCCGGATTCACAAGAGGTCCTAAGTCTTATTTTGGTCTTATCTCTTAGACCGGCCTAACTTTGAACATCTTGTAAAACCATACCCAGGCCACATGAAAAGTTACTGATTATTGGTGAGAACAAAGGCACAATGTGCATTCCAATAATATGTTTTACAATCCGTTCTAAGATATTTTCCTGG
Organism: Isoperla grammatica; assembly: GCA_945910005.1. NCBI lineage: Eukaryota > Metazoa > Arthropoda > Insecta > Plecoptera > Perlodidae > Isoperla > Isoperla grammatica. The sequence continues at coordinate 19,970,883 of OX246748.1, forward strand.
TTTTATATGAGGTTCAAAGTTAGGCCGGTCTTAAGATAAGACCAAAAAAAGACTTAGGACCTCTTGTGAATCCGGGCCCAGAATTTATTAAATTAATGGTCAAATGAAATCACATTTGCAGAAAATTTTGAAGACGAATTTTAATAACCTGGTCATTTTCAGTGAATTGCTGGGCATATTGGAAACTTATTGGTTTTGTAACAAAACTGAGGTACCTAGCCTTGTATATAATACTCTTTGTAGGCCTCTAATTTTCAATCATAAATGTACCACTGAACCTTTCAGCTTTATGAGCCAAAATAACATTTCCTAGTAGGCGTACATGTACACCGTGAAACTTCTTATAAGAAACTGATGACAAAGTGTTTTCGATGCCCCAGATGTTCGTATATAATACACATGAAAATGTAAGATCCCTGTAAACAAATATTCTTATAACATACTATTTTGGTCCCTGAAAGTTTGTTTTAAAGAAGTTTCACTGTATAATGTATATTTGACATGAAATCTCTTGCAAAGCTTATGACAAAGATTACATGTCCAGTAGAGTGGGACCAGAGGTTACATCAGCTTGAACAACCCTGTCACATAACCAAACGTATAATTGGACAATATTGATGGTAAATTGTGCTTGCTCAGTAAGACTACTTAACGCACATATATTGGTATACTGGCTGCCATCATCGTAATTGAAATTTGGGGAAAACGTGTTCTTTTGTAAATGTATTTTGTTGTCAACGAACCTCGCCTCCCACTCTACTAACGGAGACCATTGGGTCTTCTATCAAACACAATTGTACATATTTCAATGGAAGATGGAAAAATGTGGGTTGGTTAGTTCAACCGCTAAGTACTAAAGCTAGGTACTTCCTGCAACAAGTGTTATTAGCTTTGACTTTGATACTTCAGAACTGTGTGAAGGATATGTTGTACCCTTGGTTTCGGGTGTCAATTATTTCCTAAAATCTGACATGGGCTGAGGTGACGAACCTCCATTGTCAGCTAGTAGCAATGCACGAATTAAGTCACCAACAAAGTTTTTTAATTCAGAATATGGTCTGCCTTTGTGACCGTAATCATTCTGTAGCCTCATCTCTTTTGCATCAAAATTGAAAACTGATTGTTCTCGTGGACAAAACAGTCACTATATTATGCCTATTGCAAGTTTTGACAAGGTACGGCCAACTGGGAAATATTTTTGGTTGGTAAATCTCTAGCCTCAAAACCTAACCCAACTAAGTATATTTTGTTATGAGGGAAAATGTATTTCTTCAGCCCATGACAAATTTCAGGAATAGGTGTCCTTGGGCCAGATTCACCAAACGCTTTATCTCCAAGGTTTAAGCTGATTCAAAGTCTGACAACAGTGCTCTACACAGCCTGATTGACGATAGTCTCGTGCAATCACCCGGTTATGAGAATGGAAACAGGAACGATGTCTGAAAATGTTCAAGTATGTTTCGCAAAAGTTATTGTATGCAACGCCTTATATGGCTGTTATGCAACACCTTTCTCATTTCCGTAAGAGAATGCAAAAGACCACAAAGTTTGATATTTTCTTCATCTCAAGGTCGTCGGCCATATTCACAGCCAGTTAACGTTCTCCATTTAAAGGTCACTTTCGTAATCACTGTTTCGCGTCAAAATAAACAGTTCAAGCCATTTGAACTATACAAACTTATCAACATATCCATCTCTTGGGAAATCCAAGGTTACAATATTGCATTTCTTTTAATTTTTGTTTTGTGCATGCACTGAAATAAAAAAAAATGTGCATTTTAGTGTACCCATAAGTTACAAGAACTGATTTTCATTGGGGGACATTTATACAGTTTATTATGTGCATCGTTACATTCCTTTCTCATTACCGGTGACGTCATGGCTTTGTAAGACACGGTTATAAGTTTCTATAACCTCAAAGAAGTTATTTTCACTAGTAATAAACTCTCGCGTGTCAAGCTACAGCGCAATAGCCAACATGTTTAGTGGATTGTAAAGTCGCTGGCATATTGGAATCATCTTTGAAAGAACAATTCCAAATATAATGTTCATAGTGAATTTTACTAAGCAGACCAAAGTCTGGGACATAAATTAGCTAGTGATGAACCTGGATCTGTGATATTGGAAGTGTGCTGCCTAGTGATAAAACTAGAATCTGGCTCCTGCAGGGCGAATCTGAATGTGCAACAATGGGTTTTTCACCGGTTTCGGTTGGTAAAAGAAGCCGATGAGCCAATCACCATTGCATTGGCTTTGAGTAATGACCAAAACCGCTGACAAACTTATCGTCGCTCATACAGAACCGCCCTGCAGATCATTGAAACTGTTATCGTAACTATGGGATACCGTACGACACGAAGAACACATTACGAGCAGTCTAACCTACCTTGGGTATGCTCAAGCAAGCGAGCTTCAATTCTAGAAAATTACTAATAAAATATCCGGTTAACTATTATTATTATTATTACCATAGACTTGTGTACGAAGTAATAAGCAAACAGAACAGCTGATTGAATATCGCAGTCTGCCACACACATGGCACGCGGGTAAGGTTTAGTCCATACCGCAGCCATCTGTATTGCAGGGGCATAGTGCACATTACCTGGGTAGGAATGTTTACAGCTCTGCAGTCATACAGTATCCCATGGTGTTATTGTTCATGTACTGGTGCAGTAGCGGCTTGAACCTGTATCTAAACTTTTACCGATAAGGGGTGGGTTTGCAGATGCATTTGAAAGAAAGTGTATTGTATTTCTGTATACAGTCAAACTTTGTTAAGCAGTTTTCACGCTGAAGATACGATACCCCTCGAGTACAATGCTAATTAGAATGCATTATTGCCATTTTTTTAACAACATGCTTGCCACGCATGGATGTCTGTCCACTCATAAATTATTTATATGTTAAGGACGTTTTTAAAGCCGGGTATCATTTCTATTGGATTTATTTGTCGACCTGTAGATATATAGGTATTGTTAAAGTCACAAACAAGTAGAAGTAGTGTCACCCTAGATCAAATGGACAGCTAGCGTGGTGAAGCAGTCGTTCTGACGAGGGGACCCAGTGCGGTCCCGAAACGCGTAAACATATATATATATAGTCTATACTTGGAGAGGCCAAAAGGCTGAGTTGATTGGAACTCTGAACAAGATAAAACATGTTCTAGTGAGGGGAAAGGTACAGAAGGACGACAGCTTACCTGAGAAAGTAGATAGGTCGCTTTGAGAAACATATTAGATGAGAAGACAAATAAACTGAGACGTTTCGGTCAGCTAGTGGTCTTGATCACTCAGCATGAGTATAGAAGAACTCTTTCTTCTACTCACGCTGAGTGATCAAGACCACTAGTTGGCCGAAACGTCTCAGTTTATTTGTCTTCTCATCTATATGTTTCTCTAAGCGACCTATCTACTTTCTCAGGTAAGCTGTCGTCCTTCTGTACCTTTCCCTTCACTAGAACATGTTTTATCTTGTTTCGAGTTCCAATTATATACATTATATATTTCATTTCTTAGATTTTGTTCGTTACAAAATGCATGTTTTTGTACTATATATCTTGGCCTCCTATCCAACTTTACATTCGGGTTGAGGGAGCAGCGTGCTACTCCATTTCTTGGGCTAACATCTTCTTTCAGTTTACCGTACAGAAACTGGTAAGGTACAGATTATTCGTTGTAGTTTACTTTGTACCGAATCCATTTCTCCACGGGCTACTGTCCTTTTCTCCACCCAGTGACATGAAGGAAGAGAGGGGTCGTCATTGAGGGAATAGAAAGATTCTCTCATGACTTGCTTAATATCTCTGTTGAGTATTTACCATAATTATATTTACTTCTTTGGTAAAATATAAATGTAATACGTTGCCTAATTAATAGGCAATACCTAAGAATTTCGTATTTCTTGATAAATGTTCATCATCACATTCATGATGTCCACTTTTTCTTGGACTCTCAAACATGCCCTTACAAAGCTTGCGTATTATTACTAGGGTAGTCCATGTACTACAGTACTCTGTACTCTAGATTATTCATTTGCTTAGAGGATGCTTACTAATGCAAACTTGATATGGATACGTTGAAGCCGCTACTGTACAGGTGTCTTTATTTCAGGTATTAATTGTGAATTACTGTTTGTATCGAAAATTGCACTGCAACAGCCTTATTCCAGTATAGTTTTTGGGTTCAAATTTATGTTTTCTTGTAAGGTAAGACATTTCGTTATTGTTATATGTTTCGACACCTAACATACGTGCACAGAACACCCACAAACACATAGAAGAATAGAATAGAACTTAATTTTCTTCTTTGTACAGCAAATGGAATACAGCAGTAAAACAAAGTGAAAACAGTAATGAAATACAGTAAGTACAGAACATTTTAAAGTGTATACAGTACATTTTTTTAAAAAAGGAAGAAAACCCATTTATGATGTACTCGTACATTGCGCACTTGTTTCGTAGCAGCGTGGAAACATGCAAACTGCGTCCGTAGACTCGTCCGCCTCGACTTATCCGATTATCCCGTTATAAAATTAGTTTCGCATATTATTGGTTTAAAAACCTGTTGACTGAAATCTATTACGATAGCAGGAATTGATACGACGGTGACCTATCTAAATACAATACAGTGTCAAGTGTTGCCCTCTTGGTACGAAATTGACGGACACAAAATTAATGTAAACGTAAGTTATTTACTACCAAAGTAAATGTGAATGTTTTGTGATTGCTGCGACTTTGCCGCTACTGGAAAGGAAAATGTAGGCCTCAAATGTAGTTATAGTATTTAGAAAAGGGCTTTCCGTTTAGGAAATGCAGGCTAGATGTTACGTACGTTGGTTTTTTGAAACATAATATCAAATACCACGACATTTCTGGAGCAGCAACTCTAGCGTCGTCATTCAGGTGGGGCAAACTTCAGGTGTCGGTCGACTTTCCTCTTCACACCTTTGAAAAACAGTAGCCAGTCACTTTTAACTTAGTAACTGGGCAGATTTGCATCACATACTACCGTTGAGTGTGTTTTGTATGGTAAAGTTGAGAAACTGTAAGAATGACGGCCCCCTCCATATCTCCTCTACAGCTACCCGACCCTTCTCAACTCCGTGACAACCTGAAGAATTTTCAGTTTGTTATCTTTAATGGTACGTGTGCTATGATTTTTCTCATCTACCGGTACAAATGAGCTATTTTGTACCGGTAGATGAGAAAAATCATAGCACACCTACCATTAAAGATAACGAACTGAAAATTCCTCACCTGATAGAACAAAGTATGTACATTAACTGCTATAAAAGTTGGCTATCACAAATGTGTATTTCTGGGCGAAGTTATGTTTTTAAAGAAGCGGCGTACATCTAGTAATATCTACGGTACCGGTACAATCAAAATTACGAACAAAATAATTTTGTAACTTTCAGAAGTCCTGGTTTCAATTTCAAAGCTTAACTTGGGTACGTTGTACATATTTTAGAAAACTGAAAAACCGTGCCCGTCTTAAGAGTGGAGGGTACCTCTACGTCAAAAACGGCAGAAAAGTTTCATTTTTTAATTTTATCTTAAGAATGCTACTCAAAATCAAAAATCTGAGTCAACAGCGCACTGTTTTTTGGTAAGCCCTACAGACTGATTCAAATATTATAACCATTAGCATACGGTAATTATTTTGATTATTAAATCGATAATTATTAGTAATAAAATTAATAAAAAATAAAAACCATACTGATAATAATGTAAGACACAACTTTGAGTATTCAGTATGTAGGGCTTACCAAACCACAGTGCGCTGTTGATTGAGATTTTCGATTTCGAAGTCCATTCTCGAGATATAGTTTAAAAATTTAAATTTTGTGCGGTTTTTGACGTAGAGATATTCTTCCCTGTTAATTATGTGCCTCGTTGCTATGAGGGCACAAAAGTATTATTCTAAAAATATTGCCCTACCCAGTTTTATTTGATAGACTTTAAATTAAATAAAGCCACTGTTAAAATATGTGTTACTGTCGTATCAATAGATTTCAATACATTTAAATAGTTGACTTACTGCCAGAACCGGGAATCGAACCCTAGACCTTCTACATTTGAAGCATATATATATATATATATATATATATATATATATATATATATATATATATATATCGCTCGGAAACATCGCGTTCCAATACCTTTTCTGATGTTGAGTTATAGTCACAACCCTGATGATGAGTGCCAAGCACCCAACATTATTTTCAACAACCACGTACGTACAATGCAAGTGAGAGTCAACAATGTAGTTTATTGACATTGCCATACACTTTGATGATGGTATGGGCTCAATAATGGATTGGGGAAAATGGAATTTTTTGAAAGCAAACATTTCAATGCCGTCACACTTGCGTTGTCTTTAATATCGATGAAAACATACTTTGTGAGGAGTGAAGCTCAACCCTTTTTGGTCCACTGATCTTTATAAGTTTCTAATTTCTATGCTAGGTCCATTTTATTTAGGAATATTCAAAGAACATGACATAACACGATTAAGCTTTCCATTTCATTTTGGACACAATCCATCTATAATTTATATTAATATTGATACACAGGTGATCTCAACTTCACATAAACGTAATTCTTACTTTTAATGTGCATCTTACTTCTTTGATATACACTACATCAGGGATCACATTGTAAATTAAATAACCGTGCTACAGCCTTGGCTTTCTAAGTCATTATAAGTTATTGTGTACACCAAACCATGATGTACAAATAACTCATACCTACATCATACACATCATATTCATACTTACACTGTTATAAAGTGTCACAAATTTCAAAATTTCACTTTAGGTGCAAATTATAGATGGTTTCTACCTTAAAGTAAAATTTTGAAATTCGTGACACTTTATAACAGTGTAAGTATGAATATGATGTGTATGATGTAGGTATGAGTTATTCATACATCATGGTTTGGTGTACACAATAACTTATAATGACTTAGAAAGCCAAGGCTGTAGCACGGTTGTGTAATTTACAATGTGATAAGGTGTATCGTAAGAAGTAAGATGCACATTAAAAGTATGAATTACGTTTATGTGAAGTTTGAGAAGCAGAGCTTATTACATTCATACATTTCACATTTATCATCGTGCATTGTATAATACAGTGTGTTACATCTTGCCTTTATCACCTATTATTTGCATCATGACATAAGATTAAGATGCATGCATAATGTCCACATCATACTTGCTTCATACACTTTACCTCAAAACATTATGCACTTGTGAATACAGTGGATCAATTTTGTTTATTTCACGTGTAGGTTCGAATAATCCATAATTTCAAATATACCCTATGTGTGGTTTATTAGCAGATCATACATATTTCAAACATAGTAGTTATCATACTTTTCATCAAACACAATGTATGATGAAAAGTATGATGTATAATACAATGTGCAACTTGATCTTTCTTGTTTACTTTCATTAATTAAATCATGATCTAATATTCATACATCATGTCCTCATACTTCCTGCATACACTTAACTACGTACTTACAACATTACACACATGAATACAGTTGAACCATTTTGAATTTTTTTTTTTTTTTGGCAAGGCATACTGCCAATATTGTTTTACATCCATGTTGACCCATCATTAGGGAATTGTGAACTTCACCATATTTATAAACAAGGTGTTTCATACAATATAGCCTAAAAGTATTAACTTCCCCAAATTCGTCTCACTGGTATCTACTTATACTGAAGATGAGCCAATTTGTAAGTGTAAAATATAATATTGATACTGCCTTGTCCAAAATACTTTTCATTTTTGTGTAACATTTTATCCCTTTTAAGAGGCTGTCTGTCACATCAATTTGGATCAAAGTAACTAAACTAAAAAAAAACCTCCCCTTAAATGATGTCACAAAAATCAAGTGGCCCCACACAAATCAAATGGTAGTGGAATGCAGAAAATTTTAACTGACCAATAGGTGTATTTGAAAAGTCAATACATTTTCTGAATAAAATATGCGAATAATATGCAGTGGATATCACAAAACAGACCCCCCCCCCCCAGAATTAATAATGGATGTGGTTTATGGACAGTCGTTAAGGTTTTCACTCCTCACAAGTTCGTCTTTACTATTACTGTATGTCATGGTTGTGTTGCACGTTCATGTTTGCGCTAGAGCTAGTTCGCGCTCGTTCTCAAATCAATAGGGCACTAGCAACACCAAAAGACAACAATGAAACAAATGAATTGAATCGATGGACAAACAACAAGCTGTTAAAAAAAAATGTTTTCTGATTTTTGGAAAAAAAAAAGTACAAAAACGTAACTTTCACATAGTCGTTTTTAAAAGTTTTAAATGGCGAGCAGTTACTATTGCTACACTTGTTTTTATTTTTATGGCTGCAATTTTATTATTTTGACAGCTGATTGTTTGTCCATCAGTTCAGTTCATTTGTTACATTGTTGTAGTCCGGATGTGATGTCAGTTGCGGGTTCCCTATACATTCGAATTTAAATTATTCTTTTCCATAGGCGCATATGAACATTATACATACATTCTTACACATACATTCTTACATACATTTGTGGCGTTCTTAAGCGCTAACTGGCGGAAATTATTTTTATTGCCCTGCGACTAGACTAAATCGAGGGATTTCTAAACGCCCTAAAAGAATCGGCGTTACATCCGTTTATTGTGACTAGCCAACAAGGGAAGCCGGATTAGCGCCCATATGGACTAGAAGCCAAATTCTTGCGAAACGAACTTGACCGAAGTGCGCGACACTGCCAAACCGAAGACATGAGGCGAGGGTTTGTTATGTCCTGTATATATTTTTTTTAGGGCTGCCCAACGATATCGATAATGGAAAAATAATTTGATATCGATATAGAATTATTATATCGTACATATCGCGATATCGAACTTGTGCCTAATAAGCTAATTGTTTAGAAAGAAAACGATTATGTCACGTCACGCAAACCTCAATATCACTGTTTTTCGTGGATATTTTAAATATTGAATAGTATCCCTACACACAAATGAACATATATTATAAGACATTCTAAAGTTCAAACATTTATTTACGTATTACGGTAATGTTGTTTATAATAAGTGGCCTCTGGCTGGTCTGGAAATCCTAAAAACACACGAGAAAAGTTTCGATATCGCCGATATCGATACGTTTCTTGATAAGTTCGATATCGCGACACGATATCGATAATTCTTCCCGCGATATCGATATGATCTTTTTTATCGTTGGGCAGCCCTAATTTTTTTTATGTTGACGCATCACCAATTAAAGTCGCATCTGCCAATATTGTATGGGCCTACCTCCAGCTGTTGACATAATAGTCAACCCACCGAACCCCCTACTACCGATCGGCTAACGCGGCAGAAAATGCCCCACTATACGATTCATAGGCGCGGGTGTTCGGTTTTCATAAATTTGGCTTCTGCGGTGTATGGCGCCGTTCCGCACTCGCGCCAACAACCCTAGACTAGAAGGGAACGATTGGATTGGGTGTTGATTTAATTAAGGAAAAGTTTCCTAAATGTCTTCATTATGTTTGTTTTGTCATATAAATACATCTAGAAGCTCTTACTGGAATAAGGTTGGTGCAGGTTGCAATAAATGAAACATTGTCTGTAATAAAAAAATGTATCCCTGCCTACAAATTATTTTACCCTAGCCGACACCGCAGAAGCCACGAGTGGTGGAAAGGTACGTGTGTGCATGCAATGAAATTAGTGAGATTTTTTTTTAAATAGCCGTTCCTGTTGGCGGTCTCACATTAGACAACAGTGGTGGGTCTCCCCCTAAGGGGTGTAACATCCCAACCAACCAAATTCAGAGCCTTTGAAATTAAAATAGTGGATTGTAGGTTATGTGCTCTGCTATTCTTGGGTCAATACCTAATTTTTAGTTGTAGGGATTTTGAGGAATCGGCTATGCTTGGTTCGATACCCAACGTAAGCCGCTCAATCTTGAAAAGTAGGGTTAGTTTTGAGGCTATGTCTGCTGCTTTACAACGAAGATTTCATATCGTGTTCGATTGGCCTATTGGTGCACGCTAGTGCAGGACTAGTTTAGGTTAAGTCGGCTGCTTGGCAAGCCACAAGCCTAGTCTCATTTAGTGGCGTGTTCGGTCGGTGCACGCTTGGTGCAACCATTTTCAAAGAGTTGGGTTGCAGTCATTTTCAATCGAACACGCTAGCCGCACTGAATGCATTTTCAAAAAGTAGGGTTACGATTGCCGTCTTTCCGCCACGGCGGTCGTACCCGAACTTGCGATAAAGTAATTGCTGTTTTTATACACCACGTATACCAAAGCGCTAGCTCATGTCGACTTGACATGGCCTGATATTATGCACCTCGAAGCGCTTGTTGTCGGGCCTGCTCTTCAAGCGAGCCGGTTTTCCTTTATATACGATAGCGAGCTAACTCAAGTCGCCTTCACTATCTGACCTTGGTATACGTAGTGATGTAAAAACTTTGCATACGGATTGTGGTCAGTATTTCTCGTTTGTTTTTGCTGCAACAAGTTTGCGGTGTGTCGCTCTTGTGTGGTCATTCCAATTGTATTTTCGATGTTTTCCTGTACTCGTGTAACTTATGTATGTACATGCAAAAGATAAATAAAAACACTGCTACTGTTGGTTCTGTTCTTTTACTTCTGCCACCTGTCGGGCGTGTAGCCCTTTCATCCACCGCCTGCCTGCCGGGCGTCTAGGATTCGACCTCCCGTCCTTGAACATCCATTCCATTTTACAGAGGTACAGGCGCCCAAAATTTCTAGTTTTCTCTCAGTCTAGCAAGATCCGAGACTTTATTAAAAATAAAAAAAATACGAATAGAATCAAGAGAGTTACGAGTAAGGAGGAATCGAAACACAAAAATTCTATCTCAAACCATTTTTCCGTAAAACAATAAAAACCTCAAATAATGCACGATTCTGATTACCTGAGTTGGCATCGCGTCACCACAACATGGACACGAGTTATTTTTTAACGGTCAAACGGTTCGTTGTTTCCGCAAACGATTTAAGCTTTCGCGATCAACCAATCAATACGATCTGATGATAAAACTTTAAAAAAAAATTGAAGCCGTTTTTTTTCACTATTTTCGGAGTTTTTATCTTCAGATCGTATTCTTGGATATTTTTAAATCCAATGAGAACCTCTGTTCGTAAATCCATCTATGTTAGGTGTTAGAATTACAATAAGAATGAATCGAGATACATACATGCATTCATTGAGAGCAGTACAATATGTACCAGTCTAAACGCTCCAACTTCCATCGAGTGGTGTGGCGTAGGCAGTAGCGACGCCGACTAGTGTTTTCGCGGTCCGGGGTTCGAGGCCCGTTACCGGCAAACTTTTTTTCTTCCATATTCAGAGCAGAATATTTGAGAAGGGTTTACTAAGGGGAAATTTTTTTTTCAAGCGCTCGTAGCTAAAAAACGGGTGGTCCAAAATTGTTTTTTTATTTTTTTTATTTTTTGTGCGTTAATTATCTATACATCCTGAAAACGAAAATATGCTGGGGATCATACTAACAGAGATACAGGCGCCCAAAATTTCAAATTTTGTCTCAGAAGAGCACAATCGGAGAAAAATGAAATTTTTGATTTTTTTGATTTTTTTAAAAATACGAAACATATCAAGAGAGCAATAAATAAGAAGGAACTGACAACCAAAAAATTCTATCTTAAACCGTTTACCCGTAAAAAAATAAAAACCTCAAAAAAACTACTATTTTGGTTACCTGAAGTTGGCGTCGCCTCACCACGACATGTGCAAACCGACGCTACCGACGCTCATACTCCGTCACCAAGGATTCTTACTGACCTTAAGTTAGACGCAACGACTAACTAGGTACCACCGTTCTTCGACAATCGGTACCGAAAATGGAACTTGACAAGAAAATCGTTGAAATTTCGGCGACGCCTGACGTCGTTCACAACAAACATAGCGACGCAATGATTTTTTTCAAAGTAGACAATTTTCAGATCTACCTTAAGAATTAACTTTAGGATCACAACAATAAACAATATAGCCGTAAAGAATATAATTCTAAAAAACAGAGTGTATTTGAGCACGTCTTTGACGACGCGTAGCGTCTCTTGTTAAAGGGTTAAGGAAATAACGATTAGAGTTTCTGCATTGGACATTCTTACTCCATACATGAAACATGTTAATGTTTGCCTTGCATTAACGGTTAGCCGAGGAAACATGTTTTAATGTTGGCGTGTAGACGAGCTATCTGAATACAAGATATGCCATACATTGAGAGCAGTGTGTTATATACCAGTGTAAGCAATGGGATTTTCATCAGGTGGTGTGGCGTACGTAGAACGTCGGCGCTTCGAGTGCTTAAGGTCTGGGGTTCGAGACCCGTTATACACACTCTTTTTTTCTCACCATATTCACACATTTATATCAATACATCAACGTGAATGAACACGGTTTACTTTTTAACCGTCAAACGGCTCGTTGTTTTCACAAACGATTTACGGTTTCGCGATCAACCAATCAATCAATACGATCTGATGATAAAAACTCCGAAAATTGAAAAAAAAAATTGAAGGCGTTTTTTTCTCAATTTTCGGAGTTTTTTTTATCTTCAGATCGTATTCTTGGATGTTTTTAAATCCAATAAGACCCCATGTTCGTAAATCCATCTATGTTAGGTGTTAGAATTACAATAAGAATGAATCGAGATACATACATGCATTCATTGAGAGCAGTACAATATGTACCAGTCTAAACGCTCCAACTTCCATCGAGTGGTGTGGCGTACGCAGTAGCGACGCCGACTAGTGTTTTCGCGGTCCGGGGTTCGAGACCCGTTACCGGCAAACTTTTTTTCTTCCATATTCAGAGCAGAATATTTGAGAAGGGTTTACTAAGGGGAAATTTTTTTTTCAAGCGCTCGTAGCTAAAAAACGGGTAGTCCAAAATTGTTTTTTTATTTTTTTTATTTTTTTTGCGTTAATTATCTAGACATCCTGAAAACGAAAATATGCTGGGGATCATACTAACAGAGATACAGGCGCCCAAAATTTCAAATTTTGTCTCAGAAGAGCACAATCGGAGAAAAATGAAATTTTAGATTTTTTTGATTTTTTTAAAAATACGAAACATATCAAGAGAGCAATGAATAAGAAGGAACTGATAACCAAAAAATTCTATCTTAAACCGTTTACCCGTAAAAAAATAAAAACCTCAAAAAAACTACTATTTTGGTTACCTGAAGTTGGCGTCGCCTCACCACGACATGTGCAAACCGACGCTACCGACGCTCATACTACGTCACCAAGGATTCTTACTGACCTCAAGTTCGACGCTACGACTAACTAGGTACTACCGTTCTTCCACAATCGGTACCGAAAGTGGAACTTGACAAGAAAATCGTTGAAATTTCGGCGACGCCTGACGTCGTTCACAACAAACATAGCGACGCAATGATTTTTTTCAAAGTAGACAATTTTCAGATCTACCTTGAGAATTAACTTTAGGATCACAACAATAAACAATATAGCCGTAAAGAATATAATTCTAAAAAACAGAGTGTATTTGAGCACGTCTTTGACGACGCGTAGCGTCTCTTGTTAAAGGGTTAAGAAAATAACGATTAGAGTTTCTGCATTGGACATTCTTACTCTATACAAGATACATGTTAATATTTGCCTTGCATGAACGGTTAGCCGAGGAAACATGTTTTAATGTTGGCGTGTAGACGAGCTATCTGAATACAACAAGATATGCCATACATTGAGAGCAGTGTGTTATATACCAGTGTAAGCAACGGGATTTTCATCAGGTAGTGTGGCGTACGTAGAACGTCGGCGCTTCGAGTGCTTAAGGTCTGGGGTTCGAGACCCGTTATACACACTCTTTTTTTCTCACCATATTCACACATTTATATCAATACATCAACGTGAATGAACACGGTTTACTTTTTAACCGTCAAACGGCTCGTTGTTTTCACAAACGATTTACGGTTTCGCGATCAACCAATCAATCAATACGATCTGATGATAAAAACTCCGAAAATTGAAAAAAAAATTGAAGGCGTTTTTTTCTCAATTTTCGGAGTTTTTTTATCTTCAGATCGTATTCTTGGATGTTTTTAAATCCAATAAGACCCCATGTTCGTAAATCCATCTATGTTAGGTGTTAGAATTACAAAAAGAATGAATCGAGATACATACATGCATTCATTGAGAGCAGTACAATATGTACCAGTCTAAACGCTCCAACTTCCATCGAGTGGTGTGGCGTAGGCAGTAGCGACGCCGACTAGTGTTTTCGCGGTCCGGGGTTCGAGACCCGTTACCGGCAAACTTTTTTTCTTCCATATTCAGAGCAGAATATTTGAGAAGGGTTTACTAAGGGGAAATTTTTTTTTCAAGCGCTCGTAGCTAAAAAACGGGTGGTTCAAAATTGTTTTTTAATTTTTTTTATTTTTTTTGCGTTAATTATCTAGACATCCTGAAAACGAAAATATGCTGGGGGTCATACTAACAGAGATACAGGCGCCCAAAATTTCAAATTTTGTCTCAGAAGAGCACAATCGGAGAAAAATGAAATTTTTGATTTTTTTGATTTTTTTAAAAATACGAAACATATCAAGAGAGCAATAAATAAGAAGGAACTGACAACCAAAAAATTCTATCTTAAACCGTTTACCCGTAAAAAAATAAAAACCTCAAAAAAACTACTATTTTGGTTACCTGAAGTTGGCGTCGCCTCACCACGACATGTGCAAACCGACGCTACCGGCGCTCATACTACGTCACCAAGGATTCTTACTGACCTTAAGTTCGACGCTACGACTAACTAGGTACCACCGTTCATCCACAATCGGTACCGAAAGTGGAACTTGACAAGAAAATCGTTGAAATTTCGGCGACGCCTGACGTCGTTCACAACAAACATAGCGACGCAATGATTTTTTTCAAAGTAGACAATTTTCAGATCTACCTTGGGAATTAACTTTAAGATCGCAACAATAAACAATATAGCCGTAAAGAATATAATTCTAAAAAACAGAGTGTATTTGAGCACGTCTTTGACGACGCGTAGCGTCTCTTGTTAAAGGGTTAAGAAAATAACGATTAGAGTTTCTCCATTGGACATTCTTACTCCATACATAAAACATGTTAGTGTTTGCCTTGCATTAACGGTTAGCCGAGGTAACATGTTTTAATGTTGGCGTGTAGACGAGTTATCTGAATACAACAAGATATGCCAAATTAGGGATGGGCAAAAGCGTGTACTTCACTAAACGTGTACACTGCTGCTTGCAAAGCCGTGTACACGTGTACACGGAAGGGAGGTCCCGCTTTAAAAAAAAAATCATGTTCTGCCTAGGCCGAAAAATTATGTTTTAAAGGGTTGTTCCCGCAAACACTTTCAAGACGTAATCAAGCTATTTTCATGGTTCTGAGTTGTGACAAGTGATAACTGAGGAGTGAGGACGGTCGCACATCGCATGAAACCACTCGTCGGCGCTAAGCCCTCCGTGGCCGGTCGCACACAGTAGAGTATTACACGCGGCGCGTTTATTGTTTCGAGAGAAACAGTTAACGTGTACACGCATTAAAGCGTGTACACTAGGGATGGGATAGTGTACACGTGTAAACGTGTACACGTTTTAATGCGTGTACACGTTTACTGTTTCTCTCGAAACAATAAACGCGCCGCGTGTAATACTCTACTGTGTGCGACCGGCCACGGAGGGCTTGGCGCCGACGAGTGGTTTCATGCGATGTGCGACCGTCCTCACTCCTCAGTTATCACTTGTCACAACTCAGAACCATGAAAATAGCTTGATTACGTCTTGAAAGTGTTTGCGGGAACAACCCTTTATTAATAATTTTTCGGCCTAGGCAGAACATGATTTTTTTTTAAAGCGGGACCTCCCTTCCGTGTACACGTGTACACGGCTTTGCAAGCAGCAGTGTACACGTTTAGTGAAGTACACGCTTTTGCCCATCCCTAGTGTACACGTTTACACGTGTACACTATCCCATCCCTATATGCCATACATTGAGAGCAGTGTGTTATATACCAGTGTAAGCAATGGGATTTTCATCAGGTGGTGTGGCGTACGTAGAACGTCGGCGCTTCGAGTGCTTAAGGTCTGGGGTTCGAGACCCGTTATACCCACTCTTTTTTTCTCACCATATCCACACATTTATATCAATACATCAACGTGAATGAACACGGTTTACTTTTTAACCGTCAAACGGCTCGTTGTTTTCACAAACGATTTACGGTTTCGCGATCAACCAATCAATCAATACGATCTGATGATAAAAACTCCGAAAATTGAAAAAAAATTGAAGGCGTTTTTTTCTCGCGTTATTTTCGGAGTTTTTTTTTTCTTCAGATCGTATTCTTGGATGTTTTTAAATCCAATAAGACCCCATGTTCGTAAATCCATCTATGTTAGGTGTTAGAATTACAAAAAGAATGAATCGAGATACATACATGCATTCATTGAGAGCAGTACAATATGTACCAGTCTAAACGCTCCAACTTCCATCGAGTGGTGTGGCGTAGGCAGTGGCGACGCCGACTAGTGTTTTCGCGGTCCGGGGTTCGAGACCCGTTACCGGCAAACTTTTTTTCTTCCATATTCAGAGCAGAATATTTGAGAAGGGTTTACTAAGGGGAAATTTTTTTTTCAAGCGCTCGTAGCTAAAAAACGGGTGGTCCAAAATTGTTTTTTTATTTTTTTAATTTGTTTTGGGTTAATTATCTAGACATCCTGAAAACGAAAATATGCTGGGGGTCATACTTACAGAGATACAGGCGCCCAAAATTTCAAATTTTGTCTCAGAAGAGCACAATCGGAGAAAAATGAAATTTTTGATTTTTTTGATTTTTTTAAAAATACGAAACATATTAAGAGAGCGATGATTAAGGAGGAACTGACAACCAAAAAATCCTATCTTAAACCGTTTACCCGTAAAAAAATAAAAACCTCAAAAAACTACTATTTTGGTTACCTGAAGTTGGCGTCGCTTCACCACGACCTGTGCAAACCGACGCTACCGACGCTCATACTACGTCACCAAGGATTCTTACTGACCTTACGTTCGACGCTACGACTAACTAGGTACCACCGTTCATCCACAATCGGTACCGAAAGTGGAACTTGACAAGAAAATCGTTGAAATTTCGGTGACGCCTGACGTCGTTCACAACAAACATAGCGACGCAATGATTTTTTGTAAAGTAGATAATTTTCAGATCTACCTTGGGAATTAACTTTAAGATCGCAACAATAAACAATATAGCCGTAAAGAATATAATTCTAAAAAACAGAGTGTATTTGAGCACGTCTTTGACGACGCGTAGCGTCTCTTGTTAAAGGGTTAAGAAAATAACGATTAGAGTTTCTCCATTGGACATTCTTACTCTATACATTGGACATGTTAATGTTTGCCTTGCATTAACGGTTAGCCGAGGAAACATGTTTTAAAGTTGGCGTGTAGACGAGCTATCTGAATACAACAAGATATGCCATACATTGAGAGCAGTGTGTTATATACCAGTGTAAGCAATGGGATTTTCATCAGGTGGTGTGGCGTACGTAGAACGTCGGCGCTTCGAGTGCTTAAGGTCTGGGGTTCGAGACCCGTTAGACACACTCTTTTTTTCTCACCATATTCACACATATATATCAATACATCAACGTGAATGAACACGGTTTACTTTTTAACCGTCAAACGGCTCGTTGTTTTCACAAACGATTTACTGTTTCGCGATCAACCAATCAATCAATACGATCTGATGATAAAAACTCCGAAAATTGAAAAAAAAATTGAAGGCGTTTTTTTCTCAATTTTCGGAGTTTTTTTATCTTCAGATCGTATTCTTGGATGTTTTTAAATCCAATAAGACCCCATGTTCGTAAATCCATCTATGTTAGGTGTTAGAATTACAAAAAGAATGAATCGAGATACATACATGCATTCATTGAGAGCAGTACAATATGTACCAGTCTAAACGCTCCAACTTCCATCGAGTGGTGTGGCGTAGGCAGTAGCGACGCCGACTAGTGTTTTCGCGGTCCGGGGTTCGAGACCCGTTACCGGCAAACTTTTTTTCTTCCATATTCAGAGCAGAATATTTGAGAAGGGTTTACTAAGGGGAAATTTTTTTTTCAAGCGCTCGTAGCTAAAAAACGGGTGGTTCAAAATTGTTTTTTAATTTTTTTTATTTTTTTTGCGTTAATTATCTAGACATCCTGAAAACGAAAATATGCTGGGGGTCATACTAACAGAGATACAGGCGCCCAAAATTTCAAATTTTGTCTCAGAAGAGCACAATCGGAGAAAAATGAAATTTTTGATTTTTTTGATTTTTTTAAAAATACGAAACATATCAAGAGAGCAATAAATAAGAAGGAACTGACAACCAAAAAATTCTATCTTAAACCGTTTACCCGTAAAAATATAAAAACCTCAAAAAAACTACTATTTTGGTTACCTGAAGTTGGCGTCGCCTCACCACGACATGTGCAAACCGACGCTACCGACGCTCATACTCCGTCACCAAGGATTCTTACTGACCTTAAGTTAGACGCAACGACTAACTAGGTACCACCGTTCTTCGACAATCGGTACCGAAAATGGAACTTGACAAGAAAATCGTTGAAATTTCGGCGACGCCTGACGTCGTTCACAACAAACATAGCGACGCAATGATTTTTTTCAAAGTAGACAATTTTCAGATCTACCTTAAGAATTAACTTTAGGATCACAACAATAAACAATATAGCCGTAAAGAATATAATTCTAAAAAACAGAGTGTATTTGAGCACGTCTTTGACGACGCGTAGCGTCTCTTGTTAAAGGGTTAAGGAAATAACGATTAGAGTTTCTGCATTGGACATTCTTACTCCATACATGAAACATGTTAATGTTTGCCTTGCATTAACGGTTAGCCGAGGAAACATGTTTTAATGTTGGCGTGTAGACGAGCTATCTGAATACAAGATATGCCATACATTGAGAGCAGTGTGTTATATACCAGTGTAAGCAATGGGATTTTCATCAGGTGGTGTGGCGTACGTAGAACGTCGGCGCTTCGAGTGCTTAAGGTCTGGGGTTCGAGACCCGTTATACACACTCTTTTTTTCTCACCATATTCACACATTTATATCAATACATCAACGTGAATGAACACGGTTTACTTTTTAACCGTCAAACGGCTCGTTGTTTTCACAAACGATTTACGGTTTCGCGATCAACCAATCAATCAATACGATCTGATGATAAAAACTCCGAAAATTGAAAAAAAAAATTGAAGGCGTTTTTTTCTCAATTTTCGGAGTTTTTTTTATCTTCAGATCGTATTCTTGGATGTTTTTAAATCCAATAAGACCCCATGTTCGTAAATCCATCTATGTTAGGTGTTAGAATTACAATAAGAATGAATCGAGATACATACATGCATTCATTGAGAGCAGTACAATATGTACCAGTCTAAACGCTCCAACTTCCATCGAGTGGTGTGGCGTACGCAGTAGCGACGCCGACTAGTGTTTTCGCGGTCCGGGGTTCGAGACCCGTTACCGGCAAACTTTTTTTCTTCCATATTCAGAGCAGAATATTTGAGAAGGGTTTACTAAGGGGAAATTTTTTTTTCAAGCGCTCGTAGCTAAAAAACGGGTAGTCCAAAATTGTTTTTTTATTTTTTTTATTTTTTTTGCGTTAATTATCTAGACATCCTGAAAACGAAAATATGCTGGGGATCATACTAACAGAGATACAGGCGCCCAAAATTTCAAATTTTGTCTCAGAAGAGCACAATCGGAGAAAAATGAAATTTTAGATTTTTTTGATTTTTTTAAAAATACGAAACATATCAAGAGAGCAATGAATAAGAAGGAACTGATAACCAAAAAATTCTATCTTAAACCGTTTACCCGTAAAAAAATAAAAACCTCAAAAAAACTACTATTTTGGTTACCTGAAGTTGGCGTCGCCTCACCACGACCTGTGCAAACCGACGCTACCGACGCTCATACTACGTCACCAAGGATTCTTACTGACCTTTAGTTCGACGCTTCGACTAACTAGGTACCACCGTTCATCCACAATCGGTACCGAAAGTGGAACTTGACAAGAAAATCGTTGAAATTTCGGCGACGCCTGACGTCGTTCACAACAAACATAGCGACGCAATGATTTTTTTCAAAGTAGACAATTTTCAGATCTACCTTGAGAATTAACTTTAAGATCGCAACAATAAACAATATAGCCGCAAAGAATATAATTATAAAAAACAGAGTGTATTTGAGCACGTCTTTGACGACGCGTAGCGTCTCTTGTTAAAGGGTTAAGAAAATAACGATTAGAGTTTCTCCATTGGACATTCTTACTCTATACATGAAACATGTTAATGTTTGCCTTGCATTAACGGTTAGCCGAGGAAACATGTTTTAATGTTGGCGTGTAGACGAGCTATCTGAATACAACAAGATATGCCATACATTGAGAGCAGTGTGTTATATACCAGTGTAAGCAATGGGATTTTTATCAGGTGGTGTGGCGTAGGTAGAACGTCGGCGCTTCGAGTGCTTAAGGTCTGGGGTTCGAGACCCGTTATACACACTCTTTTTTTCTCACCATATTCACACATTTATATCAATACATCAACGTGAATGAACACGGTTTACTTTCAACCGTCAAACGGCTCGTTGTTTTCACAAACGATTTACGGTTTCGCGATCAACCAATCAATCAATACGATCTGATGATAAAAACTCCGAAAATTGAAAAAAAAATTTAAGGCGTTTTTTTCTCAATTTTCGGAGTTTTTTTTATCCTCAGATCGTATTCTTGGTTGTTTTTAAATCCAATAAGACCCCATGTTCGTAAAATTACAATAAGAATGAATCGAGATACATACATGCATTCATTGAGAGCAGTACAATATGTACCAGTCTAAACGCTCCAACTTCCATCGAGTGGTGTGGCGTCGGCAGTAGCGACGCCGACTAGTGTTTTCGCGGTCCGGGGTTCGAGACCCGTTACCGGCAAACTTTTTTTCTTCTATATTCAGAGCAGAATATTTGAGAAGGGAAAAAAAGTGGAAATTTTTATTCAAGCGCTCGTAGCTAAAAAACGGGTGGTCCAAAATTGTTTCTTTATTTTTTTTTATTTTTTTTGCGTTAATTATCTAGACATCCTGAAAAACGAAAATATGCTGGGGGTCATACTAACAGAGATACAGGCGCCCAAAATTTCAAATTTTGTCTCAGAAGAGCACAATCGGAGAAAAATGAAATTTTTGATTTTTTTGATATTTTTTAAAATACGAAACATATCAAGAGAGCGATGAATAAGGAGGAACTGACAACCACAAAATTCTATCTTAAACCGTTTACCCGTAAAAAAATAAAAACCTCAAAAAAACTACTATTTTGGTTACCTGAAGTTGGCGTCGCCTCACCACGACCTGTGCAAACCGACGCTACCGGCGCTCATACTACGTCACCAAGGATTCTTACTGACCTTAAGTTCGACGCTACGACTAACTAGGTACCACCGTTCATCCACAATCGGTACCGAAAGTGGAACTTGACAAGAAAATCGTTGAAATTTCGGCGACGCCTGACGTCGTTCACAACAAACATAGCGACGCAATGATTTTTTTCAAAGTAGACAATTTTCAGATCTACCTTGGGAATTAATTTTAAGATCGCAACAATAAACAATATAGCCGTAAAGAATATAATTCTAAAAAACAGAGTGTATTTGAGCACGTCTTTGACGACGCGTAGCGTCTCTTGTTAAAGGGTTAAGAAAATAACGATTAGAGTTTCTCCATTGGACATTCTTACTCCATACATAAAACATGTTAGTGTTTGCCTTGCATTAACGGTTAGCCGAGGTAACATGTTTTAATGTTGGCGTGTAGACGAGTTATCTGAATACAACAAGATATGCCAAATTAGGGATGGGCAAAAGCGTGTACTTCACTAAACGTGTACACTGCTGCTTGCAAAGCCGTGTACACGTGTACACGGAAGGGAGGTCCCGCTTTAAAAAAAAAATCATGTTCTGCCTAGGCCGAAAAATTATGTTTTAAAGGGTTGTTCCCGCAAACACTTTCAAGACGTAATCAAGCTATTTTCATGGTTCTGAGTTGTGACAAGTGATAACTGAGGAGTGAGGACGGTCGCACATCGCATGAAACCACTCGTCGGCGCTAAGCCCTCCGTGGCCGGTCGCACACAGTAGAGTATTACACGCGGCGCGTTTATTGTTTCGAGAGAAACAGTTAACGTGTACACGCATTAAAGCGTGTACACTAGGGATGGGATAGTGTACACGTGTAAACGTGTACACGTTTTAATGCGTGTACACGTTTACTGTTTCTCTCGAAACAATAAACGCGCCGCGTGTAATACTCTACTGTGTGCGACCGGCCACGGAGGGCTTGGCGCCGACGAGTGGTTTCATGCGATGTGCGACCGTCCTCACTCCTCAGTTATCACTTGTCACAACTCAGAACCATGAAAATAGCTTGATTACGTCTTGAAAGTGTTTGCGGGAACAACCCTTTAAAACATAATTTTTCGGCCTAGGCAGAACATGATTTTTTTTTAAACCGGGACCTCCCTTCCGTGTACACGTGTACACGGCTTTGCAAGCAGCAGTGTACACGTTTAGTGAAGTACACGCTTTTGCCCATCCCTAGTGTACACGTTTACACGTGTACACTATCCCATCCCTATATGCCATACATTGAGAGCAGTGTGTTATATACCAGTGTAAGCAATGGGATTTTCATCAGGTGGTGTGGCGTACGTAGAACGTCGGCGCTTCGAGTGCTTAAGGTCTGGGGTTCAAGACCCGTTATACACACTCTTTTTTTCTCACCATATTCACACATTTATATCAATACATCAACGTGAATGAACACGGTTTACTTTTTAACCGCCAAACGGCTCGTTGTTTTCACAAACGATTTACGGTTTCGCGATCAACCAATCAATCAATACGATCTGATGATAAAAACTCCGAAAATTGAAAAAAAAATTGAAGGCGTTTTTTTCTCAATTTTCGGAGTTTTTTTTATCTTCAGATCGTATTCTTGGATGTTTTTAAATCCAATAAGATCCCATGTTCGTAAATCCATCTATGTTAGGTGTTAGAATTACAATAAGAATGAATTGAGATACATACATGCATTCATTGAGAGCAGTACAATATGTACCAGTCTAAACGCTCTAACTTCCATCGAGAGGTGTGGCGTAGGCAGTAGCGACACCGACTAGTGTTTTCGCGGTCCGGAGTTCGAGACCCGTTACCGGCAAACTTTTTTTCTTCCATATTCAGAGCAGAATATTTGAGAAGGGTTTACTAAGGGGAAATTTTTTTTTCAAGCGCTCGTAGCTAAAAAACGGGTGGTTCAAAATTGTTTTTTTATTTTTTTTATTTTTTGTGCGTTAATTATCTAGACATCCTGAAAACGAAAATATGCATGGGGTCATACTAACAGAGATACAGGCGCCCAAAATTTCAAATTTTGTCTCAGAAGAGCACAATCGGAGAAAAATGAAATTTTTGATTTTTTTGATTTTTTTAAAAATACGAAACATATCAAGAGAGCGATGAATAAGGAGGAACTGACAACCAAAAAATTCTATCCTAAACCGTTTACCCGTAAAAAAATAAAAACCTCAAAAAAACTACTATTTTGGTTACCTGAAGTTGGCGTCGCCTCACCACGACCTGTGCAAACCGACGCTACCGACGCTCATACTACGTCACCAAGGATTCTTACTGACCTTAAGTTCGACGCTACGACTAACTAGGTACCACCGTTCATCCACAATCGGTACCGAAAGTGGAACTTGACAAGAAAATCGTTGAAATTTCGGCGACGCCTGACGTCGTTCACAACAAACATAGCGACGCAATGATTTTTTTCAAAGTAGACAATTTTCAGATCTACCTTGAGAATTAACTTTAAGATCGCAACAATAAACAATATAGCCGCAAAGAATATAATTATAAAAAACAGAGTGTATTTGAGCACGTCTTTGACGACGCGTAGCGTCTCTTGTTAAAGGGTTAAGAAAATAACGATTAGAGTTTCTCCATTGGACATTCTTACTCTATACATGAAACATGTTAATGTTTGCCTTGCATAAACGGTTAGCCGAGGAAACATGTTTTAATGTTGGCGTGTAGACGAGCTATCTGAATACAACAAGATATGCCATACATTGAGAGCAGTGTGTTATATACCAGTGTAAGCAATGGGATTTTTATCAGGTGGTGTGGCGTAGGTAGAACGTCGGCGCTTCGAGTGCTTAAGGTCTGGGGTTCGAGACCCGTTATACACACTCTTTTTTTCTCACCATATTCACACATTTATATCAATACATCAACGTGAATGAACACGGTTTACTTTCAACCGTCAAACGGCTCGTTGTTTTCACAAACGATTTACGGTTTCGCGATCAACCAATCAATCAATACGATCTGATGATAAAAACTCCGAAAATTGAAAAAAAAATTTAAGGCGTTTTTTTCTCAATTTTCGGAGTTTTTTTTATCCTCAGATCGTATTCTTGGTTGTTTTTAAATCCAATAAGACCCCATGTTCGTAAAATTACAATAAGAATGAATCGAGATACATACATGCATTCATTGAGAGCAGTACAATATGTACCAGTCTAAACGCTCCAACTTCCATCGAGTGGTGTGGCGTAGGCAGTAGCGACGCCGACTAGTGTTTTCGCGGTCCGGGGTTCGAGACCCGTTACCGGCAAACTTTTTTTCTTCTATATTCAGAGCAGAATATTTGAGAAGGGAAAAAAAGTGGAAATTTTTTTTCAAGCGCTCGTAGCTAAAAAACGGGTGGTCCAAAATTGTTTCTTTATTTTTTTTTATTTTTTTTGCGTTAATTATCTAGACATCCTGAAAAACGAAAATATGCTGGGGGTCATACTAACAGAGATACAGGCGCCCAAAATTTCAAATTTTGTCTCAGAAGAGCACAATCGGAGAAAAATGAAATTTTTGATTTTTTTGATATTTTTTAAAATACGAAACATATCAAGAGAGCGATGAATAAGGAGGAACTGACAACCACAAAATTCTATCTTAAACCGTTTACCCGTAAAAAAATAAAAACCTCAAAAAAACTACTATTTTGGTTACCTGAAGTTGGCGTCGCCTCACCACGACCTGTGCAAACCGACGCTACCGGCGCTCATACTACGTCACCAAGGATTCTTACTGACCTTAAGTTCGACGCTACGACTAACTAGGTACCACCGTTCATCCACAATCGGTACCGAAAGTGGAACTTGACAAGAAAATCGTTGAAATTTCGGCGACGCCTGACGTCGTTCACAACAAACATAGCGACGCAATGATTTTTTTCAAAGTAGACAATTTTCAGATCTACCTTGGGAATTAACTTTAAGATCGCAACAATAAACAATATAGCCGTAAAGAATATAATTCTAAAAAACAGAGTGTATTTGAGCACGTCTTTGACGACGCGTAGCGTCTCTTGTTAAAGGGTTAAGAAAATAACGATTAGAGTTTCTCCATTGGACATTCTTACTCCATACATAAAACATGTTAGTGTTTGCCTTGCATTAACGGTTAGCCGAGGTAACATGTTTTAATGTTGGCGTGTAGACGAGTTATCTGAATACAACAAGATATGCCAAATTAGGGATGGGCAAAAGCGTGTACTTCACTAAACGTGTACACTGCTGCTTGCAAAGCCGTGTACACGTGTACACGGAAGGGAGGTCCCGCTTTAAAAAAAAAATCATGTTCTGCCTAGGCCGAAAAATTATGTTTTAAAGGGTTGTTCCCGCAAACACTTTCAAGACGTAATCAAGCTATTTTCATGGTTCTGAGTTGTGACAAGTGATAACTGAGGAGTGAGGACGGTCGCACATCGCATGAAACCACTCGTCGGCGCTAAGCCCTCCGTGGCCGGTCGCACACAGTAGAGTATTACACGCGGCGCGTTTATTGTTTCGAGAGAAACAGTTAACGTGTACACGCATTAAAGCGTGTACACTAGGGATGGGATAGTGTACACGTGTAAACGTGTACACGTTTTAATGCGTGTACACGTTTACTGTTTCTCTCGAAACAATAAACGCGCCGCGTGTAATACTCTACTGTGTGCGACCGGCCACGGAGGGCTTGGCGCCGACGAGTGGTTTCATGCGATGTGCGACCGTCCTCACTCCTCAGTTATCACTTGTCACAACTCAGAACCATGAAAATAGCTTGATTACGTCTTGAAAGTGTTTGCGGGAACAACCCTTTATTAATAATTTTTCGGCCTAGGCAGAACATGATTTTTTTTTAAAGCGGGACCTCCCTTCCGTGTACACGTGTACACGGCTTTGCAAGCAGCAGTGTACACGTTTAGTGAAGTACACGCTTTTGCCCATCCCTAGTGTACACGTTTACACGTGTACACTATCCCATCCCTATATGCCATACATTGAGAGCAGTGTGTTATATACCAGTGTAAGCAATGGGATTTTCATCAGGTGGTGTGGCGTACGTAGAACGTCGGCGCTTCGAGTGCTTAAGGTCTGGGGTTCGAGACCCGTTATACCCACTCTTTTTTTCTCACCATATCCACACATTTATATCAATACATCAACGTGAATGAACACGGTTTACTTTTTAACCGTCAAACGGCTCGTTGTTTTCACAAACGATTTACGGTTTCGCGATCAACCAATCAATCAATACGATCTGATGATAAAAACTCCGAAAATTGAAAAAAAATTGAAGGCGTTTTTTTCTCGCGTTATTTTCGGAGTTTTTTTTTTCTTCAGATCGTATTCTTGGATGTTTTTAAATCCAATAAGACCCCATGTTCGTAAATCCATCTATGTTAAGTGTTAGAATTACAAAAAGAATGAATCGAGATACATACATGCATTCATTGAGAGCAGTACAATATGTACCAGTCTAAACGCTCCAACTTCCATCGAGTGGTGTGGCGTAGGCAGTGGCGACGCCGACTAGTGTTTTCGCGGTCCGGGGTTCGAGACCCGTTACCGGCAAACTTTTTTTCTTCCATATTCAGAGCAGAATATTTGAGAAGGGTTTACTAAGGGGAAATTTTTTTTTCAAGCGCTCGTAGCTAAAAAACGGGTGGTCCAAAATTGTTTTTTTATTTTTTTAATTTGTTTTGGGTTAATTATCTAGACATCCTGAAAACGAAAATATGCTGGGGGTCATACTTACAGAGATACAGGCGCCCAAAATTTCAAATTTTGTCTCAGAAGAGCACAATCGGAGAAAAATGAAATTTTTGATTTTTTTGATTTTTTTAAAAATACGAAACATATTAAGAGAGCGATGATTAAGGAGGAACTGACAACCAAAAAATCCTATCTTAAACCGTTTACCCGTAAAAAAATAAAAACCTCAAAAAACTACTATTTTGGTTACCTGAAGTTGGCGTCGCTTCACCACGACCTGTGCAAACCGACGCTACCGACGCTCATACTACGTCACCAAGGATTCTTACTGACCTTACGTTCGACGCTACGACTAACTAGGTACCACCGTTCATCCACAATCGGTACCGAAAGTGGAACTTGACAAGAAAATCGTTGAAATTTCGGTGACGCCTGACGTCGTTCACAACAAACATAGCGACGCAATGATTTTTTGTAAAGTAGATAATTTTCAGATCTACCTTGGGAATTAACTTTAAGATCGCAACAATAAACAATATAGCCGTAAAGAATATAATTCTAAAAAACAGAGTGTATTTGAGCACGTCTTTGACGACGCGTAGCGTCTCTTGTTAAAGGGTTAAGAAAATAACGATTAGAGTTTCTCCATTGGACATTCTTACTCTATACATTGGACATGTTAATGTTTGCCTTGCATTAACGGTTAGCCGAGGAAACATGTTTTAAAGTTGGCGTGTAGACGAGCTATCTGAATACAACAAGATATGCCATACATTGAGAGCAGTGTGTTATATACCAGTGTAAGCAATGGGATTTTCATCAGGTGGTGTGGCGTACGTAGAACGTCGGCGCTTCGAGTGCTTAAGGTCTGGGGTTCGAGACCCGTTAGACACACTCTTTTTTTCTCACCATATTCACACATATATATCAATACATCAACGTGAATGAACACGGTTTACTTTTTAACCGTCAAACGGCTCGTTGTTTTCACAAACGATTTACTGTTTCGCGATCAACCAATCAATCAATACGATCTGATGATAAAAACTCCGAAAATTGAAAAAAAAATTGAAGGCGTTTTTTTCTCAATTTTCGGAGTTTTTTTATCTTCAGATCGTATTCTTGGATGTTTTTAAATCCAATAAGACCCCATGTTCGTAAATCCATCTATGTTAGGTGTTAGAATTACAATAAGAATGAATCGAGATACATACATGCATTCATTGAGAGCAGTACAATATGTACCAGTCTAAACGCTCCAACTTCCATCGAGTGGTGTGGCGTAGGCAGTAGCGACGCCGACTAGTGTTTTCGCGGTCCGGGGTTCGAGACCCGTTACCGGCAAACTCTTTTTCTTCCATATTCAGAGCAGAATATTTGAGAAGGGTTTACTAAGGGGAAATTTTTTTTTCAAGCGCTCGTAGCTAAAAAACGGGTGGTCCAAAATTGTTTTTTTATTTTTTTATTTTTTTTTGCGTTAATTATCTAGACATCCTGAAAACGAAAATATGCTGGGGGTCATACTTACAGAGATACAGGCGCACAAAATTTCAAATTTTGTCTCAGAAGAGCACAATCGGAGAAAAATGAAATTTTTGATTTTTTTGATTTTTTTAAAAATACGAAACATATCAAGAGAGCGATGAATAAGGAGGAACTGAGTACCAAAAAATTCTATTTTAAACCGTTTACCCGTAAAAAAATAAAAACCTCAAAAAAACTACTATTTTGGTTACCTGCAGTTGGCGTCGCCTCACGACGACCTGTGCAAACCGACGCTGCCGACGCTCATACTACGTCACCAAGGATTGTTACTGACCTTAAGTTCGACGCTACGACTAACTAGGTACCACCGTTCATCCTCAATCGGTACCGAAAGTGGAACTTGACAAGAAAATCGTTGAAATTTCGGCGACGCCTGACGTCGTTCACAACAAACATAGCGACGCAATGATTTTTTTCAAAGTAGACAATTTTCAGATCTACCTTGGAAATTAACTTTAAGATCGCAACAATAAACAATATAGCCGTAAAGAATATAATTCTAAAAAACAGAGTGTATTTGAGCACGTCTTTGACGCCGCGTAGCGTCTCTTGTTAAAGGGTCAAGAAAATAATGATTAGAGTTTCTCCATTGGACATTCTTACTCTATACATTGGACATGTTAATGTTTGCCTTGCATTAACGGTAAGCCGAGGAAACATGTTTTAATGTTGGCTGTTCAGTGTGATGTTCCCAACGTGGGTCCCAAAACTACGTTTTCTGTGGATGTGTATCAGGAGTTCAGACGGCTATAGGAGGTTATAGTGATGTTCCCAACATCAAGTCTTGAAAGTCCCAAAACTGCGTTTTCTGTGGATGTGTATCCGGAGTTCAGACGATTATAGGAGGTTATGATATAAGCTAACTGAACACCCCGAACAATGCACAACATTGAGAGCAGTGTGTCTTGTACCTGTGTAAGCGCTGGAAGTATCATCGTGTGCTATGGCGTATTGGGTATGTCTCCGCTTAGCATGGTCGAGGTCTGGGGTTCGAGATCCGGTACATCCACTCTTTTTTGTTCTACCATTTTCACGCATTTATATCAATGCATCAACGTGCTTGGACACGGTTTATTTTTTAACTGTCAAACGGCTCATTGTTTCCACAAACGATTAACTCTTTCGCGATCAGCCAATCAATCAATACGATCTGATGATAAAAACTCCGAAAATTTAAACAAATTTTGAAGCCTTTTTTTGACAATTTTCGGAGTTTTTATCTTCAGATCGTATTCTTGGATATTTTTTGAATCCAATGAGACCCTCTGTTCGTAAATCCATCTATCTTAGGTGTAACAATTACAATAAGAATGAATCGAGATACATACGTGCATTCATTGAGAGCGGTGTGTTATGTACTAGTGTAAGCGATCCAACTTCCATCCTGTGGCGTGGCGTAGGCATTAGCGACGCCGACTAGTGTTTTCGCGGTCCGGGGTTCGATACCCGCAACCGGCATTTTCTTCCATATTCAGACAAGAAAAGTTGAGAAGGGTTTACATGGAGGAAATTTTTTTTTAAAGTGCTCGTAGCAAAAAAACGTGTGGCCCAAATTTGTTTCTGTATTTTTTTAATTTTTTTTCCGTTAATTATCTAGACATCCTGAAAACGAAAATGTGCTGGGGGTCATACTAATAGAGATACAGGCGCCCAAAATTTCAAATTTTGTCTCAGAAGAGCACAATCGGAGAATTTTGAAATTTTTGATTTTTTTATTTTTTTTAAAATACGAAACAAATCAAGAGAAAAATGAATAAGAAGGAATCGAAACCAAAAAAATTCTATCTCAAACCGTTTTCCCGTAAAAAAATAAAAACCTCAAAAAATCTACTATTTTGGTTAGTTGAAGTTGGCGTCGCCTCACCACGACCTGTGCAAACCGACGCTACCGACGCTCATACTACGTCACCAAGGATTCTTACTGACCTTAAGTTCGACGCTACGACTAACTAGGTACCACCGTTCATCGACAATCGGTACCGAAAGTGGAACTTGACAAGAAAATCCATAAAATTTCGGCGACGCCTGACGTCGTTCACAACAAACAGCGAGACGATGATTTTTTCAAAGTAGACAATTTTTAGATCTACTTTAGGAAGTAAGTTTAAGATCGTCCAAATAAACATTATAGCCGTAAAGAATATAATTAAGCGAGCGAAGCGAGCGTTTCCACTTGACTCTTATGGCACTTCATTCTGTTTTTTTTTTGTTTGTTTGTTTGTTTGTTTGTTTTTTTTTTTTTTATGTCTGTCGATAGCGGTCGAACGGAAAGTCCGATCAACTTGAAATTTGGACCATCCACAAGCCTCGATGTGGATTGAAGGTGTATAGTTTTGAGGAAAAATCGTTCGAAAAGTTACAAAGTTACACCATAGTTACTGCAAAATATTTTTCTAAAACAAAATGGCAGCAAAATGTGAGATAGCCATATTTTTCTAAAGCTTTTTCCGGTCACGAATATGTTCATTTTATGGCGATACGATCAATATTGGCAAAGTTACTCAAAAGTTACTCGAAAATATTTTTCTGAAACACAGTAACAGAAAAATGTGAGGTGGCTATCTTATAGTAAATTTTTGTCCAGTCACGAATATACTAATTTAAACACGATCAGATACGTATTCGAGGTAGAAATTACATTTCTATTGCTGTCAATAACTGTTAGTAACGGTGGCGGACCGCGGCGAAAACAAAACACCGAAAATTCTTAGCAACGCACACTGCACCACATTCAACAATTTTGGGAAGTATAATAGCTATGGAAATTAGAAAAAAATTTGCAATGCGCATCCTTGAATTGTTGTTAATTGTTGTTTTTATTATCTTTGAGATCTTTTCGCCAGAACGTTCGTAGATATGGACGCGCTCGCTTATCAACGCGTCAAACAGAGCGTTTTCCTAGTTCTAAAAAACAGAGTGTATTTGAGCACGTCTTTGACGCCGCGTAGCGTCTCTTGTTAAAGGGTTAAGAAAATAATGATTAGAGTTTCTCCATTGGACATGTTAATGTTTGCCTGGCATTAACGGTTAGCCGAGGAAACATGTTTTAATGTTTAATGACGAGCTATCTGAATACAACAAGCTAAGCCATAGATGGAGAGCAGTGTGTTAAGTATACCAGTGTAAGCAACAATGCTTCCATCGTCTGGCATAGCGTACGTGGTAGCGTCGTGACCCAGCATACTTGAGGTCTGGGGTTCGAGACCCATTACCCCCTTTTTTTTTTTTTCAACCATATTCACACATTTATATCAATACATCAATGTACATGAAGCCGGTTTGAACACGGTTTATTTTTTTACGGTCATATGGCTCATTGTTTCCAAAAACAGTTTGCTGTTTTTCATTCATGTGATCAAGATCTATTAAATGCGATGTTAAAAAAACAAGGTGTTTAAGCTTATTTTTTGGACTTGGAAAAAACGGCTTTAAATTTGTTTATCAATTTTTACAGTTTTTATCATCATATCGTATTCTTGGATATTTTTTGAGTCCAAACAAGACCCTCAGTTGTTAAATCCATCTATATTTGGCCCTACAATTACAATTAGAAAGTATGGAGTTGAATAAAGATTATTTTTTCACTGACGAACGGTTGCTTTCCGCAAAAAACTGTTTACGGATTCGGATTCACAGGGCCATTTTTAATCGAATTCGATCATAAAAAGACAAAGTGTGAAAATTGAAAATTTGAGATTGCAAAACGTCGAAAAATACTTTTTTTTTATTTTTGCAGTTTTTATGATCAGATCGCATTCTTTGATACTCTTTGCATCCTGTGAGACCATCAGTTCGTAAATCCATCCATATTTGGAGTTACAATTACAATAAGAAGAATCGAGTAGAATATTCATTATTTTTTTACAGACAAACGGTTGGTTTCCACCAAAAACCGTTAACAGTTTCGTGATCACGTGATCAAGACCTATAAAATGCGATTTTAAAAAGATAGGGTGGAAAAACTCATTTTTTGGACTTGGGGAAAAAAACGGAATCAAATTTGTTTTCAATTTTCGTATTTTTTATCGTCAGAATGTATTCTTGGTTATTTCTTTAGTCCAACAACACCCTCAGTTCGTAAATCCATCTATATTTGGCCCTACAATTACAATTAGAAAGTATGGAGTTGAATAAAGATTATTTTTTACAGACGAACGGTTCGTTTCCGCAAAAAACTGTTTACGGATTCGGCTTCACGGGGCCATTTTTAATCGAACTCGATCATAAAAAGACAAAGTGTAGAAATTGAAAATCTGAGAAGACCTAATTGGTTGCAAAACGTCGAAAAATACTTTTTTTTTATTTTTGCAGTTTTTTTGATCAGATCGCATTCTTTGATACTCGTTGCATCCTGTGATGCAATCACATCAGTTCGTAAATTCATTCATATTTGGAGTTACAATAAGAAGAATCAAGTAGAATATTCATTATTTTTTTTACAGACAAACGGTTGGTTTTTACCAAAAACCGTTAACAGTTTCGTGATCACGTGATCAAGATCTATAAAATGCGATTTTAAAAAGATAGTGTGTTAAAACTCATTTTTTGGACTAAGAAAAAAAACGGAATCAATTTTTTTTTTTCAATTTTCGGATTTCTTGTCGTAGGCCTAGGTTCGTATTATCTGACATTTTTTAAATCCAGAGACACCATCAGTTCGAAAGCCATTCATATTTGTAGTTACAATTACAAGAACAATGAATCGAGATACATTGAGAATGAGATTCATACATGCATACATTGAGAGCAGTGTGTTATCTACTGGGATAAGCAAATCAATTTCCATCGGGTGGCATGGCGCACGTGGTAGCGTCATGACCTAGCATACTTGAGGTTTGGGGTTCGAGAACTGTTACACCCTTTCTTTTTTTTCCACCCTATTCACACATTTATATCTATGTACATCAATGTGCATGGACCCGATTTATTTTTTAATGGTCAAACGGCTCGTTGTTTCCACAAACGATTTACGGTTTCGCGATCAACCAATCAATCAATACGCGATCTGATGATAAAAACTCCGAAAAATGAAAAAAAAAATTGAAGCCGTTTTTTTCTCAATTTTCAGAGTTTTTATCTTCAGAACGTATTCTTGGATATGTTTTAAATCCAATGAGACCCTCTGTTCGTAAATCCAAAATTTTATAAAGTGTTACAATTTCAATAAGAATGAATCGAGATACATACATGCATTCATGAGAGCAGTGTGTTATGCACCAGAGTAAGTGATCCAACTTCGATCGTGTGGCATGGCTTACGCCGTAGCGACGCCGACAAGTGTTTTCGCGGTCCGGGGTTCGAGACCCATAACCGGCAGTCTTTTTTTCTTCTATATTCAGAGCAGCATAGTTGAGAAGGGTTTACATGGGGGAAATTTTTTTTTCAAGCGCTCGTAGCTACCATACGGGGGGTCCAAATTATTTCTGTATTTTTTTTTATTGATT
The DNA here is from genome assembly GCA_945910005.1 of Isoperla grammatica. Classification (NCBI taxonomy): domain Eukaryota; kingdom Metazoa; phylum Arthropoda; class Insecta; order Plecoptera; family Perlodidae; genus Isoperla; species Isoperla grammatica. The sequence continues at coordinate 20,005,091 of OX246748.1, forward strand.
TTTGCGTTAATTATCTAGACATCATGGAAACGAAAATATGCTGGGGGTCATACTTACAGAGATACAGGCGCCCAAAATTTCAAAAAAGCTCACAGAAAAGCAAAATCGGAGAATTTTGATTTTTTTTTTTTTTTTTTTTAAATACGAAGCACATCATGAGAGCGATGAATAAGAAGGAATTGACAACCAAAAAATTCTATCTCAAACCGTTAACCCGTAAAAAATAAAAACCTCAAAAAATCTACTATTTTGGTTACCTGAAGTTGGCGTCCCCTCACCACGACCTGTGCAAACAGACGCTATCGGCGCTCATACTACGTTACCAAGGATTCTTACTGACCTTAAGTTTGAGGCTACGACTAACTAGGTACCACCGTTCATCCACAATCGGTACCGAAAGTGGAACTTGACAAGAAAATCCATAAAATTTTAGCGACGCCTGACGTCGTTCACAACAAACATAGCGAGACGATGATTTTTTTCAAAGTAGACAATTTTCAGATCTACCTTGGGAATTAACCTTAAGATCGCCCAAATAAACAATATAGCCGTAAAGAATATAATTCTAAAAAACAGAGTGTATTTGAGCACGTCTTTGGCGACGCATAGCGTCTCTTGTTAAAGGGTTAAGAAAATAATGATTACAGTTTTTCCATTGGACACTTCTAGTCTATACATGAAACATGTTTATGATTGCCTTGCATTAACGGTTAGCGGAGGAAACGTGTTTTAATGTTGAATGAGCTATCTGAATACAACAAGCTATACCATACATTGAGAGCGGTGTGTTATCTATCAGTGTAAGCAAGGCAATTCCCATCGTGTGGCGTGGCGTACGTAGTAGCGTCGTGGACTAGCGTTTTAGAAGTCCGGGGTTCGAGACCCGCTACCACCAGCTTTTTTCCCTATTCAGAGCAGCATAGTTGAGAAGGGTTTACACGGGAGAAATGTTTTTTTAAACGCTCGTAGCTACCAAACGGGTGGTCCATATTTGTTTCTGTATTTTGTTTGTTTTTGTCAACTCATCTAGACTTCCTTAAGAGTCAGTTATGCTGTGTATTAGGGATGACATCGGGTACCCGGCTCCAAAGTATTAACCGGAGCCGTTTTTCGGGTCCGGGTAATTTTTTAGTCCGATTCTAGGCTATATTTACGCGCCAGTATTGCTGCGGTTGATTTCGATGGAGCCAGCAGGCACGGCGGGCACTGACCCATCCCCCACTATCCATAACAAGTGCCTCGACAGGGAACAGAACAGACGCGAACAGACTTGCATTCGTTACTGTTTGTTCATTGTTTAACATTCTGGTGAACATTCTGGCTAACACTTGTTCTATTACTATCTATTTTACTTGAAATAGCATGTTTTAATACGTGCTTCAGTTGTGTATTGCGAAATGTTTTTTTTTACTCGACGTGATTACTGCAGGCGTATTCCAAGGGGCTATTCTAGCAGGCGGCATGCACGTCATTCGTCCCTCTTCTTCCGCCCCGCGCACTTCACAAGGCCTAGCGACGACCTTCAAATCAAGCTTACACATCGAAAAATACGTTTTCAGGATCCGGGTACCCGGGTAATATGAGAGCTGGAACCGGTTTCGAATTTTATTACCCGATGTCATCCCTAGATAGGTATTATTATACCTACAGAGATACAGGCGGCCAAAATTTCAAATTTTGTCTGAGACGATCAAAATCCGAGACTTTTGAAATTTTTATTTTTCTTTACTTTTTTAAAAAATACCAATAAAATTAAGAGAGGTATGAGTAATAAGGAATCGACAACCAAAAAACTCTATCTCACACGTTTTCCCGTAAAAAAATAAAAACCTCAAATAATAATGCACCATTCTGATAACCCGAAGTTGGCGTCGCGTCACCACGACCTGTGTAAACAGACGCTACCGACGCTCATACTACGTCACCAAGGATTATCACTGACCTTAAGTTCGATGTTACGACTAACTAGGTACCACCGTTCATCCACAATCGGTATCGAAAGTGGAACTTGACCAAAAAATCTACCAGTTATCTACCAGTGTAAGCTGTCAAGTGTCATACTTAAATATTACCCTAAAAGAACAGAGCCAAATCCAGAAAATATATGCTTTAAGAGTTTTGCTAAGAATCTGAAGACAATTTTACCACCATGTACCTACCTGTATGCATTTATAATGAGAATATAACCAAATCACTGAGGAAAAAGGATATTAAAGTAAGCAGCAATTTAGGTTCAGTTTCACCAGAACTAGTATCAAGGGTTTGAGCAGCTTTTAAGATCACAGATAGTAATCTACAAAAAAGCAGTGTTTGAGCTGATGTTTTTTAAAGCGTAGTCTCCATAGTTGAATTTAGCATCAGTTACAGAGTTTGGTGAAACCGATCCGATTACAAAAATCAAGAGTCCGCTTTAAATTTATTTATGTAAATTTAATAATTGGCACCAATATAAAAATTGCAACATATACATACAGTTTACTGCAAATTGTCATAGTAGTATTAATCACACTGCTTAAAATTGTATTCAGACAAACATTGATGCAAACTCAATCCTAACCAACGTTTAACAGTTGGATTGTCAAGACTATTCAAAGCTATTAACAGTACTTTTCAAACTCGTGTTATAAACTATAAAACAAACCAATTAATCTTAGTATATATAAATATGTCAACATCACAGATAATAGTATATTTATTTAAGTACAACAATAAATTATCTAGTTTTTGAGATTCAGTCAACGGGAATATCCGATTCCCTTCCATGCCGTTACATCAAACAAACAAAAAAACAAACCTGTTAATTTGTCATTTTATATTTTGTTATTTCCATTTTTTCTTTCACAGCTCTCTATGTACATTTAGAGTATTTTGATTTCACAAACCGTCATCCAAATAAAAAACATTCTAGGTCGTATCGCCCCCGTCGACGGGAATAGTAAGTCGGAGTGATCGTACGACAGACAGACAGAGAGCAGGGATGGGCTCCCCGAAGAACAAGAAGAAGAAGACCAAGGAAGAGATGCGTGTGACGCTAGTGAGGCGTCTCGACGGTCGCCGGCCCGGGGGTCGACAGCAGGGGCGACTGCGAGCCCTGCCGTCCCTCGGTCGCCCCGCCCCCCTGCAGCTCCGCCCCCGTGCCGCCCCCCTGCAGCAGCTGCACCGAGAGAGACTCGAACGACTCCTCGCTCGAGCCGGGGCTGGGGGCGGCGTCCCCCACGCTCCGCACCTCCGCCCCCAGCAGCCGGCTCCGTTCTCCCTCGCCGTCCCCCCCGCGGGCCATCTCCGGCGTGACCTTGACGTGCACGGGGACGGGATCCGCGGGGGCGGGGGGCAGCCCCCCCTCGCACGCCACCACCACGCCGCAGCAAGTCTCGAAGCCAGAGTCCCTCCTCGTCACCCTGGGCGCGGGCGGGGGGTGCGCCTTCTCGGGGGCGTTTTGAACGTAGATGACGCGGTTGAACGCCCGCCAGCGCCTACACAGGTGCAGATACGCCTTGCACTGGATGTACATGAAGACCACGCCGCCTGCGAACCCTATCGCCACCACCACTAGCTTGGTCCAGAACGGCCACTCGAGCAGGCCGCGATGTATCTCCTCCACCGTCCGGTCCACCAGGACGTAGAGAGACCAGACTACGCACGTCAGAGCCACCGCGTGGAACGTCACCGAGCAGAGCAGCTTACGCCGTTCCACGCCGTTCATCTCCAGGCTTTCCCACTGCAACACAAGCACAAAACTATCATCTCCAGGCTTTCCCACTGCAACACAAGCACAAAACTATCATCTCCACGCTTTCCCACTGCAACACAAACACAAAACTATCATCTCCAGGCTTTCCCACTGCAACACAAGCACAAAACTATCATCTCCAGGGTCTCCCACTGTAACACAAGCACAAAACTATCATCTCCAGGCTTTCCCACTGCAACACAAGCACAAAACTCTGTCAAGTTGGCCACCCAACTTATACTGGTCGTTGGTGCTAAGTTGTTGCTGCTTAGTGCTCAAATTTGGAAGTTTGTGCTTTATTCAGTAAAAAGCTATTAAGCTTTAATTAGGGATGGCCGACTTGACATCAAGTCACACCTTGTGCTTCACCTGATAGTGAAAATTAGAACTTAATTTGTGTGATATTTTTCTGAATAAATAAATACGTATATCGCTACTCGTTATTCCAACATCAGCTATTTGGGTAAAGGAGTGTTTCCACCATTGATTTTGGGCATCCCAGAAACCAGTATAGGCAATAGTATCAACATATTAATATCAGTAATAAATAAATAAATTCATATTTAGTATTTACAGTCTACCCACCCAGTAACATGACCGATTTTTCTCTTTTACGTTTAAACGTGCAAAATTCCGGAAAAATAAGTTTTCTCCCCCAGCCCCATGTTTTAACCTTGTTGAACGGCTTCAGCTTGCTCTGCATTACAAACTGGAACTTGCACAGCTCGCAGCTGCGTATGTCCGAGGACTTGATCCACTGCTGCAGACACGCCTGGTGTACGTAGCGCAGAGAGCCAGCGCAGTAGCAGGGCGCGATGAGGGGCGCGTCTTGCTCGCTCTCGCAGTGGCAGATCCTGAAACACGAGTCTTCGCTATATTCCTAGTTCCCACACGATTGCGACACGACCGAGCTAGGCCTATCCTACGATCGTTACCGGGATATTATTCAAATCAACTAAATAAGCATCGTTTAGGATTTAAAAAAGTAAACGTAAGCAATAAAGATCACAAACTACTGCACATAACCACTTTTGTTTCAAAAACAGGTTGAATTGTTGTGGATGAACGGTGGTACCTAGTTAGTCGTAACGTCGAACTTAAGGCTTCAATTGTTTCTCCATGGTAACGTCAAAGTTTGTTCACAAATGCAGTCTGCCTAGTACGGTGGATTTCTCTAGCACACGTATGCATACCATAGGACTACAGTACTTATGTACGAACCACGATTTGACTCGTACTTAATTTAATAATTTTTTAACACCCTTGGAAAAATAAGTAGCCCTACTAATGATAAGAACCTACAAACGTCTAAAAATGAACTTCTACAATTGATAAAATTGTTAAGTGCCAATAAGTTGTATGCTAACATTGATTTAACAGTCTAATTTATTTTGTTTCACAACATATTTACTTTAACTTGCTTTTACTTTATGTAGCATATATCTTGGACAGCCCGCACACAAGAGATAGCTCTTATGCAGGCTTCTTATCTTATATTATTGTGTTTTATTTGGTTAATTTGTTTGTTTATTGTTGACAATGTATTTGTGTTATGCTTTTGTAGACGAGCACGAGATAAGAATAAAATGGTAAAAAAAAAAAAAAAAAAAAAAAATTATCTTCGAATTATTTTTAATGTTGTGTTTCATATTCTATTACAGACAATAATGTATTAGTTACAATCATCGAGGGTGACAAAAAAGAGATTAGCCCAATACATACATAAGAGTGAGTCAGTCTTTTTCTAATTACCGGAAGTAAAACTGAAACGGAGTACACAATATAACCAACAGTATCGGTACCGTTAGTACGAAAAATACACAACACTTACTTACGTGCATATAATCCAAAAGGCAAAACACAACAATGGAAGGAAGCACGTTATTGATAAGGTGAAAAACTATGTACAAGATAAAAGTAAAACTGGACAACTAGACAACACCTCTCTTGCCCAATTCAACAAAGACATTTACGAAAGGTACAAAACAAAGACCCGATGTTAAGAGACCCACTTTCACAGTAGACCTACTACATATTAAAGTTAAAATAATTTGATCCAGCTATAATATGAATCATATATCCCAATTTATTTACTACGTAAACAAACATAGGCCCTATGTGTTCATTGTCTACCCACTCAGTTACAAGAACTGATTTCAGTGAGTCATTTATTTATAGGCCCACCATTTCATTATGTATTTCATTGCTATGACGGCTCCCACAGACCGCCCGACCAAATTCCCAAGTTAATAAACCCCAGCCCGAACCGAGAATCGAACCCAGTACCTTCTGCAGTGAAAACAGGAATATACCCACACGACCGACCGACCAATTGAAAATGCAATTACAATTGTGCCAGAGTTTAAATTCAGTATGATATCACAGTCAAACCAAAATTGCAATGTATGGTGTAGGCCTACCGTTTTGATTTTAAATTAGACATTTGTTCAAACATGTAAGTAAGCTCTTATGCTGCACAGTTGAGTCAGTAGCAGTTGTGAAGAAAACCATAAAGAAAAAACGATCTATTAAAGGGAAACTAATGAGAAAAGCATCGTTACATCGCCCGTACGCTGGCTCGGCGATTGACCTTGAGCTGTGCAACGTACATAATACGTACACCCACCGACTAGCGAGTGGCATCAATCATGACGACGGAGTTGAATCGAGCAGGAAGCAATTGGCAGAACAAATCACTATTTGCCTGCCATTGTTAGCTGGTAACTATTTCTCTCATAAAGACCATGTGAAAAGCATTTACAAAGAGATTAGAACATTTCTCAGAAATACTTATTAATTGAAAATAGGCCTGCATACAGTTGTGGTAAAAATGAGCTTCAGTAGTGGCACGTGACATATTTTGTTGACAAATTTAATGTTGATGTTAAATGATAGCAAATAGTGAGTAGGCCCTACGTTCATCAATGGCCAAGTGATTTATTTGATTTATTCAGGAATGGGAGCATGACTAGTCTATGAAACATTTTGACTAGAGATGCGCCCATTCCCATCCAGATGCTGGTGATTCCTTCAATTTCAGTTCATTTCAGATGATTAGGATTCAAAAAAAAAAAAAAAAACTAGGCTAACCTAATTTATGAAAGCTTCTCTGCTTTAATTGAACTAATAGGCTACCTACCAAATATTAAATATTTTGTATTTTATTTTGTTCTACTACTGTAGTAATTAATTAATATGAATTTTGATATCCCGATGATTCGATGAATGTACCCTGTTGTACTGGTCTGTCCACTTGTTGCTAGTGAAACAAGATCAACAAGTGGTTGATCATTTAAGAACCGTTACTGCGCTCAATAATATTACGAACGGGAATCGGCCCATCTCTAACCAATCTCCCTTCCCCCGGACAACACAAAAAAAAAATCACGATAAAAAATAAAACATTTAAAACATTCTTTATCCGATGGCGACTACGGATTTAACGCGATGATCATTAAGGAATAACTACAAGGCCTACAAACACGAACAGCTACTGCACAGTTTAAACTTCAAACAGGACACGATCTGCTTGGAAAGCACCTACATCAAATAGGAATCACCAACAGCAGTATGTGCAGTCTTTGAACAGAACAGAGAGCATCTGATGAGATGTCCAAGTCTTAAAGATGAAGTACCTAGATGCCCTTCCACCTGGCATGAGCTATGAGGAAAAGGAAGCCCGTCTCTACTGGAAAACCAGAAAATGCATGATGGCCCAGTAAGCCAAAAATGCGGACATAGGAAAAGAAGAAGACTACAAATGTGGAGCAACGCCTCGTCCACGAACTTCAAGGGAGTCACGCAACGCAAGAGGTTCAGTGCTCGGTCCCAACAGTCGGCCGACCTTGAGAGGACGCTGTCCAGTGCACAGATTAATATTCACCGTGAGCCACGCGTCCGGCATTGCGGCATCATTGTCTCCGCGTGCTAATGGCGAGCTTGGACTCGCACCTTCGAATGCAAAACCATGCCTCCTAAGAGGCATTAACAAACAAGAGCGCATCCATTCTCAATTCAGTCCCATCTCCGTGTTTGGCGGTGCACACCTGTCTTTGGATATACGATAGATATATCTTGGATATAAGATATATATATATATATATATTGGATTAGAGAGAAGCCAAAAGGCTAGTAATATGATAGGTAGAAGGACAGAACCCAACAGCTTACCTGAATTGTAGACCGTTGTGGTATAGAGATAAAAGACAACATATATAATGAACAACAAAAGTTTTCCGAGACGTTTCAGTACAAGACCTTGATCACTCGGGAGTAAGAAGACTACTAACTACCCTAACCTAGGAACTAAACTAGCTGGCTTTATTGGCTGTTGGGGGGAGGGGGGGGAGAGTGGCAGATATATATATATATATAAGACGTAGTGAAACAAACGATGCAAAGAACCCAAACCCTACCAACCAGTACCTGTAGCCCTACTTATGCAATGCTAGCCAAACTAGAAATCTTAAACTAAATGTACACTATATTTCCAGGTAGGCCTACTCTCCATATTAGGTATGTCTGAGAAAATCATTCATGTCCGACCTCATTCATTGTCTCTTTCGAATAACACGGGATTTTTAACACGCTGAAATGGGTTGGGAAATTGCAACAAACGACTTTGGGGCATTTCAAGCAGAGGTTCCGAAAATGTCGCCACATGCTGCGCTCCACTTCAAACCTCAAACTACGGTACTTCACTACGAACCCCCGTCCCACTCCAACTGTGGCTTTAGATTTAAAAAAAAAAACATATTTTCTGTCAACATTTAAATATGAAAAGGAAAGCATACCCGAAAAAATATGCTTTTAGCTTGTTAGCCAAGTTCTTTGTTCCCTTATGTAAATCCACATACGGAAGGAGCTTTGGGTAAAGCCCCAAACATCTCATAGAGGCCTACCCCCAAAAATATGCTTTAAGCTTGATAGCAAAGTTATTATTTTTATATTACTATAACCATATATATAGAAATCCCCTTTAAATACAAATTTAAGTAAAAATCAAACTAGAGATGCAGTCCCTGCTGAAAGTGTGGGCATAAGGCTTTTCAGTGTTAAATGTTATTTTAATTCAAAATTTGGAAATTAGAAAACTTTTAGAAAACTTCAAAAAAATATTACAGGGAGGCTACTTGTACAAGTCAACGTGTGCTTAGATGGACTTGGCGGATGCCCCAATGACCAAACTGTGGGAAGCAATTTTTCAGACGACCTTGATATTTGCCACATAGTTCCAGTGAGAAATATTATTTTACGTAATACAGTATCAATGAATCCCAAGTCAAAAACCAAGATAATAACATTTTACCAATAATTGGACTGGTTTAGATTCTATCAGGCATGGCCTACACATTCAATTATCTAGTTTAATAAGATTTTCACATGTCAAGGCCTCTCTAATTCTAAGCACATCTGAACATAAATTTGATATGATGGTTCTTCCATAATCTTATCTTTGAATACCACAACTGATATAACAGAGAGTGGATTTGAAGTTATTATAATCTAAAAAATATATTCAACTGGCATGGGATGGGACTTGCGACAAGTTTTATGCACTGCAAGGTCGGAAAAGATGAAGACTGATTGCTTGCGGGTGACAAGCAAAAGAGAGAGCCAAAACAACTGGATAATATGCATAACAAAACAGTGCAAGGAACTCATCGCTATACTAACTGCGGATAACATAATGTGACGACTGCTACAACACTCGGCTATCCATTTTGAGGGGAATGTTGCACAAAGGGACTGGGGGGGGGGGGGGGGGGGGGGAGGGATTTATGTTTGTAATCGCACCAAATTATGTATATGCTATATTACACCATGGAAAGAAATTTCAATACAATGATGGATGATGTGAGTGCTGTCTTGTTTGCATACTATACACCCCATGTGCTATACTAGATTCATCTTGTGAATTACAGATTAGTAGACTATTATAATTTAAAAGAAAAATTTGCTGATCGAGCTTCCAGAGCTTGGTATCTATAACTTATTAAAAATAGGAAATAAATGCAATTGGTAATTTGTACCTATTCAATGTCTGATGTGATAGGTTACCTATTAAATTGGACTACCTAGTCGATCAATTTTATTTATTTATTCACATTTTTTATTGAAATACTAGTGACAATGCTACTTATAAATCTCGAAATATAAATCTCTATTATAAATCTCCTTCAATTCTCGATTGAAATCCTTCCTTATTTCCCCGCAGTTTTTACTCACTGCACGAATATTTCACTACCACCTAGCTCAAACTTTAGATTGTAAACATAAATAAAATTTTATAAATGGACTCAACAGATATATTTTCTACATTATATGTGCTCATTACTGTCTACTTTTGTACTGTGTATTAACCCGGACATTGTAAATAGTAACTTCTGCATTGTATTTGTATTGTAACTTGTATTGCAATTACTGTGCCTTTCTGAAAAGGTGTTCACATTCTATTTCATCTTATTATTATTTATATATAACTAATTACTATCTAGTTTTAAGCTTTTTTTATGTAAAGTATTGACAATTCCTATATATATATATATATATACTATGTATATGTCCATTGGAAGCAATAAACATACATACATACATACATACATACATACATACATACATACATACATACATACATACATACATACATACATGCATACATACATACATACATACATACATACATACATACATACATACATACATACATACATACATACATACATACATACATACATACAATACATACATACATACATACATACATACATACATACATACATACATACATACATACATACATACATACATACATACATACATACATACATACATACATATATACATACATACATACATACATACATACATACATACATACATACATACATACATACATACATACATACATACATACATACATACATACATACATACATGCATACATACATGCATACATGCATACATGCATACATACATACATACATACATACATACATACATACATACATACATACATACATACATACATACATACATACAATACATACATACATACATACATACATACATACATACATACATACATACATACATACATACATACATACATACATACATACATACATACATACATACATACACATACATACATACATACATACATACATACATACATACATACATACATACATACATACATACATACATACATACATACATACATACATACATACATACATACATACATACATACATACATACATACATACATACATACATACATACATACATACATACATATACAAATTAACTGTTTTCAAAAATTTACTTTACTGAATGCACAGTTGAAAACATGTGTGGAAAGTGGAAAGTTGACCCCAAGTAGCATGCATGAATGAGTTACAGAGACCAAATTAGACGTCGTCGGTTGTTATGCAGTCTGTGTGCCCGATATTGATTTACGATCAAACGGTCAACTAAAGGGGTTCATTTTGGACGACGGCCCGCAATAAATAATGAAATAAATCAGCGTCGTCTCCGAGCTACACCGTTACGCATGTACGCGTTTCAAAATAGTAGCGTTGCGTGGGTTCGACAATGCACAGTGTGAACGTGACATTCAAGGTGAATGAATTTAATGCATCAAAGCAGGTTCACAAAACTATGAAGTCAGAACCAACTACTGGACGGTTGCCAATTGGCATGGCAGGTAATGCCAATACCAGAACTTACACAAGAATGCTAAGCTAGTCACATCTGCGACTAATACTAGTTGTATCAACATCATTACCATGGGTTCACTCCACGTAGATAGAAGAAAAGGAAGTTGACAATATTATTACGTGTGCATGTGTGTGTGTACATCTGTGTATCTGTGTGCACCGTAAACAATGACGGACTGATTGACAATGCACATTGCTAAACAAACCGAATGATAAATATACTTTACATTATAATCAGTATGACTGTGATAGCCTAACTTACATATTTTATTAACATACTATGACCCAAGTAGGCCTCTATAGGCCATGTCAACGCCGTTTTTTTGCTCAAAAGCAGACAGACCTACCTTCATAATCTGTCAGGAAGCAAAGGAGTCGGCAAATAAACGCGCGCGTGACTCAACACTTATGATCAATTAACGCTGCCCGGTGACTTGCCGAAATTAGAATGCCTGAGAAGATCACGTGCTAACATGAAATGAAACTATTTGGACAGTACATTAGGCGAAAATTATACCGCCGAGCTAATCTTTAGTTCAGGACATATATACAGGACGTGACAGCATCACAGTTATAACTTGGTTTAATTAAAAGCACAATGCCTAGTACAAAAACGTGACTCAGTCTGCGACATGTTGAGCCTTGGTCTAGCAAATAATGTAGGCCTACAGAGTGATGTTACGTTGCAAGATCGCACATTTCAGGCAAGACATTGCAAACCCTTATACACTGGCTGGTTGGCGGTTGTGACACTAGACTAGTACAACTTGTTATCCAAGAACGGGTCATGAAACATTTTAACATAGGCCTACTCACATCAAACAAGTTTATGATGAAACGAAGACTGGAAGAATTTTAAATTAAAACACACAAAACTTATTGTGTGTTTTTTTTATTTAAACAAGTTTATGTTTTACAGTTCCTCTCTTTCCCCCCCCCCCCCCCCCCCCAGCACCATAAAACAAGGAAATTAGAAAATTGTAAGGTTAGTTTGCTTCTCTTTTGGAAAAAATTGAATACTGGTAGGGAGGGCTAACTGAGATTGCATTTTTAATCATACCGGGTAGCTCTAACCGACAACTTAATGATGTTTAAACGCCTCATCTCTCATATTATGTTTTTATGAAGCTCCATGGTCATGTAGGCTAGGCTAATCCGGATTGTTATTTTGCACCACCAAAATAAATAGACAAAATAAAAGTAAGCAGATCTTACAAGTCAACTCGGTATTTCTTGCGAACAGCTGATCGGCTGTTCTACTCACTTTTTTGTGTATTCCTTTGCGAGATTGATTACGTAGATAGTAGGCCTACATACACATGATTAGATTATTTAGGCCTATCTGTAGGTTTCAGTGTTTTTTTTTTACAAATAGTATGTTTTTTGATAGTTAATTTCCATTTTTAAAATACATTGTTTTGACATGTGAATCACGTTAAATATGGCGCGTGTAAGTACATGAAAAAACCCTAAAACCAGTTCGACTGAAGCTGAACCAGTTTAGTTCGATCCTTGGAAGAATCCGTGGCTTTTAGTTCAAGAATCAAGACGTTCAAAAGGTTAGGGGAGGTGTTGACTTTGAACCACAATAACAGCCGCCTCAGTTGTTCGCAAGCTTTACCTACTGTCAACTCATATAGTCTTCTGTAAACCAAATCATTACTGGTAGACTACCATATCAGCAATTTAGGGGTGGGCGAATGTTCAAATTTTTGAACTGGAACCGAACTTAGAACGAGCTCCAAACGAATTCGAGTTTGAAAATTGAAGTTCGAGTTCGTTTTTTATTTTTTTTCGTACTGTACCCGCAAAAGTGCCAAGTAGTAACTTATTTAAAGGATTGTTAATAATTTTATGAGCTTACTGCAATGTCTAACAATTGACAAAAATTAAAAAATATCCGATTGTTTTTTCACATATAAACAACACTAGCTACACCAATACAAGAAGTTCAATTCAATCTAAAATCACCCTACACTATGGACATGAGAATATGTCTAGGCCTAGGCCTAGTCAAGAAGCGTAGCCTACGCCTAGGGGCCTAGGCCTACCATATCACAAACAAACTCACATATATTTATCCAAACTTACCTGCAGATGTCATTGTTGTTTGAGAGAGTTGATGCTTGAGATGGGCATCGCTCCAAAGGATTAAGGCTCGATGTTGTGAAGACCGGATCCTACAAAGTCGAACAGGCTAACGTTAATAGGTGCGTATGACCTAGGGCTAGGTACTCTAGGCCTAGGCCTAGGCTAGATGTAGATTCTGCCAATAGAACTAGACAGGATACACTTTAGAATAATTAAACGCACGCCTATTTATTACCTGTAACTTCAAATTTTTCTGTTTCTGCTGGTTTGAGTTTGACCTGTCCTTGGCCCAATCCAAAGGGGAGACACTGATTTGTTGCAAAGGCATCGTAACTTGTGTTTCAATGGGTTACCCTATGGTACTTATTTTCTTGATTGCGAGCTTTAAAAACTAGCTGTAGCATAAGCAAATAACTGCCATTTTAATGATACTCATAGTAGGCCTAGACCCTACTCCTTGAGACCAAGGCCTAAGCCTATGAACAATGCAATGTTTTCTAATCGCGAGTTGAACAACCGACGATGGCGTAGAATTTTTGCTAACAATAACATTGATAACCTGTACACTAGGCCTAATAAGGCCTTAGTAAAAGGCTTTGAAAGAGATTTTCTGATTAGATACCTATATGACTTGGTTAGGCAAGTAGGCCCTACCTAGGCTAGACCCTGGGTTACCTTACAAATACGGAAGTGAGAGGTGCTTTGTTTATTCCACTTTTTAGTTTGTTGTTGAGCCGAGAGGCATTATCTTACGCTGAAATGGCAGCTACGACTATAAAACACATACTGCATCTAAATTAACCAGTTTACTAGGTAGCAAACTATTTACGAACGATCACTAGGTCTAGATAAAATTGAAAATTTAGCACTTTAAACGCCATCAACAATGTTGATATTGAGCATTTTTTTGTTCTAGTAATAGGTAGGCGTGGTATTTTTGTGATAAATCCACCAATCAGCTGTTTCATTTGTCTAGGGTGTCGGCTGTACCAACTCTACTGTTCACTGGAGACGAAGTCGAATGTCAAAGTGAAACAAAGAACAGTTACCACTTTTGAAAATAGTTTGAAAATTAAAAATAGAAGAACCGTGATCTTTTCAGTTTGTAACTCACTCGCATCATCATGTCAGTAGCCTAATATCCTTTTTAAATACGTCCTCTTCTATCGTCATCTAAAAGCACAATGTCGTGTTAAACTTGGTAAGCTTGACTCCATTATGAAACTCACTGCCTGCTTAAGACCATCGCAAGGTTCCGTGAACGTAGCTTGGGCTTCCTAGATCATCACGCGGGAATTACAAATAGCGTTCATTGCACCAAAGATTACAAACTCTAGTTTGTAATCTTTGATTGCACAATGATAAAACTAAGATGTTTTGTTGTTGTTGTGGCCATGAGTCCATGACTGTGACAAATACTGCATTTTTCATGAAGTTGGATTTATAAATCCCTTGTATTTGCTATGCATTCTGTTAGCAACAAACCGAAATAATACACAGGTGACATTAAGCTGTAAATTGTTGAATAATTGAATTATTGACCCCATTTGTTGAACCTAACCACTCAAAATATACTAATAGACTGTTGTGAGCAGGAGTGTAGGGAGTATTCACGTGACGTCACATCGGCCATATTGGAGGCCACCTATACAGTACTATTTCAAGTTTCATTTAGCTGTCAATTGATAAAGAATAATATTATTTACGGAGAAATATAAGAATTTGAACACGTATATCCCCCGATAAAGTGTACGAAAATGATTATTGTATGCTTTTGTAAACAATTTAAAGAATAATCGAGACAAAAGAGTTTGTTTATGTTGATTTTAAGTGATAATAGCAAACCAAAGTTAGAGAACAGTTGAATTTGCATCAAACGCCAGCTGAAACATAGTAACAATGAACTACCAATCACATGCCATTGTGGCCTCCAATGTGGCCATCATGCGCAATACGTGAATACACCCTATAGCTTTTAATTCTTCATTGGTGTTTTATTGTTAAATCATCAATGGCACTGAAAGGAGGTTGCTTAGCAGTGCTAGTACATCTTAGCAGTACTATCACTATACGCTATGCTTATAATACAGGAAACGTGGGAAGCTGTTGCACCAGAGTCGCCAGGAGCTCTGTTTTCATGTCTCTCGCAGTTAGCTGCGGTGGTTGTGTTTAGTGTCACGTCCAGCCCGCTAGGTTCGCTGTATAAATTGTCGCGCGCCCAGAAGCCCAGTTTTCTATAATAAGCGTATTGTATTATTAAAGTATTTGCTATCACTAGACATACATATAGGATACCTACTTGTACTTGAGTGTGTTGGATTAGCATTGAGGACAGCGGTGATAATCATACAAAGGGTCCTAGATAGTTCTTGCAATGGTCTATTCTGACAAAGGTCTATTGTAATGAACTGAACAACATCTTCTCCTTCATTTAGTTAGTTTATTTTGTATCGTACTCTTTAAACAGCATCATAACAAGCCACATTAAAACACAGAATGTACACATTACAATGGTCACATGTACATAATAATGAAAGTTGAAATAGACACAGATAATCTAACATATAGTAGAATAGAATGTTTTGCTGACTTTGAACCATTAGTACTAAGAATAGTATAACACAGAATAAGTAAGGGTCTGCAAGGTAAATGCACAACACTAAAACACTGATATATCATTTACGTCAATCAACATGGATAAGGTACAGTAATATCAATATAATATGTTACATGTACTACACATGTATTAGTAATTCAAGCTACACTTCTGTAATGTGTTGTGTTTATAAAATACTGTTATACTTCTTCTTAATGGGACCATTAAGTGTACATGCAACTATTTTTAAATGTACATGCAACTATTTTTAAATGTAGTTACGATTGATATTTGCTATTACATATTATTAACTAAGGGGAAAAGGTAGTTTATTACCATGTAGATGTATTAATGCAACCATGTTATTTAGTTTCTTGGCTTCACAAAGAATAAATCTAACGTTTCATACTTAAAAAACTTTAGAAGACGAGAAAGCAAAAATAATTTTAGGATAGAAAACTTAACAAGATATGCGAGAAAGTGAATGTGTCAACAAATAACCTCACAGGTGAAGAAATAGTGGTTTCTAGCATTACCAACTTTCTATTTGATTCTGAGTTCAATTTTTGATATTCCAAATTAATGCCCCCAATTTCTACTCCTTTATCTGCTTCCATATGCAAGTCATATGAATGTAAACAATATTTTCATGATAAAATATAGGAAGACTGACTGATAATATACTAGATGCTTATCAGTTAGATAACATTTTATTAAAACAAGAATGAATATATAGTTTCTAAAAAAAGTGCTACAAATATTGCAGAAGTTATCAGACAAAAATTTTATTTTCTACAAATTAACGTTATTTCCTTACAAATTAACTAACAATCAAATTCAACTTGGATTCGAATCTAAGAGAACACATATTACCGTTTTTAGTCCTACTTTTTGAACACATGTTTTTCTAAAGTAGTATTACACACAGACTGATGGAAGCCTTAGTAGAATGAATTGCGATAATGGGACTCGATTCTCGCTTGCTCATTGCTCCCATCCTCACATACACTGGTGATCAAAAGTAAACCACGCCAACCAATTTGTGGGTTTATTGCGGCTTCTTGTCATAAGTTTGAGTAGTTGGCTCACGGATGGCTCATAGTTGGCGCTCTAACCAGGATCGAGCTTAAGAGAGTAAATCCCGATAGAATCTACTAGGCGCTCATTACCCAGGCCTCAGACGCTTCCGTCTACATGACCAACTCTATGCAAAGACCGACCTAGTTATGTCACAAGTCCAGAGCAGCTTATCATTGGCAACAATCTCTCGTCGTGCGTCCGCGGAAGAGAAAGTGAAAAGACAAACGGAAGGGGTGTACAATTCGCACGTGAGGAAGCTACGTTTGTTTGTTATATTTTCACTCATCTTAAAAACTAGTACCTACATTTGTGTTTGAATTCTCACGATCTGGCAACTCTTCTATACATACATTTTTTGTGTGTACATACTTTGTGGTTTGTTTGACTCGTAATATAGCACACTCACGTTGTAGCAGCCGGTTGCTTTGTTCTCGTTTGATGACTGGTTGAAACAAGGAAACCAAATCGCTTGGCTACATCACAACCAATCGCTGTTATATTTAGTATGGGGGTGGATAGGGGTTTATAGAAACAAACATAAAAAGAAGAATATACAATTAAATAATACTTCCTTTTTATGTTTATGTTTCTATTAACTCTGAAGGTCACACACACAACAACAAGGTAAGCTGTTGGTTTCATTCCTATCCACCCCCATACTAAATATCCATAGCCGTTAGGCATTCTCACCACGTTCACATAACCAATCACTTTTGTAATTAATTTAATGTTAACATTTTGTTTACCAGCACAATAACATACTCGAGTAGTTCAACTTTTAATATAAGAGTACACAACAGTACTGTGTATTGGAAATGTGAGCTGGTAGTTACCTAGGATAACAATACCTTAAAGTATTTAACCTATTCATAAGTTAGACAACTAAAATCTACCTTAGCTAAATATTGCACTATGAAAATCTCACGTAGTATTTTTGTTTTCTTTGCGTATCCACCTGAGCATATAGCTCTACATTTCTTTTTAAGAAATGACATATTTCCAAAGTTAATCAACATTACTTATTAGTACAACATAATGTACAACAAAATGTATATACTTTCTATCCATGATCAATTGGTGTTGCTTGTTATAAAACTGTATGATTTCAACAAGATTGCTTAAAAGAATAAAAGGAAAAAAGATCAAATCAGCCAATTTTGGATTGCAATTGGAACTGAACAGGCTTATATGAAAATGTTTGCCCCCAATCAATATCTAACATAAATGCATTATCAAAGAAAACAATCTTCCCAAAACAAGAAACTTTTGTTATCAATTTAGAAATGAAATTCCCGATTTGTTTTCTGTGGACAAAATCATTCTTGAATCAACTATATGATCGCAATCGGTACTTTTCGCCTCCGATTCCACGGAGGATTTCCACAAGAAGCGAATAGTACGTACAAGGGAAGTG
The DNA here is from genome assembly GCA_945910005.1 of Isoperla grammatica. Lineage (NCBI taxonomy): Eukaryota > Metazoa > Arthropoda > Insecta > Plecoptera > Perlodidae > Isoperla > Isoperla grammatica. The sequence continues at coordinate 20,023,726 of OX246748.1, forward strand.
AAAGTTTCATGGCATCACATTGTACGGCTCCGAGGTCTACCATTGGTGTGTTATTTTTATAACATGACTGTGGCTATTGTTATGTGTTCTTTCTTGTAACTTTGTCAATTATGTGTTCAAACACAGGACAAGAAAGGAAGCACAGGATGTCATCTCTGGCTTTGATAGTAGATAGATACAAAATTTTAACCCACAAAAAGCGGTTTTAATACATCTTTAGTGAGCCTCCATTGAAATTACTAGTAATGCTCTTAAGAGTCTTCAGTTCATGGAGTTTTGATTGATTGTTTTTTGATTTTGATAGACACTGATTTTTACTTTTGTATCCATCAACACATCTTGGTAATTTCCAGCATAGAAAATAATTATCGACACTGACAAATTTTAGCATATTTTCAAAATATTATGTTCATTGAAGGAATGGAATATGCATTTGCATGTATATATCTAGGCCCAAATCAATTATTTTCCCACTGAAAAGGTTGTTATTAAATATCTAGATAGTAGAGATAGGCATGTAAAAATATGTACCTACTGCCAGACATTGCATTTACGGTACCACTTAACTTACAATGGTGGCATAAGATCATAAAGCAAGGTAGATATTGTCAGTGGGATGGGCTACTGTGATTGGCTGTTAGTTGACTGTCCAAATTCATTAATTGCCCATGGAAAACCAGTGGAACTAGTGGAGATGGTACAACTATCACATTTATTAATTAGCGAGGATATGATGCAAAACTTGTTTTATTTAATGCCCTCATTAAATTAGTAGAGCATGTGCACAATGTGATACCTGTTAATATTTCTTGTTCAAATCATGGAGTGCATACTACTGTAGATGGTTTTAATTGAGTTGAATAAATGATGATGATGATGATGATGATGATGATGATGATGATGATGATGATGATGATGATGATAATGATGATTCTTGCCAAGATAACATATCTGGTATTGTAGGCAAGTAAACACGATGATCCTCACATATTCTAACACAAACAAGCGGGAGCGCGTACTTAGTACTTAACATCGAAACCTATAAGAATAGTTTACTTCTAAGCTCAGAACATGTGATATTTATTATTATTTTACATCAACATTTAATGCTCAGTATAACGATAAGCTTTACTTCATCTCTGTTATCAACAATAGCACAGTGTGCAATACCAAACTAAATCTTTTACGAATCAACAAGGTGTAGCATTATCAAGCCCTAAGGTTTAGCATTTAGCAGAGACTTGCTCGGTATCATCATGACGACCATCTTTAAAACACTCACAACGTTTTTTCTTTCTCCATAGCAATGCAATTTTAGATTGAAATTTTATTAATGATGTAGAACTAGATATTAGCAAGATCTGTAGTGAAAATTGTGTGATTTTATTTAACCATCTAAACGCAACACGCAAACATTAAAACCCCTAAACACTACTATAGTTTAGCTCCTGTATTGTTTATTGAACACTCTCAATAGGAATATTGAAGTCCCTGACCTCGGCTCCCGAATGGTAATCTGGCTGCATGACAATTCAGTGAATTCACCACTCAATAATTCAATTACTAATTACAGTTGTTGATTGTAGAAACAGTTGGTAAAAACAAATCAATTCTTTACAAATCATCAGCTTTACTTCAAATGCCTATACCTTGCAGTCAAATGACAATGTTACACTGCTCATCCCTACCTAACCTTTTAAACACCTTGAATTAATCGGGATTCCGGTAGCATCGTCTGCATTTCACGCTCGTTCAATCGACCCAAGAAACGAGCTCTGTTCACACTTTCACTAACAACATGTTCGGCGGTTATATTCAAGTCGTTATGACTACGTACAAGATTTACCTATATTTACGCAAGAATTAAAATAAAAACTAAAACAGTCGCTCTCTTAAAAATTAAGACGTCATCAACAAGTAAATAACATTTTTATAACAATAAAATTGATCTAATAAACATACACTGGATAGAATGTACACCTAAAGTGCACAGTAATTAGACGCTATTGTACTAAACCAGTAAAGCAAGGACAAATGGTTACGAAAGACAATAGTTATTTCCTTGCGGTGGATGCTTGAACATATACATGTAATATATATACACACTATTGCACATTCAACAGATATAGCCAAGTAGTAGTACTAGCATCAAACTTGATCTAAATACAAAAGCAACCATTTAAAACAATATGATTGACATATTAACAGTTAGTACAGTACCTATGCAGTTAAATTCATATTGAATGGATATCTCAACAACTCTTGCACTGTTTAGTGTTTCCACTTTTGAAGGGAGGTTGAGATTTTGGTACAAAATGTAGCATATTATTTATCAAATAATTATAATAAAAAGAAAGGAAAGATGTGAAACGTAGTAAAAAAATATTAAAGTGTTAGGTAAAATACTGTCGAGTAAGTGAAGTGGTGGGTGAGTCTTCACACTGATAGAGTTGTCATTCAACACTGAGTTTAAATTAATCAGATTATCCAACACTGGGCTATTAAATATTTCAAATGGTCACTTCCTATACTAAATCAACATCAAATTGATAACAAACAAATGTTTATATTTAACAAAATTACATTTTTAAAAGTCAAACATCTTTGCACTAACAAAGTTAACTTGCAATTTATTTCTTTTGAGAAAAAAACTATTTCAATTAATTAAAGGGTAATTTTATTTTATAACAATTAACAAATAATTTTTATAGGCTAGGCCTAAACTAACATACATCAAAAGTGAAAACTGGCATTGAATTGAATCAAAATTTGATCCACATTTATAAAATAATCAATGAACGACAACTCTGATGATTACATACGAATTTGGCGCAATATATAGTGTGATATACAGTGCCTTTATACTCTATGTGTTAATATTAACAGGAAGATACTGAAGGTATTAACGAAGTTTGAAAACTAGCCGATTCAGTGGTACGTACGAAATCAACAAGAATGAAAACGATTGACAAAACTCTATGCTTGAAAGAAGCACCCACTGAAAACCTATTCTTGTAACTAAGAGGGTAGTCAATAAATACACGTCACTTACTTATTTAATTTATTTAACCTGGAAATGTTTTCAAGGAGCGCGTTTTATTTGAAACACGGTGGCCGATAATGTGACGTGCCAGTTAAAGTAAATGCTACCCACTGTGCGACAAACGGTCGTTCAGTTTCCAAACTTCGTTAGTGCGATAAAATACCAAAGACATTACACTTGAGAATACATGAAACTAGAGCAAATATGTTTACCGAATTGCATCGCTAACCTCCAGGCCGGCAGCCAAGCCCAGTTCTCTCAGCAAGGATATCGTATCACTTACTGATGCCGTCCTGTACAGCTTGTATAGCTTTGCGTACATAACATGCACACTATGGAGGTCGCCATGAGCTGATAGTTTAAGACCTCATCCCTGGGTAATGCCAGCCTTAAATGTGCCATTTTCTTAAATAGTTGTACTGTAGTTGTTTCCTATATTTCAGGTATAGTATATTTGACAAACTCTTCTTCCTTATTTTTTTATACCAGTGCACTTATGATCATTTAATTCCAGAATTGGAAGATTATAGTTAATTGAGAATTGGAACGTTCTTCTACCAACCAAAAACAGCCTACTTTAAGAGTTCAATAAGTAAAGTTGTAAAATTACACGACATTTTTGTTTCGAGAAAATAATTACTCGCGTTACTGGAGTTTATACAAGACAGTGTTGTTCCATGTTATTAATGAATGACATGATTATATATTTATGAATAAACATAAAACTCGATTTTTGATCAACACTCAAAGGAAGGAAACGTTAAAAGGTCTAGGTATGTATACATAATTTTCATAACCACAACAAAATAACAAAATCATTACACAATCAGTTGTAATGCCTCTATGACTGACGGTACCATAATGATATCTGAATGGAATGCTATGGAGTCATCAATATCAGTAGGCCTACCCTTAAGGCATTGTAATACAGTAACTGGTGCGATGCAGTGGTTATTTTGTAGTGTGAATTACCTGTGGATGTAAGTCATATCATGCAGCACAACTTCATGTTGCATCGAGGGACGTAACAATGAATTTTCCGTTTTGCAACAATGACTAGTTTTGAAGGTGACTTCGATAATAATTTATCAATACACTATATTGATGTGACTGCCTTCTCATTTCACATATCTCTATTACAATCCATATCCGACATAATTTGTTATCTAACTAGTTATGTACTATATTTTGCATCCAATTTGCCCTCAATTCGTGTCCCTTAACATTCCTTCATGCATCACAATGTACCCTACTACGAAATCCCTCCGTTTCAGTAGACATCCATTTTATCATCTTTCTCATCTGCCCTCCCAAATGCTTTAGGATCTTTAACATTCATCAGTAACAACACCACATCTCCTCTCACTGCTCCAAATGTGTCAGCTTGCCTAAATTCTTACTTGAAAAATTTTCTCTTCATTTTTTCATTATTTCTGATCAAACTGACGCAACAAACAACACTGCAACAAACTCATCTGTGCATTTCCTCATTTTGTTGAATGAGCACGATTGGTCCTTCCCTCTCCCTCTCCCTTTTCAAACACTGCACCTAGTATATCTAGTACATCTTCATAGGAGTACTACTTTTTTTCTTAGTGTACACACTCCTAAAATATGGCCTATATCCATCAACAATTCCAGCTCATTCTCGCTCTTGGTTCTAAATCACTTCACCCACAATATATACAAGGTTCTACATCCATTTCCATATTACCTTCAAACCAATGACTGATTAAAGTATCAGTGGGGCCTAATCAATCAAACAATCTTGTTTCACACCTTTCTCAATCAGAAACGAAACGAACTACGTAACCAAATGAAGACAGTGTACATATAACGTTCACTAGAAAGTGACGAGATGACTTTTCTTCATACTTTAATTGCGTATTTGAGAATATGACTAGTAGTATTTGTCTATTTTAGTTAAAATTCAGATCTTTCCCATCGTACGTAAACGAGCGAACAACTATTAACTATAAACGTTCAACACGGCAAGTTGGCTAGGTTGACTTACATCCCCAACTAACTGTGCACTATACTGGTTATATTTTAAAAATTCAATATGGTATTATATTGTGATCAATTGAGGTGATGAAAATAGATTGAATGTAGTTGCTCAACATCTCAATAATTTATGCAGCGAGGCTCATTTATTGAGATGTGGCACAATGGAGATAGGTACACAGTTCTTAGGTGTGTACAGTTTGGCACTACAATACATCCCAATACGCCAGTCCGGAAAACAAAAGGCCTGGGTACGAATTGGGCTTCACAATAACTGCCGACTAATTCTTTGCAACTAAATCGCCTCAATTTCTCTCAAAGGGACTTTTAAAAACTATTCACAATTTTAAGTCAACAGCCACAACGGCCGTTTGAATCGGCCGGCAAAGAAATAAAACGCAAACACCCACACTCCTCGGGATTCGAGAACACAAAACGGAATGTGAAAACGAGTCGAAAAACGTCTGTTAATATTGTGACGCGCGCTAAAACCGTAACGAAAGTAAAGTTCATCTAAAAAAATACCCATGCTTTTTGCAGTCTCATTTTTATAATCTTAAAACTTGATCCACTTTTGGTTTGTAAAATAAACCTTACCAAATACCGGTGCAATCCGATGTCTTCTACTGTAGATTGAGTATGCCTCGATTTTCCAAGGCATCCTTTAGAGTGTAGAAAAGTTGCAACTGCTGTTCTGGCTTCAAGTTATATACCTGTAATACAATGAACCACAGTGTGAGACATTGATTGTTGATCTACCGATGTTGACAGACACGAAACATAGAGGTCATCACTCATCACAAGAAAAAAAAAGACACAAAAATAATAACAGTAAAAGTAATATATCACAATGAAATAAATAAATAATAAACCTGAGCACTAAATTATTAAATCTAATGACCTTCATATGACCAGAGGCGATTTGAAGGAAGATGACTCTCGTATTGTCCGTTTTCTTCTTAAACACACCAATACAACAAGGCCAACAGCTCAAGTCCTGACAAAAGCGCCTTAGTTCGCTAAATAATCGCAAAAAGGTACTTTTCCCGTTAAAAACCTCGAAAAACGATAATGTTACAGATTTACACGTATGTTAAATAAAATAAATAAAAATAAATTCATACTTAAAGTCTACCCACTCAGTAACTTAACTGATTTGCAGCAATAATTTTAAAATTGTCTGTAGGCCTAATCAATTACTAATTGTGTAAAAATTAAACTAAATAAAAATAAAAACACAACACCACTTTGTCGATATTATAAAAACAAAATTAAAAAAAGTAGGCCTAAAACCGTTTTCAAATGCGTCTCGTCTAGTCGTTACCTGTTGCAACAGCTTCTGCGGGCTCGCCGTGTGAATGAAGCTCGAGATGTAAACGTTGACAAACGTCGCCATCAGGTATTGACAGTCGAACCGATCCATGATTCCGCCGTGGCCGGGAATGATGTCACCAAAGTCCTGAAACAGAACGACATTATTTCTTTTCTCAAAGCAGAATATATTGTATTGGAAGTCACTCTTTTAGTCTCGTCACACTAAACATATGTCTGCATGCACATAAAATAATAAATAATTGTATTACGTGCAAGATATTTCAATTGTTTTTAAAGGTAGTTAGCACTAAGATTACAATCAACAAGATGCCATTTGTAAATAAGCCAGATATCCGTTCAAAGTATTTGAAACAAGATATTCAAAGAATAAATTTAGTTAGCTGGTCATAGTAATTCTAGCTCTCAACACAACCTTTACAAAAAAAACACTTTATGTGTAGAACACTACAAAATTCATTATAACTACAATTCATTTTATTCTATGTACCGGTACGTATTATTAAATCATTATTAGTGATGTTCAATTTCTCTCAAAAAAAGAGTTATACCTGTATAATATAAACTGTATTCAAAGTGAAAATAAAATGTATAAGCATTGAGTTTATTAGTGTAGGGTTAGAGACCCAGCGGCCATTGGCGGCTATCTACCAATAAATTTCCCGTGGACTCTAGTAGTACGAGCGCGTACCGCTAGAAAGCGCTACACGTACCCACTGATGTCAGCGTTCCTGTGGAAAGAAAGGGATACTACGTAGTACGCGCAGATGCGAAGTCGGTTAGGTAGTAGTATCCAGATGGCGGTGGATATTGTTATTAAAGCATTATCATCTGTTCTGATAAACATGTTAAACGGGCACGAAGTTAACAATAAGTAAGCTAATACTTTATTACAACATTATATAAGGTTTTATACATTATATAGACTAGGCTGTAGTACTACGTTACTAATGTAGGCCTATTAATGTAGGCCTAGGCTTATTGTAGCCTTGTAATGGCCTAGACTAAAAGAGTTGGGCCTAGACCTAGGCTAGACCTAAGCCACGTGATCGTACTACGTAGTATCCCTTCTTTCCACAGGAACGCTGACATCAGTGGGTACGTGTAGCGCTTTCTAGCGGTACGCGCTCGTACTACTAGAGTCCACGGGAAATTTATTGGTAGATAGCCGCCAATGGCCGCTGGGTCTCTAACCTTACACTAATAAACTCAATGGTATAAGTGCATAATCAATCATTAATCAGTATTACTTAGGGATGTCAACGATTACGATTAAATCGATTCGATTAATCGATTATTAATCGAAAACGATTAATCGATAACTAAAAAAAAAATCGATTTTAAATTTTCGCGCTTTTTTAAATTTAGTTCTCAAGATCTGCCGCCTATTCGAGCGCGAGCGCTAGCATCGCTATTGCTCAGTTTCATTTACAGTAGGCCTAGGCCTAAGAACAGCAACAGCATAACTTTGCGTCATAATTTGAGCCGAATTTCCAGTCATATTTTGAATAGCTGTGTCTAGTCGACTACCCTAGACCCAGCATTCGACGCCTACGATCTATAAAAATACGAGTTGTTATGTTTGTTCACAAATAACAAGAGAAGTAAGGTTAGAAAAGTCGCTACAATTTTTAGTTCACATCACGTAAATTTTAATTACGCTGCACATGAAAATAATAATATTACGACGCATATTCAGCATACTTAATTACTTATTGGTTAAAAAAAAACGGGAAGTGAATAACTATAGCCCTTCAGGCCTAACTAGGACAGAAATTATCGTCGAAATCTTGGACAGAACATAACAAAAATACTCCGTGACGTAAAATATATCGATAGTCGAAAAGAAGTCGAATTGCGAACTCGTGGCTTGCGCGGGCAATTCAAACTAACCGAAACCAGACCGAAGTTTGGAAGAAACTTGCTACTATACCGATATTTAACAAAACGATTAAAATCGATTAATAATCGATTATGGAAGTGAATTCGATTATCGATTATAATAATTTAATCGTTTGACATCCCTAGTATTACTATTATTTACAGAGAAATTGAAAGAAGTAAACTTACTGAAGAACCAGGACGGTGAATGAATGAAAGTCACACGGGCAAGCTTACCTTGATCTTGAACGCCCTCTTGAATCCGCTAGCAAAGAACCCTCCGAACGGTCCGATGACGGAGCTGAACACGGCCATCGACAGCGAGTGCAACAGGAACGGATACATCGTGATCGTGTTACGGAGATTTAGCTGGAATAACACGAGATCGCCAGTCAGTCACATCTCACAAATGAAAAAAAAAAATCTAGGTTCTAGTAGCCACAACTCACAAGTCAATGGGGAGGCGTAAGGCGTAACAAGTGCACAGAGAGCGTTGCGAGGGGTCCGGCAAATGGTCACCGAAAATTAGATACACACAAACAAGCATTTCAAAGTCGTTGGCAAAACTATTTGACTTCTTTGGAATCGATGCGATATTTTTTCAATAATAATTAGTGCACTGCTTCTATGGGGGGGGGGGGTGTTCGATGAATTCTAGTAGGCAGTGTTCAGTGGCCGGAACGCTTGCAGCGCTGTAGTGTAGGCATTTGTTGTACGCCTCCCCATAATATTAGCCAACTAAATATAGATTAACAATATAACATTAGCACTAGAGTAGAGCTTACCCAAAAGTACAGTAGTGGGGCATAACAAATAACTACAACATCACCACTTTATAATATTTAAGGGATACGGCATACAAATTATCAATGGCTTGAGAAAATTTCAATATATCAATGTACTGTATTGAAAATTGGAAATGTACACAAAAATTACAAACAACTATGATTTTTTCCCAATGTTTCCACTTTCAGTTGTCATGCTTACTTTTGTGTTTTAAAACTTGCAAAATATAAAAAAAACAATACGTAGTCTATTTGAAAGATAACATGCAACATTTTGCTGATACATAACCCAGGTAAGATACTGACAGAGAAAATATGAATATACTTGCCCAGACCTTATTAAACAGTAAGTTTCTCGTAAAATGAGTTCTTGTCAGACCCTTTGTGTAAGTTAGTTCTTTAGCAAGTCTCTCTCCCTTCAAAACACATTAGAGTTACAACAAACAAAGTCAATGACAATGATTTGTTTATTTCACACGTACAAAATAACAGTCTAACTGTTCGCTTAAAGCCTAGAAGGTAAAAATAGTGTTGTTGTTTACCTTACTTGTCGGGAGGAGACAATAATACGAGAAGGGTAGCAGAGCGTCCATCCAGCACCGCCCTCATACATGCAGGTAATTGGACAAAGAGGGGAGGGAGTGAGAAGTGGGCGGCAGACGTGATTCTTCTACGGAGACACGAGGAACAAGGAGGAAGGATTAGGAACGGTATCAAGGCAGGGAGACCAAACTTGTGAGATCGAGACCCCATGTTCCATTCACCCACCCAGCTATTCCCAATTACTAATTAGTAATTAGTAATTACGACTTATGAGTCGAGGTGTTTGTAAATGGCGTTTGGTGATTTAACAAATATTGTTTATGGATTTAACAGTTTTGATGTTACGGCAGTGTTATGGTGTTTTTGTGATCTGATAGTGACAGTAAATTACACCAGAAGAAACATGTTCAAATTCGAAACGAACCGTTCTAAAGAATATATACACAGTAGCCATAATACGATCAGGGATCACATAATAATGTACAGATAAGATTGCACGAAGAATAAATCGTGGTCACCAACAAGAGAAAGCCTACGTGAATTCATAAAGCCAATTAAATATCTTCATTGATTATTAATTAAATGCAAATGGAAATTAAGTTACTTTTTACCCTGAAAGTTAAAATACAATAATCACAAGCAAGCAATACTGTTAGGGTAAAAGGAGGATCATTGGGAAGTAAGTAACAGTCAAGCATTCAAAGAGATGTTAACTAAGAAGTAAACTGTAAGATCAGAAAATAAAATAAATTTACAGTTAGAACATAAGTCAGAAATTATCCACAAATAGGCCGAAAAGAAGACAGCCCAGATAAAGAAGCACACCCACAAAGAAATGTCAAATAAATACATAATATGTGGACAGTGGACACACTACTTGTAACTAAGATCTACTTATTCATATTTGTTTTTGTGGCCAAAGCAACTTGCAGGAAATTCAAGTTTATTTTGAGAGTAACTCGCAACACCGATGAGTGTGAGAATGCGTGGACGCTGCACAACGGATTGTGTGGAGAAAAGCCAAGGAAGCTGCCGAAGAAGCGAATTGTTGCTGTAATATCAGTAGTAGCAATTTATTTTGATCTCAAATCAATTTCAATCAAATTTCATTACTCAAAGAATGTCAATACACTGTCGATAAAACTGAACTGGTAATATATTGATCAAGTACTAGTTATCCATCATATCAACTTTGAAAAAAGAATCACGGACACTGAGTCAAATATAAAATTACCAAGCTTTCACATCTCGTGTAAATACTCGTTACTGTTGGATTTATCTTACATGGAGCTGAGTCGCGGTCTAAGACATTCTATGCCGCAATTTTAAACTTCGATCTCCCTTTTCATTTTCATTATCATCCCCATCGCCGTCACGATCTCGTGCACCATATAAGTGCAGACGAGTGCAAATAAAAGAACGAGATGGTAAGACCATGGCCGAATATTACGCAGGCGTTGCAAGGGGGCAAAACACTCGTTCCGACACCGTTGACAGTTCCCCCGTAACAGCACAGAATGCACTGCTCACACTTCTCGTGTTTTAAGGCCTAGGACAAGTATTTGTGGTGAAGGCTTTAACACAAAATTTCTTAAAAACGATCTTGTTGGAATTTTCTTAACTGTGATGTTTGTTTCGAGTCCTGTACGACCATTTTAAAATTTAAACCTTGACACGAAATTTCACGATATATGACATTTTAGTTTTATCACTGTAAACAAAATTGTTCCATCTTATTAAAAAAATTGAACCTTTGAAAATGTGAATGGAAATGAATATGTTCCTTTTTCTTTTTTTTCAGTTGTGAGATACCGACATATTTTTCCCCGTCGCTTTATTACCGCGTGAAGTAAAACTTTTTACACTTAAATAGTAATTTTATTCTCCACACAAAATAGTCCAGGTACCTAAATGGCCTGCCTACGTTTGGTGCTACCTGTCTTGTACCTCTGGAACTGTCAACGCTGCTAATGGCTTCACGGCGGTTGTGAGGTGGTATTTCGCGGTGCATTGCACTACCTGTCTAATACTGAACCGTGGGTGAGACTAAAAAGTGCAAATCAGCACCGCAAACCTAGCTTCACGGCGGTCGTGAGGTGGTATTTCGCGGTGCACTCCACTACCTGTCTAATACCGAACCGTGGGTAAGACTAAAAAGAGCAAATCAGCACCGCAAACCTAGCTTCACGGCGGTTGTGAGGTGGTATTTCGCGGTGCACTCCACTACCTGTCTAATACTGAACCGTGGGTGAGACTAAAAAGCGCAAATCAGCACCGCAAACCTACCTGTTTCAAGTGCTTTAACCACCAAAAACATGCAAAACTAAAAAGAGGTAACACACACGTGCAACGGAAATAACGCTTTGAAACCAAGACGCTTGTATTAATAAATACGTAAATACATAACCCGGTAATATTCATGGAAACATGTGTCGTCACTGGGCATGGTTGAACTGCTTGTTAACCTATCTTTTAAAAATTGGAAAAAAATCAAAAAATAAGTAGAAAATATTTAAAATCTACAATATGCTAATCCTAATATACTAAACAATATGCTAATATACTAAACTATGTAGGCCTAATAATAAATTACTTTCTAAAACTCATTACATTATTCTGATATCCCACTCTAACAGTTAATTAGTACACCCTATTACTATTATTCTATACTATTCCATTCCAGCCGATAGTTGTATCATAAATCATAATTCATAAGTAACCTAACAATTAATAGGTCAATCACTTTCTACAATACATATTATTAAGATGGATAACACTCTGAGTGTTACAACTTACAACTGTACTACGTACTGTATACTACTAAATAGCAGGAAACAATACCAGATAACATTGTTCAATGTTCATCTATAAAATGGAAAAATCTGACTAGGCCTATGTATTTGTTTAAAATATCTTTACAAATTAACAGCGAAAACTTACTGTCTAAAACGATGTTTCGGACTTGTACATTTTATAATAGAATAGGTACATTGTAAATGAGTTTTAAATCTAGATTCTCAGTACAAATTTTGATTCCATGTAAGAACAGTTGAATGGACAGTTTCTCTGCAAGCAGAGTGTCAATTCATGGTAAGGCAATGGGTCAATTTCTGATAAGGCAGTGGGTTAGGGGGGTTGCAGTGACAAACTGCAGCAATATGTCCGGCAAACTACGGCAAAAACATACCAAGTTGACCACATTCAATTCTCAATCATTGTAAGGTGCCCAGGACGAATACTCTTTAGAGCTACGTGACAGTCGATGCAAGAAGAGAAATACGTATTTCAATTCGTCACTAAATCCTAGACACATCTAGTAGCGTACACATTACAGTTAAATTAACATTCTATGCAATACATAGTCACTAGTTACTACCATCATGCACAGTATTCAACTAGATAAGAGTCTACGTAATATCCCCTAGTTGCCCATTACAGACGCATGCAAGAGAGCTACAAGTAGTTACCAAATACTATGAATGACTAATGTTTCTGGTGATATGACACGACACGCTACAACCAAACTACGTAGATGTTGTCAACAATGTTAGAATTGATTAGAAACAAATTCTCAGGCTCTGGATGCACAGTCGAGTTAAGCCTACGGTATAGGATTTGTTTATTGTTGCTAAGATGGAATTGTTTTTTTTCATACTATTTTCCATCAGAAAAAAAAACAAACTCCACAGCAACCACAAACAAATCTTACACTTAGCTAGACTGTGCACCTGGCTCTTAAAGTGAGTTTTGTCACAGAGCGACAACTTCCACAATAAAGCCCGTCACCCACGTTAAACACCACGCCTCTAAAACGACTAACAAATAAAATAAAAATAAATAAATTCACATTTAGAGTCTACCCACTCAGTAGGCTAACTAAACTGATTTGCAGTGGGGGACTTTAATTTAAAGCAACTAAACCAACCCTGCAGGCTTCGAACACCATCGAGGAGTGAGCGATAACCAATCAAAGATCGACATTTCAAATACGAAACATATGAATCAGTGATTGGACAGTGCGAACACCTGCGGACAAATGCCAGAATCGACAAGGCCGATTCAGAACAGCTTTGAATTTATCGAGTGCTTTGTTCGGGCGTCAAGGACACGTCGCGTTTCCGTTGCACGCGGGTGGTAATAACGACGAGAGAGAGAGAGAGCATTACGGCAGTGGTGGTGTCCAACTGGTGGCTACGGTGAGCAACAACCGATACGTTCTCACTCACCGCGCTCAGCACCGAGCCGAGTGACTCGGGCAGGGTGTACTCCTGCGGCCGGAACAGGGCAGACGGTTCGCACTCCATCGTCATGCGGCCGAGCGTCTCCGAGTACTCGATCGGGCACACGAAGTAGCGGTACTGGCACATCACGTACGACATCTGCAACAACGCACGAAGGCGGAACCTCGTTTAGAATTCATTCATTTGATTTCTCTTTTACATGTCAAGAGGATGGAAAGAGAAAGATTGCCGAGGAGAATGCTAGAACTGGAGATTCCAGGTAGAAGAACGAGAGGAAGACCACGACAAAGAAGGCGCGACAAAGTGAAGAAGGATGTGGAAATGCAAGAAGGGGACTGGAATGTAGTTGAGGGGGAAGAGTGGTGGCAGGATATAAGAAGACGGAGGGGCTTATCTTCAATGCCGACCCAACGCAGAGTTGGACGTGGCAACAGATTGATGATGATGATGATGATTTCTCTTTTATTATTTTGGTAATCCCTTTTTTAATTGAAACTCTGTTAATGCAAGTGGAGCATATATTTCATGAAGTCCCTGCAGAAGGTAAATTGTTTAATTTTGTTTACTGGCCTGCTTTGTAAATCAACGAATCTGATACGACATTAAATAAATAAATATGTGAAATTCCTTTTTAAATTTAAGATAGAGTTCATTTGCCCAGAAAGGTTGATCAAATTGTAATGTTTTAGTATGATTTGAATATAGAATCAAGCAAAGTTTGAGTATCAAATAACAAATATAGAATAGTTTTATCGGGCAAATAGTTTTGAATAATGATGGAAAAAATGAAAAATAAAATAAATTGAAAAAAACAATACTTATAGATAGTGTATTGCAATGAATCTGTGGTCCTAGGATCCCGCCCACCTTCCCCTACCTCACTCCATACCTCGAATCGCCGGCTCGAGCCAGCCGCGAGGGGTACCTCGCCGAGCAGGCGATTCGAGGTATGGAGTGAGGTAGGGGAAGGTGGGCGGGATCCTAGGACCACAGCTTCATTGCAATACACTATAGCTTATTGTTTTACAAAACTAACAAAAATAAACAAAAATAATTTAAATTGAAAACCCATTATTCCGGACAACTGTCCAGCCACGTGTGTAAGCGTAAGCCGAGCTACTTACACAGAGAGCGAACACGACCGTGGCCAGTCCGCCGCCGATGAATCCCTCCCAGGTCTTCTTGGGCGACAGTTTGATGAGCGGAGTCCGCCCGAAGAAGAAGCCGAACACGTAAGCCATCACATCGTTGCACACGATCATCGACACTGGCACGATGAACCTGCGGACAGGAGACATTCCTCTTTGACAATTTGCTTTTACTTGAACAAGGACTTGGAAAAACAACAAAAGGAGTGGTTGGTTATTTTAGCTGAACAATTTTTTTTGTCGACTGCTCAATAATTCATGTTACTAATATTGCAAAAGAAATAGGTACCACAGGCATTTGGGGCGGAAAATACATTTTTCGTGATCGTTTATTTTATAGTCGTAGTCGTTAAGTTTAGTTTTTTTTACTGGAAAACTAGAAAATGCATGATGGCACAGTAAGCCAAAAATGCGGGCATAGGAAAAGAAGAAAGAAGAAGTATTTTATTTTTGATGTCGAAGTAACTTACCGAACAATACAAACGGGTAATTTACATCTACGACAGTAAGTTCTTGATTTTAATCATCGTGTCAATTCAATTACCCGCAATTTCTAGGCTGCTAGCTGACTGCTCGGCCAACAGGCAGCAAAACACTGCTCTCTCTCTCTCTCTACTTTCTAGCAGCTGTATGTTTTAAAGGTGAATGCCGAGAAACCAGCGCAGCGAGACAGGCAAACGCGGCATTTGATGCTAGTTCCTGGCCTCTCTGCTTTATAGCAGACTAGCAGGACAGGCAAACTGACCACTTGATTGACTTCAATGTTGATGCAAATTTATATACAGTCGACTCCCGTTTATACAACTCCCGTTTATACGACTATCCCGCTTATACGCCCTTTTTATATGGTATTTTTCTGTCCTCCATAAGAAGCAATGCTAAAATAATTCACTTATACAACTCTCAGATATACGACTTTCTCGTTTATACGCCCTGTAAATCAAGCCTAAATAAATATGCCCACCCATTTATACGCCTTTTGTGATATACCAGCCGCGCAGTTTGAGCTTTTAAACCATAAATAAACCCATACAATACCCCTGCCTCCCTCCCCCCTACTCCGGAAGCTACCAGACACAACAGAGATGGGTAAGATGACCTTCACCAGACCCCCCCCCCCCCTCCCAGGGTAGGCCTAATGGCCCCATCTAGTGAAACTTGAAGCGCTAATTGGATGTCCATGTTTCTCTGCGGGGGGGGCGCCCACTTGCTAACCGCCCGGCCTTTATACCCTTTGCACAGCACATGTGTTTCCCAAATGTTGCATTGACACAATGGACGTGCGCGCGCCTTCGTATTTATGTGCAGTCGTGCTTGCACTTGCAGTGAGTCAGTCAGTCAGACAGTCAGGGAAAAGTTCTTTTCCCAGCGGGGCTATGCCGGTGTTGATAGCAGCTGTGTTTTGTTCTCTCGTAAATATCTCTCTCAGTGCCGGCTTCCCCTCTCTCTCTCTCCCCTCTCCCCGCTTCCATACCCTTTATAAACCTGACACCAAGCCACATTCCAGCTGGCTATTACCAACACGCGGTAATGTACTAACCAGCACAAAAACATTTCACAAACTTCATCGCTCGTATTTATCATATTTAACATAAGGACAACAATTATATAGCTACAATTAAGTACTAATTGTACATCTTGCTGCTACAAAAAAGACTGTAACCTAAAAAAAAAAAAAAAAAAAAAAAAAAAACTCTGAAAATGAAAACCTGATAAAATAGAGCCATTTTAATTTTGTTTTCACTTATACGCCTCTCTCAGTTATACGCCTTTTTACACCGAACTTTTGGAGGGCGTATAAACGGGAGTCGACTGTAGATAACAAAATTGAAAAAAGCAACTGAATGAAATGTAATGCTCACTACAGTATAGTACAGTTTGTTTTGTTTTTGTTGTTATTGTTATTTATGATTTAATTATTATTAATTGTTTGCATAGCCTAGATAAGAATTGGTCCAGAAAGACGGCCACCGCCCAGTTCCGGCTGGCAACAGGCCATGACGTCCTACAGCATCACCTGAACCGCTTTAACATCAGCAAAGAACCGGCAACGTGCAAATTGTGTGGCTCTGAAGTACAAGACAGGGCACATTTTTTTAGATGTGCTGCCCTCAAGGTTTTTATTAACTCCCTGCCCAATGATATGGATATGAGCAGGCCAGAAAAGGAAGCTGTTTTATATTGGATAGTAAGACAAAAGAATGGCTGAAAAAGCCATCTTGGCACAAGAAGGAAAAAAAAAAGTTTTATTTAAGGTCCTCCTTTGTAAATCAGTTTTTATTACTGAATAGGATAGAAATTAAGTAAATAAATAAATAAATAAATAAATAAATGAATAAATAAATAAATAAAATAATAAATAAATAAATAAATAAATAAATAAATAAATAAATAAATAAATAAATAAATAAATAAATAAATAAATAAAACAATAAATACATAAATAAAACAATAAATACATAAATAAATAAACTCACCAAATGAGCCCCTCGAAGATGTTCTGTATGATGAGGTAGCTCTGCGTTACGACGATCAACAGCGCAACGTGCGTCCACGCGAACAGAGAGAACTGCTTCATGTAGTACTTCTTGACGAGCGACAGCACGAACCAGACGAAGCCGACGATGTACAGACAGAACGAGAAGAAGCGATGGTACGTGATCAACACGCGCAGGTACTCCTGAAGGGGGAGGGGAGAAGACAAACGGGTGAGTCTTACGTCATCTACTGGACGGAGGTGGGTACAAACATCGACGCAGTATCGATATTTGGCCAGACTTTCGATACAGAATAACGACATATTATATATAGATTCAATGATTGAAATTTAAAAACAAGCTTTTTTATTGGGCTGATGGGTTAGTGGGGGAGCAAAAAAAATATTAAATTTTATTTTATGCACATTTATAAAAGCCTAAAAAACAGGTTTTTTTTTAAACTTATTATTAGCACACTTGATCAATTTTCAATTACAATTAATTATTATGTCAGGTATTTGGAGCCCAACTCAACTTAATACTAGCACACAGGCCTAAATAAATCATTCACAGAAAATTTTAGAGACAGAATTCTAACTTTTCACTTGATTCCATGGTACGGTAACAAATGAATAACGTGTAGGCCTATGTGGCATAAGAGGTCAAACGACGGCTAGACATGCTAAGCCTCATTTTTTCAAAGTGTTTCAGTCAATCAAATGAGATATAGAAACCCTAGAGTACGCTACCACCTAAGAAAAGAGAGAAACCCTAGAAGAATCAAATAGGTAAAGCCCAGGCAAGATACAGTATGTAGTTGTTAAATGAATGTAAAATTGTATAAAGACAAAGGCTATCAGTTGAAAACTTTACTTCAAACTAGGTAGTGACTTTTGGAACCCTACAATGAAAGTTCTATCCATTGTTCTTCAGGTTACTTAATAATAAAGAGAAAAAGTTGTTAATAATTATATAATATATATAGCCTAATATAAATAAGTAATTTAAGTTAGGCTATATGGACGGGACAGTGGAAAGTGGATAAGTGGTTCCACATCAACCTTGTGAATGCTGGCGTCATTGATGAGTGAGTCAAACCAAACCAATCGGGCTTTTTCAAATACTGACATTTGGTTGGCCAATGCCTGAATCGTCTATGACGTCGACATCCACAAGGTTGCCGTGGAACAACTTTACACGACAGTACACAGGATAGGGCAGAATAGTGGATGGTGGACAGGGGTTTTCAGTTCTAACAACTGTGAGAAAGTGGGAATGCAAGAAGGATATATAGGCCTAGTTTACTTACCGTTCGATTGATGACGACTCCGAAGTAATCGACCAGACTCTCGCCGTAGAAGAAGTAATTGGAAGTAATGAGGAAGTACCAGGAGAGGGACCTGAACCACGGCAGGCCGTGTATACGGTAGACGGCGTAGCCTATGTTGATGATCTCTTCGAAACACTTTACTTGTACCACCAGCGTCTGTTGGGGCAAGAGATGACAACGTTCTTGACATGGTTAGTACGTCGGAGTTTTCCGTCCAATAGGGAGTCCCATTCACGAGACGTCACATCGGCCATATTGGAAGCCACCTATAGTACTATTTCAAGTTTCATTTAGCTGTCAATAGAAAACGAATAATATTGTTAACAGGGAAATATGACAAGTTTGAACACGTATATCCTCCGATAAAGTGTACGAAAATGATTATTGTATGCTTTTGTAAACGATTAAAAGAGTAGGCCTAATCGAGACAAAAGAGTTTGTTTATGTTGATTTTAAGTGATAATAGCAAACCAAAGTTAGAGAACAGTTGAGTTTGCATCAAACGCCAGCTGAAACATAGTAACAATGAACTACCAATCACATGCCATTGTGGCCTCCAATGTGGCCACCATGCGCAATACGTGAATACACCCTATGGAACACACAAATGTGGGTACAACCACCACACGATAAATAGACAGACTTGGGTAGTATCTTAAATATCCAAGCTTACAGTGTCTTGCATTTTGTATCAAAAATACATTTGACTAATTACCCCCCTTGGATACGCCACTGATCTTATAATTCTGGCATACATGGAAACGGTGACTTTGGAGCCATCACAGTAACGACTAACAAAGCACGTTATAAATTTTGTATAATGTCGGGACTAAAAAAGTTTTGAAGCCAGATACCAGCAGATTTAATCTCAGCTAGCTCTGTCTAACTAGGGTGGTTTAATTTATTTATGCCAAAGTTTATATGTAGTATGTTGCTGTTTTTCTCCAATGCCCACATGTTTAATTTCATATAAATACTTTCTTGGGAATATTCTGTTTTATTGTTAGTGTTAATGCCTCATGTACGGTAAGTTTATAAACAATTCATTATATATCCTGATTAAATACCCCACTATGCTATAGTACTAAGGTCCAGTCTTAAAATGTCCCAATAACTACTTATTCATCGAATAGCTTGTTTTCTTCATGGCAGCCACCAATCAAAACCCTTGAAATCCTCCAAATAGCTTAATTGCTACAGATAACTGTCTTATTAGAAGATTGTAAGACTGGCCCTAAGTAATTTATTAATTATGTTATCACTTATCACTATTTTAAGGTTATTGTACTAGTCTTCGTTTCCAAACGTGTTTTGACAATGTCTTTACGTGATCGCCACGTGATGATGTATATTTTTTCATTTTTATCTTTCTTTCTGACCTCTGATTGGCTGTTTGCCCAAAATGGTACAACATGGGCATAGCAATGTCAACCCCCTAGTACTGGAATTTGAGTTTTTACCCTAGAGTTGAGTAATCCCAGCTGAAGGTTAGAAAGAGTTAAAAACTGTGCATGAATCAGGGTCCAAACGGCCAAAATTAACATTGTATGCCATTGCATGGCAATGCAATTTAGTAATGATGACTTGACATGGCAAATTTCCAAATGGCTTACTAGTCTGGTAGGCATGCCCTGCCCAGATGAAATTTATAGGTAGGTCTACCTCAATTTTACATTGATTTTCCCATACATGCAAACCTAAGGGTTTTTGCATAGTACACATTAACACAGTTTCATAACTAGATCGACTTTTGAGTGCAAACCTCAATTTTAAATGACTAACGAACGAAAATTTAGAAAACAATCTAGGAGGTTACAATAAAAATTGTTTATGAATCAATATCAATATCGTGCGATAAAAATGTAATCGTGAAAAAGATACACAAACGACAATGTGTAAGTTCATTTGCCTCTAATACTGACTGATAACAGATAAAGGCAGAAAAAAAGAAAACAAGAAAAAACTGGTAGGCATGTTTACAAAGGTCAAGTTTGCCATGTGCTATGAATGGTTCTTATCAGTGCTTGGAGGACATGCTTAGGTTAATTTGAATGATAACAGTCCTTGTGTTGTTTAACTGGGTTATCTAGGTCAGACAATGTGATCTAAAAAGTTTAAAAGTTAAGTGGATCTTCTGAATTTTTAAGTTTTTTATTTACGTTTCTTCCACATACTTCAAAAATGAAATTCCTTTAGTTATCCAGGCTAGCAACTTAAAATAAATTAAAAATAAATCAATTGTGTATTTAAAAAAGGGCGTAAGTTAAGTTTTAAGAAAAATGTGTTTATTTTGTTTCCATAGTAATTTTTATAAGTTTATAGAAGACCATAATTTTGGTGCAGTCAGGACCCCAAGTCCAACTCTTTTCTAGGGTAAAAATTTGATGAGAAAGGTCAGTGTACAATAGAAAGGGTGCAAGTAAGGGGACAGGTTTTTGCAATGCAGAAGGTCCCGGGTTCAACTCCCGCTTCAGGCAGAAGTTTTTTAACTTCTAATATGGATTTAGTTCCTTCACTTCTTGGCTTAGGAATAAGTAAACGGTGACTTTGGAGCCGTCCTAGCAACGAAGCACTCAATAAATTCAAAGTTGTTCTGAATCGACCTTGTTGATTCTGGCATTTGTCCGCAGGTGTTCGCACTGTCCAATCACTGATTCATATGTTTCCTATATGAAATATCGATCTTTGATTGGTTATCGCTCACTCGTCGATGGTGTTCGAAGCCTACAGGGTTGGTTTAGTCACTTTAAATTAAAGTCCCCCACTGCAAATCAGTTTAATTACTGAGTGGGTAGACTCTAAATGTGAATTTATTTATTTTATTTATTTAAATACACAATTCAAATAAAAAATATTTAAAAAAAATGAAAAAAAAACTAAATAAATAAATAAATAAATAAATAAATAAAAAAATAAATAAATAAATTAATAAATAAATAAATAAATAAATAAATAAATAAATAAATACAAATAAATAAATAAATACAAATAAATAAATAAATAAATAAATAAATAAATAATAAATAAATAAATAAATAAATAAATAAATAAATAAATAAATAAATAAATAAATAAAAAAATAAATAAATAGTAAATAAATAAATAAATACACAAATAAACAAAACAAATGTGTATTTATTAGGGATGCACACGATAATCGATATTATCGTTCGATATTCGATATGCAATAAAAATTCGATAATCGATAATACAAAATATCATCGAATGGTCTGATTTCTAAAAAAGCGGGTTCGTAAAGCATTATTTCGTTCTTCCCGGACCTTTCTAGTATTGAAATACTAAAGATACTGCCAAAATACTAGGCCTCGGGCCTCGTAAAATGTGATTATACTCTCAGCAGTGTCACGTCAGATGTGTCCAAGTAATGTTGCCATATCCTTATGTGCTCGATTAGGCGACATATCACTGAAACTGTAAAAGATTACTTCAATTTTGTAAATTTATTATCGTTCGATATTATCGATCGATAATGCAGTCATCTTTTCGATTATCGATAGTTTTTATTTTATCGATGTTCATCCCTAGTATTTATAGTCTACCCAACACACTCACCGTGACCATGAGCGCGAGCGGGCCGCCGTAGATGATGAGGCAGAACCCCCCGATCATGACCCACGTGAAGATGCCGCGTATGATCCAGTTCCTCCACCGGTCGGGCAGACCCTTGAGCGCCGAGTCCAACACCTCGGGCGTCTTGTTCGTCCCCTGGGCGATGGACTTGCTGGCGCCGTCGACATCGCCGGGCGACTTGTCGTCCTCGGAGTCAAATTCGCGCTGGAAAACGTTTCGCAAACAAGGTCAACCTAGGTCGCACTTAGTAGTTTGTCAAATATTTCTATTAGGGATGGGCAAAAATATCGATTTGATTGATCGACATTCGATAATGGAAAATATTTACTTATCGATATTAATTTAAGCATCGAAAGTATCGAAATTTGAGAATCACTGAGAATGAATCTCAGACCTTTTGTAACCAGAATAACGACAAGAACTTGCGAATTAGGCATACAAAAAATCTCTCTTGCGAATATTTAAATAATTTAAGACACATTTTTAAATGGAATTTGGAATTTGTGCTTAAATCTAACTTATGAAATTAAAATTACTTTTTTTTTAATTTTTCGATATTTACCCATACCCATATTTGGAATCGATGCACATCCCTAGTTGCCACACAAGGAGTGACTGCCAACCCATACTAAAAGTAACTAAAATCCCTATTATAATTTAGTAAACATATAAAATAAACCGGAAAAAGATAATCAGGATTAAAACCTAACAATATGAAGACCTAAGAATAATAAAATACATACAAAATAGAAAATAAATTTACCAAGGAATTATTTAGAAAAAGGTAGTATGTAAAAAGATAGTAAAGAAATATGTAGGCCTATCTTTAAAAAAAGTTCAGTTAAAAATCAATGAACTTAAAGAAGACGAAAAATCAAAATTAAGAAAACAATATTTGAAAAATGTATCATTAGAAGAGCAAAGAGCGTTCCACACGACTGATAACCCCCGAAGTAAAACACACTGACTAAATAATAAAATAGAACAACTAATTTAGCATTAATTAATAATTAATAGACTACTAGGCCTACATAGTTATTTACCGGTAGCAACTTTGCATTTTGTTTTAAACAGAAAGAATTTAAAACGCTGCAAGTAGCTATATATTTGAGTTTGAAACATTTCTAGCAGTCTGCAACAACCCACATAGCACTAGCTTACCAGCATACATGATGCAATTCACAGCAACCAAATATATTCCCAAACTTACCTGTTGCCCCAATAATCTAGTCTACAGTCCGAAACACTCGAGTAAATAAGAACTTAGCAGCGTGGAACAAATCGCACACAACAGACGCCGCCGAGACAAAATACGCTGGCAAATTTGGCTTACGGTGTACTTGTCTCAAGTTCACTGCCTTCTACTATTTACTCGAGCGATCGGAGCAGAAACACTAAATACATACATAAAACTAATGTACAATGATGTGAGTGTAATGCTATTTTCTAAGCCACATGCAGCATTTAAGCCAATTTAGTGATGATAAAGAATGTGCAAGTAGGTCTACTGTGTGAGAGAGAAAATACGTTCTACAGAACCGAATACTGTACCATTTGAAACAATCTACTACTACTACGCTGAGAGAACGCACTCATAGGTACCAAGAGTTTAATTTTTCAAAATCAATAAGTGAACGCGATTAAATAACTAATGTCGTTGTTATTTATGGAATTTGTTCCGTAGTTATGGATCAAGATTAATGAAGACAGTGATTTGTGAATAGAATGACAAGCACTGGGCATTCAGCCAGCACAGAAGAATGACCAGCAAGTATTTAAGTGATTATATAGGCCTATATCACATCTATAGTGAAAGGATAGGTCAAACCTCATGTTTAAGTTTGGCAATGTACTGTATGTGTTTTTCACGATACTGAGAAAGTATACATACGTACAAAAATGATTATTACAAAATATTATAAATTGATGATAGTTTTTGACAATTTTCCAATCTAGTCAAAGCAAGAAACAACAATTGTGAAAATATAGACATAGGAATATCTTCTTCAACTTTATTGTTCACTCTTCTTTGTCTTGGTTTCTAGAATACGTTTCTCTCGTAGTTAAGTGACAGTGCACGTTATCCATTATCAATTATCATGCAACCTTCCCGGCTAACTATGTACATATAATCACCATGTTTAACTACAAACGTAACTACTTAAAAAGTTTTTCAGTACCTTGTCCTGTTAGTGGTATCTAAGCGAGGCAGACACTTGGGTTCATTGAAATTTACAAGAAATTATGTAAGATATATAACACTTTTTTATTTCTTTGGCATAATGCTAGGAGATAGAAACGCTTGTCAAAATTGTTTAATGATAATTATATTTTATAGCCCTACCCTACTGAAAATATATATCTAACAATTGAATACTTGTGGATGACCTTCAAGATTTATATTTGGGTTTATATACGTATGTATTTACAAATAAATTAATATGCTATGAGAGATCAAATGGCTCATTAGTAGTAATTGGTAAGGAAATGAATAATAGTAGATTGCAAGTAAAATTACTATAACCTCTAAGCTCGTGTTTGTAGCCTATAGGCCTATCTCAGAGTATTAATTTATCTATGGCTTAAAATAAACAACAAAAACATACCGTAAACATATATTTATTCAAATACTTCATTCGCATGTTGTAGATCTATGTAGGCCTATGTGCAGTGACCCACAGAAACTAATAACCTCAAGCTTCACAATTTATACTTTGTAGCACAACACTATTATTGGTACATGTCACTCTTTACTTTTTAGAACAGTACCGTTTGGAACAGTACCATATACGTTTGGGTACTACAATATGTACCACATTTGACACTAACATGATGGCATCATGAACGACTTCCCCAATCAAGTCTCCAATCGCACATTGCGTAAACAGGCCACCGTATCTGTGCAGTCGCGAATGGTACCACGGTAAGCTTGTCCAGAAATCGGGAATTCGGGTTTACCCGCACGTTGGACGCGCTCGAAATTGTTCAGTTTCATTTAACTTTTAACGAATCACTTTCGAAAGGTATTAATTGCAGCTTCTCATTTACTTGGACACAGCTGTGATATGCAGTTCCATGATCTGCGTGAGCACTTAAAGGCACTTACAAATTGTTCTAGGTGGTACCGGTACCCTTTTTGCTACTGAATCAAAATGATTCGGCAGAACACGATCACACTCTTCAAGACGCGACATGGGTAGGTACCTAGTCCTAGCATGTACTGCGCCCAGCCACTCACTCCGACTGCACAGATAGCCTGGCCACGAATTACCTGGCCAACCTGATCTAACCTTGGATTTTCTTCGTCTTCGCTTGGGTTTCTTCTCTTCGCCAAAATTTGAACGCATTTCGCCAAAGTCACGTTTATGAAAAAAGATACAAGAAACTATAGATTCACAGCACGTTCAATTAGACTCGCCTGACAGAACTCTACATATCAATTACGAAAGCACTTTGGCACATGATTTTAATTTTTAATTCCACACTAATTTATTTAGCATGGCTGTTCTATAACCACAAAATAGAGAAACGATATGTGATAATCGATATTGACTCCGTCAGTCTTCCACAAATACTTATGAAGTCTTTACAGCAGAACTGTTTACAAATTATATTACAGTATTACTTTATAACCTTCAGATAAGCGCAGATGTCGTATTGCCGTAAATCAACTGGGCTATGGGACTACACCTAATGGCACTACAATAAAATGTCAAGATAAAAAGAGTTTATCAACAACTGTCTATAAAATCATTTGGATAGAAAGAGCTCAATATTGATATGGCGGGTTATATTGACACAAGATATGAGAACACGCCACAAAAGGGGCACAGAACAGACAGCCTGCACGCTGTAAAAAGCTTTTGGCTGTCAAAGCGTTCTGACAAACATTACAGTGCCAGGTATTGGGATATTTATTGGGTCTTAATTAATGTAAGTGAACAATAAAACAATTGAAGACAACAAAATGGCTATAAACTTATCTATGAACTAGGAGAGCAGATTCATTGAAAATGAGACTTAATTATATGTGCCATAGCCTATTACTTAATCAATCAATCTTAAACAATTTCATAAAAGTTATTTTTAGGATCAGGCAAATTAAACAAGTTAGACTCAAGCCAAATATGTATTTAAAACTCGCGTAAATCTTGTCTAGGCCTAAATGTGTCCATAAAAACACAGATTAAAAAGAGAATAGTTTTTACTGCATTATCTGAAGCAGGAATGGTTCAGACTTTTTTGTATAGGGCCTACCTAGAAGATAAGCATAATAAATACAAAGTCTAGAAATAGATATAAAATTAAAATGAAGCGGATACGGTGAAACCATCACGGACGCAAAAATTTTGATTTTCAAGAAGTTACATTGAGCTGTTTGATGAGATACGAAAACCCCATCCTGACCTTAACTCACTCAGAAAATAGAAGAGAGAATGCAGTCTCATAAGAGTAGCACTAAAATCATTAAAATATCATTTGAAGACAAAGCTTTATGAAAGTGCTTATTTTCAAAACTACAAAGTGTGGAGTAGGTACCTACTTTAATTAAAAAATTACCAAAATTTTATAAATGTCAACAAAAAAATGTTAAGTATCAGAAAAAGTATTTTTTAATTTTGTTTTGTATGTATTTGTAATTGTAGGTAAAGAAAAACTAATTTTTTTTTACAAAACTGAAATGTGAATTCACTTGGGGTTAAGTTCCGTATACAAAATCGGACCTACCTCTAGGGGCGCCCGTTGTTGCCAGGTAACAATAATTTCATGCATGTTATTTCCAATAGAAAACAAATCCTTAGCAATAAGTAGGGGAGAACACCTTACTTATATGTAGGCTTATACTCAGTTTCTTATCGGTATGTTTTTATTACAGTACTTGTTTAAGTCACACAATGCATGTAATTTAAGTTAACGAACCAATTTTGTAACTGCAGGCAATTGCTGATACAATCAGTAATGCAATCAGTAAGTTGTGGTTATGGTCTAGCAATGTTCGTTACAGTTATGCCTGGTTAGTGGTTATGCTGCAGAATCAAGTTCATGCTTGCCTTCAGTTTTATCAACAAGATAAATAGCTTTGTCTAATAGTACCAAAGAATAAACTAATGAGAGGATGTATACAAAACTAGATCTAGGCCTAAGGTAGCTTGACAAACGATCTCTTTGGATAATGTATCAATTCTAATTCTTGCAATTTTCACATGTAACTTTTCAAATAGATAGGAAGAATTTAATTATTAAAGAAAAAAAATGTTTAAATTGAGAATATAAACAACATTAAAAATATTGGTTTCAAGTTTTTAACCTATTTTCGATAAATAATAAGGGGGTGATGGGAAAAATTCACATATAAGTTACCATTTTGTCGTAGACCCTTGAACTGCCGACACTGTATTTTCCATAGTAAAAATTAAAAAAAGATTTTAGGCCTACACAAAAAAAAGATGCGGTAAGTGTTCTCCTCCCCCCACTGAGGTAATTAAATGAAAACTAACTAGTCTTCAGACTTGACCAACAACAGGTTGACTTGCTATTATCTGCTTCCTACACAAACTGGACAGTTGCCTAAACAGGAAATGTGTCAACTGTGCATAGTCATGCATTCAACATGTACATCACAAAGCATTACAAACTACCATTTCAGTCTATATACAGAGTGTAGCCTAGTACAGTAGGCCTACTGGATTATTTATTAATTTAATACGTAGGTATTAAACCTTCAAACAATATAGGTCTAGATTCTAGAGAATATTTAATATGGAAAATGTAGGGAAGTATATGAAATAGTTTGATCAACTTCTAAAAACACCAGGAATGTGATTTAAAATTTTTTAAAGTAGATAATTCTACTTCTACAAGGTTCGCAGTTTTTGATTTTCTGTTTCCCTCACTTTAATTTCAAACGGCCTGTCGCAAAACACTGTTTATGATCGACTTTACCAGTGTGTGCTGAATGAAATATTGAACTTGAACCCTGGTTTCGTCTTTAAATACAACAATGGCCAATGGCATAGTTCTATCATAGAGATATATAGGTGTACCGAAGTACACCTATATATCTCTATGGTTCTATATTAGGCATGTTTTGGAAGTTGCCAAAATACTAGTTCCAATAGCTGGTGGTGATTACTTACATTTCATTTCATTTTATTAGTCATTCATCAATGAGCACTCCTATGCTTACACAGTACAAGGTATATTCACACAGTACATTCCTCTACCTCTGCCTAGTAATTGGTAACAAGGATAATGAAGGGTCTTTACCTCCACAAAGCTTGAACCCTCAATCATAATTTTTTTTATATCTGCTCCCTGTGTCCAACAATGAAGTCGGGTAGGGGATAGGAAATTAATCCCATCATATTCTGGCCCCTAGGTACATCGAAGCCGGCTGGCCATGCCATCATAATATGGTACAAAAATAAAGTTGGTGTTGGTAATCTTTCCAAGTGAAGAGCAGGATAACTCGCCCAAGTTTTGTGCTGGAGTAAATGATAGCTCTATAGCTATAGGTGGCTAGGCTACATTTTATTTTTGTAAAAAAAAAATTTAAATTGGAGGCGATGCTCATTTGGGATAAGAATGCACAGCCAAAATGTTGGCATTGAATCAGCAGGAGTCTACCAAGACACGCAAAGGTAAACAACGTGGTTTGTAGAAGTGGCAGACCTTCTTAGCAGCTGTTGCCAAGATAAAGAATACATTTGCTGCGCCTGCGAGTTTCAGTAACTTGTTTCATGTAGGCAACGTTTTTTGAAAACAATAGAAGCTAATGCCAACATTTATAGCATATCATCCAACAAAGTAATCCTGGGTTGGGTAGCTACTCAGCAGCATCCAGTGCTTTGACCTTGACATAAGGATAGTTAAGTTATGGTCGGTCTACACACATGTTTAAGGCTTAAGCATGGCGTAAGACCTTGTATTGAACAATAGGAAAACAATGCTAGCGTTCACACACGGGGCTAAGGTTTAACGAAATGACCAAATTTCATTTCTTAGACACAAACCTTAGACCAACCAATCAATCATCATACAGTTGTGACGTCAGAAGCATTCTAGCCAATGGTGTTGTGAATAATGGCTGTGAATTGAGTATTATCATAATCATCTGCGTGAACGCCTCTGTTAACCCTTAAACCAAAAATCTTTAGACAAAATTCTTAAACATGTGTGTAGACCGACCATTAGTTAAGCCAGCTTGACGGTAAAAAAAATGAGGGACAGAAATCAGCGAACATTGCCAAAACATTAGTTCTGGTTTTGTTGGAAATGTGTTAATTTGTGTAGGTATGTTAGCTTGTACCCTAATTCATGTTGATTAATGTAGTAAGGTAGATGATCAAAAACTTGGTAAATTGCAAGATAAGCATTTAAACTTCATTTGTTATCAGTTTATTTTACATGGATTAAGTAGGCCTATTTTATTATAATCACTTTAAATTAAATGAATGCAAGTATCACACATATTACAGCCAGTTAATTGAATTATGAATATCTAGCCAATTCAATTTCATTTTTTTATTTTAAGCTTTTCTAAATTCAATCTTTTATTCTTTTTACAGTATAGGGCCTATAATAAAAACTAGTATGTCATGGTTACGGCTCAATATTGTAAATAGGTGTCTTTCAAAAATTGAAATAAGAATTATGAATACCCACATCGGTGTGTCGCAAGATGCCAACCAAGGTTACTTCCTGCTCAAGTAGGCCACAAGGAAGTTGTTTGGGACCCGAGTCCTGACTTGGGTTCCTCAGTTAAATGCTTCGAGTGAGTCCTTAAAGGGCTCCAGGATATAACCGCCCAAATATGTCTCGTTAACTAGCACCTTCCTTCTAACTTAGCTGAACCATAACTGGAGCAGACAAGCACTCAAGACTTTCAGTTCAATCAATAAACAAAGTCACGTGTGAATACTTACTAATGATGTTCCTTGAGAACAAATTGCAATTGAAAGATGTTTGAAATGAACGGGCTTGCTGGTTTACTGCCACTGGTCCTCGGGAGAGAGTTAGAAGTAGGTAGGCTAGCAGAAAGTGCATTTTTTAGCACTTTAAACATAACTGGAAATGAAGTGCTTAAATTGACTAATTACTGATGGTTCTATGCAATGGATCGCATTATATATGCCACACTGATCTAGGAAAGACATGACCAGATGGGAGCTATTGTGTTTATGCAAGCAGCTATCTAGAAACTACAGTGTCGGTAGTTAGGCTAATTGACTAGTTAAATAAATGACAGAAATAAATGACACCACAAGGCCTAGGCCTATCTGAGTCCCATGTTAATTAGAAGTTCTTATGGGCCTACCACAGGAGACAGGCCTAACGGCACACACACATATTATCAAAGATTGCTCACATGGACTAAAAAACAGATATTTATGAACGAATCCTAGGCTAGTCTAGGGTAGGGTAGCCTAGCCTAGGCCCTAGGCCTACCCTAGGCCTTAGGCCTACCAATGACAAGTAGTGACTTAGATGGGGATTTAGGTCTTGTAAGGACATGAGAAGCCGCTCAACGACGTATTAGTGACGACTGCCAAAGCCTAACCTTGACCACGCATGTAATTCAAAATAGAATTTGAGGGTCAATAACTAGTCCTAAGCTATCGGCTAGGCCTAGCCTATGCCAAGGTCTAGAATGTTCCGTCTTGTCACGGTTCTGTAGCAAAACTAAAATAAACATGCACAAGATCTAATGATTAACCCCAGATCTACCGCAAGGCATAGTAACTACAGTTATTCTTCTTCCTGAAGCAAACAAGCGAAATTGCAGGCATAATTACATAAAATAGGCAGTAAACAAATCGATATTTACGTGATCACTCTCCGTTTCCCTGGCTTTGTCAGAATCGTTGCCACTGTCAGATTTCCTTTGACGTACTTCAGACATTTCTTGAAACACAGCTTCGAACTAAATTAATTCCTGAAGCGCAAAGTCAGACAGTAGTCTGATTTCCTTCTTTACCACAACAGAAAGTTTATCTTAGACCGACTGTCTACATTTTGACATTTTTGAGGAGCGAACGTGAATAGCCATTAGCACTTCCGTTGACTATAAAAATGAAATGCGAAAACGTCATTTTCCATTATTTGTTTACTTCGATGGTTCTCCATTGCTTCAATTCGCAGCAGCACCAGTCGAACAATATTGACGATAGTACTGCTATCTTACAGACATATTACAGTACCATACGCTGCTTCGAATGGCCCGTGATCAAAGAGCGGGAAAACGTGAACAAAGAAAATCTCACAAAACACTTTCGAACTACAACCTAGTTGCTGGCCACTAATACATCCTTGACTTGAACTAAAATGCATCCTTTCCACAGCAGAAGCATGCGATAAGCTCTTTATTTCGGAAG
Organism: Isoperla grammatica; assembly: GCA_945910005.1. Lineage (NCBI taxonomy): Eukaryota > Metazoa > Arthropoda > Insecta > Plecoptera > Perlodidae > Isoperla > Isoperla grammatica. The sequence continues at coordinate 20,055,475 of OX246748.1, forward strand.
ATCACGGGTTCGATTCTCCACCGACAATGCTGATGGCGGAGTCAAGCTTTCATGCATTGTTCGTGATCAACTCTTTCACTAATCTTGTAGCACGCTTGTAGGCATAAGAGGAAGAGTGTATGTCGATATTCAACAGGGAAAATTTAAGTTAGATAAATAAATTATGTTCACCGTAAAGACGAGCTCACACACTTTGCTAAGAGTTATGGGTGGCTAGAAGTTAAACTTACTTATGGTAATGTGTATTGTGTCTAGTGTGCACAAGAAACTTCAGAACTATAACTGTAGCTCTATGGCTAAGAAAACATAGATTTTCGAAACGCTATTCATGAATGAATTCACTATACACTTGTTGAAAAACAAGATATTAATTATTGTTGTCAAACTTGTTGAGTCATGCCCTGTTTTTCCCGCTGTAATGATGAAACAATTTCTATCTAACTATTATATGATAATTATGAATGGAATTTTTTTTAAATTTGAAAATTAACTACGTTTCTATTTAGAAAGAAGTCTTTAATTTAGTACACTAGAAATTAAAAAATTATGCATGTTCCTCTTTGATTGAACGAGCTTGAACTTTCCCTCCAACTTCTAGAATTCAATCTTGAATTGGACGTCTTGAACGAAAAGCGTTCGCGTGTTTACTTCAAGCACTGTTAGTGGTGACACATTATTCTATCACAGAGCAGCTCCAAGTCATTAGTCAACCAAAGATTATGAGTCAACCAATGAAATATATACGGCCTATGTCAATGTGACCCATTATCGTGACTTTTTACAGCCTTTCAATTTGCATTCGAACAATCAGGTGGTACTATTGATCCAAAGGGCTCGGTAAAACCCCACTCCTGCAGTGGTATTTGCCAGTTCTTGCATTACCATTCTGGAGTGAAATAAAGTTTTGACGAGATTTTAATTCACGCTCCCCTGCTGCTCCCCTCCATCGCTATGTGACCACCCCTTACCCCCCGTGACAATCCGACAATCACATATCATATTTATTCATTTTATATTACGTCTATTATTTATAATCAGTCATATTTATACTGGGCGGTGGTCACATAACTAGGGGGTGGAGCTTCAAACTATGTCAAACCTGGTCAAACTATAGACGTATAGAGATGGCTTAGCGGAATATCTGAGTCTATGATGTGGATTTTCACCGGTTCGATACCAGCCACCAGCAATGTTCTTCTTCTCAGTCACAGGGGGAATGCTGGACTCGAGTCTTATTGCACTGCACCCCTCGAAATTCCGTCTCAACTATTTAAAACCCCAGTGGCGCAGACATGGGAATATGTTTGGGGAGGGGGAAGAGAAGTCACAAGCAGAACAAACCGTACTTGGAGCTTTGAGATAGAATTTCCTCGTAATATTACTTATGCGCCTTCTTTGTTGTGCTTGAAATAAATGAAAACATGTTTGTTGATACAAGTTATAATTTATTTTTATTTATTATTTATGTACAAAATTACAACAGCCGAACGAAATCGGAATCTGTAATGTCGTTACCATCAACGGTAGGCCTTCCTACTGATAAAGTAATTTCGTTACAGTAACGCGTTAGTAAAATAATCTCGACGTATGTAAGCAATGTGCTGTAAAATCATTGAGTTGGTTAGTTAGGGCACAGGTTAGGGACTATCAAACTCAATGGTAAAATGCTCAGAAGAGACGGTCGTTCCACACGGTCTTCAATTCAATCCGCTTCGTTCTGTTGCGTAGAGTGGACAAGCCGTGCTTGGAATGTGCCCTGTCAACGCCTGCTAACAGATGTACTGATAGTGATAGAAAATGAGATTAAAATAGATTTAGGTTTGGTATTTTTTGTCACATACCGTACGTCACTTTACTGTTAATTGTAATCTATGACGATGACGATCGACAGCACATTGCTAGATATGTCGAGAAAATATTTCAGATGGTATTCCCCCAATTTGTGTCGCCTGGTTTCCTTCCTTTACAACCCCAACCTCAATTGTCGGCATCGTGATCGCAATTTCGCAATCCGGAAATCGTGAGCATCGCAGATAACTAATTACTACGTAGTGAATTTGTTATCTGTGTCGTGAGAGTTAACTTACATGGTTCTTATCTTATGGCGCTGTTCACAAATAAATAGTAATGTCGTAATGATATTTTGAAAAGGGAAAATTTTCCATTGCGATCCCGATTTTGATTACGATCACGATGCCGACAATTGTGGTTGGGGTTTACCAAGTCAGGGCATTGTGAGTTCACCCACAATCATAAATCAATCAAAACACTGCCATGTTGCCATAACTCTTCATGTTACCGGCAATTTCGAACACTCGCGGTTGCGTTGTAATGGACGTCGATAGATGTTTCCTGCGCGTGAATGTTGCATGTTGTGGATACATGTTGCGATAACTTGGTTCTGGGATCCCACGCCTGTTGTACCAGGCACTTAGGGCCAGGAAGTAGATGCACATCTTGGAAGATTAGCTCGCCCACGTGCAGATCGATATTATGGAGATAAATTAGAATGTGTACAAGTCGTTATCAATCTTGATTGTCTTCACTAGAACTAGTAAATGAATATAAAAAAAACATGAAAAAAATCAAATTGACAAAAGTTTTACAACTCACTGTAATTCAATGTTGCACATTTGTTATAACAATTTCATTGTTTTTATTAATCCATTCAGGAGTAATATCCGATGTTTAAATGTAGATCAATATTGGGGGCGATTTAATGGTTGGTTTGAATATTATATTGTAGATATTTAACGGTAGAATTGAATGACTTGAGTTCTTGACTATTGTGTTGCCACTGATGAAGGGTAATGTGAACGCCGAAACGTAGTATTTGATTATTTGAATAAGACCCCGTTTTTATTACTCGCTTCGAATGTGGGTTGGCCGATAACGCGGGTAATTTTTGTAATGTAAACTCTCCGAGTTGCAACGTCATAGCTGGAATTTCAACTCTGAGTTATCTCGGGTAACTCTGAGTTTTGCTGCAGTGTGAACGTATGCACTGTTCCAAACTGGTTGCACTATCAAGATATTGAGATACTTGTAATCTGTAGCAGGATTCTTGCCTGCATACTTCCATTTAAGGTGCAGACCAAACCATTAAAGAATTGCATCGGATTTTGAATGACTGACTTGTTGAATCAGAATATGTAGGATGAAGATATTTTTAGTTTGACATCGTTTGAAGCTCCACCCCCTAGTTATGTGACCACCTCCCAACATAACAAATATGACTTTTTATAAATAATATAATATGATATAAATAAATATGATATGATTGTCGGGTTGTCATCACGGAGGTAAGGGGTGGTCACATAGTGATGGAGGGGATGAGCAGGGGAGCGTCAAACTAAGAAACTCTCAAGTCTATATAGGTGCGGACCAGTACTGACGAAAGGATACATTGGATTTTGAACAAGAATAATACTATTTGTTGAATATTATAGTGAAGACGTGAGTTGCCTTCAATTTGTCTGACCCCGACTTGTTGAGCCGAAAATAATTCCACCAACTTCTTTGTATTGTAGACAATGATGCAGCAATTGTTATTTACGTAGCGTCATGCATGCATATAAAAACTCAAATCAAAACAACATACAGCTATTTTGCAACAATTCTCATGTTACCGGCAATTTCGAACACCCGCGGTTGCGTTGTAATGGACGATACATGTTTCCTGCGCGTGAATGTTGCATGTTGTGGATACATGTTGCGATAACTTGGTTCTGGGATCCCACGCCTGTTGTACCAGGCACACAGAGCCAGGAAGTAGATGCACATCGTGGAAGATTAGCTCGCCCACGAGCCGATATTATGGAGATCGATAAATTTACAAAGGTCGTTATCAATCTTGTTTTCACTGGAACTGGTAAAAAAAATCGTATGAATAACAATTATATAACTTTTATATTTACACACTGTAGTTAGCTTGAATTACTAACTCATATGTTGAACTGTAAAACACATGTTGATTTGTTATCAGGCGATCAGAATGTGTCCATATGGGGGTGGAATATACTGGATCTTTCCGCACCAACTCTGTGCATGAGTGTGAATGATGAAGGTAGAGTGACCACCGAAACGCAATCAATAAAAAAAAAAGGAAATTTTGCGTCCTGTAGTGAAGAGGTGACTGTCTAGAATCTTACCATCTTCTTGAGATTGTTGAAGATGCAGTGGCCACCGAAATACTTCGCGGTTTGAAGAAGTGATGTTACTACAGGTCAGAAACTCCTGCAATTGAATTAGTTGATGTGGTGATAGATATGACTTCCGAAATTTTGCTCCAACTTGGTTGAGTGAAGACGACGTGACTGCCGAAATTTGGCCTTAATTTCTTGACAATGCTAAAGAAGTGGCCACCGAAAACTTCTTTAGAATATCGAAGCTGTGGATGGATTGTTGAAGATGTGACCACCAAAAACTTCTTTGAATTGTTGAAGATGTGGCCGCCGATAATTTCTTTGAGTTGATGAAGATGTGGATGGATTGTTGAAGATGTGACCGCCGAAAACTTCTTTCGATTGTTGAAGATGTGGCCGCTGAAAATTTCTTTGAGTTGATGAAGATGTGGCTGGATTGTTGAAGATGTAACACCAAAAACTTCCTTGAATTGTTGAAGATGTGGCCGCTGAAAATTTCTTTGAGTTGATGAAGATGTGGATGGATTGTTGAAGATGTGGCCACCGAAAACTTCTTTGGATTGTTGAAGATGTGGCCACCGAAACTTCTTTGGATGGTTGAAGATGTGGCCACCGAAAACTTCTGTGGATTGTTGAAGATGTGGCCACCGGAACTTCTTTGGATTGTTGAAGATGTGACCACCGAAAAGTTCTTTGGATTGATGAAGATGTAGTTCAATATCGTCTTCCCCGACGTGACTGAGTAACTGCCGATTACAAACCCTGTACACAATGACCAAGATGAAAATATAAAGGCGGGGGGCTGTGCCGTTAGAAGCAACAACAAATGGTCGTCCCCTCTGATGATACACTGAGCTCGATTGAGCTCAATGCGTAGTTCAAGAACCACAATAGACACAGAGTTTTTGTCCATCTTTAATCACAATACAAACTAATCATGCATTCATATGTCATAACCTAATTGTTTGGTATATCCGCTGCGAAATATATATAGACTAGCTATCAAGTATCAATCATTCATCGAATGTAGTGCCACAGATAAGTAGTTCACTACGTAGGCCTAGTGAATTTCTTATCTGCCATAGATTCACACGATATAACTGATTTGTTTAATAAACCTGGAAATAAATTCTTATTGAGACCTAAAGGCAGCTTTTCTGAATCAATTCTATAAGATATGCTGTACAACATTATGGGATTCTCATTTGTGAATCATAGTAGTATTCTATCAATTAGATTATATAGATTTTTGCTTTGCTGTTTGAGAGAAATGTGCATATTTATCCCATCTATTATCTATGCCATTCAATTATAGAAAGCATACACAAAACAATGGTTGAGCAGGCTGGGAGCTGCAGTAAAAACTGGTAGATGTTATTTTTCGACTACGTCGATGAAAAATAATGTTTCTCCTTTTTACCTTAATTTTGTTACAGTAAATTTTGATAGATCTTCAATATTTAATTACTACAATTTAGTGAATAAATAATATGTAAAATGTATAATGGTTCTATATTTTGTCCTGGATGTGACACTTCACTTGGCCTTGTTAAATATTTTATTTCTATAGTTACTCTTGATATTGATCAAGAGTAACAACAATGTTGTTCAAACATTAATATGCTTATTAATTGTCTGCACTGTAGTGTCTAAAGCTGCGATTTCAGTCGAGGATGTGCTCGGCGCGGTGGAGCGTGGCGTGGCACGGATTCTCCTCGCCAGCCATTTCACTTGCAGATTGCATGATGCGCTATGTGTGGCCTAGGACTAGCGCCCTAGGCCTAGTCGTTTTGCTTACCTGTGTTGTAACAATCATGTGCCACGTCCTTCCACGCTTGAACACGCAAAACATTACTTTTATAGTGTTTGTGGAATATATTATACACGATTTATCTCTTTTCGTCAGCCAACAATAATCTTTCGGCAAAGTCTTCAGTCATTTGTTTGTTGTCGTAATCCCGATTTTTTATTGGTCATTCAAAGTGACGTCATGCCGAGCGTGGAGTTCGCCGGCTGAAATATTGAATATTTTCAATCCTCGGATAGAAATCCGCGGCTCTCCTCGGCTGAGAAATAGAGCACGCTGATTGGCTGCAATCTTCATCCGCGCCGCGCCACGCCGAGCACATCCTCGACTGAAATCGCAGCTTAATGCTGACAAAAACAAAAACACAAACAATACACCGTCTATATAAAGCCCTACACAAAACTGTCTACATCGGGATCGCCATAGCAACCGGAATCATAGAAAATCAGGCCAGCACATTTGGAATCGGTAACTCACGGTATACTTTATTGTAGGTACTGAGAGAGACAAGGTCCGCTTGATCTCAGACTAGCGGAGACTCGTTGAATAACTTGGGAGTTAGACGAGCCTCCGCTAGACGGAGCTCAAGTAGATCTTTACTGAGAGAGGCACAAGGTCCTCAAGATGGCGGTGGATTAATTCTACGCTGCAAACCACCAATCAATACAAATCAATTTTACTTGCAAATGTACTGAAATGAGTATTTCACTATTCAGTACAAAACTAGTACACTCACATTACTTCAAGGTCTCATATTAGTCTCCCTGAGGTATTTCAGAACTATTAATTTATTTAAGTCTTTGAGAAAAATAATTATACTATTCCTCATTCTGCATTCATACAATACATTGTTTGTAGCTAGATTTACTCATTAGGCGCACAAGTTAACAGGGTCATCTTTTGAAGAATGAACCTTTTTGTTGGGACATTTTCTTGAACTTTTTACATATAAATAAATACATCAATAATGAAAAACAAATTACAAAAGTAATTTTTACTACTTATTGCAATGCTGTAGATTAAGGTCTACACACATGTCTCCCGATTTTTGACTCAATGTTAAAATTGCCAGAAATAAAATATGTATGTCCAGATTTTTCGTATTTTAATTTATCTGAATGTTCCGAACCCTACTTAACTTTCTTTTAACACGCATGTGAAGAACAGCACTACAGAAATAAGTATTTACTTCGTGTATTTAGTATTTATCTACAAAACTGTAAATTGAAACACATTTTTTTTGTAACCTGTTTGAATAACTTACCTTTGAAAAGTCATGAAGTTCAAAGAATATGCCACAGAAATAAATTGTAGAACATTAAAGCAAATATATATATATGACGTTATGATACGATACGGCACGACATATGGTCACTCAGAAGAAGGAACTGCAAACTTTTGGAATGGTTCTGGGGGTTGTTTCAACTTTCATTTCACCAACTCAACACTGTACTTTCAACTTTCAATGAACAGTGAAAACATTCCCCAAATTACTCTGCTGTTCCTGGATAAGCTTTGGATTAAGATACTTTGTCTGCATAAATAAATGCCCCCCCCCCCCCCCCCCCAAGCAGTAGCCCCATCAAGTACATATTTATATTTAGTGTAAATGACTAGTGAATCGAAGCCGACGATTGGTCAAATCAGGGATATAAAGTCGAGGCAGCCAGACATGATCCATAACTGAGTGGAGAGTAACTAATAGTTGCAACGTCACATTTGGCAGCTTTCTGCAGCAACACTTAACGTCTTGATGTTGTAACTTAGGTAAGGGGAGTTGTAGACCACGTGTTGTATTTATAATAGGTCAAAATATATTGATTTGATAATACTAGATGTCCAGGTATTTAATAGACATTTTAAAGTCTACATATTCAATCCAAAAAATTTCTCCAGCTTCACGTAGGTATGAGCAGTGTTTGAATGTTACGAATCTCTGGAATGATATACGTATAGGTGGAAACAGGTTGTTCATAAATCATAATACCATATATACCACTATACCAGACAGGGCACGCATCTCTCGTTAAAGCAAGACGTCATATTTAGTTGGGACAGTAAATAGGTAGCGAATGGGTGTACAGTAATCCCCCTTTAATTCAAATTTGAAGGGATTGAAAAATTTAGAATTAAAAGAAGATTTAACACTCTGCCAAACTTTCTGCAGTACTTCATCATTACTTGAATTAACTATGAATTAAGGAGGGATTACTATAATACACAACCAATAAAAAGACACATATTGATAAAACACTTAGGTATATTCAATTGACATTCAACAGTTCCAACAACATTGAAGGCATAGTTAAAGTTCATCACAGGCAAGGAACCCACCCCCACTCGTAGCCAATCAGCGATCGCTATTTGCGGGGGTTGGTCTCGGACGGTTCGCTGCTTGGCTACGAGCTCCTCGCCTGTGATGAAAGCATCGGAAGGATAATTGTACGACGACTTTACTAGGCTGGTTGAAGGTGTGCCGACTACCTCCGTCTTCCCCTCCCCCTCCCCGCCTGCGCCTTGCCCTTCTCCTCCATCTTGCTAAGCGTCCTGAACACCTGCTTGCGTAGCTCCTTCTGCCGTCGCATCTTCTTCATCTCTTCGGCCTCCATCTTCTTGTGGTACGAGTCCATCCGCTTGCCCATCTCGGCCTTGACTCGCTCCTGCTTCGAGCCGTACGAAGTCTTTAGCATCTTCATCATCCGGGCGACGTCTTGCTCGTGAGGCTCCCTGACCACGGCGACGCGCTTAGACTCGAGCGACGGGCCGGTCTTTATCGTCATCGTCTTTGGCTTGTCGCGGTACGGCAACGCACGCTGGATCGCCTTTGGTATCACCAGCGGCCGGAACAGCTTCGGCTTGCGGTCGATGGGCTGGAACAGAAATTATTAATTAAGTATTAGCCTATTATTAATTATTAATTATAATATTAGCTGGCACAGTGTTATGAATATTAATGAGGATGCACACAATCGATAATCATTAATGAATGAATGAATGAAACTGAAGATGAATAAAAATATATATCTATCTCTATCTATCGATTATTTAATACTTTATCTCAATAATCGATACGATGAAATGAGGTCGATTTGAAAATCCACCAACAGTGCACAATTTTAATAGAAGACCAGAAAATAAAGGTTTCAGGTAATGGATTTTATTACGAAATTGGCAACAACCTTAATGAATATTGAATAGTAGCCTACGTTGCTTTCAAGCTTTCAATCCAGTAAATTCATTCATAAACAGTCTAGTTTATCCCTTGATGACATCACATACAATTTCAATTCATTTCAACAGGAAAAAATAACAAGATGAAGATCTTTCTACATCTGCACAGAGTGGGAATGGCTGAGTCGAGCTTGTGCAGCTTGTGTGGTAAGGAAGAGCAGAATAGACGTCATCTTTTCGGTTGTGAAAGGATGAAGAGGGAACTTGACGCGATGCCAGATGGCATGACATATGTACAGAGGGAGTCCTGTCTCTATTGGTTAGCACGACAACGCATGATGGCCGAATAGACCAATAGGCAACACGCGTACGATTTTTTTTGTTAAACCAAACACTTAGTTTAATAGTATTAGATACAAAAAGTATATTAATGCAAGTCGCACGTAAAAAAGAAATTTTGAAATAGGTTTAATGTGGTCGTATTTATTGTAGTTTAAACTCGGGGATCTGAAACGCGTACAGGTGGCTGTGACGCAATGGTTGTGTAGACGTGGCGTAACCGACCAATCGCTGAGGCAGTGAGCGTACAAAGAACAAAACCATGACGTCAAATCCCATCAACATGGAGGCGGCTCGTTTTTCGCGCCCTTTTATTTATCATTACTAAACCAATTATTTTGAGGCATAGACTGATCCGTTTTTCAAAATTCAAAGACAAAATTATTAAATGAGAGACAAGGTATTTAAAAATTGATTAAATTTTCATACGCGTGTTCCCTATTGCGGGCATAAGAGAAAAAGAAGAAGACATTACATACTAGGCCTAATACAATATTTATTTTTTAATTTTTTTTTTTTAATTTTAAATTTCATTTGTATGCTACAATATTAAAATGAAGACATCTCCCGTTGTAAAGTAACAACCAGTGTAGACAGACGTACCGTGTACAGGTTGTCGGTGGAGACCACCGCCCGCACGTTGTTCTCCCGCTTGAGTTGGCCGACAGTCTTCATCCCCCTCCACTCGTTCTTGAGTTCCTTGGGGAGGAGAAGCGAGGTGACCGGGTTGTAGAGCTTGGGCACGTCCACTCGATACCACGTGCGACAGAACACGATGTCTACACACAAGATTATTATTATTCATAGGTTGCAAGTACGTCACATTTTTGCGCGTGGCGGCCACATTTGTGATCAAACTTTGACGTTGCCATGGATAAACAATTGAAGGCTGTTGTGGTAGAACACAGAAATTCTTAGTTCTGTAAAATTCAGCATGTTTTTTAATAAAATTGGTATGTGTCGTAGTTTTCAATTTTTTTATTACTTATGTTAACTTTCTAAATTATAAATTATAGGCTTAGTTATTTATTGAATTTGAATAGTATTTGTCAATGATCTAGGATTGGTCCTCATCAATTGTGTCGCAATCATGGCCGCTGTGACGTCACGTGGGAACTATGAATAGTATTAGTATCGTCTTAGATTCAGGTAAATACCTGGGCCCGGATTCACAAAAAGTCTTAACTTAGGCCTGGCCTAACTTTAGGACCACTACGCCATTGGCTGATACGGACCTGCACATAGCCTCGACTCGACGTCACTAAGAAACCCTAGTAAATAACAAACACTTGAGACAAAAATTTAGGCCCTGTCTGAGTTGGTCTTATCTTTCTTCAAAGATGGTGGCAATACGTCTATGACTTCGAAGTGTGAACATAAATAAATATCGTTTACCTACCTTGACATACACTTGTTGTTGTCTGTTTTTAGAATGTGGAGGTATTAGAAAACAAAACACCAAACTTTAAAACACCGCCTTGCAATATTTTAAGTTCACTGTGATTTCCACGAAAGAAGCCATCAATTGGGCCATGTAGTAGGCCTATCATGGATTTATAATAGCACATACGGTACAGCAGGGCTAAAGACCTGTCCTAAGTTAAGACCTCTTGTTCTTGATTATATTTTATATAGTTCAGTAGTTTCTTTTGTTTTTGTTGTTATTGTTATTTATGATTTCATTACTATTCATTGTTTGCATAGCTTAGTTTTATTTAAGGTCCTCCTTTGTAAATCAGTTTTTATAACTGAATAGGATAGACATTAAATAAATAAATAAATAAAATAAATAAATAAATAAAATCCGGCCCCTGGTTCATACTATATGAACTGGTTGAATAAAGCATGCATAGGTACAGAAAACTGTAAAACGAAGCCCGCTACTATTCTCACCACTAAGTTGTATCTTGTCCTCGAACGTGGCCCTGAACGCGCCGTCGGGTTTCTTCACCGCCTTCTTGATCTGTCCGCGTATCCCCGAGACGGTCCGCAGCTTGGCCCCCTCGAAGCGCGCCACCTCCAGCGCGCTGTTGAACATCCCCTCAACGAACGCAGTCTTGGTGTAGATCTTGAGCGGGGTGCCCGTCAGCTTGAGCTTCTTCATGATCTGCGACGACTTGTCCAGCTCGATCACGGTGCCGGTCGCCGCGATCCGGAACCCGGGCTGGACGGAACCGTTTCACGTTATTTATTTTAATTTTTTAATTTATTGTAGTCTCTAAATTACGTTCTCTTTATTATATGACATGAAATGTTGATGATGTCACATGATGACATGAGATGTCAATTGTGGGTACAAGAAGAAGTATTATATTACGAGGTAATACGACTGGACATACGCACAGCTTACCTCGACCAAGCCCGTTTGGAACTCTAAGTTTCCCGAAACATTACTCTGTCTACAATCTGTAGATCCTTTCTGACATTAGGCTACTTCCTTACCTATTCAATGATCATGCAATGATAAATACAATGATCATTTATCAATCTTGCACGAAAACTTCCATATCAATATTATCGAAAATTACAGCTATCTAGGCCTATCGTCCCAATAATAAATTTTGAAAAAAAATTTAAAAAAAAAAACAACATTTTTAAAGATAAAAATGTGTGGTCAAAAAAGGTTGAAATTCGTAAAATATTTTTGTAGGTTTGCATTTTTACATGCACATTCAAGAGGACATGGCAAAGAAAACTATAATCTCAAAAAAAAAAAAAAATTGTAATTTTATTTTTCGGCATCGAAAGAACCGCCCCGTTTATCGGGTTGGATACGTACCAGCTTGGTGGCCACGTCCTGCACCGCCAGGAAGCCCGTGTTCTGCGGCGTGATGGGACCCCAGAAGTGGGCGGCGCAAGTCACGTGCTCGGGCGTGTACTTGAGGTAGCGGTGTCGCATGTTGTCCTCCGTCTTGGAGTAGATCGGAAGCGTCTGGAAGCGCCGCCAGCCGAGAGACACGATCAGCGGGTCGCGAGTTTTCAGTATCTTCTTGTGCCAGCGGTGCTTCTTCACTCGGACCTGCGGCAACCAAACGGGCGGGTTGTTGAACACGCCACACCCTCCGGCCTGATTCCTCTACACTTTCTTAACTCTGGCTAACAGTACTATCGAAAATTATATCTTGGCTCGCTGTCCCAATAATAAATGTTAAAAAAAAATAGAACAATATGCCTAGTTATACTCTAAAGGCCCCCTCCAGCAAGACATGTCTCATTGGGAGCTAATACACATTGTAATGTCACATGTATTAAGTGACAAAAAAGAGATTTTTATTATTAAATTACTAAATATTAACTCTGTGACGCCAGGGTTTGCGCCACAAAGTGTACTTATAATTACCAGCCTCGAACTATACATGAATTACACGTCAACACTGATAAGAGCGAATCGAGGGGAGGAACCAGTCAGTCAGCAGTCACTCTCTCGACAGACCAACGACCACGAGGACAGATCGCGGTGGAGCGGCGATCTACGCAAAGGTTTATACGAGGACTCAAAAATATACCAGTGTAACATAGGAGTAGATTCGAACTTTCGGTGAATTACTTTCGTTTACCTGTGATCGATAAAATATATCGGAGCAATTTGAGAACTAAGTTTCCACGTCAATACAGCCGCCGTTCATTCCACGAATCATTGATAGAAGGTAAGATCTGTCGCCCATTTATAGACTATTAAAGTTTGGCGTGTAGAAGAAATGGCCCAACACTGAAACGCCCGTTTTTTTGGTTTCAGTGCTAAGTATCAGAAGAAGAGCACTTCTTCTAGCAGACGAACTAGCCCTCCCCTACAATACACATACTCGCGCGTCACCGCGTCGAGTGTAAACAACAGTACGATACGTCACGTCTATAGCCAGACAATAACAGTTACAATCAAGATAGATATTAGCGAAAAGATCGATCCTATAATTATTAATGTACATAAGTTAGTCAATTATTCGATGGTATACACATGATTACTATGATCTAGATGAAAGTGAATGTTACCGTGCAAACACAAGAAAATTTGTTGTTTCTGTTGATTATGTTTATAATATATTATCTTATAATTTTGGTACAATATATTAATATTCAATATCAAAATATTGAGAAGGATTTTGTTCGTGATTGGTTTCCTTCAACAAACTCAATTACGTGGCGCCCATCCTACCCATTCTCCACTCTTGAGGAAAACAACCCACGCCCACCCCGATTAGATGCTTTGCCCGGCCATGCAGGTCAACATGTATTGTTCCCGTCAAATACGGGTGTAACAACTCCATGTTAAAATTACCCCAGGGCTAACTCCTACCAAGGCTTTCTCTGCATGATACGGAATCAAATATAGTCCGGTGCGATAGTACAGTTAAAAAGAGTTTACTACTGTATTGATTTGGAAATCCCCCTCACAATAATAATTAATCATTTTTTAAATCATATTTTTCTTTTTTTAAATTTTATTTTAATGTAATTTACAATTTAAATTTTCAGATGCAAATTTTCGCCAAAAAGGTGTGTAAATTACGCCCGTCAATGCGGTCACGTACCTGCACGAAGCCAATGTTCTCCTCGCCGGCCTGCAGCCCGCCGACAATGAGCGGATGCGTCGGGTCGAAGTTGGTTATCAGCTCGCAGGGCACGTTGGCAATCTCCACGCGGACGTAGAGGCCGGCGCGGAAACCCTCCAGCTGTAGCCGCACGTCTTCCGCGAGGCCCTCGAACTCGCTCTTGTTCAACTGGAACAAACCGGCAACAATCCAATTTGTATTACCTTATATTATGTAGTTATACAGGATTACGTCTTATCTTTTTCAGCATCACTTATATCATCCATTCCAAAATCTTAAGTAATTTTTCATTCATTGGACTTGGACACGTAATATAGGTGTAACTCTACAACTCATCAGAGATGCAGAGAGAGCAATAAATAATCCTAAAACTAAATCTAACTTTAACTAATACAGTATTAACGAATACATATATTGTGATACAACTTGTACAGACGATACAATATAATGTATATATAGTGGTGGTGTTCATATTTAGGTGGAGAGGTATTCACGAAGGGAGTAGAAACTTTTGAATTAGACTTTAAGAATGACATAGACGTAGAGGTTCGTATGTTGTCGGGCAGCTTGTAGTAGAGTTAGGGCTAGAAATAAGGTTTGTAGGTTTGCGCTTGAACACTACGAACGCCCGAGAAGAACGAAAAAATGCACTACGAACTAGTGATAACATCGATTAACCGAAAACCGGTTTCGAACCGGTTTTGATAATAACCGGTTTCGATTTTTAGATTCGGTTCTACTTTTTTGCTCGGCGTGTGCTTCACCCTTGCTAAGAGCCACGCCTCTGACGGGCGGTCGGGCGGGCAACAAGGAACACTACTCAGATTTCGTCTTCTTTTCCGGCCAGCCAGTGAACCGAATTCCAAGTTGTTATTGTTCAAGTGTGACCACGTTAGTCATTCATCCCAGTTCTGCGAAGCGCCCCCCACCCCCTTCCCTCGATCAACACAATGCAACCCAGCCGCCAGTGAGTGACTTGACCTTGACCAGCTGCATCATTGGGTTTAAAATATTTTAAACCCAATGGCTGCATCTCGTTCCGCGCGGGAGGAGGGTGGGGGGTCTCTGAAAAGGTTGTTTTATTTACGATCTCGGCTGCAGGCACTGAGGTTCTTTACCTGATTACCATAAATAACAAACCCTCCTCCAGTGGTCTTCTTTACAAAAGCCTTTCGTCAAACTACAGAGTTTTAATTACACATTGCCATCGCACTTCAGCTACTCTTAGGTATTTTCTTAAGTATAGAAAGGAAAGCAATATTTTTAACCCACTAGAGTTTTTATATAACCCACCTCGAAAAAATGTTGGGTTACGTCATCATCATCTGCCAAGATCATCACAGCCTAGCCTAGCTGCGTGACCTTGGTCGCCGGCCTCGCTTACGAACCTTCTCAGATAAGCATGGTGTTGGGGGGGGGTTGTTATGTCAACAAGAGCGCGTTTTTCCAGTTACCACTTCCCTTTACAATATTACCCGAGTTGGCAGACAGGCAAAGGTCGTCCCCTTTCACCCTCATATGCTGACAAAGCAGGCAGAACGGACTGGCTTTTTGCTCACCTCCCTCGCTGATACAACCTTATGTATATCTGTTTATTTTTGGAGAAGTTTTTTTTTTTTTGAAAACCGGTTTTAAACCGGTTTTGAATTCGGTTAACCGGTTAGTAATTTTACTAACCGATGTCAACACTACTACGAACATGCTTATTCAGAAAACAAATCATTCGATAATTAGGGTTCAGTGTGTTTTCGCCTGTTGAAGAGCTCTGATCAGGGTTCGAAATAGTATTGTGTTTTTAATTTGTTTTTAAATGTGACAACGAACAGTGTATAGTCCAATTACTAGATCTTATAGGCTATAACATTTAACCTGTTCTACTATGTTTCCGTTTAATTAACTATTCGATAAGATTTTAATTAGGGATGTCATAGGGTACCTGGGTTACCCAGATCCAGAAATTACCCGAATCCTTTTTTAAGATTTGGTTGCGTATCGGGTAGTATTATTTGAAAAAAAACTAAAAAAAAAATGCGACGATATTTTTCGACTACTTTCCGTGAAGCTACAGTGAATTCCTGCTTGTGGGCGTGGCCAGCTGGTCGCCAGTTAATACGCGCAGTCATTACTGCAGGCGAGTTCTGCGAGGCCATATACACTCCCCTTCCCCCGCCCCCCACGCCCTTCCCGCGCGCAGCGGCCGCACAGAGAACGACCTTCAACCGCGTGGTTTCGGGGGGAGGGTGTAACCAAGATTAGATGACATAATTTAGGCTTTCAGGATTCGGGTAACCCGGTTCTTGGAAGGTCTGGAACCGGATCCGAATTTTCCTACCCTATGACATCCCTAATTTTAATTATCGATTAAGTAATTTTTTTAAATTTCTATTAAATATCGACTGTGGTGTGCGTGCTCCGCTAAAGCCGACGTCGTACCTGCGACTGTTGGTCCACCTCCTGCCTGAGCTCGTCGTAGAACGACTTGCCCCCCTCCTGGTCGTCGTACTCCGCGTCGAACTTGGCCTTGAGCCGGCGCTTCTTCTCCATGATCTTCTCGCGCGAGTTCTTGTCCTTGGGCGGGTCCTTCTCGGTGGGGGGGCGGCCTTCCGCCTCCTGGCTGGGGGCGGCAGCGGCGTGGGACTCCCCTGCACACACACACACACACACACACACACACATGAGTGTTTATTATTATTATTATTATTATTATTATTATTATTATTATTATTATTATTATTTTATTGATCTATAACTCAATACAATGTAGTAAGCATAGAAAGGATGCAAAAATCAGGCCTTTGGGTCCATACAGTCAATTGATTTGCATCCTCGAGTACATTAAATAAACTAATCTTAAGAACCTACTGCGTGATTATGAGTGATATGGATCTGTGAAACATAGATGAAATGGCGGTGATTGTGATTGTTGTGCGAGTGATGATGGGGCCCTATGCTTAAATCTATACTTAAATCTATCCAGTTCGACAAGTCATAATAATAACCAAATAATATCCGTGGAAATAGCTAGATTGTCATAGGTTAATTGTTCATGAAGGGCGAACGTCACTTGAACAGTCTACGAACGGCTGTTTTGAATTTATTTGGAGGGAGACCCTTCACATTCTGTGTTACATTTATTTTATTTGCCTTCTCTTTGACTCTTTAGATAAACGTTCGTAAACAGAGTTGACCATGTCAAGTTAAAAGGAAAAAATATAGGCTTGTACATACATCTGATAAGAATTATTATTATTATTATTATTATTATTTATAGACACAAAACATCCAGATCATCACTGCCTACAATCTTTATTAGTTTTGTTTATATAAATAAATAAATAAATATATAAATAAATAAATAAATAAATAAATAAATAAATAAATAAGTAAATAAATAAATAAATAAATAAATAAATAAATAAATAAATAAATAAATAAATAAATAAATAAATAAATAAATAAATAAATAAATAAATAAATAAATAAATAAATAAATAAATAAATAAAATATATAAATAAATAAATAAATAAATAAATAAATAAATAAATAAATAAATAAATAAATAAATAAATAAATAAATAAATAAATATAATATATAAATATAGTGTATACTTGGACAGGCGAAAATGGCCAAGTTAATTGGAACTCAGAACAAGATAAACATGTTCTAGTGAGGAAACAGGTACAGACCGAGCGAAAATGGCCAAGTTAATTGGAACTCAGAACAAGATAAACATGTTCTAGTGAGGAAACAGGTACAGACCGAGCGCCGTCTTCCCGACTCACCCGTCTCAAAGTCCTCGAAGTCGCCAAAGAGCTCATCGTCGCTCGCGTCGTCCAACCGCAGCAGCTCGGCAGCGTCCTCGGACTCCTTCCACTTGCCGGTCACGAAGCAGTCTCGTATCAGCAGCCGCACCTGTCGCACGCACAAGCAGACTGCTTCAACACTCGCCGTATATATCCACGAACACGATACCAGACGTAAAAAAGATTTTCATATTCCATCGCACAACTTAGCCTTAGTAAACAGAAATCCAGCGTATTCAAGCATCATCCTGTACAACAAGCTCCCAAGCCACCTCAAGGACATGACCAGGCGCAGCCTTAAGTCTCATCTTAAAGATTACCTAGGCCTAGTCCAGATGTGCCCATACTGTCGAAGACTACATGGACTTTTAGTTTTAATTTAGTTTTAATTGACGCATTCTATAACTAATGTATTTATCTTAGGGGTGTGCGAGTAGCACTTTTCCAAATCGAGTCGAGTTCGAGTTCGAGTAGTAAATAACTCGCGAGTTTCGAGTAGTGCCTGAATATAATAAAAAGATACAGGAAAGGAATAACTACCGGTAGAGGACTAGGCAGACTAGACCTAGGACCCCATCTAAGCTACCGCCGAGTTCACCTAGGCTAGGCCTTGGCCTAAAAGCTGTCCCTGGGGCCAGGCCTAAAACCATATACTGTAATTTGTTCAATATTATTGTCTCCCTAGGCCTAAGGCTCAAACGATGCTAAATTCTGCCAACTGGGTCTAGGCCTACGTGATCTAGACAAGGAAAGTACTAAGGCTTGGCCTAGGTCTTGGGTCTTGGGATAGGCTAGGGCTATGCTCGAAGAATGGCCAAATGCTAGGCCTAGGCCTAGGCCTACACTGTACACGGGGACCTGGCACAGCAGAAAGACTTTAAGAGAAACAATAGAACTACAGTGTAATCTGTTTTGCAGATGGGTTGTCAGATGGCCACTTTTGTTTTTGTGAGACCGTTGGCGAGTGTTTCTCCATTTTGAGGTTAATAATGCAAAGATTACATTTTGAACTTAAGTTGTATGGAACGTTTTAAAAATGATTCCAAATACATGATGATCAGTAGGAAATATAATATCTTTGATGATTAGGTACTTTTAGGTCCAGACCTAGGCCTACGACCAGGGTCTAGGCCTAGGCTCTTTGAACATAGTAGGCCTATGCGTCAGCGATCTCGTATGCCTAGGTTCTCGAAGATTCCCTTCCATTTGTTTGGCTGCCACTTCTACATCATCCACACTTAGTTCACAAAAAACGCAGACACTTTTTGCGAATTTGCAAAAGTAAGTAGGGCCAAATAAGCGTCGTCTGCGCGGTCTGCGTGTATCGATCTGCTCGATAATGATCGATAGGTCACCTTTTCTTCAAAATCGATTATAAAATCGATACTTAAGCTATTTTTGGATACTAGCGCTACCTATTGGCGGTATTTTTAACCAGTTGAGTACGGCGGCTCAGTCGATCAAAACTACTCGAACTCGACTCGTTTTTCATGAAAAACTCGATCACCTCGAGTCGAGTTGTAACTAGGTACTCGACCGAACTCGACTTTTCGAGTACTCGCACAGCCCTAATTTATCTATGTATAAATGCCATACGTTCTATTGAATAAAGATTATTAGTATTATTATATCAACAGTCTTGCAACGAGTTGCATTTTAAATAGAAAATAAACAAATTTGTTTTTTAAATAATTTTTAATTTTCTGAATTTCCTTCTTGTGGCAGCAGACACATAATTTAGGTAGTCAAAAATGGACTTTTTATGAATCAATGAGCCATCGTTTCAACTGATTCTAAAAAAGAAATAAGAAACAAAAGCTAAATAAAAAAATAAAGAACTTGAATAACAGAATTAAAAATTAATTATGAAGGACCCGAGGGCAGCCCCTGGACAGCAGAATAATTCGGCCAGACTGACGAAAGCAAAATAAAAGTTCAAACTAAACGGCAGAATCGAAAAAAACTTGCTAGTCCAGCCCTACCTACTACTAACTAGCTAAAACGCTGTGCGGTACTCACGTCGGGCGTGTCCCAGTCCCGGGTCTGGGGCTGCGTGAACCGGGCGCAGTCCACGTCGTCCTGGATGTCCTTCATCTCCTGGTTCTCCAGCTGCTTCCTGTTGGCCACGCGGAATAGCCCACCCATGTCTTCTTCTTCTTCCGTCTTCTCCAACGCCGCTCCCTCCTCCTTCACAGACAGCTTCGTGTTGTAGTTGCCTGCACGAGGAGTTCAATTCAATTAATTCCATTCAATTCAATTCAATTCAGTTTAATTCAATTCTATTTTATAATCATTTTACAGTATTCCCAAAATAAATCCACGACAAAATACAAAAAATAATATTTATGAACGTACGAAAAATATAGGCATATATATATATATGAAGTTTTAAACGCGTTTGCCGCATTAGCGGGGGATGTGTCCACATTAATTATGACCTAAGAGCAAAGCGTGGACAGCAGCATAATTCGGCCAGACGAAAGCGAAATAAGGAGAATAAAAGTTAAAACTAAACGGCATGTCTTGTGGATAGGCCTACGTCATGGTCATTGTGACGTCACGTGGGAACTATGAATAGCAGGTGCATTGAACAGCTTGCGCGCACGGGTTTATGCTTGCTTCCAATGCAGCAGTTCTAGGGTTTGATTTCCATTTGCACCTGGATTATTTAACTTTGGAAATTCACTAGTCATTATTAAGAGTGTTCGACACAACTTGAAAACTCTAGACCTAAATTAGGGTGTAGGCCCTATAGTAAAATTAAAAAAGCTCAAATAGACTCACCATAAACTAATTTCCAGAGGTTCTGGGTGGTGGACTGTCGATCCAAAAATGAGTCCGCTGCTTTCTGTGCCAGGTTGCTCTTCCACCTCGCCGCAGAGTCCTCGAGAACGTCGTCCTCTTCATCGTCACTGTCCTCGTCCTCTTCATCATCGCTGTCCTTGTCCTCTTCATCATCGCTGTCCTCCTCCGCTTCGTCATCGCCGGACTTGAAGGACGCGCGTAACTTTTTCGCTCTCTTCGATTTTCCCCTTCCGTCCGCTTCGTCATCGGAAACGTCCATTTCGGAACCCGAGGGCGAAGAAGCGCGACCGACGGCAGCGGCGGACGCCGCTTCGTCCATGCCGCGCTTTGAAGCGCGCAGCCTGGCGAGCGCGTACGAGATCTTGTCTTTGATCTCGCGGTCTTGCGCGGTGGAGACCTCTCGGTAAACCACGTCCTTCTCTTCGGTCATGCCGTCGCCCCGCGTCCCGACGGTATCGGAGCTCGTCGGCAGGTCGGTAGCGTCGACGTCTCCTTCTTCGTCTTCTCCGTCGTCCAGTTCGTCGCCCAGACTCTTGAGGAGTTTCCGCTCGGCGCATCTCACGCCCGACGCCTCCCTCTTCAACCGCTTCGACGGCGGTTGTTCGCTTTCCGCCTCCCGACTCGACCGTACGTCGTCGACCTTCTTCTGTTGTTTGACCTCCCATGGAACGGGAACGACGTCGTCGTTCTTCTTTTCTTCCTCGCTTTCGTTCGAGTCTTCGTCGGAGCTCGACGTGTCGGTGATCTTCGAGATGTTGGAAGGCGTTCTAGCCGCTTTCTTGGTACGTTTCGAAGAATCCTCCAGACTTTCGTGGCCCGAATCGTCGTTTGCCTCTTCTTCGTCGTCCTCCTCAACGTCCGAGATTTCCTCTTCGGCGTCTTCGTCTTCCGATTCGTCGGCATCTTCGTTATCTTGGAAGACTACTTTCTTCCTCGATCTGCCGGTGCTGTCAGTGATCAGCTGCTCTTTGAATCCTCCACTGGAGCAGAACATGAAATGAGACCAAGCTGGACATTTAGGGGTTTGTACCACCTAGATTACTTCTAGCAATCAATATCTATCGGTACGTCTATGTGCATAAACAACCACTCACATACATGCCACGATAGATAAGCCGTGATTGTTTTAACCAAAAACAACAAGCAGTAAACAACCAAGAATTAGGGCTACCAAAACTATAGAATGAATACAAAAGATTCAGACCATTGGATAAAGATTTTTATAAAGTAGGCCTATGATGCACTGAACACACATATTTTAGTTTGGTATCAATTCACTATTCAGTCAGACCAAACGTTTAAATTTGAGTTTACATTAGGTCTACCTACATGTTTAAAAGCTATTTTTTTTTCTTTGAAAATCAGCTCTTGTTGAGTGGGTAGACAATAAATACAAAGTTACTTTATAAACATGTACTTTGTGGTACAGACAGCACTACATAATCTAAGGCACTAGTACATTTATTTTCAAGGTCTACGTACTATGTAGTAGGGATGACTTCGGATCTAATAATTCGGAACCGGATCCTCCTGCGCCGGATCCGGTTCAGAACCAGTTCTTGAACATTTTAATTTTGTTTATATCACATAATATTTATGTGACACTAAGCATAGTGGATTTCCCTTCGTTTAACATAGGCCAGACAGAGCCGTTAAATCCCATGTGAATGCAGCGATGTCCAGCAAAGTGAAGCAGCAGTGGGTGGAGAAAGGACAAAACAAGACGTGGAAACAATACACAACAACCACAAGACAAACCCCCCACAAATTCAGCAGAAGTATAGAAACCGCGCAATTCAGGCTTAACACACAACATGACCTAT
The DNA here is from genome assembly GCA_945910005.1 of Isoperla grammatica. NCBI lineage: Eukaryota > Metazoa > Arthropoda > Insecta > Plecoptera > Perlodidae > Isoperla > Isoperla grammatica. The sequence continues at coordinate 20,077,920 of OX246748.1, forward strand.
TGGGGAAGCACCTGCACCGGATGGGAATATTTGAGACTAGTATCTGCAAGCTATGTGGAGTGGAGGAACAGGACAGGAATCACCTCTTCAGATGTAGTAAACTTAAAACAGAACGTGACGCATTGCCTAACGGCATGAAGAGAGAAGAAAAGGAGGCCTGTCTCTACTGGTTGACCAGATCTTACATGATGGCCTGATTAAGCCAAATGTGGGCATATGATAAAAAAAAACATAGGCCCTACTTGAAGCACTCATTGTCAAGTGCCAACTAATCACTCACGTTGTTTGCGGCACAAAAGACAAAGAGCTACTGGCGTGCAGTAGGGGTGGGTCAACCGGTCAGCCTACATTAGCAGACGACACCGGCGGCGACGATTGTGGTGGCTCGCTGCGCGCTTTGACCAGTGTCGTACCGACAGCATTAGAAAAAAATAGAACCGGTTCCAAAAAATGGAACCGGATTGCAATTGGGAACCGGTTCCGAACCGGTTTCCGGATATCCGAAGTCATCCCTACTATGTAGCCTAGTAAAACCCCATGTTTTATAACTGAGAAATTGTTGTTAACAGGACTGTTAGAGGCTACCTAAATGGGTTCAACTGTGCATATATCATACTGCAAATAATATCTGATATCTCTTAGGTTATTTTCTGCCATGTAGACTGTAACATGAGGTATGCAGTCAGTTTGCAGTAGGTCATGTACACTCTACAGAGTAGCTGCTAGACTAGAACCAAGTGGCTCTGAACGGGCAATACACTGTATAACAACCGACAACGCTATCTCACCCAGCATCCATGTCGCTGGCCGTGATTGGCTGCGCCCCGGTGAACAGCTGCACTTCGCTGCGAGCCATCTTCTTGTCAAGTGTCTCTTGATTGGCCAGGAGCGAGGTCACTAGTTCGCTTCCTGGTTCGTCATCGCGGTCCTGCGTGTAATACAAGTTAGATGTTAACGGTATTACGGAGCAAATAATTTACGAAGATACGATATAATGACAATGATGATGATTATTATTGCAGTCATGCTATTTGAGGCGATGTGGGGTGATAGATGAAGGACAATGACAAAACCCCATGCCATATATGCGGGATTCGAACCTACACCCTGGGCCTCAGTATTCCTGAAAGTTGACAATACTAACTTTAAGTGATATCTACATGGTTGTCACTTGCTATTGGCTGATTGCTGTGGCGGACCGCATGGAAAACACTCGATCAGCCAATAGCATGTGACACTCACATAGATATCACTTAAAGTAAGTACGTATTATCACCCTGACAACTTTAAGGAATAGTCCCCCAGCTGTAGAGTAATACGATTTTGTATCCCTCCCTATTTGTTTGTTATCGTTTCTCAATATCTCAAGTAACTCTTGTCACAGCCTATTGTCTCGGCTCGATCTTACACCACAGTACCAAGGAACGCGTGTGACTCACCCTGAACGCGTGTGACTCACCCTTAACGCGTGTGACACCCTGAATGCGTGTGACTCACCCTGAACGCATATGACTCACCCTGAACGCGTGTGACTCACCCTGAACGCAAGTGACTCACCCTGAACGCATGTGACTCACCATGAACACATGTGACTCACCCTAAACGCATGTGACTCACCCTAAATGCATGTGACTCACCCTGAACGCATGTGACTCACCCTGAACGCATGTGACTCACCCTGAACGCGTGTGACTCACCCTGAACGCATGCGAGTGGCTTCCTCCCAGCTCCACGTAGACAGCGTCCTTGTCATAGACGATCCCTCCCACTCCGCTGAACGGAGCGTAGACCAGTCTCTCCTTCTCGCCTGGAAGATGCGTGGGGCGACATTGTTACATTGGTTCATTGATGAACTTTGATTTAAGAACATTTTTAGAATACAGTATAATATCTTTTAGCCTAGGTGTGTAAATTTAAAATTTCGAAAATTACGAGAACACTAGGAATAACTTCATTTCACAATACGAATTTGAATGAACTAATCAATTTTAAACGAGAAAATGCAAAATTTAAATATGGAACGCCAAAGACGTGTGTCCTCACTTACCCAGAGCTCTCCTCTTGAGCTTGTCAGGAAGAGGACAGGGGTCGGGCAGCGAGGTCACGTCCTTTATCTTGAAGTCGCCGGCACCCGGGATGTGGATGCTGGAGGACTTGCTCAGCGGAACGCCGCGGACAAAGCCGTAAAGCGAGACGGTTCGATCCACGATCGGATTCTGGCGGATCAGCTCCGGCGGGGTCAGGTCTTCCAATCGGTCCGCTGGAGGGTGAGAGAAGAGTGTCATAAATAAACTGTAGCTTACTCAAACGGCCACACTCTAACATAGGAGTTTTCAAAGTTTGAGTCGCATCCCGCAGGTACGGGAAACTTATTTTGGGATGCAGACAAAATTTTTCAACCCTGATGATGATGATATTTAGGTTTTACATCCAATACTTTTGCAACTTGGCTAATGGGGCTTTGCACGCAAAGCTTGACGTAGAATGCGCCACCACCGTCCAAGCCCAAATCCATGACCTGCTGGATGGGTAAATCAGCGCGGACAAGCTACTACTTGACCCATCCAGCAGGCTGTGATGGCAGCATTTTGCCAAAGACATTGGAATAGAAGTAGCGCCACCATAGTTCGAGGTCAAGTCCAGAGCCTCCTGGATGGGTAAATCAGCCCTTTTTTCATGGCTAAGTTATGCGGAGATCAAGTAGACCTTGTCTGAGGGCTGGCACTACGCTGGCGCTGCGAGTGGGAGAATGTGGCAGTGCAAAGCCCCATTGCGATCTCAACTCACTCACCCAACAGATAAGGATGCGTAGACCTCCAGGTCAGCGGTCTGAACTTCATGACGGAGATGAAACGTCCGAGGTTGGCGACCTCGTTGCGCAAGTACTCGTCGTACAGCAGTCCCGACAGGTAGAAGAGTTTCGCGCCCGCGTACACCTCCGTCCAGAAGCGGTGTTTCAACGTCTTCTTCGCCTTCTTCAACTGTTTGGCGTTCTTCAACATGTCCAGGTGAGTGAGAACGCCCATGATACGAGGCATGCCGTGGACCTGGGGATAATAAACAATAATTTAGAAAGATTGATCCATCGATCAGTTGATTGATTGATTGGATCTTTATTGACAACGGGTCAGCGACCCACTAATGCAATACAATATACTAACAGCTTACAATACAATACAATGAAACAAGTCACACTAGACTAGTGTTATAACTTAAAGTAACAAGAGAAATGTAAGAAAACAAAAAACAAAAACAACTTACACATACGCACACACGCACTCATGCACACTCACACACGCACATTCATGCGCACACATGCGCACTGACGCACACTCACGCACACATGCGCACACTCGCACATTAATACACACTCACACATACTTCGTACACTCGCACATTCGCGTACACACGCACCACACGCACGAACAAATTACAGTAAGGGTTAACACGCAGAAATATATCATCGACTAAACAACAGTTCTTGTGTAGCCTTCTTGAAGCTAGGTAGAGAGATGTTGAAGATATCTAATTGCGGATTGAGAGAGTTGAATGTGTCCTGAATTCTGTTCATTGTTGAATATTTAAATATGTCTATGCGGCTGTTGGGAATGTTGAAAGTTATTTTTTGCCTGGTGTTTCTGGAAGGTACATGAAAATTAATAAACTGAATGAGGTAGGAATCTAGAAGATTGTTGATCGCTTTAAAAAGGAAAGTTAAATCGGTGTGACAGCGTCTTGAATGTAGAGTGAGCAGGTTGTGTTGTTGGCAATGGGAGAGGTAGTCGCATCTGTGATACTGTACACCCTGTTTTGCGCACACTATCTTGATGAAGCGCTGCTGCACACGTTCCAGCCTACTGATGTGGGTTGCATGGTGGGGATTGAAAATCACGGAAGCATAGTCTAGGTGAGGCCGCACTAAACCTGTGTAAAGGCACCGTAGAGTTTTCGTCGAGAAATCTTTGGCGCAGTTTCTTCGAAGAAACCAAGCAGTTTTAGCGCCTCAAGTTGAGAGCGAGATGTGCGTTGTGTACGAGAGGTTGCTACTGAGCGTGACACCGAGGTCTCTGACGTGGTTGACTTAAATTAGGGTTTTTCCATTGAGTTGATAAATGTTGTTATTTAAAGCAGTGTTTACGGTTTGTGAATGTTATGTGATTACACTTAGATATGTTGAGATCGAGTTAGTTCAAACAAAAATTGGAAAACCCTTGGATCGGAGAAACTTGGAGACGGAACGAAACAAAGATGATGTGAGAATGGAAGCAGAGGCTGCCTTGAGGAAAATATACAATCAGATAAAAGGAAAGCGGTTTGGGAACAGATTCAGTTTGACTAAACCATCACACGCTGAAAAATTCAGCGGAAGAGGTTACAATTGGGAAAAACCAAAAGCTTACGATATTCTGTGCTGCTTTACGTGTCTATAATAGACTGGTAGAAGTAAACAGGCCCTTGTTTATCTCAATTTAATCTTTTCTACACAATTATCAAATGGCTAGATTTTTGTATGCCTTATTACTATTTTTTAATTAGGCCTACTTGGTAAACTTGGGCTATAGGCCTATTGTAAGTCCAAAACAAATTTACACAGAACAAGAGACTAACTTATTAGAAGTTAAACATTAACAGTGGAATATTGAAGTGAACCAACCTGGCATATATTTAAGAATTCAAAAATCTCCATTTCAAATCCAAAGGACGCGTCAATTAATAGCAAAACCAGATCTGCCACCTTGGCAATATCAATCATACTATTTATGTCGTTGTTGCATTCAATTAGCGTCAATCTTCGTTTCTTCCCCGACACAATTGTAACGGGACCATTGATATTGGTCAGAGGCATCTTGGCAAAACTCTTAATGAGACACTGTATCAACGTGGTTTTACCGACTTTCGGAGGTCCGACTATGGCGACCACTATAGGCGGAGGTTCCAACGGGGTTCTGTCTATTAACGGAATGTGCTGTTTCTTTGTAGTGAGGTCCTGATTCCGACGGAAACGTCTTTCAGCACGTACGACGGAGTTGATGGCAAACGCCTTTGGGTTCCGTTGCTTGTCGGTAAGTTCTTGAACATGATCACTTTTAGATTTCTTTTTGTCAGCTTTGCGCCCTGTAATAATGATAGAACGTTTGGATAAATATTGTGAATTTCTAGTGTATACAGCTCACGATAAATTAATTAAACTGGTAATACTACAATGACGTTGTCAGAAAATAGGCTTAGGCCTAGGCATTAAATATCATTGATATGGGCGTTAAGTTATATTTCTCACTTCAACAGCCATGAACTAGGCCTAGGCCTACATAGGTCTAAGTCACGCTCGAATTAATGTTTTGGCTTTACCTGAATGACGATCTCTATGAGACTTCTTTTTATCCAACACTCCTTCATCCCCTGCCATTCTTGGGCAGTCTAACCTCAATCGAGGCTAAAAATCACTTCAAACGAACAAGTAATTATTCGTGTAATAAGTTGAATGATAATAAACTACTTGATTCATACTAATAAAACAATGATTAACTTTTACAATCACAGACGTTAATATGAAAATCGGTACATTGTAAACGGAAAAACAAACTGATCAGAGCACATGGAGCACGCAGGCCTGTCAACCATAGTACCTCACTGCCTTCTAACACATATCTTCTTTCAAAACCACAGCCCGCCAATCTATTTATATGAGTACAGTTTCGAGCGGTTTATTCAAATTAATTAATGTGATGAATAAAATCGAATGGTGATATACTTTGTCGATCATGATCGTAGTTCACAGTAACTTCAATAATTTCAGCGCTAATTTTTTCTTTAATAACATAGATTTTTCCTCCACCCCGAAACCGATAAATAAAGTCCAATAATATAATCTAAAGACAGATTCACATGACTGGTTTACATTCCCCAACGTTCGCAATGCGACACAACCTTACGTTCCGCATATGCGTGAGAAAGCTGTTTAAAACCAAGATCTTTGATCAAATTACAGTACACGACTGAGTCATTCATAAAATTAATGCAACAATTTTGAAAATGTCAAACATCTGGCCAATACAAAGTCAAAAGAATTACAGCATGGTGGCATGTACATGTATTAGATGCAGATGCGTCTACTATGGCCAAGAGTAGGGAATTAGAAAATAACTTTGGAGTACGAAACTCTGATTTCTTATTTTGAAAACTTTTCTTAATTGAGTACGATCATGGAGTAGGTACTATTACAAATCCATGGTACGATGGCAATAAATTGATGAAAAAACATAATTTGCCGGTGTATTATTTATTACCACAGTTTTTCAAAGTACCGTATTTAAAAATATTGATGCAATTAGTACGACAAGAATAATAACTTGCTGAACTGTTGTTTTTATTATATGCTTTAATTTAATTAACACTCAATAACAGAACTGTAAAATTAAACAGCACTAAAAAATTCGGATGTTCATGGAGAAAGTTGATAGTGGGAGGATTTCAATCATAAGTGAAATAAAATACTATTTTGTAAATTTACAATTGAAGTTTAAGTTTTTATTATCGTCAATCTTTGTTAAAACAAGAATATGTTGAATATAGGATTGTATATATAGTACATATAAGTAGAACATGATACACTGTGTAAATACATTTATCAGTATACGTATCACCAACTACAGTATTCCATTTTGTAAAACGTGTCATATAAAAAGCATGTCTACATGATTAACTGTGTTTGTCGGAAGTCAATGGAAAAGCAAATGAATTTAGCAAGAATGAGGCCCACATGAGAGAGGGTAGGGGGATGAAAGGACTGGTGTCGGAGTTGATGGCTGTGTAAGGTATAATAGAGCGGGGTTAAAAACGGCATGGTGGACTAAAAGGAGTTCTAAAAGAGATTGCAGTTGCTGTGAGGTTTGTTTGCGATTCCTCTTCCTTGTCTTTGCCACAGAGCTGGAACTAACCGTAATGGATGCACGGCACAGTTGCATAAGGCTTGGCTGCCTCATCCACCTTCTCCAGTCAATGAGGATAAAATTAATAAAATTATGAATGAGCAGTTACAAATTAAAATTCCAGTACTTTTTCAGCCACTTATGGATAATACTCCCAAGGTTAATAAATAATCATAACAAAACGTAATGTTTTCCGTCAGAATGTGCAAAGCCCGCAAGTTACATAGGTATCAGTTTGCACATAGATAAAAATAACAATAAATAAATACAGTACATACAACATACTGTCAAGTAGGGATGACATCGGGTAATAAAATTCGGAACCGGTTCCAGCTCTCATATTACCCGGGTACCCGGATCCAGAAAACGTATTTTTCGATGTGTAGGCTTGATTTGAAGGTCGTCGCTAGGCCTTGTGAAGGGCGCGGGGCGCGAAGACGAGGGACGAATGACATGCATGCCGCCTGCTAGAATAGCCCCTTGGAATACGCCTGCAGTAATCACGTCGAGTAAAAAAAACATTTCGCAATACACAACTGAAGCACGTACATAAAACATGCTTTTTCAAGTTAAATAAATTGTAATAGAACAAGTGTTAGCCAGAATGTTCACCAGAATGTTAAACAATGAACAAACAGTAACGAATGCAAGTCTGTTCACGTCTGTCTGTTCCCCGCCGGGTCACGTGTTGTGGAAGGGTAGGCTCGCGCCGTACCTGCTGGCTCCATCGAAATCAACCGCAGCAATACTGGCGCGTAAATATAGCCTAGAAACGTACTAATAAATTACCCGGACCCGAAAAACGGCTCCGGGTAATACTTTGGAGCCGGGTACCCGGGTTACCCGGGTACCCGATGTCATCCCTACTGTCAAGAACTATAGACTAGTGCCTTAAATTAAATAGTATTATAAATAAATTATAAATGCATTTTGAGTACAATCATAGATTTCCAAGCCGGTGAATATTATTTTTAACAAGCAAGCAGGATGATGATTTTTGATAGACAATATTCTTAACATTGGGCTGCCACTACTATGGTACGGTTTTAAATTACGATACCGTTTTTAATTACGTACCGGTAGATTTAGTTCACAATTACACGACTAGGTTATATGGCATACAAACTACTGTACAAATGTTGAGCTGATACCAATACAAGACACTAAAAGGTTTATAAACCAATACCATTCCTATTTATTTGGGCTTTAAATTCTTCCACCAGTCATAGTGAATACCTCATTATTTGACTACAGAATCAAATGGAAAGGAGTGCATTGTTGATTTATTTCACGTATAGATTCTGGTAGTGTATTATATTATATTGTCTTATGTTTCGACATGGTAGGCATGGATGTATATAATACATACATGCCTATTGGTAAGCTTCTTTTAACACTGCTATGACGTCAAGGCATTAAAGTTCGTTTCACACAAAACTAAGTTTTATGAATAATTTCGTTGTTTGTAATTATTACTCTAAATAATAAATACATATGCAATAGTCTAGAATAATGAAATTCCATTAAAAATTAAAATGGATTCTTTTCAATGTTAAAATGATTTTTGGAATGTTTTCAAAAAATTATCATTACCCAAAAAATTTACCAATTTATTTGTAAATGCTAATAAATGATAATTTTTCAAAGTTGATGCTAAATAATTAGTAGTTTTTAATACTAACAAAGCCCACTTCTAATAATAGTATCCAATATCCATCCCCAAATGGACCGATTCAGTGGCAGCCCTAACAAGAAGCAAAGATCGCTACTGAAATAAATATTGTTTTTAAGCGTCTTAACACCTAATCAAACGAATTATTCGAAGTAGATTGTGAATGACTGATTATGGCAAAGTTCTTCTCCACCTCTCCTACCGAAGGTTCCGTTTCGGTTTCCACCATTATTTGCTGCAACCATTGTTGGACTTGTGACGGACGCCTTTCCTTCACGTCTGGCTTTTCCGACTCGGAGGCTTCCTCACTCTAAACAAATAAATGGGGTGTACAGTACATATTACGATACAATAACTGACAGGTGTGTAATTTGGATACACAGTCTTGTCATCAAGGCAAATTATTTAAAATTTAAACCATTTCCCAGACCATATTATGCCCATATATATGATGGCATGCCATTAAACAACAATTCGACAAATTATTGATTTACCTGCCAAAGATACAAGAACAGAATACAAACCAACTAGAAGACAAATCCTTGCCAAATGTCATTACTGTAGTGTGTGCTAACCTGACAAGCCAAAAACATGAGGCACCAGGAACACAATGATATTTGGGGTTTTACGTCCCATATTTTTGTAACGATGGCAGGAACACAAGAAAAAAATATTATAGGCCTAGTCACTAGGGTTGTTATGTTGATTATTAATTATGGATTTAATAAACAAAACACTGTAGGCCTACTCCTCAGGAAAAAAAGTACAGCGATTGTTTCAAAATCATTGACGGGTAGGCCTAGTGTATTTCCATGGTAGTCACAAACAAAAAATTAGGGTCCCTGATAAGAAGAAAGATTTTTTCACACTATATGAATGCCCAAACATCTTAAACATTTAAGACATAGGCCTATTGTTTGAAAACTATTGATAACATCAATATCAACTAGTCGATGTCATCCCTATTGAAAACTCGAGTTCTACCGTTTGAACCACTGTCTTGTATGTTGCACTGATCAAGAACTTGGAGCCAATGTGTAACAGTAACTTGTTCCCTACCTGGGTCTCGGGAGATTCGTTTTCGTCAATTTCTTCGTTGTTTGATTCTTCGTTTGACTCATTGTTCGGCGACTTGTTTAAAAGATTTAGTTTGGGCACAAAACCAAATTTAATGACTTCTTGCTGCGGAGTTGATGCATTGGAGAGGGGTTTGTACAAGCAAACGTGGTCGTGGTCAGCGTCTTGGTAATCTTCCAACCTTGAAGTCAAATGTTACATTATTACAGTAGGCCTATATAATGGTGTAATATTATTGATATTATACTATAAATGTAAATTGATTATAAAATTTTAATTTTAATGTAATGTAATTTATTTATTTATTCTTAAGTATTTCATTAGAATTCATGTATTTATTCATTGATTAATGTAAATTTAGGTAAATTACCAGTAGGGTTGGACAAAAATACTATTTGCTTATTTGTTGATATATGTCCAATTTTAGTATGCACTGGATATTAGCAAGAATATATTTCAAGTTTGTTTTAAAATATCATTGTTGTGATTTGAATATTTCCAACGAGACCTTTAAAAATGAGTTAGATATCGACAAAAAGAAGATGAATGTGTTTGTGTTTTGGACACAATTGGAATAAAAGTCAAATTGTATTTAAACTTAAAAAAAGCTTAGACAAAACTAGCTCCTGCCTAATACAGTATGTATTTCAATTAAAATTACTTGTAGGGAACTGAATATGGTGTGGTGCTTCCTTCAATCGCCACCAGGTTTCCTCCTTCCAGTCCGACGCCTCCAAATGAGAGAATGTTTTTGATGAGGTAATTTTCTGCATCTAAATCCACCATCACCCGTGGCAAAGCTGGTCCCGATCCATTACTGAAACAGATTACATAAAAATTAGTAATTGCCAATTTGCTTAAGACCAAGCTACACCAAGTTAAAGACCAAACCAAATTGGAGCCCTGAAAGTATGAAAAAAATACAATTAAACTTGCTCTTGAAATTAACATTGTTTTTACAGATCAATTCCAGGATTATGCATTGTAGGTCTATGTAATACATTTATTTATTGGACACATAGTAAGTACAGCTACAGTGTAGAACAATTGGCAATATGTGGGCTACTATTAAAAAACAGTTTTACAGTTTACAAAAGATGATTTTCAAAATTCTATAGACCTTTAGACAGTGACTCTGCCTAAGGGTCCTACATCAATTTTGAAAATCATCTACAAGTATTAGGGTTAGGTACAGACAGAGGATTCATACTTGTGTTCAGAGTGTGGCGGTTGGCAAGACTGTATCAGAGCGACTTGTTGATTATGAAGAACATCTACTTGACGGAGTAATTGTTTCTCTCTGGCTTTTAATGTTTCAAACAAATTTGCAAATGATTTCCGAATATCATCTTGTACCTGTAACAGAAACACAGTGTTCTTATTATAAAAGTTGACGACTAGAAGACTGTTTTACAAGATCCAACTTTTATTTTATTGAAGGAATTAAATTCAAGAAGTTTGAGGGAAAGTTAAAGCAAATTTCTGTTCCAAAGGCGAATTTATAATATAAAAGCTTACATTTATAACTGGGAACATTAGTCATATTTTTTTGGAGGGGGGGGGGGATAATAAGGCGATAATTAATTTATAAACTGAGTAGTTGTACGTCTCTAAATTTAAGATTGAATGAAATTGCTTCAACTTGCCATTTTCAATCAAACTTCTTGAATTCAACTTCTTGTGAATAAGGTGGACCACGTAACAGCTTTAAGTATATCGCTTGTAAGAGTCTTAGTCGTGCTCTTGTAGGCCTATTTGCTCCAGTTTTTTTTTCAGCAATAACAGAATTTCAAAAATTTATAGGCCTAACTTGAGAAGGCGTCAATCTGCAGGGTTGCTCTAGCCGCCATTGTAAGACCAAGAATGAGTGTGCACTTTCAATTCTAGTTCTTATTCTTGGTTGGGCATGCACATTGAGCGTGACTATTCAGACGTTACTTGGCAGCTTGAGACTTAGCCAATGATTGACTACGTATATCAGCACGCCAAGGCGCTTTGGCAGCAGCCGCTTTAATTTCAATCGGTAGGGTTCCGCTCTGTATATCACGTCAATCTGAAATGCCCTCATCCAAGCCGACTACAATTCAGCCATTCACATCACAGGCCGTGGCTACGCGCGCATCGCGGAGCCGCTTTGACGTGTATATCACGTAAATCAAAGTGAATTATATTCTCCAACTTGCTTGACAAAGTGTATTGGATCGGAGTCGCCTTGAGGTAAATTCGACGTGTATACCAACTCTTCAACCGATTGGAACCAAGGCCGCTTCATCCTATGCGCGTTAAACTTGGTTGATATACGTAGTCATTGAGGATGTAAAATTGAGAATGAAAACAAGAATTAACAGCATTTTGGCTTGGATGTCCTTGGGCACAAAACCTTCTAATCCCAGATCCCAGACAATGAGCCCATATCAATTATTGTCAACTAATTATGATCGTGATTCGTGAATACAATATAATTGTGTCAAACAATAGTAGGCCTAGGGGCCTAGTCATGCAGTGAATCTTTTGTGGTGACACTCGCCATCGCAGAGAATACATGGAAACCCAGGGTTAGGCGGTTAGGCCATAGTTCTCAGGCATGAAAAGGCCTACCAATTAAAAGGAAAGGGAAAACACTAGTTAGCTGACGGTCTTACCCGTGAGATTGTTACATCTAAAAATTGATGAGATTCGGCTAAAATTGAGGCAGTTATGTCAGTCGAAGTTGGTGCGCCTATCACAGACTGGGGTGAAACTGGTTCTTCGTCCAATGTAATTGCATCACTTATCTCATTGTTTATTGATAGCACATCATCCTTCTTCTCAATCATCATTACATGAGATCCAGGTTTTGAAATGGCCTTGGAACCAACATCCAAGAATGAACTGTAAAAATTATAGGTTATGTTTCATGTTGTGATCATCTTCGAAGGCTCTGTAACAACTAGGTAATTAAAACAATGATTCGTCTAAATTTATAAAAAAATAATAAGTTGTATTTAGTATTTACCTGTTTAAATTTAGGATGGTTTCGATTTATTTCAAGTTGCGACTTGTGGGTGGGTTGCAGCAGGATTGCAGGTGCAACAACCCTTTTTACCTGCTGTCAAATCCAAAGACCTTCAAATGAAAATATAACCATCGTTGTTCTATTTTTCCCTTCCAAGCACACGCCTACCAGCGCGCGGTTTTTGAATTTCACCTTTCACGTAGATTTTTGTTAACGATAACGCACAACACACACACACATTTTAAAACTATTATAAATAACAAAACAATATCAGTAATATAGAGCACAACTACAGTACTATAATCCCAGATCCGCTCTGGGATTTTAAAATGGAGAGGGTCCAATTTGTTACGCCAACTTCGTCCGGAATGAAGATAGGGTGGTTTTTAATTCAATCATACAGCTAATATCTTGGTATATTAAACAACATTAAACAACATAATATTGCATTGATGCACAATACAATATAATATCAAAACATCCCTTAAAGGTGAAAAACGTGACAGTCATGAGCCAGCACATTTTTAGCTGTGCTTTTAGGCTTGTAGTTGTGAGTGTGGGGCCGGGGCTGAGCCCCAGCCGCAGTAGCCGAAAGATGTGTGTGCTGTTTTTATCCTCAAGACAGCATTTACAACGATCTGAGCAAGCAAGAAAGGTTTGCTGAAATGCCAAATTCAAATTTGAATGTAAATTTATTTATTGCGATTCACACTTTACAAAAACGGGACAAAACAGCGCCCCCGTGAATAGTTGTATAATAGTCCCGTGAGTAATAGTCCCGTACATCTTGGTATTATCGAGTCAACAACAAGCTGCCAAGGCATATAGTGAACAGTGTAACTCGACATTCATTTAAGAGAAGCCTGGAAAACTTTCTACTAGCCAATTTGCATTCTATAACCTAGATGAATTTCACTCGGCTACTACTTTTTAGTTATCTTCTGAATGAATAATGTATTTGTGTATATGTATGTTTTTGTACTGACGTATTATAATTTCAACCAATTAACTGTATGTGCCGTATGCATTTAGGAACGAGACTGACTTTTTAACAACCTCTGATATTCAAGTGCCTATAGGTAGGCAGGTACCATCTTGGATGTAATATAGGTAGCTTTCAATAGACGTCACGTGGCAGCCATTATGAGGTACCCATTGCTTGTTTACATTTGTTCTGTCAATAGAAGACACATAGGTTATCCAGGAAATATCACAGTTTCAAGCCGTTTAGATTGATGTTTGCAGGTAAAAGTTCAAGAAAATGATAACACATGCAAATGGTTTTCTTCAAACAGAGTTTACGTGTTCTTATTTTGTTTTCAGTCATAATACGGAACCTTTGTTTGAAAACAGTTGATGTGTCAGTCAAAGGACATCTGCAATATTGCAACAATGCAGTGTCGGAAGAACGTAAACAAATGTTTACAGAGTACCTCAGTATGGCTACCGTGCGATACCGGAAATGACATTATTGCAAGCTCCCTATAGAGCGCTATTTAACAAATAAATAAATAAATAAATAAATAAATAAATATATCTTGACCCCGTTTCCAACATTAATTTATCGGGTAGGGGGGAGTAGCAAAGTACTCCATGTCTTGGGCTAATGTCTTCGTTGCCGGCTAGCCAGGCCTGACACAGCCACCTCCTCAACCTCTTCCTCGATTGCTTCTTCCGTTACGAGAGGGCTGTTTAGTAGTTCCCTCCATCTCTCACGGTTTACCCATAATCTTTCAGCTTCAACTTCGTTCCATGATCTTCCTCTATTCTCCACACTGTCTTTGATCTGATTCATCCACTTGCCAAAATAAATAAATAAATAAATAAATAAATAAGGAACAAGGGAAACTCAAAAAGAACTTGGACTTACACGGGTACATGGTACTAGGCATCCGAAAGATCTTCACCAAGTATCAGTGAGAACAACCAGCGCTGGTAAGAAGCCCTGACAACTGTGGCCTACGTCTCTATAACCATCAGCCTCAAGAACTGAAGAGTGATAACTGCTTTAAGAATGGCCTGAAGACCTTCCTTGTCAACAGTTTCTTTTATTCTATTGATGAATTCTGTTTCCTAATTTGATACTTTTATAGTATCTGACCTGTAACTTGGAGCAAAGTGATAGTATGATACTATTTTAATACTGGTTTTATTGGACTGTTTTTATTCCATTCATTTACTCTTATTATTTTAAGTTACAATCATAGACTGTAAGTTTTGACTATGTAAAATATCCCAAAGGAGTCTGCTCAGGGATCTACTTGCAATAAATGAACATTAACATTAACATTAAATTAATAATGCACCCGATAGTTTTAGATGATCTATTTATTTTAGAAACACCAATATTAGGAAGGAATTGAGGAGTCTCAATGTGAAATAATGTTAGACCAGATACTATATTGTTGATGGATAACCTTTTATTCATAAATAACATCAAAAAATGCAATCAAGAAAACAATCAAACATCAATTAAGTCAAACATGTTGTGTAAACTGCGAGTCTAAGTGGGTAAATAGTATGTGGGGGCACAACAAGAGACAAATAACCATTTAAGGGAATGCATTTTCAAACAAAATCAAGAAACTTCCCCCATACAAGTCTAAAAATAAACTACCTACATTAAAATTTACAAACAAAATTATTAATTTAGACAAATACATATTAATTATAATACTTAACTACAACAGTTAACATTATTCATGAGAAACATTTTTTGACTTAGAATAATAGAGGACCACAAAATGTGCGAGCGTTTTACAACGAGGTTTGAACCAAGGAACGTGCATCAATTCTCCTCGGCAATTCTCGGGGATGATACCAGGCTACGGCGAGTTTCCAAATGTGAAAATAAGATCACTCTGTTTTCCATGCCTGGGATCATCCCCACAACCAATTTCTAGCTTGTACGTTACTATAATATTAATGCAAAAAGAATCTAACTAACAATAAGGAACTGATAGTAAGCATATAGGGTAGGTACATAGATACATGTAATGGTCAGTGGTTCAAGTTCAAGGTAAATTTGTAATGTATAAACATGTTAACAAACTAATAATTATTTGATTAGTTTTAATGTGATGTGGTAGTTTGGGGGGGGGGGGGGGGTAACATAACATAAACTCCCATACTTTACGGTACATGTGTCATAATGTCACAATCATTAGATTTGCGTCCAATATTGTAGGTGGTACAGTTTGGGAGATGCTGATAGCTGGAAGCAACAATGCTTGTATAACAAATAATTAAGTAACTATATAAGTATAACCTAGATTAAACTAACAAATAGTCTTAGGTTTAGCATTTAGCCGCCTACTTGGTTACATGATAAACAAAATGTGCTAAAAAATTAGAATCTTAGTTTCTGGAAGATACTGAATGAAGTTGTAATGAATGCAGATAGTGACAATGATTTGTCCGATGTTGTGGGATATTGGTTTGTTCGTTTGTCCTGTCTTAGCTAGGGTATTTTATGTCAGGAGTACTCCGGAAATACGTAATGCGTAACGGAAATGGGAGTAGAAATCACAGTTACCTCTACATGGACAAAATAACAGAGTTCTAACAGTTGTGATCATTTCGGTTGTTCCTACTCCTACAATAGGAGCTGGTGTAAAAACGCTTTTTCAATCACAGTTGTAGTAAGTTACCACTGGTGGATAAAAAAACACCTCACGGTTACTCCTAGTATACTTACCCCTGGAAAAAAGCGGTGTTTTGTCAATACCATACTCCTGCAGTATTGATCACAGGACAAATGAACAAACCTACTGATGACAGGTTTTGTCACACTGAAGACGAAAGGATTGAAAAGAACCCACATGGCAGCCAGGTACAAATTACAATCTAGCAACCCCATTGTTAAGAGGTTGATAGAAGAAATTTTAGAAACTGTATTGCTTTGGTCAACCATACAACTTCATCCCTATGAGCTATTAAGTTGATATTTCTTGCATTATTTGACACAAGGTTAATTAGTCGAGTGTAATTAGTAATTACTGTTCAAGGCATCACTTACCACAGTGAGCAATGAATAATATTTCTTTATAACCGTCATTTTTATAGGTCTTGGCTAATTCACTCTTGGGGCTAAGTACTTAAAGCCAGCAGTATTTTTAATTCACTCACAAACCTTAATTTCTTGGCACTTACAAAATACAGCGCACTCTCCCACCAAATGAGAGTTTGGTATAGACTAGAGAGAAGAACTGGTATTCTATGCAATGTGCAAAAGTTGGGGGAAGACTACAGGTACAAGGGGGTACAAACTATACGAGTAAATAGTCGACAGCCGAGAGGAGGATTGATTCGAGTTTCACGTGGTCGTCATTCACAAAATGGCGTGCGTTTCAAGTGTGCAAGTGCTTGGCGTTTCGAGCGTGGGAATTTGTACCGAAAATAATACGCCCAAATCTCTAGTCTTTTGAGCAATTAAAAGTGGACTAGGTTTGTGTTTAATGGCAACATTGTCAAGTTTAACATAACAAACTGTCATTGTTCAGAAACCTCAAGTACTAATATTTATGTACAAATAAAAAATAATAGGCCAAATAATAGACTACTTTGAAGGCTAAATGTTTCATTCTTGTTGAGCTTGAACTTCTGAACGAAAAAGTGTGAACTCGAACCGAACATTCACAAATCGGATTGTTGACTTTAAAATTGGAAGCAAACTGTGGCAGAACATCAAAGAATGTTGAAACTAAGAGTTCCGAGTCGATGGTTCAAGCCGATCATAGACGGTTTGAACCCATTCAAGACATAGGCCTAAGTTTGAATAGAGTTTAAATTTTTATAAATCATGACCTCTAACTTTCAATTTCAGTTCATTTGAATTTCCAACCCGTTCATCAGTAGCTCAATTGCGCGTCATTTTGAATTCAATGTAGTTAATGTATAATAAAACTGGACCCAAACTACAAAAAAATAAAATTCTATGTTTTGGGAGTGGGAACAAGCTGCAGTATTGCAAGGATAATCAAACGCAAGTACTAACTAAAACAAAAATGACGCCATTACAAATCTTGAATCCTAACTTTTATCGTGGAGGCCCAATAATTACTGCAACAACTAATTAGCTTGGCACAGACGAACTTTTAACTTGATGGAAGAGCAAGAGTGAACATTAGTGCAACTAACTCATGAGTAGTCATGACCTCTCTTTACCCTTATCGTAATTTGTATTTGCACCAACCAATACTCCAGAAATGGTCACCAACATAAATCATCTACGAGAGCCATGGTCTAGAGACTAAAACTAAAAACTACGGCCGCTCAAACTCGAAACACCCAAGCAAACTTGCACGCCTCTAGTGAAGTATAATTATTGCCATATAAATGCTAAAATTAAGATCTTTGGCATGTATACCTGTGATTTCATGGAAAAATACTACCAGTGGTCTGAATTGACATCTAACAGTATTGCATAAATACGTACAAGCCATAAAAAAGATCTTGAGATTCACAAACTTCTTATGTACCAGTAATGAAAATATTGCTATAGATTGGAGTAGCAATTTCTTAAAGTTGTACTATAATTAATTACCCTAGTATAATATGGCGGTAGTAAAGGACTATAGGCCTTAAAAATTAAGAACAACGTACCCAGTATTCGATTCTTCCAAACAACTAGTAACGCCCCGACTGTTTCGTCGGCCGTTGTGTCGTCGCGACAAGTTTCTACGGTAACTTCCGATTCATAAACTATCACCTCTAACATCTTTAACGACGTTGTCCGAAGTTTGATTATCTTATGCTAGTTTTGTTTCTGCCAGACTTGGTAGAAGACCCAGTCTTCCATGAACGACGGGATGAAAGCGTGAGACTCGGAGAACTCGACCGGCACGTGGAGATTCTTCAGTTGCTCTTCGAACAGCTTCAGGGAATGAGGGCACGAAGCTCCGTTACCCTGCACAGAACAAATGGAAAATGGTACGTTTTATCGTCGGCGGGGAAAACCAACTTTAGGGAAGTGTGCAATACCCAGAGAACATATATTAAAAAAATACATATATAATTCCTTAAAATCAATCAATATCTATCAAAATACATCTAGGCCTAGGTATTGTTACTTTAAAAAAAAACTCAAATCCCCTGGTCTACCTATACCTAATGAAAAACAACTCATAATAAGACTACATGCTACAAATTTGTCCCACATTTTTAATTAAATTTTTTGTGTAAAAATTCTAGGGGAAAAACAAACACCAGATGCATAGAGTTGAAACAAGATTAGCTTAAAAACAGTTATCGTTTTATTTTTATTTCATCAAGTTTTGCTAATTGAGAAAATTACGACCAGTCACTACAGTACAAAGATGATTGTTTTAGGAATGCAAAATAATAGTTTAGTAAACCAAGACGTGCTTACGTGCGTCATATATTTGCCGGTAGTCTTGATGACTGAAAACGCCGAGTTCAATATCAGTCTTATGAAGTCCCAGACCTCGCCCTGAGGGGTGGGGGAAAGCGGGATGTCGGTCAAGTCTCCAAATACATAGTCGAACTTGCGACCTTCGGCGATGAAACGCTGTAGCACTTTCACACAATCGTCGACAATTATCTGGAAGAACAAGACACATGGTATTCATAATACAATACATAATAATTGTGTGCCAACAATAAATTATTGAAGCTGTATCAATAATGAATTACTATTTACTACGTATACATCCAGGTTTGAAACCGATTTCAAAATGTTTTGAGTTTTCAAAACCGCATGCATACATACATCTTGGAAGTTGGTTTGGATTGGTTAAAATCACCCCATTTTTCACAGGTCAATATTAATGTGACCAAGTCCTCAAATCATGAGTGAAAACAAAAAACATATCAAGAATTATCTACAACCCAGTTTCGCCACACATTCATAACTTAAAAAAAAACTTTTAATGGTGGAAAAAAAAATCGATTTTGCTACATTAAATGTTTGCACAATTTGGTTAACAATCAAATTAGTAGACAATATCGACATGGAAACGTTGATGAGCTCACCTCGTAATTATCGCTCTTCATGCTGTCCAGACAGTTGCCGCAGCAGCTGCGCAGGTGTTCGCCGCAAGCCTTCATGACTAGCTCGTCGATCTGCAACCACAGATTACACGACTCGTGACAATTACCCAATCGACTCGGACTAGAGGACACAACAAGGACTGGCCACTACTGAAAGAGGACACACCTCGACGTCCCATTAATATTAATATAATTTATTTGTTTATTATTACTATGTTTCAATATTTATTTTACTATTACTTTATGCTTCGGCACGTTTGTTGTACACACCTCGACGAGCCAACGCTTGATAATGACAACTAATAAATTAGTAGAGCGGAGCTTCACTTCTACATTTTAAAGAGACTACTGGACAACAGACAAAAAATGTAATGTATTATTAAAATGAAGTTCCACACTACTGGTATGGAGATTATTATTCAATTGGTCTACTATAAGATTAGGCAGTTTACAATACAACCTTTTAAATTTAGGTTTTCCAAGTCGCTTGTACGTAATTGCAAACGTATTGGACAGAACAGTTTTCTTTAATGTCCAGGGCCATTCCGCGTGGAACATTGCAGAAAATACATGCAGGACAACTAGGAAAGCCTAAAGCTAGACCCAAGTTGCTTGGTTCCAATTAAACTCGAGGCTGCTTTGTAACTTTACATATCTATAAAAACACTTTCCTGAATAATTGCGCTCTACACATAAGAGGGAGGTCTCTACAATCGGGTTGGTTTCGTGAACAGATTCCTCACCTCTACCATCGTAACGAATTTGGGTTTTTCCTTGAGCAATTCCCAGAGCAGAGCTCCGTCGCCGCCTCCGAGTATCAGTATCTCTTTGTCGGCGTAGTTCTCCACCCCTCTCGCCATCAGCGTCTCCGTGTACACGAGGTCGCTTTCCGACAAGTCTGAAAATCACGGTTCACACTTGAACGACACATGGTTGAATAAAATCTTTTTTTTTTGAAGATGAAGTTTTTTTTATTTAAACATAGAAAAGGTACAATACAATTTTACAATATGTTCTTCATCAATATAGGTCTACTGTTATTTATCTAAAATGTTAATGAACCAGTCACTATTTCACTTAGCAACATCGATTGTGTGTCCCACCAACACCAAATAATCTTAACTTTCTCTAAGCACTTTTTCAATACATCTTCCCTACCTCACTGCCTTTACACAAATAACGAGAACTAATGCCCGTGGTGAAGTGTAAACCTAGATTCTGTAACTCTTTCATCAAAAGAGGGCCTAATAGTGTAAATATAGGCAGGCAGTATTGTAACGAAGTCGATCATCCAAGTTCCGTACTTACTTTGTAGATCATCTAGAACTAGGAGGTTGCCAAGACTTCTTGAGTGAACAATTTGTATCTTTTGAAATGGAGATTTGGCTTCAAACACAACCTTATCAATATCGTATTCCAAGATTCTTTCATCTGCAAAACCAAACAAGTTATATTTATAGCCCATCAAACACAATTCAATACATTTGCCAAAGAACAGTTAGAAGAGATAGTTTATAATAATATGACATTACATATAAGTAAGTAGGCATACTGTCAAATAAATCACCTTGCAAAAAAACAAAAAGAATAGGTTTATTTATTACAGTTTCTATTATTCTTCACCATGAATTGAATAAATCCAAACCAACTAGATTTGTAAGCAGACCTAGGGAGTTATTCGAAACAGCCAGATATATAATTAAGATGGATAAGTACAGCGGCTCCAACAATAATCAGCTTCAGCAGTCATTTCCATTCCTTTTAGCTTTATGTCTTTAAAATCAAACTACATTTGTTTGAAAAAAGCAATTTGAATCACTTGTGAAACTAAGGGTGGGTAGTATATTACAACCATTAAACTTATAAATTCAGTTAATCTGATTTAAAAAATAAATAAATAATAGTAAGTACAAAAGTAAAAATAGGTACTCATAGCATTCATCGTTGTCAAATAATCATGTTTAGAATATTTACAAATAATCATTGGTACAAATAAAGGTGGTTGTGTCAGGCCGGCAACGAAGACATTAGCCTAAGACATGGAGTACTCTGCTACTCCCCCCTACCCGATAAATTAATGTTGGAAACGGGGTCAAGATATATATATATATAATCATTGTAGGTATCACACATTATAAAACTGTACCTAAATAGGAAGCCAGTTTCTTGCTTTGATTTAGGTCTTAGGAGATGGTTGATTCTGGATTCTATTCTGCCATATATTATGTTTTGGATTAATGTAAGACAGACAATAAATGGTCCAGTGGTTAGCATCCCTGCTTCCAATGCATAAGGTCCCGGGTTCAAATCCCGCTTCAGACCGAAGTTTTTTAACTTCTAATCTGGATTCAATTCCATTACTTCTTGGCTTAAGAATAAGTAAACGGTGACTTTGGAGCCGTCCTAGCTACGAAGCACTCAATAAATTCAAAGTTGTTCTGAATCGGCCTGTTGATTCTGGCATTTGTCCGCAGGTGTTCGCACTGTCCAATCACTGATTCATATGTTTCGTATTTGAAATATCGATCTTTGATTGGTTATCGCTCACTCGTCGATGGTGTTCGAAGCCTACAGGGTTGGTTTAGTCACTTTAAATTAAAGTCCCCCACTGCAAATCAGTTTAATTACTGAGTGGGTAAACTCTAAATGTGTTTTTTTTTTTTTTAATTTAATATTTTTACTACAGTACTTAGTAATGTTCAAAGATATTTTTGCCAATATCGCATCGCAATATAAAAATTGACATCAATAACGCAATATAGCATTTTATCGACTTTAATCAAGTAAGATAATTTATGTGAGGCAGGAAAATTAATGTTAATAAGTTGCACAGCAAACAATGAAGCTCGTCAAAAATGAAGCGGCTGTTACACGGAGAAGGTAAAAAAGGAAAAAGCAAAAAGCAAAGAGAAAAAGTTACTCTTTCACTAGTTGCGACTAGCGACAGCGTTTAGCTTGTAATGAGACTGTTCAGGTTGATTGAAATTTCCCTCTTATTTTCTCATCGAATAATCGACATCGTTGAACGTCACTTACTTTTACCAACCTAATCACAACCACAAAAATCTTCACTCCAAGTGAAAAAACGTGGGTGGATAAGATCCAAGTCCAAATTCAATGAATAATTATAAATAAATAATAATTTAAAGAATAATTTAAAGAAGTTGAATGTACAAAATTACGACGAACCAAACACGTTAATCACACACACAACGAACTTGACACAGTAACAACCAGAACCAAACACCACGCTCAAAATGCACATACACAAACCAGTACCACAGATGGATGCGCAACGTCACATTAGCTGTTGAGGGAGGCACAACGACGATCAAACAAGTCACGCACATACAGCAGGGCTAACAACTTCACTTATATCATACAATCACAACTCATGAAAGTGTTAATGAAATGTTTCTGGCAGATTATTACACTTAATGTCATTCAACTATTGTTTTAACGGCGATGCATCGACGTTAAATCTACATACATAGTACACAAATGACAAGACGAGTTTGTTCTATTTGGAACTGGTCTTATTGTCTCTTGTTTAGACCAACGAGGAGAACCAACGAGTCCTAGGTCGTTTCTCGGCACGTTTCGAGCTATGTATAAACTCCCCTATTTGTCGTTTTACTAGAGTTCCTTCTGTATACAATGCCTATTATACTTCTTGGTTTTCACTTTTATTTTTACTTAAATTTTCTTGCTAAATTGGTTGTATCACATGAAAATTGCACAAACTCCTACTGTACATTGCGTTACAGTAGTTGTAAAACACGATGAGTATTTTTAGAGTTCCCAGACATTTCAAATTCCATTTGTACACCCTCAAGTTAAAACAATTGTACATAACACTAAGAAGTTACACACAGTTACTTACAGTTCCTGGTTGCTGTAGAATTTAAACTATGATACATCAGACGAGATTTTGAAAACCAACGAGTGTGTATAGCTTTGTCTGCCGGATACAATCGTTGACGGGCTTACTAATATTTGCTGTACGAGATTATCTGTTAACGTTCACAATGTTTCAAAACACCAGTCTAGATTTATCTATGTTGTAATTTAAATGGCACTTCAACCATAGGAAACAATACAAATGTTAAATTACAAAAGCCTTTTTCTAGCCTGCCTAGGTAGTGAATTGATTTTCAAAATGAGACGTTAATCTATGAAGTAGCATATGTATACATTTGGTTAAGGTAGGCCTACATGTAAAGTATCAGTCCTAAAAAAAAATACTCTAACTTCTTTGTAATAAGGGGGGGGGGGGGGGGGAGGTAATTCAATAAAGCACCTACCGTAATTACTCTTCTCACATTGCATCCTTAATACACTAAAGATTACTGAATATAAAACACATAATATATTAATATGTACTTAAGTAGTTCAATGTAATTATTATTGGGCATGCCAATAAACTGTAGCGCATGTGTATGGAAGCCTACCGAAATACTAAATAGTATGTCTACAAATACGTAAAAATTACTAAAAAATATGTTGGCATACCAAAAACATAAAGGCGGATTCACAATTGAAATAAGAGTTGAAATAGTGAAATAGCAATAAGGTTTAAGCGAATTGAAACATGCAATATCAATGCTGTGGTTCACAATTGTCACAGTGGATTGAAATAGTCATAAGAAAGATTCAATTCCATTTCTTATTTCAACCTTATTTCAACTTCTTATGACGAACCAATCAGAGCTCGAGAGGAGAAGGCCTTCTCCAGTCGAACCGGATATTGTCGTTGTTGTTGTTGTTGTTGTTGTTGTTGTGGTTGTTGTTAATGTCGTCGTCGTAGGCTTCTTGTTAGCTTGCTTTACAACAATGAAACAAATGAAATGAATCGATGGATAAACATCAAGCTGTCAAACAATAAAATATTCTGATTTTGAAAACAAATCTTCAAAACAAACAAGAAACATACAAAACTTCCACAACTTAGTTGCCCATCATTAAACGTTTTAACTGGTGAGCAGCTACTATCGCCATACCTCGTTTTCTTCATAATGTTGCAATTTTATTATTTTGACAGCTCGTTGTTTGTCGGTGCTGGCGCTGCGAGTGGAAAAAAGTCGCAGTGCAAAGCCCCATTTGGCCACGGCCTGCTATAAGTTTGGACAGTTTGGAGAAGGCCGTGACTAGGGCGTCAGATCCGGTGGAAAAGTGCTCGATTGAAACGCTCTCCTATGTTGAAATAAGGTACTACGAAACTGTTGTGAACCAGCTGCTTGTTATTTCACTATTTCACGGATTCTTATTTCAACCCTTATTTCAATTGTGGATCGGCCTTAACCTACATGAATACTTAACTATGAACTAAAAGCTCACTTAGCACTAATATCTAACTACCTAATATGCTTTTGTAACAGACATGCTCACTTTAAATAAGTAAGTCAAGAAATGATGTAGCATAGAATGTTGCCTGTAGTGACACCGTACTCTACGGTCCCACAACCTCATTCTTACCTGCAGTAGGAAAATATCTATCAAAGCCTCCACGTTTGATTGCGGGCAGGCAACGGCTGCGCTTGCACTCGATTCTATCAAACAATTCCAGTTCGACTAGACGGAACGACTGTTCAAAAACAAAACAGGGAAAAAACAACCCAAATTATAGAAAAAATCATCCAAACATGCCTTTTTTCTGGAAACGTGCATATAAAAATGTAGTAACATTCCAATGTATAATACCTACACATGCTACGTCGATAAGTTCAGTTCCACTTTTGTTAACGGCCAAGCAAAATTGAGAAGCCTCGTCGCGTTTGCCGCGGTTTTCATGGCCCGCTATCTCAAGTAATTGAGTATTATGGGTATGGATAATTATGATGCTTGCTTAAAGAAGAGGTTGAGAGTGGGCCAAGATAGACGAACACATGATACAAACATTTATACCCTTACACAAAAAACGAAATCATTTTTTGAAGATTGTATTCACTGAAAGGTGAAAACGTTTATGTGCAATTTTTGCATGTGCTCGTATATTATGAGTTTCTCTATCGCGGTTCTCAACTTCTATTTCAAGGTAAGCTGACAAATTATACCGCTTTCTCAATTCGTACATTTAAATTATAAATACCCCAATGTCAGACTAGCAGCCTAGTAGGCCTACAGAGGCAAACAAAAATCAGCGATAAACACGGGTAAACGAATAAGTTGTAGCGCAGTGCCCTTCAACTTTTGGCGCACACGTGGAACTAAACTTTACCGAATTATAGTTTCTGGTAGGGCATTTAACCTCTTTGTACAGTCACATTGTCCCACCAATAAAAGTTGGATGAATCTTACTACGAGAATTTTTTAAGAGCTGCCAAAACTGTACGACTATGATTGCATTTCGAACGAGCCAGACAAGTTTGACCCTCTGCTCAATTACCTACTTAAGGAAGGGGACCATCGAATCATCCTATGTTTCAACCAATGGTTTAGTCGCGGTCGCTTAGCCGGTTACCATACGAACACCGAAGTTACGCAAGATTGGGCTTGGTCAGGAGAAGAGAGGGTAGCCGCTCTGTTCCGAGAGCAGATTGGAGAGTTCGAAAGTTAGGTGCACGTCACCATTCTTCTTGTCAACTGCTCGGCAGTCCGGGTAAGTGGAGGAGTCTACATGATGGTCCCCTTGGTACTTTTAGACAGCAGTAGGCTATGTGCCGGACTGCTGGTACAAGGTTTTTCCTACCTTCTCTACCATCATTTATCAACAATTAGGCAATCACCATACAGTGAATTTGCACTACTGTAGTGGGGCTTTGACCATGATGTAAAAATAGAATAAAAATCAAATCTTTATCAATTACTGTACAGCCACGTGACTCTCTCCTAATGCGGTAGATCTACTAATCATACTGAAACGACTCTATGAACACTCATAGACTATTCATGATTTTGCTTTGCTATTATGCATTAGCATTACCTGAATGCCATTATTTTTATCATTCCAACGAGCTCAATCCAAGCTCCAGTTTCAATGTCCCTAACAGAGACCAGTAATATTTTTTCACACACATGAAATAATTATAGTGTGTGTGTGTAACAGTAACAAATGATTAGTGTGTGCTTGAATGAATGAAGTGATATTTTCATAAATACATAATTGATATAGCCTAATAAAAGCCACAATATTATGCTGAACTAATTTTTGTAATAAATATACTACGTATTTTGATACATAGGTTGACTAGTTTTGAAATATGAAATGTAACATTACGTGAATAAAAACCCAAGTGTTCCTGAAATTTGAGATTGGTTTCAAAGCCAAAAGTTGAAACCAATAAAACTAAGACTTTACCACGATTATCGTCAATTTAGCTTAAGTCTATTGTAAAATTACATTAGAACTTTAAAATGCAAGAAAAGACTAAGCACCCGATAGGCTATTTTATGAAATACAATGACATAGTGATAAATTTTGGAAAATCAGATCTATTTGAACATATTACTACCACATCTAGAGACAAAATTGATTGAAGTAATGCTGACGATAGAGGATCGAGAAAATCGCGCGAGTTGGCTCGCGAGAGTTTATTACCATCGCTGATACACATTCAACAGAAATCGTTTGACAGCAGTGGTACCTGTTGGTGTGATATTGTAAACTCACTAGTAACAATAGTTGCCGTCGTAGTACGCCTATGCGTTGTTTTCTACTTCATCAACGCACATTGGAAAAGATTCTTTCTCATCGGTTTTACTTTTATTTTTATTGCCTTCTTTCGAGTTATTTTAATTCTAAACATATTGGCCGCAGCAATTGCAATTTTTCTTGTAATTGCAAGAGCAGTACATCGAGTAAAGTGTTCTTAAAGTACATCGAGTATTATTCATAATCATAGGTTATGGGTACAATGTTTACATTCTTCGCGGGCTTTGACAACCGTAAATAGTACTAAAAGTGTAGTTTGTAGACATCTCTTGCATCAATGATCACGTGATACTACGGCGATCTCTGATTGGGGCTCGCTAACTTTTCTCGCTAACTAGTTGGAATTGTTGGACATTTTTTCAACTCGCGCGAGTTGGCTCAACCGTCTATCAGAAAGTTGGCGAGTTGCATGTTATCAAGTGTGGGCCTGCTCGTAGCGAGATTCTCACGCGAGCCAACTCGCGCGATTTCCTCGATCGTCTATCGTTAGCATAAGACTTCTCGAGCATTTCTTCCAGTGGCTAATCCAAATTCGTAACCCACTTGCTAATTCTGTCGATTTCACGCGTTTTTTACTTTTTGTTCTCATCTCATGTAAGCACACGTTACTCACTATGCTATTCGCGATCTCAAGGACGTTTGAAAGTGACGTCACTGGCCAATGTGGCGGCCGTGCCGGGTTAACTTCTCTGTGTGACATTGGCGGTATCGCTGGAACGTTGATCACTTATCTCCTTCTAGCTGTTATACTATTCATTTTGAAGGAAAAACTTACAGAAAGCGTAATTAGTTTACATGCCAATAGTCATCATAAAGGTTATTTCATAATTATAGACCCAGTAGTTTACTTGTTATAACAATTCACGCAAAAAATCGGAAAATGAGCAAAATTTCTTATTGTTTTCTCAACTTAAATTGTTGAAAAACTAATGATCGGATTTTGACGAGAGTTCCTTTGGAACATGAACCAACAAAGTGAGAAAATAAACAAATAAACTTTCTAGATAGAAAGTGCCCTGAACGAAAATTCATAGCATGCACTAACATGCAGGGTGCGTAGTTTCACGGCCAAAACCGCTGCTTTTGAGGTCCAACCGCTGCACCCTGCATGTTAGTGCATGCTATGAATTTTCGTTCGGGGCACTTTCTATCTAGAAAGTTTATTTGTTTATTTTCTTACATTGTTGGTACATGTTCCAAAGGAACTCTCGTCAAAATCCGATGGTTAGTTTTTCAACAATTTAAGTTGAGAGAACAATAAGAAATTTTGCTTATTTTCCGATTTTTTGCGTGAATTGTTATAACAAGTAAACTACTGGGTCTATAATTTTGAAATAACCTTTATGATGACTATTGGCATGTAAACTTATCCGCTTGCCTATAAATTTTTCCTTCAAAATGAATAGTATAAGAGCTAGAAATAGATTAGTACCGCGTGGTTCGTGCGAGAATCCGCAGACAGTTAGAGCGCTAGACCCGTTAGCTTACGGATAATTTTGTCCGCTAGGAGCGTATCGAAGTTTTGCGATCGCGAATATCCATGTAGCCTATATTTTATTTTCATTTTAATATTATTATAATAATATTAATAATAATAATAATAATAAAAATAATAATAATACGTAATATTAATAGTAATACATTATATTGCACGTACAAACACAAATAGCCTACCACAAAATTAAATAATCCATTCACACTGAATTCAATAGTGGACCCAAATCGGTTACATATTTGAGGGATTTAAGATTTGACAAAAAGTAGCAGTTCTACAGTCTATGAACTTTGAAGCAAGTCATAAAAATTGCCTGTAGTGGTCGTGTGTAGTTCTAATAGTAACAATATAGAGAACAACATTTTTGGCAGCAATTAAATCTTCTTACATGTTAAACTTATTATTAAGGGAAGCATTAAACGTAATAACTTCAAACGTAATTACCCAGACATTCTCATCAGCATGGCATCTAAAAACTGAAGCGTTGCTAAGCACGATGCATAAGCATTGGGTACGATCAGGGAAAATGGCTTTTCTTTACCTGAGGTAGTAAGGTAAATGTCCAAAACTGTGCCACGTTTTATCGCTGGTAAAGTCTTGCTTCGACAACAATTGAGCTTAGTTTTGAGACAGGATTCCAGTGAGCGAGCCTGCTGAAAGTGGTCTCCATTTTAAATCACCGCTTTCCAAACAGAAGCCCAAAACTGTGTCTAATTGATTATTAACACCCTGCCTACTCCAAGGCTTAGTTACAAGAATGCTAAGACAAATCTCACTTCTTCTTGCTTTTCAAGGTACTACACATGGAGTGGAACAAGGGTACAATTCAATAAAACCACAGGTGAATCAGCAAATTATTTTGTGAGCTCTGTGAGAATACTGATGCCATTTCGGCTTTATATTGTACATACCGCTAAATAATAATGCTGAATGCTCATCAACGAATGGGTACCGGTACACTATGATGGTAAGATACCACACAGCATCCATGGTCACACCTGGATTCAAACTTGGTACGAAAGAATAACGGTTTACCAGACCAACGCCACATCGGTGATTCCAGTCTTTGTGTGCGGTTGCTTGGCTCTCTATACCCTAAGACACCCCTACCCTGTTGTATAACCTTGACTGCCCACTGCTTGGGGCTCCACAAGCAGGGCTTCCATTGCCAAAGCCCAAAGGTGATGAATGTGAAAAAAACACTTCAGTAGTTTTAAGTAACTATTAGCTACATAGTTTGCAACACTTTTTAGTAAAGAGGTTATGCACAAATGGGGGAAATGCAACTATTTTTTTTTTTGTGTGTGACGGTGGGTGGGGGGGGGGGGGGGGACAATTGCATTTATTTGTACGGGTTAAAAACAGTTAAAACATAATTCCATACAAAAGTGACAACAGGCAAAGGCTATACTAGTACTTGAAGACATATAAATGGGTGGCAACTGACAATTGACCTATTTGGACATGATACCCACCCGAGATACTGTTTTAAGATGAAAGTTAGGTAAATCTAGGAGTGCGGCGGAATCAGCTGTCCGTCAGGCTACTTAAGGCTTTCGTCGAATACTGTACCCCGCTCGGAACATGTTGTCTGAACAACTTTAAAATAAGGTCTAGAAACCTCTAGGCTACACAAGTGGATATTTTTAGTTTCATGAGAGTAGCTCGTACCTTAGCACATATTTATTGCAAGTCTGAAACACAATTACCATATTGCTAGCTCTTTTTAAGTTTAAAATATGACCATTTGGTATAATCTAGGTCGTAAAACTACTTGCATGGAGACCGTATTTTTTTCCCATAAATTCACTTTGATGGTGGCTTGGAGAGAAATAAGATAAAATATAAGAAGCAGGTGCAAGTAAAATGCGGACATAGATTTGTACAGCATTTCAACACTAAACGGAGAAAATCGCTTGGTATTCAGATCAAACTGTAGGCTGAATGATTCTAACTTTAAAGTTAGCCCCTACCATACAGGTTTACAAATAAAATGATTCAATACTAACAATTTTAAAATGATAAAACAAGTGTTTGGACTAGAAAGAATTCCTACGTTCAACATAAACGTCTACCAATATTCTACACAAGACGCCACAGGCAGATTTGGATTTTTAAATGAACATGAACTGCAATTAAAATTTTCTCATAGATAGGCTATATTATAAATTCCCCATTGATATTCAAAGTTTTATGCCTGTTGGCACTAGACCATGCAAAATGTTAAAACCTATAGGAATAACATCCCGCTCCGGCCTTTCATCGGGTAGAGTGTTCCCGAACAAAGACAGAAAAGTAGATCAAAGTCTACAACTGCAAACAAACACTCGGTTAGTTACCTCGTATTGAATAAGTGCTTTCTCTTCGTCGTCTTTATAAAATTCAATGTTGCACGTAAGAGCGCCTTGTCGATACGCCCGGACGGTGATTGTAAGTCCCCCGTCGCCAGTCAAATGTTGTACGAAACCGCCGTCGAAGTCGGTGATTTGCTTCCGGCTCAATCCAGGCAGGAACTTTGAGAGCACCGCTTCCATGTTTTCTTGTAACGATTTACGGCCGGCTGCAATACAAGGAGAAACTATCCTTTAGCCCAGCTAGGATATACGTATCTTGAAGCTGGAGATTCACACCGTACGGTGAAAAGAAACATGTTCACATTACACGAGCCAATAGAGTAGTTTTACCAGATGTTTATGAAGGCTCACCATTAAAACTTCATGTACCATGTGTAGGTATAAAATATTTCATTGCATGGGTTGCCTTCTCTTGATTGTTCACCAGATAGCCTACAAGGAATTCTTACTAGAGAAGGTGTCACCCACACTCACGCGTGTCACAATTCCAGCATGTTCTGCACACTCATGCATACCAACGATAAGTCATGAGTCACACGTGAACTCACAACACATGTTCAACTCTAGAATACATGATTTGCTAGAGATATTAGGAGAGGGACAAATTGACGGAAAAGGACCTGTTCCAATAAACCTTGGGATCAACGTGTTCCATAGCACTACCGAGGTTCAATGTGCTCCTTATAACTAGGCCTAGGCTTAAGCCTACGACTAAATCTTCTGCCTTTCATTTAAAGTAGGGCTAACTGGGTAATGTTTAATCATATCCGAATTTGCTGTTACTGCACCTTCTTCTCGGGTTATTACTGGCTAGCTTTGGCTAGCCTAGGCCCTAGGCATCAGGCCACTGTGCTGTAAGCCTAAGCCTAGTCCGGCTAGGTCTAGACTGCCTACATCCAGCACACAGTGGTTGAACCAAATCTGAAGGTTATGTAGGCCTAGGCTAAGTCTAATTCCTAGCCTAGGCCTAGGCCTACCCTTATTAACAAATCCAGGTTAGGGATTGGACCTAGGCCTAGGCCTAGGCCTATAAATAAATAGAAACAGGTGCAAAGCACTAGGTAGGCCTAGCCTATCCTTACCTTCACCAGACATTTTTGATGGATCGACGGTAAAATCAAGTAAGATTGTATGGACTGCCATTATGAACCTGTTAAAAATTAAAAAAGGATTAGTTTATTACCATTTTATAGGCCTAGGCTTGACGCTCTAGGCCACAAAATGCAAAAAAAAAATGCCTACGAACAAACAAACCTCCAGGTAGGTCCAGAGAATGTTCCAGACCAGAATTTTTGATAGCAACTCATAAAAATAATTTGGTATGAAAACTACGACGTAATCTACTTTAAATAAAGCAATGCGTACATCAAAATCGACTAGAATCAGTTTACTTACCTAGTTTCTAGTAGCACTGTCTTAAAACTATTAATAACAGAAAATAGGGTTATTGATTTACCGGGAAAATGATAGACCAACGAGAAGTTGTCAGAATCTGCATGCAATATGGCCGCGCTCGGAAACTGACAATGTTAAAAAATGTTTTCGGTAAAACAGACGTTAGACATTTTTCGTTTCAGTGACCGACACTTCACCGAAGGCTGGCTCCAGCTGACTTTTCATCTTTTCTTAACTAACCGAAGGTTTATTAATCAAAGCAATCAATAATTATTAATTTTAATTTCTTTTGTAATTACATTTCAGTTATAGTTTCGGCACACGTCTAATTTTATGCATGCAAATACTGATACCTTGTGCTCGGTAAAATAAACCTCGTGGACACAAATTTAGCAAGCAGCGGTTTGGCGGGACAATATAAAAAATACCCTAACCGCCTAATAAACCATGACAAATTAAAGAAATTCTCAGGTTGAACATGACATTGACAAGTGAACAGTTAGTTGTTCGTCATTTAAGCCTGGTTTATGATTGACGGAAACGGAATTGGGAAACGTGATTGTGAATGTTGGTAGATAGCTAACACGGCGGAGCGTTTATGATTGACGGGTTGCCAACGCGAGACGGCAACGCGATCGGTAAAGTTCGCCAAGTCCCAACTTCACGTTGCCGTCTCCGGCACGGTGTACGCATGCGCAGAGTAAACAAACATGGACGACACCAAACCAACCAATCAAAAAGGCAGCTGACAGCAACAAGCCGAGAATTGTCGACTTCAGACGAATAGACCCGAACATATTCCGAGTACCAGTTAATCGTAAACGCTAATTTCACGTCTTCAGAACACACTTCTAACCACGATTCCGTTTCCGTCAATCATAAACTTGGCTTTATTTAGCAGACTTCCAGAAAGCCACCCTTTTGAACTAGAATTTATGCTCCTTCTTTAACAAGATTTTAGGATGAGCCAGTTGTCGAAAACAAGTCTTACGGTGGGTTTACAGCTAAGCGTTGGGAGCGAAGCGACGGCGCGAGCTCCAATCAGCGACCGAGTAACGCGTAAAAACTCGGCCGCTGATTGGAGCTCGCACCCTTACTTCGTTCCCACCTCTTAGCTGTAAACCCACTATTATTATATTACACTTGCAAAGTTGGCGTTTCACTTTATCAGATATTACGATTTCTGCTTAGAATATTTATTATTTACAACACACCCGAGTAATGTCTCGACTAAATCCTCATCAGCCGACTGAAATAGGCCTATAGATTTTCTTACTTTAGGACTTGTGTCTATCAAAGTGCAAAGAAAATGTTTATGATACTTTATTTTCATTCTCAGGGCTTGTTTGCATACACTATACTTGGATTGTCGACTATGTTTGTTAGAAAATGAGTACAGTTCTTACAATGAATGCAAAGTCTTGACTGAAGAATCAAAGCTTAGTGGATGTGACTCGTTAGCACCTTGATGAAGGTTTGACACTCATGTTGATGGATTTTCTTCTATTAGACAACACATTGCAACACTAATATGCACTGATTTCCTATTAGCTATCTGTGGTTTATGTTTACGATAATGTTGATTTTACCTCATTAGCTCACGATTGATAACTATTTATCAGAGTGTTACGATTAGCTGCACTTCCCCTATTGATATAGGCCCACCATGGAAAGTGGTGTAGCACAAGAAATGTACATAGAAACATTGTTGATATGTTCAGGCATCCCATACAGCGTTTTGATTGCATTGAATAATACCTCGAGTCCTAGACTGTTGAAATTCCCTACAATGTCCCAACACAAGATGTTGTGCTCCTCATCAGATTGTCGATGATGATATTTGGGGGTTTACGTCCCATATTTTTGCAACGAGGCTAATCGAGGCGATCAATCAGATTGTCAATCCAGGCTATAATCACAGCAGCCAATCTGAATTAATTTAAAAGGTGAATGGGAAAAAAAGAGAAAACTAAAACTCAGTTGAAACGAACAGTTTTTATTTTATACAAAGATAAATAATTCTGACAATTTATATTGTACATTTTTTTATTCATAACCTAGAACCCTAAAAAAATTGCCCAGCATAATTTTATGACCGTTATGCTCTTTATTTATGTTAAATACACGAGACAATTTTAATTATAATACCGTATAATTATTATATTCACTATATACATGCATAAAGCCATTTACATATTCACAATAAGCAATAAGCACACTATGTATTACATTTTCTGTTAGTTAAATAAAACAATTCTTGTCTTTAGTCTAATGAAAATACAGTACTTAAACATTATCTGAGAATTTGAAAACCATTATCATGTAACTATTAGGCACATTTCAAAGGTCACAATACAATACCACAATACAGTACGTTTCCAAGTGTGATGATTTGGGAGGAGGGGGGGGGTCATGGAATTGACAACGCAGAGTTTGGTTACACGACGGAACAACGAAGATGCGGCCAGTGTACGCGACATTGGTGTTACGAAGAGAAGTACGCACAACGTTAGTAAAGAAATACGTTAATGTACGCCTGCTTACTCCACTGAAAACAGTATTAGTTCTTCAGTTAGAATGAAGCGGACACATTATGCAGTCTATGCTATCCTACCGATAAATTGAACTAAACTTGGTTGTAGTGACGGACAGGTAACAGAAAACGCTAATTGCACGCCAAGTAAAACAAGAAGCACCAATTTTGTCACATTGCCATGAAATAACCCAATTTTTTAAGATCAACAAGCAGTGTTCTCCAAAACACTGTAATAGATAATTATATTAACAAAAAAACACTATACAAAAATATTCACGATTAGAATGTTGCGTAGGGTGCGTTTCGAGATCGTGTTATTAAAACGTCGTCAATCGAATAAGGAAGATATCAGCGTAGAGCAAATACTAAAACAAGTTGTCCGTAGGCCATTTAATGGTAATAGAATTGAAACACTCGTAACATGTCATCAACAACTGAGCCTATATTTAATTTAAATACTAATTTTTTTTTAACCTATGGAAGGAATATGAGCTAGATACTTGCCATGTTCTGTGATGCTGGTACATGTTGTGATGTAAATAAGCATACGCTAGTACGTACTATATTACATACATTCTAGTCGAGTGGATGATCAATTGATCAAACACTTTTCAAGCGAGAAGCTCAGGAAAATGTACAACAGTTGAAAAAGTAATATATGTAAACATAAACATACTAGTGAAACAAAGCTTAATGAAAAAAGCCAATAATAGAAATATTGTAATACCACATAGAATATAAATGAATTTGCTTGAGCTTGATGCACAAGGTACTCAATATAAACGGTGTATAACTGAGAAAAATGTATAACTGAAAAATATTCATCCCAATTTCATGAACCTACAGGACCAATAGCAACACAAAAAATGGAACGTACCATTTTAAGCCTAAAATACTTATCAACTGTGGTGGTGATTGGCATCGAATTAGAAAAACTACTTACGTAATAAAAATAACGTGTATGAATTAATGATTGTATACCTTGACAATTACATTTGTTTTCCAAGCCCAACAGTTGGCACTGTTTTCATTTGCATTAGGTATGTAAGCAGCATATACATGCAACAAATTAGGTATGTAGTAGTCATGCTGGTCGGGTGCACATTTTCGGAACAATTTTCTTTGAATCGATGTCATGAAAATAAATATAATACCTACTTCTAACACAAACACAATATTAGGCTGTGTGGTGTGTAAAACAAACAAAAATAGAGTATTTAAATCTTTTAACATTCATAGACCAATAGTACATTAGTAACTAGTAAGAAGTAACTCATCAAAGGCAGTTATATAAAAATAACTAGCTGCACTATCCATAGCAATGTCTGATACCATAACTATAAACTTGTATAGGCCTACTTTATGTATAACCTGTTAATACTTGTACACTGAAGATTGAACTGTATGCACAGATTACTCGTTAGGGTTTACTGTCGAATAACTGTCACACTCTTTTACTGGTATTTAAAAGCATATATAGGCTATAAATGAGCTCATTATCAAATTATAATTATTTTGTAAATTTAAATTAAACACTTGATTGTATTTTATGAATAGACGCATAGAGCGTAGACGAACAACAAATTTTAAGAACAATATGTATGCTGAAGACTTGGAAGATGTGGAATAAAAATAAGAATCGAGAGAGAGTTCCCATGCTAGTATATGGCATAATCCTATAGTTTAATCTGCGATGCAAGAATGATAATATGATGGCCCAAGTACAGCATCACTTTCAAAGATAAAAACTATCTAAACAAAAAAATATAAAATTAATTCAGCATCACTTTTCACTGGAAATGTTGGACCGATTTGGTTTATGATATCAAGTGCCTTGTATACACTCTTAACATAGTCGACTTTTAAAGAAAGTTTCCCAAGTGACTTTGTAGAAACTTACATTAAAATCGGCATCGCATGCATCTATCCCATAATTACTGCAGCTTGTGAGAATTGGTCCTATAAGAATCTTCAATCTCCACCGATAATCTAGATGACCGTCACAAAAATATCACTGCCTGTAAAAGATCTCCAAAACAATATTTTATATTATTATACGTAACTGCCTTTGACATACATTTAACTTATCAAACAGACTATGGTAATATACTATTTCACTAGTCAATAAATATTAAATATTTTCTTTTATATTGTTTTTTTTTTACAAAATATGCAATAATACAATGTGAATTTAATTCATGCTTATATATATGTATATACATGTTATTAGTAGAGTTAGTAGTCTACTAAAATACAACACAAAATGTAATATGCTCTTTCCGTCATGTAATGCTTAAAAATGCTTAACTGGTAGCAACTGTAGGCAAAATGAAATTGCAAAATGAAAGTTTCTTTCTAAATGGAATATTTAAGCTTAAACTATAAATGCACTAAAAACTTTCCATTGTTGCACTGCAAACATCCAATACAATAATTATACTAAAATATTAGTTGAATAAGTAGTAAATTAAACTGGTGTCATTCGAAGTTCTAAGCAGTTCCATACACATTTGTCACAATGACATTGATCACAATGACATTGATTCTAATAGTCTGGTTCCAATGGCATTTGTATTTCCAGGAATAAATAAATATTTTCTTCTTTTTTCATATTTACCAACATTTATAATAAACAATTGAGACGGCCTTTTCCGACAGTCACTTCAGTGCACCCAAAACTTATGTCTAGAGGTCGTCCCAAATTTGGGTGTACAGTAACAAAGCTGAACTACAAGAAAGAAAAGTGTGGTAAACTATTCAATTTCCAAGTCTATGCCTACAAACAATTGAAATTATAGAAGCTTTCAAAAGTGCATTGTGTGTGGTGCATTTACAGTGGCCTACAGCAATAGGCAATGTTAATTGTGAAGCTTTATAAAACTGCCAGCGACATGTTTTTACTGTAGGCAATTTAAACTAGTACATAGGTATATTATGCAGACAAAAGGCTGCAACTGCAAAATATGTAGGTCTGGTCAAATTAAAAGATAAATTGAAGAGAAAAAGAATGGGCCTGGGTATACTTTTGCAGCATGGGTAGGCCGTCAACATGCATGCCAAATAAAAGGGATCTATAATGAATAGAAATACTGTTTGATGATCATGCATATACAATAAATTTCAAGCAGCTTTGCATGTCGACACAATTACTTTTTCATACCCACACTTAATTCCACACCCGATTTCAAATGTTGAGCTTTATTTACAACAATAATGCAATCTCTTGATATGTCCTTTTGCTACATGTTAAGATAAATGCAAAGCACAACTCCAAATTTACAAGCAAAATTAGGTTAGTTTTGCTAATTCTAATCTTATACAAATAACAAAAGCTATTATGTAACTTTGTTATATATATTTTTATATATATATACACAGACCTACTTGCTGTACAAATTTACGACCATCAATATACAATTCAAGTAAAAAACTATATTTAAAAACTATTTTTCACTCAAATATTTTGATTGATTTCGGTTCACCAACAATAGGAAATTGTTTTGCAATTACCGTACTTTTACAAAATGCGACACCCTCACATACTCTTTTGAACGACAAGTTTCTTTTCTTTTCCTCTCATTTTAAAATAAAATAAATTACATACAACAATACATTGATTTAACATTGTAATATAAATAAAACATTTAACGTTTACCCTTCAACCTTTTCATTTAACAAAACAAAGCCATCTTAAAAGCTCTTTTAGATATTTTGTACATTAAAAAAACATTAACATAACACTGTAATCCTGTGATGTACCTCCAATGTTAGCGGCCTAATAAAGCTATCCTACAATGTATACACACAGATATGTATGCACAACGTAGAGAAATACTAATGGATACCGGAAACAATCTTCGTCATAAACGCCACATCAATATTGATTTATCAACACAACCAGCCAGCCAGCAGTCCACACAGACACGTGCAAGACAAACTGCGATGTTTAATGACGCACTCGACGACAAGGTCGTAATTATGACGTGGGCTCTTACCCGCACGTGTGTTTGTATTCTACATACAGAATCTTACGCTGCTTGCTGAGCTCACCTGTATGATGGTAAATTGTACTAACTTTTACCTCATCTAGGCCTATGAGCTGCTAATGTATTTGATTGGCTAACCTATGTTTTAAATAATTAATTATTAACCATGTAACCAATGTAATAAGCATTTGTGAATAAACATTTTTCTGATTCTGATTTTGAACTTTTCCAATGAACATAATACCGGTATATATGTAAAATACCTTTTGAAGTTTATGGTACTGTACGTAGAATGATCATTTCACTTTACTTAGCGTCCCATACTTGTATTTAATGTTATTTATTCAATGACGACGCCAATCGATATAATGAGAGGCTGATAAATAAATATGAAAGTATGCCATGCATAAGAATCATGCCCAAGTACGTTTCATACAGGACTGCAGTTTGTCAAGGCGATTTATATTTTACATGACGTGTGTGCATGCATATCCCCACAGTGTTAGGCCTACTCTTCTTTGTAAATGCAATTACAGTGAAACTTCTTTATAACAAACGTCTTTATAAGAAAATGTAATGAATATATAACAAACTGTTTTTGAGGTCACAAAAGGTTCTTCTTATGCATGTAAAAGTACCATCTTTATAAAGAAAACATGTTCTTTATAACAAAATAATAATCTGGCCCCCACGAGTTCGTTATAAAGAAGTTTTACTGTATTCTAGCCTTGTGGCTACCCAACCCATAAACCTTGCTTATTAGTTAATATTTACGGTGTATCTGTAGGCCTACATTATCTTCTATTTCGGGCCTGCATTACACATCACTAATTAGTATTTATGATTATTAGAAGGCATACGTATATTTAATTTAGGTGACTTTACTTTTCTTTAAATATTATTAGTAAATAACCACGTTGTAGCATGATCTTTGAAATATGTGATGGGATGAACTTAGATTGGGTTTCCACTTTCCATTCCATTATTGTACGTTTTTATTTTTTCTATGCAATGTACTTTGTATCACATGTGAAGTTGAATAAAGCGTGCTAAAAAAAAAAAAAAAAAAAGGAAGCACTGCTAAAATCACACCGTCGGAACTAGGCCTATATTTACAGTGTT
This sequence comes from Isoperla grammatica, assembly GCA_945910005.1. Classification (NCBI taxonomy): domain Eukaryota; kingdom Metazoa; phylum Arthropoda; class Insecta; order Plecoptera; family Perlodidae; genus Isoperla; species Isoperla grammatica. The sequence goes on from OX246748.1 coordinate 20,118,143, forward strand.
TGTTTTCTCAGGTCAAGGTCAACGGGAAGTCAGTAGTGAAGTTGAGCTTCAAACTTTAAAAAAAGTTTTCAAAATAACAGTTTTAAACACAATCTCTTATAAAAACAATACCATGTATATAAATTTGTTCTTCAACTTGAGTTTACAACTCACCTCAGTTTCACTGAGAAAAGATTAAAAGTTTGTATCGAAGACGTGATAATCCTACCACTACTATCTCTAGAAGTTGTTTGAATGCAAAAACTAATAACTAGGTGTACTATCTAAGTAGGCTACCCTTGTTGTTGTAAAGAATTGTGTGTAAGAAGAAAAGTGTTGTTGTTGTAAAGAATTAGTATGTAGAATGCTTCACGGGGCTGTCAAATGAATATCAACCATCTCTATGTTATCTACAAGAGGGAGGGAGAAAGATAGAAGCAAAGAGCTTCCTTATGGTACCTACTAGTTCTTCTTGAGGATAAAATGTTTGGCATTGAAATTGAATTAGTGTTCTGAAAGTTGCTCGGAAGTCGAGAGACAGTCTGACGAGTGGTCACGGCAGTCTAAGCCGGAACATTTAAACACTTTTACGTTATAATTATAAATCTGTCTCTTGAACCACAGCAAGCAGATTACTGCCGGCACTCATTTATCTCCCACCTCTCCCCCCCCCCCCCCCAAAAGTCAAATATAATCACCAATAGGACATTTTCACTATACATTTTTTTTTTAATTATTTAAATAAAAATAAATGAATTCGTATTTACTGTCTACCAACTCGGCCACAAGAACTGAATTTCACTACAAATCTTTAAAAAAAGTGTGTAAGTTTTTTTTGTCGACACTAACTACTGATAAATGAAAAAAGTTTTTAGACAATAAGGTAGCCGGCCAGGGTCTACGGTATTTTTTTAGGCATGTAATATCATTAGTTTAACGATATTCATATCGACTGTACTTAAGCCCACAAAGCTACATTGCAGGGCAGCCCCTGTAAGAATGGTCAAACCAATATGAGCCAGCCACAGAAAGATCAACACCAAAATATAATTTACCGACGGGACGAACGACAAGGCGTACCAAAAAATAGATCGCGAAGAATCGATTTCCCGCTTCCGTTGGATGAAAACTTTATTCACATTAATTCTAGTTAAATTATCTTTAAGTGTGTATTGAATGTGTAGGCAGGTATAGTAACACAGAACACTGCTGGCTGGTTAAAACAATCGTTGGTTATTTTGAGATCCGACCACGGACGTGGGTCGAGTTGATTTGAGTGACTGACACAATATCTCCAGTCTTCAATCCAAGCCACGAGAAAACAACCAGAGAGCTCGTTCGAATCAACATCTTTGGACAACAACAAGCGAGAACCAAGGTTACCACAATGTCATCCATCACCTGGCAATTACACTGATCGATTTTGGAGTTTAACGTCCCAACACTTGACGTTTTTATTGACGTGACCAAGGAACGTAACCACAGTTTTCGGAAGTCAATAAAGATAGTAGGCTAGTCAGTTTTCCCATGTTCACATTCTTTTTATTATTACTATTATTATTACGAAGGCTTTTTCATCAAAGCCGTTTTTGTAACCAGTCTTTTTTAAGATTGACATTCATCTCATGAAGATACTAACCTATTCAGACACAACATTAGATAGTATGTAGGCTATGTAGCCCTTGGTGACAATGTTGGAGTTCTGACTTGTAAACAAAGCAATCTAAATTAGATACTAAATAATACAGGAAGAATCGTCATTAGTCATTACTAAGGATTTAAGAGCATTTAAGAAACAAAAGCTGTAGAGAAAACATAAGGAATAACCATCACTTGAAGGCTCAACGTTGAAAGATGAAGGTGCTGGAAGGATAATGAGAATGTAAAACCTAGTACTATTTAATATAGGCATTACATCACACAATTTTGAAAATGCACCAAAGCCTAATAGTAATAATAGGTAAATTATTACAACAGATATAGCAGGGCCACACAAGTCATTTTGAAAGACAGAAATTCACCTTGGCATCACATTTTTTTTTTTTCAATTGCCAAACTGCTTGCTCTGTATATCAACAAAACAACAATAGACCAATAGTTTGTTCTTAGATTATTAATTTGATTAATTATCTGAAAAGTAAAAAGCAGAAATTATAAAAATCTACTCCAACAGGGCATTTCATACATTTTCACACTTGAGTGTTTGTTAAATATTACGGTAATTCATCTAATTAATTACTAATTTTAAAATGCTAGATGTCTGAATAAGTAAATATCCTTCCTCTCAAAGCTTTCAAACCAATTTGAACCGTACGTGTAAATTAAACAGAACCATCCTAAATCAATTCGAATAGGAAGATGGGCTTATTCAAGCCTTCAGAAGACAATATTATATTAACTTGGTGTCTTATGGTTGATTATAATTATGGTAGGTAGGCGTAAGCACAGTTTTTAAAACGGTACCAAAAGTCCCCACCACAGGAAGAGCCGAAGTTGAAGAAGCGCTCAACGAAAGTAGTCCAAGAGAAACGAAGCGGCGACCGACCGAGACGTAAAAAAATCAACGCGTACCCACATAGTACATGTACACACATATATACTGTATATATATATATATATAATTATAGAAATACTGTTACACCATATTTGATTTGATAAGTCCGGCGTGACTGCCCGTACTCACTGACGAGTCCTCCAGCGAGTCGAGGTCTAACGCGGACTCGATCATCGTCGTGTCCTGCAGCAGTCGCAGCTTGGACGCCGACAACGGGACTATATTGGCGGAGGTGTCACCGACGACGACGTCGGTCGTGCCGTCGACGTCGGTCATGTTGATGGAACAGTTCTCCGCGTTGCCGCGTTTCATCGCAGACAACAGGATGTCTTCGCTGTCTAGGGCTATGGACATCTTGATGACGGGAGAGCTCACGACGTGCCCGGTCGGTTGGTTTATACTACTGTTCGATCCTGCAAGAAATAAATATTGGTATCGGTTACGATTTTGCGTGCGGATTAAAAAGAATTTTTTTGGCAAAGTTAATTTTTTTTTTTTAGAGAAAAGATTTTTTTAACAATATTGTTTTGCAGTTTTAGGAGAAGGTGTAGAAAAAGTGGCTTATAATTAAAATGAAAACAAAAAACTATAAAATAAAACTATAGCTTGAAGAAACTGAATAACACTACTTAGGCCTAAAAACGAAATGGCATAGGCCTATCTGTTAAAAAACTTGTTAGTGAGGATGTTCTTAAGTAGTACAAGAAGTAACAACCCCGATATAAAGCCGCCCAATTTTAATACCTTCAAACAGAGAAAATCTACCAAACCTGCTTATTACTGTGCATGTTCATTTAAGTAATGCAACAACACAATACTACGTTTTAAATGTATATGTATGCATCAAAATATTGCAAGTGTAAGCAGTGCGCTTTTCTATCAACGTGTAGTGGCCCCTAACTAAAATACACGAATACCAAAAACAATCTCATTCTGTTTGCAAAGTTTTATACTGTACTTAAAAAATGTCTAATCCTATCAAATGAATGAATGCCACTGCCCTTCACTTCTTGAATCTACCCCTAGACTAGAGTTGTCTACACTTCTTACACCAAGAATGGGGGTAAAGTCTCGAGGAGATGGTGGAATAAGCCTTACACACACTTAAGCCCAGCTGGGAGTTTAGTTAGAGAAAGAAGAGATTTTAATTTTTAACAAAGACAGAAGGAGGTAGGTAGGTTAAGCTACTGCTTTAATAAATGACATAATACAATAATAATAATAATAATAATAATAATTATTATTATTATCATTATACTATTGAAAGAGGTAGGTGATAGTTACATTTATACTCTCAAGAATAATGAAGACAGAATTATAAATATTATATTTTAGGTAATTTCTTAAAAATGCAATTCATTATAAAATAATCTAATAAGTAGTACGTAAAACAATCATTGAATGCGCTAACTAGGTGAATTACGAACTTGCACAGTAGAGTGGTACAGTGCTATGAAATATGAATCAGTTATTATAATATAAGCTTAGTCTACGATGCTCTAGATTACCGAGCTGGAAAACAAAGAGAGAAAGCAGTTGTCGGTAGTGCATGTAAGTGTGCCTGACACTTGACTTCCATCTCAAATCTCAATTGAACATCACATGGTGCAGCGTAGTATCGTGAGCCAAGCTGTACGTATTACCTACATTCAACTAAGTCGTATACACGTACTGACTACTCTAGAACATTTATCTTATAGTGTAGGCCTAAGGCATATCTAATGAAAGCTGTTACTGATTCTAAATATAGGTATTACGTACTATATATTCTGGGAAAGTCAAGAATACCTTAAATCATTAAAGAATAAGGAATAAAGTAAATAAAACGTCAAACACGGGTGGCAATCAAACACGAACAACATCAAACCATCAGCAATAGTGTAAGCCTACTACGAAGCATTCCAGAAAGTAACATGCATAAATATCGCACACAAATAGATAAAATTACGAAAACGCAAGTCACAAAAGATTTAGGTAATAAATAATATGATACAAGGCTCACTCGGGCTTTGATGCACACGTTCTAAAAGCCCCAAGCAACACTGCATTGTTGCCATTTCAAGCAACACTGCATCGTTGCCATTTCGAGCAACACTGCATCGTTGCCATTTCACACTCAAACCAACTTTCTTCCGTCTAGAATACGTTTCGAAATGGACATACCCCTTACGTACTCGTACTCTCGACGCGATGCGAGAGAAAGCGAAACACTGTCTGATACCGACGGGACCGACTGGTTCACGTCATCAGTTACAGTAGGTTCCCTACTAAATGACCGGCAGCTGGCTAGGAGAACGCGCTTAGGAGTCTACGAGAACTCGACTCAGAACCGCTTAGGCCTACCTAGTGTCTTTAAAAAATATTTGCAAAACTGAACATTACAATCAATAATAGGGATAAAAACAGCAACACACTGAGAATATAACTAATCGCATAATTTAATTATAATTAGGTGTGTAGAGCCACACTACGCACTTCGATCTTCAGATGGCCTACCTATCATCTTCAGGTAAGCTGTCGGTTCCTATCAAATCTGTTCAAACCAAATAATTGCATAATTTATAATAGAAAACAGAACCATGTAATGAAACCCTAGAATATTGAGCTTTAGACCAACACAATTGATCAATTGAAACGAAAACGTAAGCACCTAGTCTTGAACTCGGGAACTTTTGCTCGGTAACCGTTTAAGCTACTGCATTGCTGCTACACCTACAGCTTCAGCTGCTGGCAGATATGTTTCAGAAAACCTTTATGAATTAATTCATTCGCCCGAAAGACAACAAAAACGGAGTTTACGAACGTTTTGAATTTCTAGACGCGTCAAAATTCTTACTCATATAAAAACATAATTTAAGATTTAACGAACCAATTTTTTAAATGAATACATTCTTAGAAAAGCGATATTTAGGGATAAAAATAGAAGCGCTGGTGAGTTTCCGTGCTGAGAGGGATTTTTGATGGCAACACTCGAACACCTTCGATGTTTGGGTGAAAAGTGTGCGCATACAGATTGACAATGGCATTAAATATAGGTTATTATTATTTATTAAATAAACATATAAACGAGTATGGCAAAGGTACGAGAAAAGTTTGAACATCAGCACGCAAGTTTAATCCAAAGCTACTGCTAGTTGTGTTAATTTTGTTACAAAGAATATAATATATGAAATAGTGTTATGGTTGGTTATTGATCAAGTTCAAGACTACAGCGGGTTAACAACAATGCACAAAAAGAGGGCATGCCGAAAGTAGTTTGACCATGCGGCAAAATCAACAGTAAAGGTACCTTGTATGTAGAATAAAATAACGGGTACACTGAGCTATATGACTACGGCACAGCCTATCACACGTGACTAGAAAGCAAGACAAAAAACTATTGAACGCACAAGCTCTATCGACAAACATACCAAACGGTGAGAAACACAATAATAATGAAGTGCAAGTAATCTAATAAAACTCATTAAAAAAAAAAGACAAAAACAAATCAATACATTTGTTGACAAACTTACCTAACTTAGTGTGTGTGTGTCACTAACCCTTTTTGATTGTTTTTTTATGGAACAAGAAAAAAACAGAACAGAGGCTAGTTGAATGCAACAATGAACAAGTCTTAACAGTAACAATCAATCAAGAACCCAAATTAATACAACGAGTCATCCATGGAAATATATGTATATATATAACACACAATAACGAAGATTTGAAACGTATGCACCATTCAAACACAACGAACGGACGGCCAACAACTCTTCGATAAGAAACACACAACAACTTAAAAACATCTAATGCACCGTTACCACCTAGGAGAAACACACATGTACAATCGCTCGTACTGGCATCGAAAGAAATGAAGGTACGTAAATCTCCTGGCAGAGGTCATCAAACGGGCTAAATGACGATCACTGTTTGTATTCACACTGACTACAAAAAGAAAAGAATGAAAAATTTGGCTTAAAAAATGTGAAATTACAAATACTGATGGAAGAAATTGAGGCTTCCGCTTTAAGTATATTGCCAGTTTTGGCCACGGTTATTTTGATTATTTTACACAATGATTCTTTGATTTAAATGGCAAGTGATTTCTCAAGTCCTGGGTTGCAACGACCTTCCTTTGACGTTTAGCCACTGAACCTCTGCCGGGAGATTTTGAGGGCCTTGAAAAGAAATATATATATGATTGTTGGATACAGATGGCTATGAGTGACTTTATACCGTATTTACTCTCATCTACCGGTAGGTCGCACATTCTTAGGTATCAGATGCTACCAACTGAGAGACTAGTTTCAGGATACATTTTCACAACTCAAATTCAATATTTATATTTTAAATGTGCGCAAGAACACGACCCGCACCTACATTCGTAATATTTTCACACCAATGTACGACCAATAACGGAGTGAATACGGTACCAACTAAATAAAGAATATCTACAAACTTAACCATGCATTGACAACTAATTTTGAATTTTCCCAAATATGTACTAACTGGCATTTTACATATATATAAATGCAAAAGTAAAGCTGCATCTTGAACTAGGTATCTATGGGTGTTGATTATCGTATGGATAGTAGGACATCTTCTTTTGCTACCTCTAGTATAAACCGACGTGAATCCAACCGTTTCCTGTACACGCATGACTCTCAAATTAATACTTAAACTATGATGAAGGACGAGGTAGATTTTGGGGGGTGGACACATGCCCTTTAACACAGGGTTGCAACTGCAACAGCTAAAAATGTACACTAATCATGAATGTAATCAAAATTATGTCGACTGTTCAGTGGCCACACACTCGTGTCCACAACCAGAAAACTGATAATTGTTTTCAAATAATTTGGTAATTATTGAGCAAAACTATAAGTAACTAACACGCACATCATATCCCAGTCCTATATTTTTGCATTTAATAGAAAAAAGGTGTGGGGGGGGGGGGGCAGCTTCAGCATAGGAAAGACAATCCCTTGAATTACGTATCGTATAAAGTGAAATACCACATAATTATATACATACTAAAAAATCTGAACAAAACTAGTTTGATTTTAAATTTTATCAAAAATAATATATGTACCCAGTATACAGTATAAAAATCTTCTTCTTCTTTCGAACACCCAGAGTTGGAACTTATGCCATTCTCTGCCTAGTTGCCCAATACTGTAATGTAGCATCCTCCATTGTAATGTAGCGTCCTCCGCTCTCACCCCAGAGCAAGGGTTGGAGGGGGAGGGAGGAACACAAGCCCGTGGAAGCTGCAGACACTACACGGGCGGGTGTATGGCCAGAGGGCGGTGTGTGGCCAGAGGGCGGGGAGTGGTAGTTGGCGGTGAACAGGGATGGAGAGGGGGTCTACGGTCCTCGGTAAGAGAACCTGCTACGGCAGTTATTCGAGTTATAGTAAATAGTAATTATTTATTGTGTTATAGTTAAGGTAAATAAACAACTATTGTTCGTTTTAAAACATGTTCTTCGTTATTACGGTAAAGAGGAACCCAGATATATTACATTGGCGCCCAACGTAAATTGTGACTGTGTTTTGTTTGATTTGTGACTGTTTGTTTTCGCTTGTGACAAATTTTTTTTTTTTTTTTTTTTTTAACGTGAACATTTTGTATTGGACTAATATATTATTTATCCACAAAAATGCCGAAACGACGGGTGCAACCCAGTCCCGACCGCGATGGGGACGGAGTGGACACTCAAATAGCGAACGTAGTGCGCGAGATGATGGCTGCGATGAACGACAAGCTATCATCAGTGGTGGAGCGTTTAAACGTGTTAGAGGTGGCCGGCCGGTCTCTACCACACCAAGACACGTCTCCACGTCGGGAGGCGAGCACACAGCAGGGACTATTCTCGACCCAGCCGTCGTCTCCACAACAAAATGAGACATTTCCCGTAAGTAGTATTCTACCACCACTACTACATTCGACGCAGCCGAGTCTGCAACCGGTCTACCCGAAGTTCCGTGACGATGGAACAGTTAACCCAATCGAATTTTTGAATGACATCCACTCCACGTTAATTCAATTCGGGGGTACCGGCGAACCAGTGGCTCGCCATTTCACTGCGCCAGCTTGAGGGCGTCGCAAAAGATTGGGGAGGTGCGTTCCAACGGACATGGCCGTGCTGGGACGCATTCGCGGCGGACTTTAAAGATATGTTCTGGTCCGAGGAACGCCAAGACGCGGTAATATACAAACTACAACAGGACTTTTACGACAAGAAAAACCATGGTACAATGACGGAATTTTTTTTATCATGGATGTACAAAATTAAATATATTTCGATACCGATGTCGGACGCGACGTTCGTGCGACGTATGTCGCATCTGTTTCCATCGAACGTAGAGAACACTATACTGGCCTCTCACGTCACGACGCCAGAGGCGATGTTGAAGCTTCTGAGGGGTATGGACGACGCAGTGCTGCGACGCCTTGACCGCGAGAGAGGACAACGTTACGGCGGTGCCACCACCGGAGACTACACGCGATACCAGGCAGGCGCTACCGCAGCTGGTAACATGTACTCGGCGACAGGACCACGGCAGCAGAACAGCGCGGGGAATTGGAGGGAACCTCGAGCTCAGGACTATCGACGCAACACCGACGCCGATAGTAACCGTGGGGAGAGGGTGAATAACATCACGTTTCAGGACGCACTGGAGGACAGTGTGCTTCGTGTGGAGGCGGAACAAGTGGCATCGGAAGAGGTCCACACGGGAAAACGACGCCTAACCGGACAGGATGCTACGCTGTTTCCGGTTGCACACACGTCCAGGGATGAAGACAACCTGCACGTAAGGAGTGTTCAAACCATTGAAGTGTTCGACCAGGGCAGCTTCCGAGAGGACTTCTTACAAGAGCGCGCATCGGTCGACGTAGCGAGGCGGAAGGCGCGACATGACAACAACAGCAAGCCGACCGTTTTTGGTGTGGGCGATGTGGTGTTATTGAAAAGTAATCATGTGTCTAGTGCCTTGGACAGCGAAATTGAGACGTTTTTACTGTTGTATGAAGGCCCATTCATAATTGGGAATGTGGTAGGGCATACTGCATATCGTTTTATTGACAAAAATGATAAGGACAAGGGTGTCCATAACATTATAAATTTAAAGCGATATGTTGAACCCGTGTGGACTTATGTATGATCGTAAATTCGTTCGTGATACCGATTATTGATATTAATACGTCATTTGTGTGTAATTTTTAAATGGAATTGTGATTAGTGTTTATGACATTACAGTAAAGATTTCATTATTTATTTTAAAGGTAATGAAATCTGGGGGAGCATTGTAATGTAGCATCCTCCATTGTAATGTAGCGTCCTCCGCTCTCACCCCAGAGCAAGGGTTGGAGGGGGAGGGAGGAACACAAGCCCGTGGAAGCTGCAGACACTACACGGGCGGGTGTATGGCCAGAGGGCGGTGTGTGGCCAGAGGGCGGGGAGTGGTAGTTGGCGGTGAACAGGGATGGAGAGGGGGTCTACGGTCCTCGGTAAGAGAACCTGCTACGGCAGTTATTCGAGTTATAGTACGTAAATAGTAATTATTTATTGTGTTATAGTTAAGGTAAATAAACAACTATTGTTCGTTTTAAAACATGTTCTTCGTTATTACGGTAAAGAGGAACCCAGATATATTACAATACAGGTTTGCCACATATTTCCTCCTTGCTATCTTTTTCCCCTCCATTAGATCCCTTTCTGCTGTCAAAGAGACACATGTCGTAAGATGTTCCGCGTCCTGGTTTTATTATACAGTATTAAGGTCCATCTATTACCCCCCCCCCCCCCCCCCCCTCCCGGGACCCTGTTTTCGACACCATCTCTAAAATGTTGAAATTTGGCTGGAACACAGTAGTCTTCTAACACATGCCACAAAATCTAATAGTAGATGAGTAGACCACCTGAAATAGCTTAGTACGTCACGTCCCTCACCACGAACCACACCGATTGGGAACATTATCAGTGACAACTGACAACACAACCATTTTCAAACGATTGCAATGAAACGAGTTAGCACAGTAACAGGTAAATAATGGAAGGTTTTTACGTACGCCAACTGGTACGCTATTTACATTTGTCGTAGTCTTTGATTATTGATACATAATTTAATAACGATTTTTTATTGAATGTTTCCCTTAGCTTAGATGAACGTGTTTATAAGAATGTGAATAACCTACTCGAGGGCTCGCAGGCACGAATCTCACTTTCTTGAATAACTAAAACTACTCGATTAACCTCTATACATTCTAGTCGTTTGTAGGGATGTGCGAGTACTCGAAAATTCGAGTCGAGTCGAGTAGTTGCCACTTGACTCGAGTGTTCGAGTATTTTTTACGAAAGTCGAGTCGAGTCGAGTAGTTGTCGACGGAGCCACCGAATCCGAAAGGTTTAACTTCCTGCCAACAGGTAGCGCTACCAACAAATCGCGCAAGAATCGATTGTAAAATCGATATGTTTTAGGCCTTCTAGGCCTACGTGACGAGCATGCGGGCCCGGTCAGCTTATTTTTGCCGTCATAAACACGACTGTAACCATTGTGGATATTGATTTCAATTTATTTTAACGCAATATCCGAATGTAGAGGCTTATTTAAGTCGTTTTTCATGAATCCGTTCTTGATTACGTGCTGCGTAGTGAACTGTCAACAGGCGGCCGCTTCCATTGCACTCGCCTGCGTCTACGCGATCTCGCTTCCACTCGCGCGTCCTGCGACTAGCGCTTTCTCTCTCCCTCACGGCGGCCGATAGCAGCCGACACGGCGAACTACTTCGTCGCGTCTCGCTCAGACCATTGTTCTCTCGCTCTTTCTCGTTCGGCCGCATCTGTTCCGTTCTCACTTGCCGAGTGCCGGCCTGAACCAAGGGATGGCTCGCGCAATATACGTGCGATCTGCAAATATTGGGCGGGGGGGGGGGGGGGGGGGGGGGGGGGGTAGGTGTGCGGTATCCTTTGATACGGATCAGTTTGGACTAAAAGCGGCCGTGGACGAATATTTAAGCAAGCAGCAAGCAAGCATAGTAGAAAGTTCCCATTTAGGCCTAACATTATTTTTTTGTTACAAAAATTAACTGGTTAACCAATATTGTAGAAGTTAATAGAAGAGTAGAGCCCCTCACTCATAAACGCTACCTATTATGGGTAGATCAAAGTAGGTGGCATACTGCAGTCTAATTTATGCAGTTCTTTGTAAGAATGAAGGTCTGCAAATTAATTTTCTAATATGAAAAGGATGGATGGAGACTCGACTCGACTCGACTCGATACTCGCGAGTATTTAAAACTCGACTCGATACTCGACTCGAAGTCAAAAAGCACTACTCGCACATCCCTAGTCGTTTGGGTCACGGGTACCGATTCGAACGAGCTCTGGTTGGGCTTCTAGGGTGTACATTTGTATTTTATTTTTATATGAACACCAAATGTAGTCAAGTATCGGTACTTTAATTGAATGAGGCTACGATCATCATGTGTCATAATATATTTTACTCTCAACCAAACGATGTTGCACGTTCAAAAACTACTTCTTCTTCTTCTTCTTCTTCTTCTTCTTTCGAACACCCAGAGTTGGAACTTATGCCATTCTCTGCCTAGTTGCCCAATAAAGGTTTGCCACATATTTCCTCCTTGCTATCTTTTCCCCTCCATTAGATCCCTTTCTGCTGTCAAAGAGACACATGTCGTAAGATGTTCCGCTTACAAACTTAAAAAAAACCTACACCTTAAAACTATTTGCTGGTATCCCTACTTATTATATTGCACTGCTACTTATTGCATTCCACTTAATTGTGTATAACAGTAAAATGTCTATTAAAAGATGTAAACAAATAAGAGGGCTTAGATGGAGATAAGATAGAACTAGAAATGTCATTGTAATACAGGTACACTAGCATCGGTAGTTGAAAGGGTGAGTAGAACGAATACCCTATGATTCAGACGACGCGACATGAGGCGGGCGGCCATCGACCCATTTCGAACCTACGTTGATCCCGGATAAGCAAACAACAGCCTGTCAATGCTTAGGCCTGCAAAACTGGACAGAAACATCTTCAACCCCCTAGCCCTATCAATGTTGCACCTATTCCAATGTGCGAAGATTACTTATGTTTATAGACGAGAATTATGTAATAAATTAGTATTACCATTTACCAATAATGTCTAGACAAAGTATATTATTTAGGTACATACAATCTTTTCCATTCTAATTACCACTCCATAAAACACAGACAAAACTGTTACTCGTATCGAAAACTATATTGATCAGTACTGCTCTAGTTAAAAATATTGACGTCTTCGAGTTGTACACATTCACAGTTTGCTTTTTTAATCCTACAATTTACTTTAAATATGTTCTTAATAACAAGATATATAGCCTATTAATTCATATTAACCCATTTACGTACACAATAACGTAACACTGTACAGTGAGTGAATTTGGTACCCGATTGCTTTGTATAGTGTAACGCAGTTATAGCTGTACTTACTATAAACCATTGTTAATTCATTTAATTCACCTTAACTATATTAATCGAGTTATTATAGATTTAAAAAACCTAAGAAACCCTCTAGAATTATGATAGCAGTTCTATTTTAACAAGTGTTGATTGAACTAAGATAGAGATTACGCAAAACGGCTGTGCTCGAATGTTAGCTGCCTTAAATACCAAATTCAAAGAAATATGTGCCTTGAACTATAACGATATAAATTAACTTACGACAAAAATAATAATAGCGACATAAAACCAATTTTAATTTCAATACCCACTTAAATAGCGGATTATTATTATTTTGACACACCTCGCGTGAAGTTGGTAATACTAATACTGCAATTAAAGTTGGAAACAAAATGGAAACCCTCACAGAAACTTCTAGCTTGCGGGCACAACGTAAAGTAACGGTCCAGATTCTCCACGATTGGAGTGAAAGAATAAATTCCCCGTCCTCTGAGCACCACAAACGAATACGGATTCGAAAATACCCGAACGGCTAAAAATGAAACCAAAACAATATATTCTCGTCGTTCAGATAATAATAAACGTACTGAGTAGCTCAGTCTAATACTGTCGTGTAGCAAATCATAGAAACTATAACCGAGATTGGCGTCCAAAGTCGCAACGCGTGCGGATTCCGAGACTCGACTCGCTACGAGTGAACACAATTCCCGCACTAGCGACCGACTCTCTCAGACGGCGTCTTCGTCCGTGCAAGACTCGTCGTTGCCACGTTTCGCCGCCTTCTTCACGCGGAACCGTTTCATCGCGTCGTCTACCTCGCCGGCCCCGTGCGAACGCGACTGGCAAACTATCGGCACTCCGTCGGCGGCCGGACCCTCTCCGTGCAGCCGCCTCGACACGGAGCTCAGATCCTGGACCAGGGGTAGGTCGGGGGTGCGAGGACCGTACTTGACGGGCGTACTGGAGGCCGCGTGGGAGTTGTTCACCCTGCTGTGAGAGTACGGGTCGATCCTACGAGCGTTGTACACGTTGTAGTTGTAGCCGGTCGCGTGGGGAGGGGGGTAGTGAACGTAAGCGCCGGGATTGGGCGCGTACACGTTATTAGAGTTGACCGCAAAGTCGAGACTGGAGACGTACGTGCTGACGTTGGGCACGTACGTCTGCGTCACGAACCTCTGGTTGGGGTCGGGCAGCTGGACGTAGTTGGTCACGTAGAGGTGGTTGGCCACGCCAGGGAGGTGGGTGGGGCGGGGGAGGGGGGTGCCCACGTGGGGGGCGTAGTTACGTCGCACAGCCTCGTCGCGCCTGTGAGGCAGGGTGTTGCCGTGGCGACGTGGCAGGTCGCGCCCCGCGGTGGATTGTACTGCGGACACGCGCCTGTGCGGCAGGGAGTTGAACCGCGTGCCGCAGCCCCGGACCGGGGGGTTGGAGAGACGCGCCACACCCTCGTGGTGCACGCCCAGCTGTGGTTCCAAGTATCGTCTCTGGGGAGAGTCGTCCACCGGGTAACCGCGATCGTACCGCAAGGGTCTAACGTACGGACCCCCGGACTCCTCCCGCCCGGAGTAGTAACCGTCCGGGCGGGTCCGGGGGACGTAGTCCGGACTCACGTAGTTCTTGGGCATGAGGTCGCCACCCATGCCGAGGATGGGTTGGGGGCTCGTCACCCGGTACTCGGGCGTGGGGCCGGGGGGCAGCGCCGTCTGCCTGGGGGGGGTGGGGGCCGGGGGCAAGCACGCATACGCACCGTGGGGAGGGGTGACGGCTCCGCGGGGGACCAGGTGGTGGGTGGAGCCGGAAGTCTCGCTGCCGGCCTGGCTCGCGCCGTTGTTCTGCAGCTGAAACGCGAGAGAAGCCAGTGTTAGACACCAGTGCTTTACTCCACCGTAATACTGGCTACACTTCATGGTAACGTACGATGTAACCATTTCCATATAACCATTTGCATATTGCATCTACCCTAACACAGAGATACAATCTATGCAAGATTTTACACCAAGGTTCCATCTGATAATTAACAAAATTGACGCATTTTATCGTTTTGACTTTTGAAACATGGCTTTTGAGGAATATTTTATAGAGCTCTAGGTATATAAAGTGGATTATTGTTTGGACTGATATATATCTTTTATTAATTGTCCTACAAAATAGTTTTAATTTAAGATTATCATCATCATTTTATATGCCCACAATTGGTCTATCTGACCATCATGCATCATTCAAATTTAAGATTATGAAATCAGGTGAATGTACAATGTATTAATGAATAATAAATGAAATGCTACAAGTCTACAACTGGTTGCACGAGTAGTGCAGTGACATATTCAAGCAACTAGAAGTCAAGTCACAAGCTTCCAGACGAGATCAAAGACTCCCCAGATATACGAACATTCAAACGCAAAATAACCATGTTTTTGAAAGCGGAGCAATATTATGATGTAGCCGAGTTCACCGGTCAAGGAACCAAGCTATGAGCCTGACAATGACTTCAAGGCCTATACGACCTTATGATGTAATATTTAACTCATCTTGACAATGTACATACAATCTTGTATTGTGGTTATAAATACAGCTAGAAATGAAATGAAATGAAATGAAATGAAATGAAGTCGAGTCTTACCATGGGCTGAGGTATCTTGACCGTGCCGTAAGTCTTGTTGTTCGTGATGACCGTGTCTCGGTCCTCGGCCGCTCGCGCCTGCTCGGCCGCAAACTCGGGCGTGACGATTCCGCGACGATCTGGACAAGACGGCGCCACAAACATGTCGATTAGGTAGCGGTCGCTCCTAACGGTCTCGTGTTATTCACGACATGCAAAGTAGGGATGGGCAAACAGGTTTAATAGCCTAAACGTTAAACCGTTTTTAAAACTCGCATTTAAACGTTTTATTCGCTCTATCCCCTGCCACGAGATGAATAAAATGACCTTTGCAGTAAATTACCGAAAAGTTCCGAAACATTGGGTAAAATTACAATTAGTAGGTAGCTAGAAAAAACTATAACAGTAGAATAGTACTGCAGTATGCTCTGCTGTAAAATATTTGTTTCTTATCTTATATACAAACACTTCTGTACACACGTTTAAACGAGGCGTAAAAAGTACAAACGTTTAAAGCCACTCCCACGTTTAAACGTTTAAACCTCCCATCCCTAATGCAAAGTAGCGTTTCCAAAAAGATAACATGAAAAATTTAATATATATACATGGAAATACGAGGAGGGGACTGGAATGTAGTTGAGGGGGAAGAGTGGTGGCAGGATAGAAGAAGATGGAGAGGCTTATCTTCAATGCCGACCCAACGCAGAGTTGGACGTGGCAACAGACGATGATGATGATGATGATAACATACTGGATTAAAGAGAGGCCAAAACGCTAGTAATATGATGGGTAGAAGGATATCTCACCCCAACAGCTTACCTGAATTGTAGACCGATGTGGTATATAGAGATAAAAGACAACATAAATAATGGACAACACAAGTTTTCCGAGACGTTTCGGTACAAGACCTTGATCACTCGGGAGTAAGAAGACTACTAACTAACTAACCTAACCTATGAACTAAACTAGCTGGCCCTATTGGCTATTGGGGGGGGGGGGGGGGCAAGCGAGTAGCAGAAAAAAGGGTCTGGGAGGCTAAGATGGTGGAGGGGGAAGCAGGGACAAGCTTCCTCTTCACTGGATGTTTAAGTTGGTTGTTTTGGACTCTCCTTAATCCAGTATATATATATATATGAAAACAAAAAGCAAAACAAACTAGCTTACCTATCAAACTGGGTGCTGTTGGTCCGCATAATACGTAGAAACAATTTGAGCACACGTTGCCTTCGCTGTAAGGGTTAAAGCTTTCCTGTCCTCTCTTCCCACTGAACGACCCTTTGATCTGAAAGAAAGCACGTTACATTAAAAACACCAGCAATCTATGCAAAGGCTTCCAAGTAGGAGAAGCACTTATTGGTTAGGAAACATAAATAATAGAAAGTAAAAACAAATAAATAACATGTTAACTTCCTTATGTTTCCCAACTTGTAAACTCATACATAAATAACATGCTGACTGATTGGTACGAACCGTCAAACTTATACATTAGTATGGTGTCATCCATATTACCACCCAAAACACAAGAGGAACCTCAGTTAGATTGAAAAACCTATGAACATTGCTTTTGAGGAACTGTACAAAAAAAAACAATGGGTACAAGAAAATCAATGGAGTAGGGAAAATGTAAAAACAAATTTGAACACCGTTCAAAAGGGCTAGCTACTAGCTAGACGAAGCGCTAAGCCAAAGCGCTATTTAAATAAATAAATAAAATAAATATACCTATGAAACAAATCATTTTATGAGCAGCTGGCATTCAGCAACGCTGATCAAAACCGCCTCCCAGCCCCCATGATGCAGTGATATTTCCGTATCTTAGATATTATAAAGTATAAACCTTCTATCTTTTATTTTATGAATTTCATTCTTAAACCCTACAAAAACAGGTCGGCCTACCTAGTATAAAGGGTCAATATAAAAATTAAAACACCATGTACATGTACATTGCACATTCATGTCTTGATTTGTTTGTGGAAATAAAGTGTCTAGGTCACCACCAAACCAGTCTGGTCTTGGCTGCCCCAAGTGGCTCATCTATATCACCAGATGTCAATTAACAAACCAGCTACTGGTAATGTACTTAGGATTACTTAAATAATTAATGTAAAGCCACCCACACTAACTTATATCTTATCTGTCATGCTTGGGCCAAGATAACAGAAGTACCAGATAACCAGCATGGCAACATCCATGAATCAGCAGAAAAAATTTTATGTCTTACAAGGAGACATTTCCAGTTTGATGACAATGAAATACATGCCAACTTTAAACTAATATGTACTTTTTTTACACTTTCAATATGAATGAACAAAGATTGAATTAACGAGCGACGACTGCAATCGAGCTGGCTAAAACAGAGATCCGAATGAACACTTCGTAGGCTACCTTCATAACTTTACAGTCAATTCTCTCCACGGCCACACCAAACATGAAACGCCTACCACAGCCGCATGGCTCGTTGGTTTTGCGGGTTTATTTCCGATTCCGATGCAGAAGGTCCAGGGTTTGACTGTTCAACAGGGTTTGACTGTTTTTGTCGAAAATTTCATACGTATCGAGAGTTTTTGCACACATATGCTAGTCACGCAAGCAATAGGAAGCAGGAGAGACATGTCAGACGGGGATGTGCACTCAAGTAGTGTGAAAAGCTACAACGTGCTAACTCACTGTTGGCGAGATTCATGCGCGACGAGCTTCTTTACACGGACGAAAACTTTGTTTAAAAATTAAAAGAGTGTTTTTTTCTTTACTAAGTAATACAGTACAACGTCGCTCGCATTATCACGTCATTTTGATAAAGTCACGGCGAAACCCTTTAAGCCCCAATTTTAATTTTCTCTTGATAATACGTCGCCTGATATAATGTCGAATGCGATAGCACATCGCTAAATTAAGATCCCTACATTAGTAAAACAATTGATGTCGTTTCAAATCAAAATGCTGTTTTTACAATGGAATTTAACTGTCACGTTACCCCCCCCCCCTCACCAACCCTATGCGCGGCAAAACCGGACTCAGGTAGCGGGCCTGGGGCGGGTGACTCGTAGCCAGCCAGCCTGCCGGCCAGCGCTTTGTTGCCCTTTATCCATGTCTAATACATTGTCTTGACAAAGACTCAAACTGGAAATAAACCAGTTTATCACTCGTGAGATAGGCATATGCTTCAAAGCACTGGATGGTCATGTTATCTTCTCCTTGATAAGAGCGGTGACAGCAGACTGTACAATAGCGCTGGCCAAATTATAAGTGTGTATACCGTACCTAAGATGGTGAGCCATACAAACGTCTATCCCCCCCCCCCCCCCTCCCATAATGTGAAATTTCATTTTGTGTTATATCTTTTCTTTCCTATAGAATACTGCAGGTCAAATGTTGCAACAAATCTAATCTGTCACTATTTCAGTCCCTTCATTATTGATGTGGCCCCAAAGAGTAGGCCTACACTTACTTCAAACTAAGCCATAAATCTCCCCCTCTCACCTCCCTGCCACCACACCCCCCCAACAGCGCCTTGTAAATATTGTACATATATATATTTTAGTCTAGTTTATTTTAGTTGTTTAGTTGACTAGAGTAGTTGCAGTAGCCATTCTTCTCTCGAGTGAGCAAGACCTCGGTCGAAACGTCTCATTATATTTGTATTATGTCTTTTATGTGTACTTCAAACTCGCAAATCTGTCATCTTACTACACGAAGGTAAGCTGTTGGATCCTTTCCTCACATTATATACTAAGCCATAAATCAGTTTTTTAAAAGTTAATTTGATACAACGGCGCGCTTGATATAACGTCGAAAATCGACAGTCCCTTCAGCGAGGCTATATCAAGGTTGTACTGTAGGTATTTTATCACTGCCTTCCGAGTGTACTCACGTCCTCGTTGGTTGTCTGGTTGGCGGTGGTCAGGTACGTGTGGAAGCCGGCGAGCCCGAGCACCGACCAGACGCTGAAGAAGCAGACGACGCCGACGATGACGCTGCCCGGCGAGTCTCTGACGGCGTCCAGGAACGGCCGCTCGCTCTCGTCGCGCGTCACTGCAAACACCGTCGCACACAGTCACACACACACGGACGCGACACGCTCGCTTGGACACGTACATTAGGCCACAGAGCAGAGCTGTGCATTTTTAGTTTAATACTACATATATATTGGGACGTATATCAGGGTACAAAAACACAGGGCACACGCTCGACAATTTGTAAGAGTTTCCGATAGACCAGAAAATGTGGGATCCAAAAGCTGCAGACCAAACTATTGCAATGCCAAATGTGGAAAAATTGGGTTAGAGTTGATGTGTTGTGAATTTTTTAAAGGTTGTATTGCATCTGATCCACTGACTTTTTTTAAAATTTAATGTGCCTTGTCTTTGTGGTTCCTAAATCTGATTTTTCATGTAAATCCTAATTTTGTTGATCTTTATCTATATTTAGGCCTACAAGTTTATGTGGCTACCACTGCTGCAAAGAGCAGGAATTAACACAAAACATTAGGACCTACAACACCTCATGGTGTATGGTGTAACTTATATAAATGTGTACTTACGCATTATTAGGTGCGTTATTGCACAGGCGAAGATGAAGACACAAAGAAACGCCAACGAAACGATGAACATATAAAAGTATCTATAATTTCTCTTTCCAACGCAGTTTCCGACCCAGGGACAGTGGTGATCAAAGCGTTCTGGAAAGAACAGAGTGAAACTAATTAGCTTCCATAACTACAAAAGTCAATCCAGGATAGTTATTCACAAAATTCAGAAAACAATAGTAAAACAAATATAGGCCTAGCCATGACAATATGGCTGGAAAATAAAATAAATCGATCTTCATAAAATGTTCTATAATCATTATTCCACATGCCTATTTGATGCAATTTACATAATTTAATTCCTGTAGGTTAACTTGAAAGGGCCAAGCAAGGGGGCCAGGGGCCAAGTGCTAAATGAGTTTAATACAATCATGTGACTACGTACAACAATTAACAACAGAAAGTCATGGGAATGCAATACTAGTATACTATACCAGGTAGGCAATTAAAGAAGAATTAACATAATTTCAGCATTATTCTATTGAAAAGGGTCCCAAGACATAGAAGAACCAGACCAGTAGTAGGCATATAGGCTACCTGTGCATAGAAGGGAGCAAAGTATATCAGTAGGCGACGGGAGACTACCAGGAACTGAAGTTATTACATACAGCAAAGACGAGTAGCATGGGAAAGGCTCATCGAACAGGTACGGGCCTACAAAAAACCGGTATACACTAAGTTAAGTTGGTAATATTGCCTCTATCAAGAATCAACCCTACTCACCCTGGGAGTTACTCAATTAATAAAGACGGACGACTGTACCGACGTTCACTTACCCACACAGTTATCACAGAGGCTGCAGTGCGATGCTCTCGGCGGTCGAAATATCTTGCACGTGAAGCAGTACTTGAGCTTGATGGGCTGACCTCGGATGAGGACCTCTTTCGTACGTGGGGGCGGTCGATACGTGGGAGAGTTGGCGCTGTTTGGGACTGAGGAACAAGAGAAAAAGTAGTTAAGAGATACGGTCATTTTGAGAAAAAATTCATTTTTGATCTGAAACTTATAAGTTCAAATAATTTTAAGTTATAAACTGTCATTAATTACAATTTAAAACGCAACGCTTCACAGAAAACACTAATTACACCCGTACAGTAAGAAAAACCTTGCAAATAAAGAGCACAAACTCGGCTTCTCGGTCTAAACAAAACGGTCGTCTTTTGTAGAGATCGGCTGTGATTGCATTCATTTATTTAATTTTAAACTAATGTTCTTTCTATTCAGTTACAAAAACTGATTTACAAAGGAGGACAATAAATAGAACTAGGCTATACAAACTTACCGATCTGTTTTTCTGTGTATGCCGCTTCGTCTGGAGTTGCTCGCGGAATCACCCCAGGGTCGCTGAAGCTGGTACGCAAGAGAGCCGACAGGACAAAGACGAATAACAATGCTCCAATCACGGGGATCGCAGGCGTTATTTTCACTGCTAGAAATGGACAGCTACAACACAAAACCATCAACTGGTGTTATATGTGCATGTGTAGGTAGGCTACAACAATGTTCGGAGGTTAACATTTTGTTGTCCTGCTTTGTAAATAATATTTAATTAGTTATAATAGGCATACAGCAACAAGAATGTTTGGCTTGTGCCTACCACAGGGCTATAGCATAAGGAATGGTACTTTGTCTGTATGGGCCTACCCTAGGCCTACCTGTTCAAACAGCTCTTTGAAAGAAATTATTGGAAGTGTTCTATTAAATTGACCAGTTTCCTTAACAGCGCTGCGGCGAGTTTTGGAAGCTCGCATATGACATAGTTAACATTGAAGGCATAGGCGAAAACCCACTTATCTCGCTCTAGCTACGAAAATAATTTTTTAAGCGGGAGACTTATTTGAAGGCGTTTATAGGAACTACAATTCTACGTATTTTGAAAGTATTACGAAAAATCTACATGCAGCAATGAGGGAGTTATTGATCGTAAATGATCTTCTTGCGTGTGGCTGCTGCGCGAATCTCGCCTCTAAGGCGTGACCTTCTGTCGTATACGCAGGCTGAGCCGTCGCTGGTGTGCGTAAGGTCTACTAGCGAGATTTGAGTGAGATGCACATTTCAAACGAACAAGCCGCGCCAAGAAACCGTTGTACAACTAGCAAATATGAAAATAGAACCTATCAACACGCTCATTGGATCTGATAGATCGGCGAATAGTGTACATCACCAAGCAAGTGTATTTTTTTCTTACGGTTGATTTCTTAATATGACAAACTGGTAATATAGCACTGAATTTAACATTCCGCCTCGATATGTTTATCACTTATTTGTATAATTCATTTTTTAACAAATGCACTATACATAGCCTACCAGACGTTTGTGAGAAGTTTAAAAATAATAAATAATTACACTTCCTTTGTAGGCTATATGATTTACAAATCCCGAACCTAATATTGCACATTTAAGTCAACTTGACGCGCCGATCTGTCAGATCCAATGAGCGTGGTTCTATTTTCATATTTGCTAGTTGTACAACGGTTTCTTGGCGCGGCTTGTTCGTTTGAAATGTGCATCTCACTCAAATCTCGCTAGTAGACCTTACGCACACCAGCGACGGCTCAGCCTGCGTATACGACAGAAGGTCGCGCCTTAGAGGCGAGATTCGCGCAGCAGCCACACGCAAGAAGATCATTTACGATCAATAACTCCCTCATTGCTGCATGTAGATTTTTCGTAATACTTTCAAAATACGTAGAATTGTAATTCCCATAAACGCTTTCAAATAAGTCTCCCGCTAAAAAAATTATTTTCGTAGCTAGAGCGAGATAAGTGGTTTTTCGCCTATGTCTTCAATGTTAACTATGTCATATGCGAGCTTCCAAAACTCGCCGCAGCGCTGTTAAGGAAACTGGTCAATTTCTCTAGTTCAAAATTCATAGTAGTAGGCCTAGCTCTCACCCTCTGGCCTACCTTATTTGTAAGTCGTATACGTTTATGCATGTTAGGCTATATCCTAGGTCTACTTGGAGATTAAATGAACAGTTGGTGTTACAAAGTCAATTCTTGGCCTACTTTTAACAGAAGTTACCTAGGTTAAGCCTAGACATCTAGGTCCGAGGCCTAGGTAGCTAGCCTAATCTCACATGAAGATAAGATCATTGAACATTGTCCCTAAATTTAGAATATAACCAGGTATGGGTCTAGGTATAGACCTAGGCCTGCCCTAGTCTAGGCACTAATTGAACTGAAGGACTAGGACTAGCGTAGGGTCTAGAGATTCAAAAAACTCAATTACTAGGGACCTAAGCATACCTAGGGATGAAGATAAGTAAGCCTCCCTATGGCCTAGGCCTAGGATATAGGCCTAGGCCTAGGCCCTAGAGCCTATGGCTTTACGAGCTCAATGCCTTAGTAAACAGTAAATAAACCAGGCCCTAGGCCTAACTCTTAGGTAGAGGATGTCAATGTTTTGTCCCAAAGGCCTAGGCCTAGGCTAGCCTACGCCTAGCCTACCTATCCTAGGCCTAGCCTAGGGCCAATCTGTAATAAGGCCTAGAACAAAGCCATACTTACTCGAATGCAAAGAATAAAGCACTTGTGCCCACAATGAGGCCAAGCGTTATGTAAAAGACACCAGTGTGTGGTGCCATCATCACACGCCCATCACAGCAGAAGCGATTTCTTCCGGGGAAGATTTCCCATTTTCTAGTAACGTGCGGCATTCTTTCAGCAACTTGAAAATCTTGTAAGGATGTTTCTTGAGGCGAATCCGTGTGGACAGGGGTATAAAGATAATCAGGGTCCTTGATCATTAGGCTCTTATGACAGTGTTATTTCATACACCTAGGCCCTACCTAGGCCTAGGCTAGGCTACAGTGACAGAACACTTGAAGGATAGGAAACCATCACACACACGAAAGTTTGTAACATCAGGTCAACTCATATTTCATTTTTACGAAAGTAATACACTTTGAAAGCACTTTAACACTAGACATTGTATACAATCATTAAAAAACAAGTAAACAAATAGGTCTCAATTTCACATGAAAAACGTATTCACAACATGCATTCCTTTCTAACAAGCAGACGTTCCCATGATGAACAAAGGGAGGAAACTAGTTTTCGGAGCGAATCCCAGGTCTACCAACACTAATTTCTTGCCTTTTTGGATTGTTTTGTTGTTGTTGTTGTTGTTGATGATTCACAAAAGTCACCGCCCCTGCTGTGATTTGTATGAAGTGATAAATTAGTTCCGTAACTAAGGCAGTGCATGGACTGACAGCTAGCGCGCGTGATGTAAAAACTTAGCTCATAACTTTGTACATTTTGTATAAAATAATCATGGATAGTACTTCGTCAGACCTCGCTATTAAATCAAATACAGAAAAGGATCGTAATTTTAAAGTCAAAGGTACTAATAATGATGATATATTTTCATTAAGAATTGCTAAAAATGATATTTCTGTGTTCCTAACCTAACTTTTTTTTTACTTTGCAGCCAGCATATTTCTCGCATCTGTTACTGGAATATCAGCATTGATTGCTTTTGGAGCAACAGTTGCATCAGTGAAAAAGAAAGATCCGGAATTTTTTAATAAAGGAATCGTAGGAAGTCTTGAAATGAGAGAGACTGGAGCCTCACTTGCTACCCGTGCTTTAGGTTGGGGAACTTTGTATGCATTCATTGGATGTGGACTCGTTGGGTTTTCCATTTGGAAATTATCTGGTGCCAAGGATGTAAGTTTCTGTAGTCATGTGTAGTATACAGTATTGTTAGCCGGTACTACAAAATACTACTAACTAGTCAAAAAAACTATGTACTAAATGGTGCATTGATGGTGGCCATGGTTTTATAAGTTCGAACTGTGATACTGGCGTAGCCCCGGTTGGTCTTTTATTATCTGTGTACAACTGTTCTTCCAATTGCACTTTACACCTTCAAATATGAAAATGCGGTCAAGTCACTGGAAATACTCGCAGTGGAAACCGCAATGTTTGTTAATTTGACAACCCACAATACTTCTCTAGAAATGGAATTGTGCACCAACATAACACGAGACAGATGAGATCTGTACAAACACTTGAGTATATTCAAACTAGGAGATGACGAACAGGGTGTTTGCATCAGGCAGATCAGTTGTTTAGTGACAGGCAGTTAAAAACCAGCTAGAATATTTGTAAAAGCTGACTACAAAAGCGATGTCAAGACCTAGCTATTGGACAAAGAGTTTTACTCACTAGGCCTATCCGAGTTCTACAATTTTTGGGGAATTATTTGTGTAATTATTACTTGGTGACGTTATTTACACAAACTCATTTGTCAATGTGTAATCACTTCAGTGATGATAATCAATGCGTCGGTATTAGTACAATTTTTTTTTTTTATATATCTGCTCCCTGTGTCCAACAATGAAGTTGAGTAGGGGATAGGAAATTAATCCCATCATATTCTGGCCCCTAGGTACATCGAAGCCGGCTGGCCATGCCTGACGCTTCCCTCATGTTATGAAAACTAAATCGTAGCCTTAGGGTATGTCCAAAAGCTAGAAATTATGCTTGCTTCCTTGCTCGTTTGCTTGATCGGTTGTCTAATTTTAAGTCATGACGTCAGAAGCAAGAGTCAAAAGATCGCGAATTCTAGTTTGCTTGGCAAAGAAGAAAAAGAAGATTTAAGACAACGAAAGTGTACACTCATTTGCTTATCTTGTTTGCTAATAATGGATGCTGAACAAAGCGTTGACATGGAGCGGCAAGAGGAACCTGTTATATAATTAAATGTAAGTGTATAACATGATAATAAATTATAGGCCTAGGGTGAATTCAATTTTTGGATGATTAACAACTTAAATTCCCGTTTCTCTGATCCATCCTTACTGCAGAACAAGCTGTCAAGTGTCAGTCGAAAAATGTAAACAAACGTACGTGATACGCACATGTAGATAGTAATACATAATGTTACCACCAGGTGTCAGGTCAATTTGTTAAGCAAGCGTCAAAAGCTCCAATAACGAAGCAAACTATTAAAATAAGAAAGCTATTAAAACAAGCAAGTAAGACAACAAGCAAGTAAGCAAATAAGCAAGCTGCTTTAACTTTTGGACAGACCCTAAGCGTAAACTTTACTCTCTAGGCTCTACATATTTTGCGTTGTGTATTTAATTTTCTGGTATGTGTGTTCCCTTTATTTATGTAGGCCTACACTGTAACTACCATTCTTGCAACTTATTCCGTTCTTATTTTTAGATGGACCTTAGCGTAAACTTTACTCTCTAGTCTCTACATTATTTTGCTATGTGTATTTAATGTTCTGGTATGTATGTTCCCTGTGGTCATGTACACTGTAACTGTACCATTCTTGCAACTTATTCCGTTCTTATTTTTAGATGGATGATTTCAAGGCAATAATGGGTTCTCGTCTTCCCAAGATAAAGAAAAATGATCCACCCCAAGGAAGAACTGATTTTGATGGACTCACAGACTTACTGAACTATCTTTTTGATGAAAAAACAGACAAATAGGCCAATGTTTTAAAAGTTGTTTAACATTGTGCATGATATTCAGGTACAAAATGTTACACACTGACATGTTATATTAGACTTTAGTTTAAATATTATAAAATACAAACTGAATACTTCCCTTAACATCGTCTTTGATACAGTGAGGTCAATAGATGCACAGCATTCACTGCCGTCATTGGAATACAATAGCCCCGTTTACATGGAGGGAGCGAGATTAAGATTGAGTTGAAATAGGATTGACCCCAATTCCAAACTTGCATTTACATGTCCTAGTACAATCCTTGTTCACTCCTATACTATAGTTCTCTGTGGTTGATTTCTGAAACTTGTTGGTTACAGGACTCGGGATTTGGGATTCCAATCCGGGCCATATTCGATTCTGTTAACTGATAAGATTCATCTGGGAATGAATCCTACTTTCGACTTGCTCACATATTTTGTGGGAGTAGATTGAATGAACCCGATTCTCTTTGGAAAGTGTTTCTAAATAATATGAGGAGTGAACTGGGATTGGATCACAAAATACAACTCAATCCCATTTTGAATCGTCCATGTAAATGGGGTTAAGCCTGCTCATGTCTTATCCATAGAACTCCACATAACCTTTTTTATAAATCCTGCCAGTGCACATGGTACTGAACTGTATCGCTGCTAATTAACGATGACAGTGATTGTTATTTGTTTATTTGGCTTAAGTTAGGTACAGTATTTGTGTGAAGAGGAAATCCAGCACAGAAGGGAAGATTTTGTGTCATACACCTACATAAACCTGAACTTGCACTAGCATTTTTAGAAGGAATAACTATTAGAAAATATATTCTCCTGATGAAAGGTTGTGTGTACTCCACAAATTGTATTTAAAAAAAAGAAAATGCTGAAAAAAAAACAGTGATGGAACACATTTCTTCCATGGTATCTAGTAGTGATGACATCGGGTACCCGACTCAGCTACCCGACTCCTCTTGTACCCGACTCCATTTTCTAGGAGTCGACTCCTCCATAACAATAAAGAACACAATTAAGAACAAAGAAACAATAAAGAATTGTACTTTACTGCCAAATCACTTTTTTTTGCTCCCGCCTGGAACACACGCAGCCCGCCGAGGGTGTTGCAACATTGGTTAAAATTAATTGCTTTTACTTTATCTTTTGTCGTTCGAGGAGTCGACTCCTAAGGCTCAGGAGCCGACTCCAATATTTACTACCCGATGTCATCACTAGTATTTAGGTACTTGCTAGCTGCAGGCTATGCTTTGGTGTCTTAATTACTATTTACTACTGTAGTCCTTCTAGATTGACAATGAAGCACCTGTCATGTATTATCAACATTGTGAATTATTAGATAGTACAATACATACCCCCAGAGGTCCTGGATCACTCTGCCTGTTGTACAAAGCAACTAAAAGAGTAGACGCCCTATAACCTCACGACATTGCAGTAGCGTGCCTCATCCAGTAGTTAGCTAGAGAGTATGGGAAATGGAAATACAATATACTGCAGCTAGATGAAGTGAAGAGTGCGATAATATCAATATTGTAAATGTGGTGTATTTCATGTTAGTGTAAATAAATATAAATATAAAATGCTTATGAAGTGTTGTGTTTATAAATGGCTCAATTTCTCAAACAATTAAGGTCTTACTTCAGCCATGAACTTATAATAGTAACTTCAACCTTGTCTTATGTTTACTTATGAATTGATCATCTTAAAAACAAATTTGTTTTTATTTATTTGAATGTGTTGTTGGAAAAACACAAAGATCTATACACAAAACGTCGAGACAGTTTTGGCCTGACGTGGCCTTGATCACCCGACGAAGGTGGAGGAAAGATTCAACGTTTTGTGTATATATCTTTTGTATTTCTATCGACTCCGAAGGCCGCAACTTCTACAAGGTAAGCTGTTGGTTCCTTCCTGTCTTTCTCCCCTAGCTCAAATATTTTATTTATTTGTCGTCATTTGAAACGGATACAAAAATAAAAATAAACGTGACCAGCTGGAAGTTGAGAGGGGTTGGCATATACCTACCTACACTTGCCACTACTTAAAATCGACATTGAGTAGCAACTTCTCATCTCACGGTTTCGTACTTTATGTAATGGATTGATCCACGTGTGTTTATTACCCATGAAAAGAAAGGTGTGGTGCGAGTATTGTGCACACTACAACTAGATTGCAATATAATCAAATGTCGTGTACGTAAGAACAATGAGAGAAATGAAATATAATTCAATCTCTGAATTGCATGAAATAGGGAAGTAATACAAGTTAAATTAAATAAAAAGTGTTAAATTCTATATAGTATCTTGTGGTAACTTATGAAATAAGTTCAATTCCTTAGTCAAGTCAAAACAAATCTTAGTCACAGCCAATCAGAGCACAGTATTCTCACTCATAGCCAATGAAAGAAGCTTGTGGCTTAGACACGGGGGTTAGTCAATAATCACTAGTCATTTATGGCCCATCCAGCGTGGCATGTTCATGGCCTGTTTGCGTCGCATTGCTCTGATTGTTCGAGTTGGTCACAACTTGAGTTTCAATCCACATCCGATCCGCCTGCACATTTCAGTAAATCAATTGTCACTGAACAAACAAATCTTTGTTTTGAAGTGTGAAGTGACGTCCAGAGTGGATTCAAACTCAAAATTGAAATGTTCCTTTTCTCCTTCTTCTGCCAACAATTGACCTATTTGATCATCGTGCGTTTTCACCTTTCCCAGCAGAGATAGGATTCTTTTTCTGCATTTTAAACTTGGCTAAATCTCATACCAACCCTCCAAAATTGTACTTGCTAGCTCGCAAGTCGCGATTTGCTTCTGGTAGATTGCGAGCAGTGGCATATCCGGGGGGGGGGGGGGGACATTCAATCCCCTCCCATGCTCTAAATAAAAGCAAATGAGTGAAAGGGATAGAGAAAAGAAGAAGGAAACTACCGGTACTATTTTTACAGGATATTGTACCCAGTAGCACCAATATAATATAATTAAGAAATAAATTTGCTATAATTTTTTCTTTATTGTCGCACACTCGGTTACAAGAACTAATTTTCAGTTGGGCACATTATACAATTATTTATTCTCAAGGAATAAAACTTGGGAATGTAGGCTATGTCAAGTTTAGATGTTTAAATGCTGAAAATGCCAACTTTAGATCGTAACAGTGGCACAGATAGGGTAGATAAAGATAAATTTACAATATCTTGGCATATTATATTATCTTCGAGACATCATAGCTAAGCATTAAAAAATTGAAATGAAAATTACTGACAAAGAGTGCCAGTAAAGAAAAAAAAAACTGAACCACTTCTACGAGGAAAAGCTTTTAATATCAAGGTTATACTGAATTAGGCTAAAATTTTCTGAGTGGAATCGGTCCGCAACAGAATAAAAGTTATTTTAATTGTTTCAAAACGACAAAAAGTTGGAGTTGCCAACGGCACGTGGTGTTCCCAAGCGGTCACCCATCCAAGTACTGACCACGCCCGATGTTGCTTAACTTCGGTGATCGGACGAGAACCGGTGTATTCAACATGGTATGGCCGTTGACGAGAATGAGTGGCGGTTCTCTGATACTTGAAGAGTATATAACGCTTACATATAATACTTTTTGAATTTTATTTACTATATGACATACAATACTATTGTTTTTTGACAATATTACTTGATTGTTTCATAGAAACATACACAAAAGATTAATATATTGCTACTGTCGAGAAAGTAGTTTACCTCTTGTCTCCACTAGTGCTGCCACCTAGTAGCAAAAGTTGTAACTTTCTCCAAGTAGAAGCCCACCGCAGAACGCGTGTTCCTTTTGAAACTTGAAACGGGTAAAACATTCCATTTCGGATGTTCCAACAAATTCCCAAGCATGTTTCCCTGAAACGTGTGTCAGTGTCCACTTTAAACCATGCGCATAGACAAGCTCGACACATTTAATCGATGGAATAGATGGAATTAATCACTATTCACTGTCCTTTAAAAATCTTCGATGACAACAATAATGAAAAATTAACCTTGACATAACATTTTAAAACTAGTTTTTATTGTTGTGTATTGTTGTCATTGAAGATTTATTTTAAAACTAGCTTTTATTGTTGTGTATTGTTGTCATTGAAGATTTATTTAAAACTAGTTTTCATTGTTCTGTATTGTTGGCATTGAAGATTTAGAGGACCGTGATTAATTCCATCTAAGGCTCCTAGATCAATTTTGAAAATGGTCTATTAAGTGTATTTCAATTATTTTTTAAACTATAGGGGTAGGTGCTGATTATCATCACCTTCAGCCTTTGTCTTTTCACCCTTATTGCATTTAGCATTCAAAACTGTAGATTAAAATGGATCATAATGGTATCATGGTCCGTAGTTTATAAGGTCGTCAAGTTGAATATAGTATTTATATAGAAGCCATAAAATAATATATAATACGTTTTTTAAATTCTGATTTTAGTATAATTAATAACAACGTTTCCATAAGAAATTCTCATGCTTTTCAAGCTAATATGTACCTTCGGGTAAAAGCCCATCCCCCGTCCCCTTTATCCACCTGGAAAATCCCCTTCCAGGAGCAAATCTTCAAGTCGCCACTAAAGATGTCTATATCGAGAAGCTAAAAGTTGTTTGTAATTTGGAGTATACACGATAATAGTAAGAAATAGAGAGAAATATTGAGCGTTGTTTTCCACTTCGTAGACGTAGACTATTGCCGCAGGCGATGCGATCCTGTGGTTAAAACTAACGACTGAACTAAAATTGAAATGTTCCTTTTCTCCTTCTTTTGCCAACAATTGATCTATTTGATCATCGTGCGTTTTCACCTTTCCCAGCAGAGATAGGATTCTTTTTCTGCATTTTAAACTTGGCTAAATCTCATACCAACCCTCCAAAATCGTACTTGCTAGCTCGCAAGTCGCGATTTGCTTCTGGTAGGTTGCGAGCAGTGGCATATCTGGGGGGGGGGGGACATTCAATCCCCTCCCATGCTCTAAATAAAAGCAAATGAGTGAAAGGGAGAGAAAAAAGAAGAAGGAAACTACCGGTACTATTTTTACAGGATATTGTACCCAGTAGCACCAATATAATTAAGAAATAAATTTGCTATAAATGTTTCTTTATTGTCGCACACTCGGTTACAAGAACTAATTTTCAGTTGGGCACATTATACAATTATTTATTCTCAAGGAATAAAACTTGGGAATGTAGGCTATGGCAAGTTTAGATGTTTAAATGCTCCAATGCTGAAAATGCCAACTTTAGATCGTAACAGTGGCAATAGGGTAGATAAAGATAAATGTCCAATATCTTGGCATATTATATTATCTTCGAGACATAAGCATTAAAGAATTGAAATGAAAATTACTGACAAGAGTGCCAGTAAAGAAAAAAAAAATCTGAACCACTTCTAAGAGGAAAAGTTTTTAATGTCAAGGTTATACTGAATTGGGCTAAAATTTTCTGAGTGGAATCGGTCCGCAGCAGAATAAAAGTTATTTTAATTGTTTCAAAACGACAAAAAGTTGGAAATGCCAACGGCACGTGGTGTTCCCAAGCGGTCACCCATCCAAGTACTGACCACGCCCGATGTTGCTTAACTTCGGTGATCGGACGAGAACCGGTGTATTCAACATGGTATGGCCGTTGGCGAGAATGTGTAGCGGTTCTCTGATACTTGAAGAGTACATAACGCTAATATATAATACTTTTTGAATTTTATTAACTATATTACATACAATACTATTGTTTTTTGACAATATTACTTGATTGTTTCATAGAAACATACACAAAAGAAAGATTAATATATTGCTACTGTCGAGAAAGTAGTTTACCTCTTGTCTCTACTAGTGCTGCCACCTAGTAGCAAAAGTTGTAACTTTCTCCAAGTAGAAGCCCACCGCATAACGCGTGTTCCTTTTGAAACTTGAAACGGGTAAAACATTCCATTTCGGATGTTCCAACAAATTCCCAAGCTTGTTTCCCTGAAACGTGTGTCAGTGTCCACTTTAAACCATGCGCATAGACAAGCTCGACACATCTAATCGATGGAATAGATGGAATTAATCACTATTCACTGTCCTTTAAAAATCTTCGATGACAACAATAATGAAAAATTAACCTTGACATAACATTTTGAAACTAGTTTTTATTGTTGTGTATTGTTGTCATTGAAGATTTATTTTAAAACTAGCTTTTATTGTTGTGTATTGTTGTCATTGAAGATTTATTTTAAAACTAGTTTTCATTGTTCTGTATTGTTGGCATTGAAGATTTAGAGGACCGTGATTAATTCCATCTAAGGCTCCTAGCTAAATTTTGAAAATGGTCTATTAACCATTTTTATATCTCTGTCGTGTGTATTTCAATTATTTTTTAAACTATAGAGGTAGGTGCTGATTATCATCACCTTCAGCCTTTGTTTTGTTACCCTAATTTCATTTTGCATTCAACCAACGTAAAAGTAGCATAGATATAAATGTTGTTATGGTATCATGTTTTTTCCGTTGCATCGTCCGTAGTTTTTAAGGCCGTCAAGATGAATATAATATTTATAAAGAAGCCATAAATATATTATACGTTTTTTTACTTCTGATTTTAGTATAATTGAGGGGTCCTCTGCAAGAAGGGCCTAAGAAATTCTCATGCTTTTCAAGCTAATATGTACCTTCGGCCTCGGGTTAAAGCCCATCCCCCGTCCCCTTTATCCCCCTCGAAAATCCCCTTCCAGGAGCAAATCTTCAAGACGCCACTAAAGATATCTATATCGAGAAGCTAAAAGTTGTTGGTAATTTGGAGTATACACGATTATAGTAAGAAATAGAGAGAACTATTGAGCGTTGTTTTCCATGCACTTCGTAGACTATTACCGCAGGCGATGCGATCCTGTGGTTAAAACTAACGACTGTTTTTCCCCCTTTTCCGGATTTACAAATTACAACTAGTTTAGGTAGTTCACGTCAATATTGTGCGCTCGTCGTTATAAAGTTTCCAGTGAAAGTGTACTTCGATTAGCTTTGCGGCCGACATTTCAATCAATGCATGAATTATATTGTTATGGAATTTCCAAGAAACAGGAGAACGGGATGGTTATGAAAATAGAGCCCCAACCACAATTATTATTGTCGGCATCGTGATCGTAAACGTAATCTCAATCGTACATTTTCTCATGCGAAATCATTATCTCCTTACGATTGTATTGTGAACAGCGCCATAAGAACTGTGTAAGTTAACTTTTTCACGATTTCTGGATGGCGATAGCAATCCTGACACCGACAATTGTGTTTGGGGTGCGTTGTTCACGATAATATCGTAACATCTTACTGATTAAGCATGAGAAAATGTACGATTGAGATCCCGATCCCGATTACAATCAAAATTGTCCGTTATTCATCAAGTCGCTATGTTTTGAACGTTGAATTCTTTGAGACGGGAATTATGAACTGCGCGAAATTCTATTGGATTATGTGGTAGATTACAGTAGATATATTTATTATATTGTGGGTTCGTTAAAAAAAAAAACTAGACTCAAAATGCCGGGCAAAATGCAAAGCCAGGTCTTAATGATAGCTTTAGTTGCACGTAAAGATTAACCTGTCATACTTGATACAATTATATCAGTTCATAGTATCGATACATTTGGGAATGGCTATTGAAAGACAGCTATATTGATTGTCACTCAAGATTTTTTTATCTTATAAAAAATATATATTATATATATATATATATATATATATATATATATATATATATATATATATATATATATATATATAATGTTATTGTTGTGTTCGACAAGAACATGGTATTAACGTGTGATTGCATGTTTGGTTCTTCAACCGTCACTCGTACGCACACCCTGCAAGACGCACACACAAAAAAACTACACACGATAAAGAAAATTACGATAAAAATTTGGCATTCAGTTAATGAATGATTCAATAATTATTTTATGTTAATCATGTTTTTCCTTTGAACTGAAAAATATCACGCCATTCTCGCAGACGATAAGACTTGTGCTGATTGGTCTATACATCCGCCACAAAGTTTTTCTGGTTTTAACCAGTCAGTTAGGCCTACACATTAAAAACCTTGACCCGTCCTTCAATATTTTTTAATCTATAATCAATAAAAGTTATACAAGAGATGGATGGTAATTATCGTGTCATTGTCCTGGCATGAAGCGCGTGGCAAAATATACTCAAGGCTGTTGAAATAGACAATTTTCAAAATTGATGTAGGGCCGAATTCACCAAACTTTAATCGGCTGATTTACCAGTGTCGGATTGGTTATAATTGTTTAAACAAATATAACATACACAGACTTCTACCGGGTGCCATTTTTGATCTGCGATTAACAGAAAATCGTCGGATTAAAGTTTGGTGAAACTGACCCTGAGTAAATCACGGTAATACTAATCTAAATCTTCAATGACGACAATGCACAACAATAAAAACAAGTTTTCAAGTGTTATGTCAAGATATATTTTCCATAGTTGACTGTTGCCCATTGTTATGTAATTAGTTGGGGCTTAAGGGCACACAACGTCATGGTTATTATTGCCCATTGCCCATTGTTGTCATCGAAGATTTAGAGGACCGTAATTAATTCTATCTTAGGGTCCTAGATCAATTTTGAAAATGGTCTATAGAAACTAGTATTTCATTTTATTATCTGTAGAAATAAACTTTTAGAGTGGAAGCAAAAAAAGATCTTATCAAAATATGTATACAAAACAAAATTAAAAAAAAGTGCAGCGCATTACTGTTGATATAGGAATTATGGGCCATCGCCAAGAGTAGGGCCACCGTTTTTCTCCTTTTGGATCGGCAATCGAGAGTTCGATATACTTCACCGTAAAGTTCAAAGAAGTTCACCAAGGGACTTCTTTATCGACACTGATACGCATACCCACACCCAAGGGGCACTTTTTCTCCGCTATTTAGGGACGGTTATTGCGTTGGAGTGTCAAATTATGTTGTACTGCATACATACAACGCATCTTCTGGAAGAGAAAACAACGTTAATCCGTTGAAATATGTCTTTAACTTATACTTACTTACCTTTACTGACATTACTTTACTGATATTTATGGAGTGTATCTTCAAATCTTGATAATATCCAGTGCCTCCCATCATTCCACAATTTTTTATATTGAATGTCATTCCATAGGTACAACGAGCACACCTTAAAACAAACACACACAACATTAAACACCTTAAACACCACAAACACCTTAAATTTTAACGCTTTTCAAGCTATTCTTCTCGAACACTTTTGAATGTTCGTAATAATTATGTATATTATATATATATACATATATATATATATATATATATATATATATATCTTTATGAATATTTTTCAAGAACACTCTTGACGTGGTATATATATATATATATATTACTTTCTTTGCAATATTTCTGTGTGACTAGTATTGTATTTGCTTTATTTCCGTTCCATTTAGTACACTATTACAACTAAACGCGTGTTTATTATACTCCATCAATTGTCATTGTTTTTATTGACCTCGCAAATCCCCTCTTTCAGCGAGGGGGGGGAGGGGGTAGTCTTCTCTTGGTTATAGATAGATAATGACGTTATGAAGTGTTCCGAGGTCCGACCTCACCGGGCGATGATCGACCTGTGCACCTTGCTTGTTGGAACCAAGACCAGCTCACAAGGTCAAAGAGCTTTATTTTGTAATTTCTTATCAGTAGGCGATGGTTTTAGTGTGTTTGTGCTATTTGGACCCATGATCCTTTGATACCAGACAAGGTCTGACCGCGTGGAACGATGATTCATCTCTCTCTCTCTCTCTCTCTCTCTCTCTCTCTCTCTCTCTCTCTCTTTTTTTTTTCAATTGTTCACGTCTACAAATAATTATTTATAGTCTACCTGAGGCGTATTATTTTTATGTTTAAAATAACAAATAAGTTAAATTAAGATGAGAGATTTCCATGCGTCTATTACCATCATAATTATTTCTTTTTTATGTTTATTCCTTTTAAATATTCACACTATGTCTCTCTATAATGTACTTACTGCATTGTATCACCTTATTGTATTGTATCACCTTACTGTATGTATTGTATCATGTACTGTATCTTCTTAAAAGGGTTGGATGGAAGATAAGGTTTCGCTAGCCTTAATCCCGCCTTTTAATAAAAGACCTTAATCAATCAATCAATCAATCTCTCTCTCTCTCTCTCTCTCTCTTTCACACGTGCAGAATCATGTATTGATGGATTCATTTAAAATTCAAAAGTTGGAAAAAACACAACCTGATACCAGGAATCTAGTCCTGGACGTTCTACATTGGAAACGGACGGAAATAAATTAATTCACAGGATCAAAAATCTGGTTTACACACTTATTTAATATTTGAAAGAGATTTAATCCAACTTTTTGGTTAAATGTGTGAATTCGCCATAATGCTTTTTTTTTTTTTGCTTGATTCAACTTTGTTAACCCTATCTTAAATCTTAGATCTTACTTTATTTTTTTTATACACTTTGTAATTTGTTGTTTTCGAAGAATTAGTCATAGAAGATGACTTGACATTTTCAATCATCATCATCAGAACAAGTATTTTATTAGCATAGAATCGCACAACATAAGCAAACATGTTGATCAAAGGACAATATAACATTCATTGCTCAAGTTAAACACCGCCCAATGAAACCCGATAAATGACGTCACCGTTTTATGCGTTACATAACATATTGTCTATTCTGTTTATTCTGCAAACAAGAGCTATTGTTACTTGGCCGACTGTTTCGTAAGTGTGAATTATGTAGGCCTAAACAATATGAATCTAATAGGCGAACCGTGTTGATTGATAATAACCAAATATGGAAAAATCAAAGTGACAAAAGTAATATCTTAATTAGCTACAACATGTAAACATGTTTTATTGCACTCAAACATAAGTTTTATGTGGGTTTGGTATTTGAGCAGGTGTGAGTCCAAGAATGGAGTCATTGCGGGTATTTTTTTTTGTAGCAATCGCTGCTTTTATGTTATGTGGTTATAATAATTGGCGGGTATCTCTTTTTTGTGATGTGTTCTATCTCGTTTGTATTCGCCACGGCAAGCGAGAGCGGATCTCCAACGTGTTCTCTCTGGATTGGCTCCAACCAACCAATCAGGCAGTAAGAATTGTGACGTGGGATGGATTTGACTGACATCTCGGCTGGCATTTACCCATGAAGGGTGTCCTTTTTTCAGGCTACTTTAACCGTTTTTGGGCTGTTCAACTAGATTATGAATTATAGAATTGAAACACATACTTTGTCAAGTCATGTTCAAATTTTACACTAAAGTTGAATCAATTTGGAAGAGAATTAAACCGATATAAATTATCTTCGTATATGCATCTACTTCTAATCAAATTCTTATTTAATGCTAAATAGGCCTATGCTAATTATGTTAAAATGCTAGATTAATGCTCTTCCAGTAGTTAGGTAAAATCATGAGAAATCCTCCAACTTGCCACATATTTTTACCACAACAGTGTTGATCTAACCCAAACACAAAACTTCAAATGGTTTTTGTAAAGAGAAATAAAACTCTTTTGTTTGTCTTGAAGTCATACAACCGCAAACAGACATTAAGGCAATAAGTTATGGATTTGCACAGTGTCAATATACCTATAGCCAGATATTTATCTTTGCGGTGAGTGACGCATTTGTCGTAACTATTGATTAACAATGAAGATAATCCTCAGTCCTCACTCACTCCCACCCCCAGGTTCACTTGTTTAATGCCCATCACATTCAGTTTTAAAACTGATTTAGGTAGGGGAACATTGATAAATACACGGAGGAGAGGAATAAAACGACAAACAAAAATCGTGAGTGCAGTAGCTTTATTTCAATTTTGTAAATGTAATACAAGATTTTGTACGTGCCTATCCAGGGGGGGTCTATCCCCCCTACGCAGCCCCTGGATACGCCACAGTGCAGTGGTTCACAAGACACTGGCTGTCTGGCTGACACAATTCGTGTTGATTTGAGGCGTCGCTACTTTTATATAGTTCTCTTACAACAACTTCGGTAATGCTTTCGTCATCAATTAATGACGTGTTTACGGTCTCGGCCAACCCGAGTAGGTATTTGGATTAGTCACGGCCGCTGGTTGGCTGCCGCTCACCCACGCGTGACGGAAGCATTACCGAAGATGTTGTAGGGCGACTATAACAGCCGAGTAAATAAATAGTGAGACCGAGTATCTACGTCACACAATGACGTCATCTCGTGATGACGAATACACAAAAGAGTGAATAATAACTATCGGGGACGAGGAAAAACAGATGGGTGCGAATTGTACTATTTGCATTTGTCGTATGCTTCACGTTTGTGTGCCACATACGTGATTGGTGATTACACGACAAAGTAAACTACACGCGGGAAAACTAAAACGACATCACTCGAATTCAAATAATCATATTTTACGAACGCGATCAAAACCGGTATCGGGAAATAAAAATTGTTTTTCGTCACGTTGACAACGAATCAAATTTAAAATTGTGAATATCTTTTAGGGCAATATCGTAATGCTATGTATTTATTAACAAGTGTTTCGGTAATATGTTCCTTTGGACACTTATCCATTCCGTTCCTTGCAATGGACATGGATATTCGAATTCGGAAGGTCACCCGTTCGATAACGGCCACCGGCAATTCTGACTAAAACTTTTCAAAAGTTCTAAAAAAATAGTGGAGGTGGATGCTATGTAATATTAAGCGACAGGCAAATAAAACTTACTTACTTACTTACTTACTTACTTACTTACTTACTTACTTACTTACTTACTTACTTACTTACTTACTTACTTACTTACTTACTTACTTACTTACTTACTTACTTACTTACTTACTTACTTACTTACTTACTTACTTACTTACTTACTTACTTACTTACTTACTTACTTACTTACTTATTTACTTATTTACTTACTTACTTACTTACTTACTTACTTACTTACTTACTTTCTTACTTACTTACTTACTTACTTACTTACTTACTTACTTACTTACTTACTTACTTACTTACTTACTTACTTACTTACTTACTTACTTACTTACTTACTTACTTACTTACTTACTTACTTACTTACTTACTTACTTACTTACTTACTTACTTACTTACTTACTTACTTACTTACTTACTTACTTACTTACTTACTTACTTACTTACTTACTTACTTACTTACTTACTTACTTACTTACTTACTTACTTACTTACTTACTTACTTACTTACTTACTTACTTACTTACTTACTTACTTACTTACTTACTTACTTACTTACTTACTTACTTACTTACTTACTTACTTACTTACTTACTTACTTACTTACTTACTTACTTACTTACTTACTTACTTACTTACTTACTTACTTACTTACTTACTTACTTACTTACTTACTTACTTACTTACTTACTTACTTACTTACTTACTTACTTACTTACTTACTTACTTACTTACTTACTTACTTACTTACTTACTTACTTACTTACTTACTATTCCTTTTATATTCTCTCCGAAATATTCTCGCACCGTAATACCTATAGTTAGTTGCTTGAAGAGGAAAAATGTTGCCTGAACAAGTTTCTACCGGTAAATTATTATTGGTACATTGTTTTTATTTTTAGGGCCAAATTATCACCAGGGGTGAACCACAATTCTAAGTTGTAACTATAACATTTTACTATATCTCACATTACCAAATAAAAAAATAAAAAATACCCGATGCGACTTTTGTGTAACACAACTTCAGATATCCACTCAACATTGTGCGTGGGTGTCTAGACCTGTGATGGTTTTTGAAAACGGATGAAGATCTCGAAGGTCATTTTGTGTAATTAACACTAATCTTGACATTATCATAGTCCCTCAATCACCTCTAATTGTGGGAACAGCCTTGAACGTTTTGCCTTTCTCCGGACATAGTTATTAGTTGAATTGCAATTTCAAGTTCGCAATATTTGTGCGTTAATTTTCCATGGCAATAACAATAACATATTATCATTGCATTTTTTTTTTTTATCAAACTATAACGTTTGTTTTGTCTTAAACCGTTCTATCAGTCAGTATATTTTGCC
This sequence comes from Isoperla grammatica, assembly GCA_945910005.1. Lineage (NCBI taxonomy): Eukaryota > Metazoa > Arthropoda > Insecta > Plecoptera > Perlodidae > Isoperla > Isoperla grammatica. The sequence continues at coordinate 20,158,863 of OX246748.1, forward strand.
TATTTTACAAAATCTAATTGTTAAGTTGCAGGTTCGAATCCTGGCTTGGGCATGGATGTCATGTGGCGTTTTTTCATCTTTATAATCACCCATGCACTCATAGTACCGTATATAGTCGTTCCACAGCAACCTTGTGGATGCTGATCTCATAGAATTAATACTTAATATATTCCTGGGATTTGTATAGATGAACATCTTTCAATTTTACGTATTAGTATAGATAGCGATATTAAAAATGAAGGACATTTCCCTCCCTATGATGCTCATCATTTCGTATATTCGCATGGTCATCATCATCATCATCATCATCATCATAGTAACAGAATGTTCATATCGACGTTTCCCCTAGATTGCAACGAAACTGTGTCTGTAAGTTAGGCACACTAATTTGTATTCGCGTTTACATGTATCCTTGATAAACTCTACATTTGTAACTCATTACACTTTGCAATTTCAATAATGTGCATAATACGACATAACATGCGCGGATTGCGTGATGGTATAATTAATTATAGTTCACGTACATACACTCAACTCATTCAATTCATACATATGCTTGTCGTCTCATCATTTACATAATGATAATAGGTGTAGGCCTAGGTGTCTCGCTCGCGATTACTGATAAATGATAATTTACTTCCCTTCCCACATACTCTTTTTAATACAGTTCCCTTGTAATTGTTATGTTACATTTCTTGACCTTAGCTTAGTATATTGTAGGGTCGCTGAAATAATGGGAGATTTTTTTTATATACATTAAAATGAGGAAGGGGGGGCGCTCACTTCTATCAATCATCTTCTCTGCAGCCCCCCCCCCCCCCCAAATTTGTGTTTAAATGTTCTTCTGTATAGTGTTATGATATAACATGTATACAATGATTTGACAAAGTTTGTGTATCAAACATAGCATAAAAGTAATATTAATGGAAAAATAATAAATTACTAAAACAAAAATTCTTCAACATTTAAGTCAACAGAAGTGCTGTTTATGGAAATAATCACAGTGGGCCCGGATTCACAAAAAGTCTTAACTTAGCTGGCCTAACTTTAGGACCTGTTTTATTTCTCTATGTTTAGGACCACTAGATTATGGCACGTCATTGGCTGATACGGACCTGCACATACCCTCGACTCAACGTCGCTAAAGGTGCATGCATACTGCATTCACAATCTTTACTAGTACTATGGACTAAGCCACAGGCTTCTTTCATTGGCTGGGAGGGAGAATACTGCGCTCTGATTGGCTGTGACTAAGGTTTGTCTTAGGCTGGAATTCATAGTCGGCCCCTACACCTAGGGGCACCCATTGTTGCTATGGATTTGTTTTGTTTATGGGAAATAACATGGAAACAAAACAATTGTTACCTTAGCAATAATGGGCGCCCCTACACCTAGGGGCACCCATTGTTGCTATGGATTTGTTTTGTTTATGGGAAATAACATGCAAACAATTAACAATGGGCGCCCCTAGGTGTAGGGGCCGACTATGAATTTCAACCTTAGGTTGGAATTCATAGTCGGCCCCTACACCTAGGGGCGCCCATTGTTACCAAGGTAACAATTGTTTGCATGTTATTTCCCATAAACAAAACAAATCCATAGCAACAATGGGTGCCCCTAGGTGTAGGGGCCGACTATGAATTCCAACCTTATCTTAATCATTAAACCATAGTACTAGTAAAGATTGACAGTGGAGTTCCGCGGGAGTTTACACCAATCTTTTACGTAGTTTTCTTGGTCTCCATTCAAACTCGAGCAAAAGACGAGGCATTCAGATGACTGAATACACTCATCACATTCTTCAAGGCTATGAGGTCCGATCGTTCTAGGAAAACAAGAAATCCCAGGGTAGCTTATCTTTCAACGTGTCAATGGATGTCCAAAACGTGGGGAAAATGGTGTGGCCATGGTGTAAACTTCCGCGGAACTCTACTGTAGTAAATAACAAACACTTGAAATCAAAATTTAGTTTAGACCCTGTCTGAGTTGGTCTTATCTTTTTTCAAAGATCGTGGCAAAACGTCTATGACTTCGAAGTGTGGACATAAATAGATATCGTTTACTTACCTTGACATGCACTTTTGTCTGTTTTTAGAATGTGGAGATATTACGAAACAAAACACTAATATTTTAAACACCGCCTTGCAATATTTCAAGTTCACTGTGATCAAGGTCTACTTGATCTCCGCCTAGAGGAGGCTCGTCGAACTCACTGCGATTTCCACGACTTACAGCCTACCATGGATTTTACGGTACAGTAGACTTAGAACCTGTCCTAAGTTAAGACCTCTTGTGAATCCGGCCCCAGGTGGTTCTGATCTCTGGTGGTTCTGGTGGTTGTGGGTGGTTCCGGTAGTCTGGTGGTTCCGGTGGTCGAGGGTGGTTCTGATACTCTGGTGGTTCTGGTGGTTGTGCATGGTCCGGCACTTCACTCCCGGACACACCTAAGTGCCATCCTGTTTACTTATATAACGTATCCAGACAAGCGATTTATACATCTGTTTCCATTAATTCTTTATCACTGGACTTCGAAGTGTGGCATGATTTTGTGTAAAGGTCCACCGTGATGTTTATTTGTTTATATAAATAACCAAATGTGCGATATAAAATAAACATTATACACAATGGCAAAAATCCGTGATGGATCGGTCCTATTCGCGTTTTAAAAGGATATTGATAAGGATAGTCTCTCCGTTGCCTCTTAATGTCCTCAACAGCTGATGCAGATTAGGATCCATGTTAAGCTCTTTCGTAAGATAATATTAATTATGTTGTAGTGTCTAATCCAGATAGGCGCTACAGTTGTTTTGATCTTACATAACTTGTGGACTTCGTATGGTGGCATGATGTATAGAAAATTAATTTCCGTTATCTTACAGACAAAATGATAATTATACCAGTTTTAAAAGAATTCTAGATCAACTAAATACATCGACTAAAAAAATAACGAGCTACGCTCATAGTACAAAGTTTCTGAGGAGGCGGGGCGGGGGGTGGGGGGGGGGGCGGCGGGAGGGTGGTGCATACGTCATCCTAGCATCGAAAGTGTCCTTTTTCAAAAATTAAAAAAACTTGTTCGAGCCGTATCTTCTTGCTGAAAGGAAATCAGAATGAGTTTCAAAACAAGTTTTTACCGATGAAGTTCGTTGTCAGTTTCAAAACTTGCCTTTTCCAAACACGTTTCCCCTTTTAAAACTAGACTTTCCAAACTTATATTTAAAATTGCAAGTATGCTTAAATTTAGATTTTAATGACATTCAATATACACCACATATTTGTGGGTTGTGCGCAGTGCATGCAATCATAGATGTTCAAACAAAATAATTGTTTTACAACAGTTTTTCATGATTTGCCAAGTTTCTATAAAAATGGAAAAAGCAAGTTTTGATACCACACGACTCAATTGTCCACATTTTCAAATATTGGTTTAATCATTTAAATAAAATAGATTGATATTTCATCTACAAACACCGAAAACATACTTTTCTCACTTCAAAATGTCAGAGTTTGATTTTCATTACGTTTCAAACTTTGATCAGCATTTACATTCACTATTGCACGATAAAATGTAAAGTTCAAGAAAAAAGTATTTTTAAATTTAGCTCAATAACCCATTTTACGTTTCCACATTATTGTCAAGGGTGTGAACTGCGACAGGAAATTTCACAATCGTTTATTTTATGCAACCTTCATAATTCTTGTAAATAGGTAGGTGTAACAATAGCCAGTTTATTGCTTTTTTATATATGTATGTATATCTACATCTCTCAACAGTGTTACTGCCGTAAGACATTGAATAATATTGCAGCAATCTTGTGGCAAATGTTGTACACATTCATTCTTCGGTACAATTTGCTATCTTGACAAATTAACTATACAAATTATTCTCAAACAACAACAGAAGTGAAATGTAATCTATGTGAGTTCCACAAACTATTCAAAGACACAGTGAAGGAACTAATTTGCATGTTTCGTACGGGCCAACTCGAGTCAAGCAAAGTATGTATTTTAATTAGTAGTAGAACCGATAGAGCTGGCTCAGCAGTAAATATAGCGACACTCAAATTCTGGAGGTCGTCGGTTCGGTACCGGCCATTGGACATTCTGACTGAAGGTTTTTCTCGACGTTTTCGCCAGTCAAGAGGCAAATGCTGGAATAGTTTCCTTCATAATAGCCCTTACTTTCTCTATACTTACATCACCAAAAAGGGTCCCATAGGTGCCTTAGCGGGGAATTTCCTGATCCTCTGGCAGGCCGGTTCTACTTCGATTTAGGACAACAACGTGGTCATAAAATGTCATTGTCGCTGTCGCTGTAGATGTTGTTGTTGTAGTTGCTGTTGTTGTTGTTGTATCAGTTAGTAATATTGAAAACCCTTCCGCTGGTTGGCATCTTCTTTTTCGCCGTTGTAAGTTTAGATTTTGCGCTATTTGTGTGATAAATTTGGTATCATTGCTTTAATTATGTTGTGGAATAAATTTGAGAGGATATCAGTTTGAGTGACTTGCGTGGTTGGTCGTATAATCCTCCGAGTAGCATGGGAACTCGCTCTATCGGTTTCTCCAGCAATGATAGACTGTTTCAATTTTCAAAGCTATATACATACATACACTCATGAACTTCACTGTACGTGATGAATTACTTTCGCCGGTGAAAGGTGTACTTGAATAGTCAGGGTAATGGTTTCTCACTGCGTCGGTTATGAAAGAATGTTTTCTTCCGACTCTAGCAAAGAAGATACGCAATAACATGCGTAATAATTGTAAGGAAACCACTTTCTTAGGTGAGATTATTATTAAAAATAATAATAATAAATGGTCTTTATTAGGCGAAGTTAAGAGCGAAGGATACCTCTACGTCAAAAACTGCAAACATTTTAATTTTTTAATTATATCTCAAGATTGAAAGTTGAAACACAAAATCGAAAATCTGAGTGATCATAGCGCTGTGTAAGCCCTACAGACTGCGAATATGTATCTAACAGTATAATCAGTATGGCTGTGATTTTTATTTCATTAAATTACTAATGAAATAAGTATCACAGACATACTGATTATAATGTTAGATACATTTATCATTCAGTCTGTAGGGGGGTAGGGCTTACCAAACCACAGCGCTATGATTATTCTGATTTTCGATTTGGTGTTTCAATCTTGAGTTATAATAAAAAAAAAAAAAAAAATCTGCGGTTTTTGACGTAGAGGTATCCTTTAAAAAAGTTACTACTATAAGTTATTAGTGTGAAAAATTCATCAAAATTCATTCATTCTGTCAAGTCATTGATGTAGAAATAGAAATCGGCTACACGCCACAGCTACTGGGCTGGGCTGGCATTGTGAGAAATAAACTTTGGTACCTCACAACAAAAACCCATTGCTTGATAAAGCAACATATCATATTGTTGGAAACTATCTAGATAGGGGTTGTTGCTCACCTCACACCAACGATGTCACAGTTTTCCAAGTCATTGACTGATGTAAAAATCGATTGGGTCGCACAGCTTCGTAATCGAATACGTCATTAGGTAAACGACATCAGACTAATGTATGTGATGTGAGTTCTCACCCCCTTCTGTCGTGATGGGGTGTAGGCCTACTTTGTTTTATTTCATGTGACACGATTCCAGGCCTGCATGGGCGATTAACTGGTTTTCAGACACTCTACGAAACGTCTATAACTTTTTGGAGTGTTTCATAAGTGTCATCATGTTATACAGAGGCCTATACATCCGATATAATTTTAAGTTTTTAATTTTAACTATAACATTAGGTTTTACGGTGTTTGTAATAGTTAGGAAGAAATGTCCGAAGACTGATACTTACTATTATATGACTAATATGGCCCAGTAAGCCAGAAATGCAGGCATAGGAAAAGAAGAAGAATAAGAATTGCCGGTAGCGGATATCGAATTGGCGATCACCCGAATGAGAGCCACGTATGTTGAGGTTGAGCCATCTCTATCGGTATCTGGTACTAGGCCCTATAGCATTGGGTTTAACCCAATGCCTATAGTCATCGCACAACATCTTCGGTAATGCTTCCGTCACGGGTGGGTGAGCGCCAGCCAACCAGCGACCGTGGCTAATTCAGATACCTGCTCGGGTTGGCCGCAAACCGTAAATACGTCATTGATTGATGACGAAAGCATTACCGAAGTTATTGTAAGATGACTTTGCCTTGAGAGAGATCATTGTATTTTAATTTTTAACCCATTGAAGAGAACCGCTTGTTTTCTTTCGAAATATTGCTATTATGTATTTTAATGTGACCCGTGAAAATTTCTATTAACTCTTCAAACATTTGTTTAAAAATTGCAAACTCACGTCTTTGTTTTCGTCTCTTCTGTTCTACTCTATGGAAATAAACAACAACGTGGAATAACAAATAATTATTCGTCTTCGGTCGATTGTTAGAACGCAGAGATTGTTGATAAAATCCGTGTTTCGAAACTTGACTTCCTGTCAACTTCTGATTTCCTGATAGATGACTCTAAGAAATGTGCGCATTTTTCATCTCCAGCGTGTCTTATTTTAGACACTAAGCGAAGGGGTCATTTTAAGACACTTAGCGAATGTCTATTTCGAGTTCGACCGTTTTTTATATAATATAATATTTGACGCGTTCTTCATAGGTTTGTTTGATTAACCTACACCTTTTGCACTTCCTGCACTGTGCCCCGTAGTAGAGTAGAGCATGGGAGGCGGTGAAAAAAGTACAAAAGGTGTAGGTTAATCAAACAAACCTCATGTTTTCGTTCCCTTTCGTTTTAATTGCGCGGCAACTGTGCAACAATAAATACATGCACTTCTTGGATTGTATAACAGTTTTTTCCTACAAATAATAATAATAATTATTATTATCTGTTATCTCTCCTCCCCTCTCTTTCTGTATGTGTGCCTTGACATAGTTTTGAAACGATATTGATCTTATTGTCAGCTCAGCTTGTACAAGTATTTTGGTTTCCGGCGTGTCATCGTAAAAACCGAATGTTTGTATGATATGGACAGGAAGTGAAAACGCTTCTCTAGTAATAATGTGCAAAACAACAACACAAATACAAATAATAATATCGTACTGGTTTGCCTTGTAACATTGACAGCTGATTAAATGGCTTTTCGGGTTGAAACTCGCCCCCCCCCCCCCCCCTTCCCCAACTGGTGGGATGAGAGTTTGAGCCAGTGGCGTATACAATAAGGGAAAGATCAGCTAGAGTACCTCTGAAATTCCCACTTTTGACTGTCTATGTACATACAATGAATGTATTGATTGATGGTAAATATTAAAGAATGTATCCATAAACCTAATTTTTAGATCAATAATAATGCGTGGGTGAAGTCAGTACCATATTTGGTGCTTGGTTGTAGAGCAATCAAAATCAAACCAAATACCAATGATGTCCTCAAGGAACCTTGGGAAATTATCCCATTCAAAAAATGCCACTTTAAATAAACGTGTGTCATAACCTGTTATGACATGAGTTTTTCTTATCGATCACATTAATGTCCACATTCATTCAATTCTCCATTGTAATAAGAAACACACAACTGACTGAACTGACGTCACACTTCGAAAATTTGTCAGTTACCACGGTTTCAACCCCCCCCCCCCCCCCCTTCCCCTATCCTCCCTCCCACCACCACACATTTGTGCGATGTTAAGTTGTTGATAACCTTCAAGTTATTTATTTTCATTGTTGCTGTAAGTAGAGTTTTATTTTCCTACAATGTCACGTTTTATTGCAAACAAACAAATACGTTGGCGTTTTCTAGTGAACATAACATATTATAAGTACGAAGATAAGATAATTATTCGAAATAACATAATTCATTAACTCCCTTTAATACAATAATTTCTTTGGGTTGAGTTGAGCGCTGTCAAACGTGGGAGTAATTACATTGAGCTCGTTTGACAAGTGTTATTAATGTAATCGTGGTGATGTGGCGACAACTCTCGAGTTAAAACCATCAATCAAGACGAAGAGGAATTATTAACCAATGTATCTATTATGTCGAGGCTCACAGGAGGTGCAACATGCAACATGCAAACTTACCTCGGTGGAAAACATCATCGATGGATTGGATGGTCACATGTTGAGCGCTTTGTGACGGTCAAACTCAAGCAAGACTCAAGTAGTTCCAAAGCTATTAGAAGAAATCTGTTCTCTTTATTTACTGTGTGTTCATCAATGGTTACCTACTGAGTGGTTTGCGATTCTTAAACTCAAGCAGCTCAAGCAAGCAAATCCAAAGCTCTTAGAAGGAAACTGTTCTGTTTATTTATTGTGGCTTTGTGTGTTGATCAATGTCCACTTCTTGAGTGCTTTGCGATTCTCAAACTCAAGCAGCTCAAGCAAGCAATTCCAAAGCTTTTAGAAGGAAACTGTTCTGTTTATTTATTACGGCTATGTGTGTTGATCGATGGCCACTTCTTGAATGATTTGCGATTCTCAAACTCAAGCAGCTCAAGCAAGCAATTCCAAAGCTCTTAGAAGGAAACTGTTCTGTTTAATTATTATGGCTCTGTGTGTTGATCGATGGACACTTCTTGAGTGCTTTGCGATTCTCAAGTAAGGAGTTCCAAAGATCTTAGCCACTGTTCTATTTGGTCACCTGTTTACAGTGCGTTGTGATTCAAGCACAAACAAGACTCAATTAGTTCCAAAGATCTTAGAAGAAAACTGTTCCGTTTATTTACTGTGTGTTCATCAATGGTTGCCTACTGAGTGGTTTGCGATTCACAAACTCAAGCACCTCAAGCATAAGCAATTCCAAAGCTATTAGAAGGAAACTGTTATGTTTATTTATTACGGCTCTGTGTGTTGATCGATGTACTGCTTTGCGATCCTCAAACTCAAGCAGCTCAAGCAAGCAATGGCAAAGCTCTTAGAAGGAAACTGTTCTGTTTATTTATTGTGGCTTTGTGTGTTCATCAATGGTCACCTCATGAGTACTTTGCAATTCTCAAACTCAAGCAGCTCAAGCAAGCAATTCCAAAGCTCTTAGAAGGAAACTGTTCTGTTTAATTATTATGGCTCTGTGTGTTGATCGATGGACACTTCTTGAGTGCTTTGCGATTCTCAAGTAAGGAGTTCCAAAGATCTTAGCAACTGTTCTATTTGGTCACCTGTTCACAGTGCGTTGTGATGCTCAAGCTAAAAAAGTTCTCGTCGGTCGGTCCAAAGCTCTTCGATAAAGACTGTTCTGTTTGATCACCTGTTCTCTGTGCGTTGTTGGTCCAAACTCCAAAGCTCTTGGATACAGACTGTTCTGTTTGGTCACCTGTCGACGTAGTTGCCTTGAACGCTTGAGAAGGTCAGGTTCATTGTTGGAGATTGTAAACCAAAGATCAAACCTTGACCTTGTTTACCCCCATAGCAAGTATTGACATCGCTAGAACCCGCGCGATTGCGAGACGCACACACAATAAGACTTCAAGATCACTCTGAGCAAGCAATTAGATCGCAACTCCTCATCAAACAAAATACCGACCATAACTAATAGGAATGACGATACGAATTTTAAGGTTGTTGGTAAAAAAAATGTACGCAGAAGTATTCGTTGTTTTTTTTAGTGAGGGGGCCTCACACAAATCCACCAGGTGCTTCAAGTTGAAAAATGCTATCTGCTTATCTGTTTTATTTGATATTATTCATTCATCATCAGATTTTCAATCAATCCCCTGTGGATTTTTTTCAGACGACTCTCGATTGGTTGTTCCCTATCTTCTATCAGTGTTTTATACACAACCAGTACACCGATCCCCTGTGGATTGATTTCAAACAACTCTCGATTGGTTGTTCCCTATCTTCTATCAGTGTTTTATACACAACCAGTACACCGATCCCCTGTGGATTGATTTCAAACAACTCTCGATTGGTTGTTCCCTATCTTCTATCAGTGTTTTATACACAACCAGTACACCGATCCCCTGTGGATTGATTTCAAACAACTCTCGATTGGTGGTTCCCTCCCTTCTACCAGTGTTTTATACACAACCATGCAGTACACCGCGGCCATGTCCTGGATTATGCTTTTCCATACGTATATTATAACAACAGATATTATCAGTGGTGTATTCCTAAAATATTAAGTGCCTAGGCGGTCGAATTTACGTGTGCATGGGGTGGGAGGGTGGGGGGGGGGGGGGGAAGGGGAGGGGCGATAGCGATTGTTTTAAGTGTTTGGAAAAAGATTTTAACAGAAATTAAACCTGATACATGAAGACGTTGAGGTAACATATTTTTCCTCAATTATAGATATTGTGAATATTACATGGGTTCTTGAAATTTAAACAATAGTACCGTACTGTGAAAAAACGCGTAGGCTCGAATACACCACTGGATATTATGTTTCAACCTTGGTCTGTCTCTACTGGTTTCCCTCCCGTCCGCTTTCCCCTGAATTATGCCATCGTATACCTCAAAACATGTCCAAATATATCTTTATGTTCATTGACCTTGTCGATAACATATGTACATTTGCATATGTCCTCTAGGAGCTATTTAAAGACGGTAACAACAAGTGTATTGTTAAATTTACTCGTCTTGGTATTGGTTGCCCATGTGCTCACATCCTTTTTCGTTTTCTTACAAAGTTCAAGTAGCAATGTACGTTCTCTATTCTGCGTGCCAACCTAAGAAGCACCCTGCCAATCACTACACACAAAGGGCGACTTAGCCGTCGCCTCCTTTGTTGACAGTTGTAAATATCAATCTTGTCTAAAATCTCAAGTCAACAGGGTAGACACAGTTACAAAAAAGGGACCTGGAGGGGGATTGTGGAGATCATAAATGTCAATCCTCCCCATTATTCAGCAAAGCACTCACCTTCTCAGCCGGTACCGACAACTGAATGTGAAAATTGTCGCCTCGACTCGACTACGAACGGGTATCGCTCCCTGTATATATACATACATACAGACATATACCCGTCCGTAGTCGAGTCGAGGCGACATTCTTCACATTCAGTTGTCAGTACCGGCTGAGAAGGTGAGTGCTTTGCTGAATAGTGGGGATGATTGACATTTATGATCTCCACAATACCATCGCCTCCCTTTGAGGTTAGTGATTGGCAGGCTGCTTCTTAGGTTGGAAGCAAATAGTGATGTCATTCACGTCCATACATCGGCGTATACATAGTCGTCCCCTATCCCTAAGGGGCGCCCGTTGTTGCTATATGGATAAGTTTTCCATGTGGAAAATAACATGTATGAACCTGTTATACCTGGCAACAACGGGTGCCCCTAGGGGTAGGGTGACGACTATGAATTCCAGCCTAAATATTTTCCGATTCCCACTTCTTGACGTAATATGCATTTATTTTGTTTAAGATGGGATTCATAATTGAAATAAGAGTATAGCAATTAAGAAATAGTGACCTAATGATAATTTATATAACAGTTGTATCTATTACGATATTTTACCAGTGAAAAGTGAAACGGCTTTTATTGTCAACAGCATGATTCGGTGTAGTCGTTCGACAGCAACCTTGACGTCATATGAGTGAGACATTGGCCAATCAAATGTCCGCATTTGAAAAAGCCACCCGCTGATTGGCTCCGATTCACCCATCTATGACGTCAGCATTCACAACGTTGCCATGGAACCACTTTACCAATGTTAAACTCTTTTTTTACATTCTGATTGGTTCGTCATGGGAAGTTGAAGTAAGATATTCAATTGATACATTTCTTTATGACTATTTGAAAACCTTGTGACGGATTTGAACTGCAATCTTGTTAGTTTGTTATTGTGTATTCCAGTTAACATTAACAATATCTGTGAATCTGTCTTTATAGAAGCTATTTCCATTTGTTTGCAGATTACTCATCCCGTTCAGCAGCAACTTGGTTAACAATGTTGATGTCGCACCCTTGACCCTTGACCCTCAGGGCAGCTGTCGTTTCCTGACCCGGCTGCGTCACTGATGTTGTTTTGCACTTTCTTTACGTCACTACAGCTGCATGGGTGGACGGATGAAGCTGAAATAATAGGGTTGTTCTTTTGTCATCTACTTTTGGGTGAAAGTGAAGTGGGCGTGTCCACTGAAACTACGTCATAGTGGAAAACGGATCAACACTCAGGTGTTGCAAAGTAACGACATGAGTGGACTTTGTATTAATTATGTATACTGGAGCCGCCGTAAGAAGCAAGGTGTCCCCCAAAATTCTGAGAAGAGACGTACGCTCCACACGGTCTATTTCAACGGTATTCAACTCGAGATTTAGTGATAGCTGCATTGTTATTGTCCACTACATTGACTGCACCAACCGTGAATGGAATGCAACCCCACCACGTCTGACAACTGTCAGGCGGGCGATATCATCACTACAACAATACCTTAGGCAAGAGAACGGGATGCAACTAGATTTAGGTTGGTAGTTGTCACACGCGTCACTACCCTATTACATAATCCGTGACGACACCACCATGCAAGTTAATTTGACGGGACTATGTTATGTATTATGTCTTAATTATTATAATGTAAGAACGAGTGGAAAGAGTTGAACAACTTATCCATTTAGAATTACAAAAGAACATTTGCTTTTCGTGGCAAACCAGTTAAGTTAAGGTAAGTTAAGTTAAGTTAAGTTAAGTTATGTTTAGTTAAGTTAAGTTAAGTTAAGTTAAGTTAAGTTAAGTTAAGTTAAGTTAAGTTAAGTAAAGCTAAGTTAACTCGAACCGAGCCGAACAAATACTGATCGCTGATTGGTCACGAATTCCTCGTCTACGATACGAACATAGTGAATTTATCTGTGACGAAAGCATCTGTAAGGTATATCTTGGGACTCGTTGATTGGATTTTCCCCCCAGTCAATGAGCAATTAACATCTTCAATAGTACATAAAAGTGACGCAAGACAAAACGGCAAACACAATACTACTCTGTCAAATATTTGTACTGTGACCAGCACAAAACTGGGCAATGAAGTCATCTCCTGCGCAAAGCACGCCGTGTTTTCTCACAGGTGCGCACGTCTACGTCGTCATATATAACAGGTACCGTTTTTGTTCGAACCGGATTTTGCACACTTTGTTCAAGGTGGTTTCATGGTTGCTGAGAGGTGCAAATTCTTTATTTGTTATTATATCATCCTAACCTATCTTCACACGTCTAAGGTGTTGGACTCGTCCACTTTGGAGTTTCAGAGGGGGGAGGGTTGTTACGTAGCTTCATGTATGTGAGTGATATTGGTTGGAATGATTCTTATTGCTTCACTTGCAGTTAGTGGGTGGACCACCCAGGCACAGACAACTGATTTGTACAATCCCTTATCTGTGACCCAGGTCTTCGACAAGTGAGCGGAATTTAAAAACAAATTGTCTTCGTTATAGCCCGGAAAAATACTAAAAGTAGAGTAATGAGAAGTAATTAGTACGTAAATAAGTAATTACAAGAGCAATTATATTTGCATTCAGAAGAAGAAGCTTCTTGTTGGAGGAAGGGGGGGGGGGGGGGATTGGGGGGTTAGCTCGATTGCGCACATCACTCAACGTGCTCATAGTAGGGCCTAGAATTATATGGAGGACGTCAACTGTAAAGTTGACCCAACTAAAACCAGTCTCGTTCTTATGAAATACTATAATAGGAATTTCCTCGAATAACGCTTGTGTATTCTACTAGGCGGAAGCACTTTTATGCATTTGGGAAAGAACGCCATGGGATGGGAATCTTTGGTTGATTATCGCTCACTCGTCGATGGTGTTCGGGGCCTATATATACAATCGAGGGTTGAAGTCGCCCCACTGAAAATCAGTTATGTGACTGAGTGCGTATAGACTCTAAATAAGAATGTATTATTTTCTATAATATCTGTTGACTTTTGTCGAATCAGCGTGCATAAAGGAGCAGTATAGCCCTGGGAATCTTTGGTTGATTATCGCTCACTCGTCGATGGTGTTCGGAGCCTATATATAGAGGGTTGGCTCCCCAATGGAAATCAGTTATGTGACCGAGTGGTTAGACTCAAAATAAGAATGTATTTTGTTCTGTATCTGTTGACTTTCGTCGAATCAGCGTGCGTGAATGGGGCAGTAGCCCTGAGTGTCTTTGGGTTGACTATTGCTCACTCGTCGATGGTGTTCGGAGCCTATATATAGAGGGTTGAAGTCACCCCCCTGAAAATCAGTTATGTGACTGAGTGCGGGCGTATAGACTCTTAATAAGAATGTATTTTGTTCTATAATATCTGTTGACTTTCGTCGAATCAGCGTGTATGAACGGGGCAGTAGCCCTGAGTGTCTTTGGGTTGACTATTGCTCACTCGTCGATGGTGTTCGGAGCCTATATATAGAGGGTTGAAGTCACCCCCCTGAAAATCAGTTATGTGACTGAGTGCGGGCGTATAGACTCTTAATAAGAATGTATTTTGTTCTATAATATCTGTTGACTTTCGTCGAATCAGCGTGCATAAAGGAGCAGTATAGCCCTGGGAATCTTTGGTTGATTATCGCTCACTCGTCGATGGTGTTCGGAGCCTATATATAGAGGGTTGGCTCCCCAATGGAAATCAGTTATGTGACCGAGTGGTTAGACTCAAAATAAGAATGTATTTTGTTCTGTATCTGTTGACTTTCGTCGAATCAGCGTGCGTGAATGGGGCAGTAGCCCTGGGAATCTTAGGTTGATTATCGCTCACTCGTCGATGGTGTTCGGAGCCTATATATAGAGGGTTGGCCCCCCAATGAAAATCAGTTATGCGACCCGAGTGGTTAGACTCTAAATAAGAATGTATTTCGTTCTATAATATCTGTTGACTTTCGTCGAATTAGCGTGCATGAAAGGGGAAGTAGATAAGGATGTGAGGTGAGGCTCTTCACTTTCGTCTTGAGATTCGAGACGAGATTTTTTTATACCTCCACTTATCGTCTTGAATATTATGACGTCATTAATAGAGGTCGACTACATTCTAAATAATAAAGATAATTTCATCTTGAATATCATGACATGAAGCCGGCGTAGTTGGCCGCGGTCGATTAGCCGTTGGTCTAGTAAACCGCGGTCTCTGCGTTCCAGGTTCGAAACCTGGCTTGGGGCATGGATGTCATGTGGCGTTTTTTCATCCTCATAATCAGCCACCCATCGTCTCGATTAGCCTCGATACAAAAATATGAGACGTACAACCCCAAATATCATCATCAATTGAATATAATGACGTCATCAATAGACGTGGTGCCGTGGGCAAGTAGACGTGTTCGTGTAACATGGAACTGCCAATCGGAAGGAACGAGCGTGTGCGAGTTGCAAGTGAGATGAAAAGAAGAGTGGATGCTGTCAGAGGTTTGCACGCTCAGGGCTATGATGAGATGTGATGCAAGAAACACGCACGTCGATAGGATGTCGATAGGTGGTCAGTTGTGTCGTGTCACGAGTGTGCTCGCGCGATGGATATGGTGAACGATGTGATCATAATAGAATACGGACACGTATTGTGAGTAAAGCGGAACATTTTTGTTTTAGGGCTGTCCATAAATGATGGCACCAATTCTGGAACGAACTGTAATACTCTTCCATCCCTTGTCACAGATGGTCACACGAAGTGTCGCCAAGCCCGCAGTCACAAAAATAAAAAAATGCCCCCCCCCCCCACTCCACCCCCAACCACACAAACAAGTCATAAAGTGCAATATTTGAAGAAAAAATCTTTATTTTCTGAGAGTTACTAAAAATGCTGCTAACATTTGTACATACTTGCAGTAATTATTCTAATACACAATAATGCAATGGGAATGTCGATGTCACTTGAAACATAGCCCCCCCCCCCCCTCCACACCCCCCTCAAATCATCAGTAAGAGTGGGTATGTTTTCAGTGTGACAGTTTTGACAATTCATGGGAAATGGCATTGAACAAGTTTGGATACGTTCACTGCCTCGCTGCCCCCAAAATGTTGGCGCCCTAGGCTACAGCCTCACCTCATTAGCCCTGGCCGTGGGTTCGACCACCGTCATCGACAATCCTGGCCGAAGGATTTCCACAAGGTTTTCCACAATAAAAACTAAAAAGTCGAATGCTTGGATTGAGTCCTGTACTTGGCTCAAACAATCTTAAAATGCTTTCGACAGGTGACTGTTCGTGGCCAATGAGCGAGCTCCAATTTCGAATACCGATCACTTGTTGGTTGGTCACTCATGAGTCACCTGCTTATGACGAACGCGTCAGTAAGTGTTTTCGGGATAAGTAGAGCTGTTACAAAAATGTCTAGGACTTTCACTTTCCGCCTATCCAAATCCAGTGAATCATTTGAAAAGTGGGGAACACAAGTAAAAATGGTATTCATATACTAAGGGTGTGTTCCAGCTTGACGTTTTTCGTAGTGGACTAAGCTTAGTTATACTAATCGAAAGGAAGTGACGTCACAACTCACAAGCAGGCGACCAATGCTTCTTATTTGGCTAGTGGGTAGTGGCCGAAAGTGTACACTACGACACCAATTGACCCACTAAACCAAGATGGTTGATACCAGCCATCACAGCTGATACTTTAAGGTAAGGAAAATACCCAACCAGTGAGTGGAAGTATTATTATCGTATTTATTTACATTAGATGATTAATAACAATAAACTTAGTATTAGTATACTAGGTAGCGTGCCCAAAGCTGTTAGCGTTTAGTGTGTAGCAGGTTAGTGGTTAGTGGTTACTGGTTAGCAGGCGAAAATCAAGTTGGAACACACCCTAAGAAGCAGGGATTCCTACGGACAGGGAAGAAGATTCCACGTTTCAACCACTCATTGTTTCGATTCGAATCGTTGTGAGTCGTTAAGTTCAATATCTTTTTTAGAACAATCGGAGATTTACGTTTACGGTTTGTATTGACTCATTGTTGTTTGGGCGGTTTTACAGAAGATTTAATTTACAAATGGAATAATACATAAATCTAGCTTTTGGAATAAGTTAACATACTTTATCAAATCTAAAAAAAAATATATAATTGGACGACACCCTACAGCAGGGATATCAGAGTAATTTGACGCAACCCTGTTCCTCCCCTCCATCGCTTTGTTACCACCCCTCACCCCCGTGACAACCCAACAGTCAAATTTATTATTCATATTTTATTATATTATTTATCAGTCATATTTGTTATGGTTGGCGGTGGTCACATAACCAGGGAGTGGAGCTTCAAACTGTGTCAATCTAAAGTTCTCCCCTAACGGGAGCTTTTTTTTCTACTCTGAGAAATACATATACAAAAATGATTATTCTTATACCTTGTATAGTTGACCCAAGATAACTTTACACCTGCTTTCGTCACATCCGGGGCAGTCCCAGCCAACCAGTGAACCGCCCGAGACACACCTGCGCCAAACCGATCGCTGATTGGCTACGAACCAGTCGCCTGTGACGAAAGCATGTGTAAGGTAGTCTTGGGACAACTAGAGTAGACATAAACGGGAGTCGTGACGCATTGTATCATGGTCGTGACGCACCGCATCGGAAAGTTTGTTTACATCAGTACACCATACGCGTACACACGCACACGCACACGCACAGCACGCGTGTACGCATACGACAGTGTATAGAAAATGTGAAAGTGTAGATGAATGAAAGGAAACATTGTCTGACACCTATCTATGGTAACTGGCGCTTCATATTGGGAGATAGCCTAACTAATGTCTAGAGAACGGAACACTAGGAAACTGATCTACGGGTGCAAACGGCACAAATACCTTGAAAAGTGTGAGAATTTAATATTTTCTTGCTCGTATTTTTTAAATGTTTCTCATATAAACATTTTTTGGGCTGAGGTGATACGGGGATAGGATATATATTATACTATCAAGGTTTACAATTAATATAAAAAAAACTGATCCATATTGTTTGCGTTTGGATAAAATTATAGACGATTTGAAATATATTATTGAAATTTTATCTGAACAAACTCTATGTTCCATCTTTTTTTAAGAGTCCCTGATCTTGATAATGTCTGTACTCTCGCATCATTCCAAAATGTTGATTGACTTGAATGACATTTTAAAGACCCGAACCAACATTATTAAATTATCACAATTTTGAAGCTTTTAGGGCGTCTGGAGTTTTGCCTACGGAGGGCAAGTGTCTCCCCCTCCCCCTTCTTAATTCCCCTACCTCCTTCGGGCGCAAATGCCCCGAGAGTAAGATAGTGGTAAAACATGACGCAAAAAAAGTAGTTTCCTGTTGTAGGCTTCTAATATACAACCGTTATGAATTGAGCCACGTTAAAAAGATTTCAGGGAATACATTTTCACCGAACAAATGAAATTCATCTTTCGTAAAAGATTACTTTTGCCACAAGTAATTAGAAGAGCGTAAAAATGCGGAAACTTTTAGAAATGGAGTGATGCAATAATTATATAAGGAAATGTATCTATACATCCTGCAAGTACGGTAAAGGAAATGAAAGCTATAGTTATAATGATAGATTCACTGGTCCATTACAATACCATGATGTTGCTCTTTTCTAATGAAAGTTTGCTCATTGTTGTTTATGTACTTATTAATTAATAAATATCTGTGCAATGGGAATTATACATTTGCTTTATACTAGGAAAACGCTCTGTTTGACGCGTTGATAAGCGAGCGCGTCAATATCTACGAACTTTCTGGCGAAGAGATTTCAATGCTAATACAAACAACAATTAACAACAATTCAAGAATGCGCATTGCAAAAATGTTTCTAATTTCCATAGCTATTATACTTCCCGACATTGTTGGATGCAGTGCAATGTGCGTTGCTAAGAATTTTCGCTGTCATGTTTTCGCCGCGGTCCGCCACCGTTACTAACAGTTATTGACAGCAATAGAAATGTAATTTCTGCCTCTAATATGTATCAAATCGCGTTTACATTAGTATATTCGTGACCGGACAAAAATTTACTTTAAGATAGCCACCTCACATTTTGCTGTTACTGTGTTTCAGAAATATATTTTCGAGTAACTTTTGTGTAACTTTGCCAATATTTATCAGATCGCCATAACATGAACATATTCGTTACCGGAAAAATCTGTAAAAAAATCTGGCTATCTCACAGTTTGTCGCCATTTTGTTTCAGAAAAATATTTTGCAGTAACTATGGTGTAACTTTGTAACTTTTCGAACGATTTTGCCTCAAAACTATACACCTTCAATCCACATCGAGGCTTGTGGATGGTCCAAATTTCAAGTTGATCGGACTTTCCGTTCGACCGCTATCGACGGACATAAAAACAAAAACAAAAAAAAAACAAAAAAAAACAAACAAACAAACAAAAAACAGAACGAAGTGCCATAAGAGTCAAGTGGAAACGCTCGCTTCGCTCGCTTAAAAAATAAAAAAATAAAATAAAAATAAAAAATAATTTAATGAATTAATGAATTAAATAATAAATGTTGCTTATACTAGGAAAACGCTCTGTTTGACGCGTTGATAAGCGAGCGCGTCAATATCTACGAACTTTCTGGCGAAAAGTTTTCAATGCTAATACGAATAACAATTAACAACAATTCAAGAATGCGCATTGCAAAAATTGTTCTTATTTCCATGGCTATTATACTTTCCGACATTGTTGTATGCAGTGCAATGTGCGTTGCTAAGAATTTTCGTGGTCATGTTTTCAACACGGTCCGCCACCGTTACTAACACTTATTGACAGCAATAGAAATGTAATTTCTGCCTCTAATACGTATTGGATCGCGTTTACATTAGTATATTCGTGACCGGACAAAAATTTACTATAAGATAGCCACCTCACATTTTGCCGTTACTGCGTTTTAGAAAAATATTTTCGAGTAACTTTCGTGTAACTTCGCCAATATTTATCAGATCGCCATTACATTAACATATTCGTGACCGGAAAAAACTGTAAAAAAATCTGGCTATCTCACATTTTGCCGCCATTTTGTTTCAGAAAAATATTTTGCAGTAACTATGGTGTAACTTTGTAACTTTTCGAACGATTTTGCCTCAAAACTATACACCTTCAATCCACATCGAGGCTTGTGGATGGTCCAAATTTCAAGTTGATCGGACTTTCCGTTCGACCGCTATCGACGGACATAAAAAAAAAAAAAAAAAAAAACAAACAAACAAACAAACAAAAAAACAGAACGAAGTGCCATAAGAGTCAAGTGGAAACGCTCGCTTCGCTCGCTTAATAACCAATGCCAATGACAAGTTTGTGTCCTACTATGTAAATTCTGATGTCTAAACGGTGAAATACACAGTATAAAATGTGGTGTTTGTAGTTCGTTTTAGAATTCAGAGAAGAGCTATTTTAGTTCAAACGATTAAACCTAATTTGTCGAATTTTAGTATAGTTGTGTTAGCATGTTATCAATTTCATTTTTTTTATATAGTTTAAAGCTGCTAATTTGTGATCTACAAAATAATGGCCCTTTTTAGATTTATTGCACAGAAAATAATTTTAAAAATACAATTTCGCGCAATTTGGTGAGTAATTTCTAGTAAACAAAAACTAAGAAGTTAATACTTGTTTCATAAAGAAAGATTTATAAATGGCAATTTTTAAAATATTAATCTAATTTATATCTAATCTATAGTGTATCATTTATGGATGTGGGCGCTGGAAGGACGTGTACATGTCTACGCCCTGCGCGGGACTCGAACTCAGCTACGCATTGTTCGGAAGTGCTCCTGCTTCCACGCGGCTCGGCGTGGGTGTCGATGCAGTGCAGAGCAAGAACCAGTTATACTTATAACGATGGAATATTACCGGTACAGGTTATGTAATATATAATAGGAATAGAACTGCAAACTGCAAGATAAACTTATATGTATATAAAATGATAAAAGTTTATCCATAGAAATACAGGGAAAATCAATTTAGGTTTTCACAGTGTACACGGTACCACTTTCACATTTTTTCATATTGAAGATTTTGATGAAAAAAAATATATGCTAGAAAAATGAATTAATGCTAAAAAGAACGTCCGTAATTTTCGCACGGTTATTAGCGATAAGGTAAGTATAGTCGATAAAGAAGTTCTCCCGGGCGAAACTTCTTTATCGACTCTGGTATAATTTAAACGGCGGGAAAGCATCACCTTTACCTCCGGGTAAAATAATCGATACTCGTACAACAACTGCACCAACAAGATAAGATAACATTGAGTGTCTAGTTTCTTCCGAGGTCAAGGTTCGGTTTCCGGAACTCGTTCAATTATTCGTTTTTCGTGAACTGACCGCAACATAATTTTCAGAAATAGCTAATTAGGCCACAATCAGTGATTGAATTGTCATTATATGGCTACTATTATTGTTTAGTGGCTACTAGAATATGCTGGAACTAAGTAATAATAATTTTTATGTATATACAATTAACCAGAATAGAAACAATATAAACTAAAAAATACCTTGGAGCAACTTGGCACAAAAGTTCTGTGTTTAAAGAATTATCTATAGATCTGTGTTGGCATTCTTCTAGATATTGGAATTTCCGTGTGCGGGTATGATAAACAATAATCGTTATGTAAGTGTGAACATGATTGTAGCACGTTTATTGATGTACTTTGTTCATGTTAAAAATAGACAATGCCTTAAAGTTACACCTTGTACCTGTCAACCGAACCGTTATCGTTCACTATACTTAACAAATTAATTGTTTAAAGAAACTAGGAAAATCCTTTGGAAATTGCAAATACTATACTTGGCACAAGAGCCAGCGAGTTGGCCGTGGGTGTAGAATACCTTGGTTCAACTCCTGGCTTGTGCAATGTAATGTGGCGTTTCTTCATCTTCATAATTACCCACTCATCGCTGTTCGAATATTACACGTAAAGCCCAACTACAATTATCATCATTATTTTCAAACATACACATGCCAACAAACTACTACCGTTGAGTGTGAATAGTAGTGAACTAACCATAACATTGTTATAATTTTTAATCTCCATTGTAGTAGTGATTTCATTCACCCCTAAATCATTCCTCAATCACAGTTAGGTAATAAAATACAAAAAAAAAATACAAAAAAACAGAACGAAGTGCCATAAGAGTCTCGTGGAGACGCTCGCTTCGAAATATCTCGAATTGAAGTAGCAAGTCATAGTTATTGTATTGGCAAGGAAATCGCTTCAATAAAGAAAGAACTTAATGAAGAAATATCTCGAATTGAAGTAGCAAGTCACAGTTATTGTATTGGCAAGGAAATCGCTTCAATAAAGAAAGAACTTAATTAAGAAATATCTCGAATTGAAATGTTAAGTCATATAGTTATTGTATTGGCAAAGAAATCGCTTCAATATAGGACTCAATAAAGAAATATCTCAAATTGAAATGCCAAGTCATATAGTTATTGTATTAGCAAGGAAAAAGCTTCAATAAAGAACATCATTACAGTTTATAGCACATATGTATCGTAATAGTTGGCAGAGAGGTTACGTACCTACCACGCAGTTCCTTGGAAATGTTGTGACGTAATACCGGCTAATTCCACACACCGATCTATGGAAGCTATTACCGTCATAAATAGGGCATGAGTCGGCAGCTTAGCCGAACACAAGTGCATCAAACACAATTATCGGTATCGGGATCGCAATCGCTGTACGGAAATCGTGAAAAAGTTTACACACACGATGAGATTGACTGATATTTGGGCTTAACGGCTCATATTTTTGCAACGTGGCTAATCGAGACAATGAGTGGGTGAAATATGAAGATGAAATAGGGGGATGTTTCGAGGAGGGGCAAGTAGGAGGGCGGGGAGGAAAGGGGAAGGGCAGGATCGGAGAAAGGGGGAGGACGTGGACTGCCTTTCGTCAGGCTTCTCCACGGTTCTTATATGGCGCCGTTCACAATAAAATCGTAATGTCGTATAATGATTTGTCACGAGATTGCGATCACAATCCCGATTACGATCTAGATGCCGACAATGTGATTACGGCTTTAGAACCATGTAAGATGTCAAAACAGTGACAAGTAGTTTCTTTTTGCTAAATATGATCACGTGTGTAGCTATAACTATGTAACTATATCATCACCGTCTTCGATATTATTCTAACATAATTATTCATACACGCAATTAAATTCTTAGAATGAAAATTAAAATACTGGTACAATAATAGTAGTAATTTTTATTGTAAGCGCAAAAGCAACCAAACTACAATTATTGAAATTACCAGCAAGTGTACACTTGCGTATATAATATTTCCGAAGGTCAGACCCGCCATTTTACGAGCGAACAAAAGTGGTGTTTTTACCGATCAAGTTGTTTGCAACCTGGCCTACGCAGTAAATGGACTGTTTCATCACGATGTCATAATTGGGGACGTTTGAAGTTCGATTACCGCCTCTGGCAATCCTGGATGAATGTGTTCTTCAAGGTTGTGTCTTGCTGATTAACGTATGTTATGGTGTATCTAGTATGTATAGTGTCTAATTATGATAGATGAACCTCACCTCATGTGCACGCTACAGAAGGGATTCTTGCGGGGAACTGTAATTCTTATTTATCCACCTCTATCAATACTGATAACACTGTAAAATGATATCGATGATGTTTTTTTAATGATTATCTTATTCACTTCCTGTACTATTCACTCTTCGTAGGATGGAAAACGACGAAAACCGCCATAGGATGGAGAATTTCTATAAGGTCCGTATTCATAGTCGTCCTCTTCCCCTAGGGGCGCCGGTTGTTGCCAGGTAACAATTTCACGCAAAACAAATCCTTAGCAACACCGGGTGCCCCTAGTTGTAGGGGACGACTATGACAAGTATTCAATAGTATTGATTTTTTCATCTCAATTTTATGTATATGTTAGGTTGGACATTATTGTTATCATTATTGTTATTATTATTACTTGCTCACTATTTTCTTACTCACTTATACTTATTTAGTTACGACTAGGCATTTACTGTATGAGCAGCTGTTGCTCCCCCCCCCCCTCCTCCCCCGCCCCCCCGAATCAATCAATGTTAATGTAATGTTGAACAGGAAAAGAAATAATAATTAAAAATAATAATATAATTACTAGTACAAAATCCTGTTCATTGGCAAACGAAACCCACCACACAACATCTCGAGTGCCAAGGCCAAAACGTGAAATACTTTTACAAACCCAGTTTCTTGTTGCCGCGCTTGATCGAGCTAATTTTTAATTGCTCGACCTTGTCGATGAAGAAATCGTTCCAACTCTGAAGAAGTTATCCTTTAATTCCTTAACTAAGGAAGGTGTCGTTACACAATCGTCGTTATCATGTAGTTTCGCGCCGTGTAGCAAGTGTCTCTTTGTCTATCCATCTGTGTCTCTCTCCCTCAAGGCCGTTGGTTGAGTTATTGGCTATAGAGAAACTGCTGCTCAAGATCATTAATTCATGTACGCCGTTTAAGTGACGGTTAATTAGTAAATGCAAGGATTTATCTATGTACGTGTTGCTAGATTTTGTAAGGTTGCCCACCATGATCGATTAATCGAATCGATTAATACGATCGATTAATCGATTAATAACATTGATGTGGATGCGAGTTTATTAATTTTTATGTATATCGGTTATTTTTATGTGTGTGGTTATAATAGGGAACCTGCAACTGACGTCACAGCCGAACTACAACAATGGAAACTGATGGACAAACAACAGGATGTCAAAGTAATAGCTTTGCGAATAATGGGAGAAAAACAATTAGTTTTAGCGATAGTTACTGCTTGCCAGTAAAAATTTCTGTTCAATGAGGGACAACAACGATCTGAAAGTTAGTAAACGTTTTGAACATTCAAATTTTCCAACTTCAGAACATTTTATTTTTTGATGGCTTGTTGTTTGTCCATCGGTTCAGTTCATTTGTTTCATTGTTGTGTTTTGGTGTTGTTCGTACCAAAGATTACTGATTCAAATAAGAAATATAAAATTATTAAAACATGTATTAGGTCTCACAGAAAAATTGGACTCGTAAGTTTGGGTTGTACATATTTTTTAATCAATACAAGGAATGTTATGGTAAGAATGTGTGTTCAACCCTTGTTTCACATTTTATGTCGCCGGCTGTACTTGACGAGGGCAACTTGTAAACCCGCACCGGATTTTTGTCGGAATCGAGAAACTTTCCGTCTCGTATGGTACGTGTGCAGAACGCAAAGGCGCCAATATTGGGTGGGTGTGCGGATTTTTTCGGTGTGTTTTTCACAAACGACTCTCCAGTTCCAATTCCGATCTGCTTTTACCAACGCTCGCCGTACCATTCGAGTAGTTCCATTAATGTAGCCATTATTCTGCATGTCAAGCATTTAGTTTCTATATAAAGAAATTTCTGCTTCCAATGCAGGATTTGGTTCCTCGTTCACGCTTTTTCTTTTAGTTCTTTAATAAAATAAATAAAAAAATAGATTCGTTTTTATTGTCTACCCAATCAATTACAAGAACTGATTTTTTTCAGTGGGGGGGACAATACAATTTATTATGCGATGTAAGGGGTTAACAGTTATTTTTCTGAAATCGCCCCTCCCATGACTGCAGTCTATAGATTCTGCCACTTTGAAGTATGAATAGAGACAACAGGTAAATATGCAAACGCATTAATGTTAACAATAAATATATGTAAATACAATCAGAAATAAACACCTAGAACGCCTTTTTGTATAATAATATATTATTATTCACAAGATGCAAATACAATAGATAACACATATCGCTATCATTATCTGTGAATGAACACGCACCTATTTGAACATGAATTGCATTCTAGCTAACGCTATTCACGCTAATTTAATGATTGAGTATTCCACAATAAACTTATCACAGCTTTCCATGCAACTAAGAATATTATAAAATTGTTCTCCTTTTGTACATCAGTTTTATAACTACAAATAGTAAAAACTAAATTGGAGTCCGATATCTCAGATGGTAAAAGGGTACCCGAGTTCGATACACGGTCGGGATTTAACTTTATCGAATATTGTTGATGTAGCTTAAAAACTGTGTATAATCATCATAATACTTATACATAGCCGTAAATAATCGATCAGTCAGAAAAAGTATGTTTCACGTTTATAGGGAGATGGTTATGACAATTCATGTATTTTGTGGTGATGGCATTCCTCACCAATTCGACAAGTGATGCACGCTAATCCCTCTATTTCGCCCATTTGGGTAGTGGAACAGTTTCAAAACAATGCCTCAGACACGATTTCAGTCAGGATTTGTCTGAGTATTAGGATTATTTTTGGTGTTAATACTTCCCTGCCCACCAACACAAACATCATTGTGCTACTTAACCTTAGTTCCACAACTTCCTTCCACTTTCATTTCAATAATGGGTATTAAAACCGTGCAAAATTAATGTTTTTGATTATACAATGAGAACGCTTCCAAATATTGTAAAAGTGATTTTCGTCCTGCCTTTGGTTTTGTATCAGCTACACAATGGGTTTCAAAAGAATAAAAGAAAAATCGATTGTTATTTTATTTTTTGGGTAATTATTAATTATTAAATTATAAATAAAATAACAATCGTAATTATAACAAACTGTGAATGTTTTTAAATCCATTTTTTAGCTGATACAAAACCAAAGACAGGATCAGAATCACTTTTCCAATATTCGGAAGCGTTCCATGATATAATACATTCATTTTGGGCGGTTTTGATACCCATTCACCTTTATATTATTCCTTTGCGTCTTCGAACACTTGTCTGTAGTACTACAAAGTGTTCAACAAGAATTCATTTAAAAATTCATAAATCTGTCCTTACCTCAATTTAGTGTACTTTATATGTAAAAAAAAAACGCACTACAATGAATCTGTGTAACTTTTTTAATGTAATTTCTTTGTCTTCTTTCATTTTCATGTGTTCATATCACAAGTGTATTGTAGATACTTGCCATTGTAAAGAGCGAAAGCTAATTTTGGTAAATAAAACTACTACTACTACTACTACTACTACTACTACTACTACTACTACTACTACTACTACTACTACTACTACTACTACTACTACTACTACTACTACTACTACTACTACTACTACTACTACTACTACTACTACTACTACTACTACTACTACTACTACTACTACTACTACTACTACTACTACTACTACTACTACTACTACTACTACTACTACTACTACTACTACTACTACTACTACTACTACTAAAATCAAAATAAGGCTTTAACGGATACAATTGACACTGATTAATCTCCAGATCGTGACCTACCTCCAACTTGTAACGATTTCCTTCCGGAGTCCGTTGACGTTCGCGTAGTCGGCCATTCATCACGGCAGTGTCGAAAACGGTGTCGTGGGAGTCAAATGTGGGCAGCCTAGAGTCACAACATTGTAGAAAACAAACACTGCCTCGATCAAGTGAAGTAAATTATGTCTATATTTGCGAGAAACTAGTTTATTCGCTGCCCCAGGCTCTGGGTCTAGACTTGTTGTGAAACTGCATGTCCTAATTTTTTCAAAGAAGAAACGAAGACGCACTTTTGTTCTCTCAGAATCATTTCCTCTTGTTTAGTAGCCAAGTCGTATGTTGAGCACTCTAGATCAGTGGCGTATACAGGGGGAGGCACTGGGGGGCTGGAGTCCTCCTCGAAATCTCAGCTGTAATAATTGTACTCTGAAAATCATCTAAATTTACGCAAACAATTAGATACATTGACGGATTAATTTCTCTATTTGTTTAGTCAAGAAACACTCCCGTATAGGTGAAATTGTATAAGTTGTAATAATGTATTAATTTGTGTATGAAATGTATGTAGATACATTGACTAATGTACATTGATTAACGTATCTCGTCCAGCAAAGCACCCCAACACATTCTAAAACATATTAAAATCACGTCAAAAATGTGTATTTTAAAAAAATTGGCCGTGGTGCTATTGTGGGGGGCATACCTCTACACCCCCCACATCCCCCATTATCTCGTTTATGGAACACCTTGTTACAGCTATGTTCTACTATGGGCAGCCCCCCTGAAATATATTCTTGCGTACACCATTGCTCTAGATGTCAACGATGGGCATATTACGTATGAACACAGATACTATAAAAAATTAGCGAGGAAAAGTAAGATAACCAACGTATGATTGATTTGATTTGATTTATTTCAAGAGAAAAGACAGTGCACATTTTGTATAAGTAACAAATACAGGTTATTGGGCATATGAGTTATCACATGAGTCGTAGAACTCGTACGTGGTTGCCTCATTGCATTGTCATTTTTACTTGGTTAGGAACTAGGCCTATATTAGAAAAACATTTTAAAAATTAAAAGTAAGTACCGATGTTAATCATACTAAGTTAAATATGATGTTTACTATGATAATGATGATGATGATGATGATGATGATGATGATGATGATGATGATGATGATGATGATGATGATGATGATGATGATGATGATGATGATGATGATGATGATGATGACGACGATGATGATGATGATGATGATGATGATGATGATGATGATGATGATGATGATGATGATGTGATGGTTTATCATCGTATCGATAGTTATCATAGCTATTGTTTGAAAACAGTTGACTTGTTGACCTAAATAATGTAAATTGGTAATAACACAATGACTGTAAAGTGTAAACCAACTACATGAAAATTATATGAAGTAATAAAAATTCTCGTAAAATAATTTACGAGCCATTTGACATTTATGTCATCTATAAAAGTAGTTATAGAGATTGTGGATTTCCTAGGATCCCACAAACGAGTTCTAAAATAATGCTGAATAAATGTTAATGTGAAGGACAAATCGATTACAAACACTTTTTCTTGTTTTTGAAAAAGCTGTGTCATTAAAAATCGTATACAACGTTTCAGATTACCGTATAATAAAATCACAAATTTAGCAATACAAATAATATCATGGTACTGTGGGGAGGGGGGGGGGGGGGGGGGGGGGGGGGGGCACCAGTAAAATATCTCAAGTTACTGGTAACTGGAGGTAATAATTAGCAACATTTTGAATATTTTTTGAATTGGTGAAAATGCAGTGGTTTGATATAAATTTCAACCCATTTTATGTACCTACCTGGCTTATAATGTATGATTCTTCAGAAAATAAATGTGCAGTAACTCATCAGAGCACGTGTTTTTGGTCCTAAATTTACTTTTCTGGTCTGTATTTGCTAAACAGGGGAAAAAAGAAAAGAAAAACAAAAGAAAAAGGAATGGTATTAAAGAGAAGGAGTGAAGTTGTTTGACAAATAGAACTAAGTGATCAGCACGCGTTAATACATTTTTTAGTTTCTTTATTCTTATATAAATAATAACAATATTTGGCTCCAAATGGGTGCAGCAGGGGAGGATTATAAAAGCATTAGCTTTCATAAAATGTTCCCTTCATTTTCCCCGTACTCTCTTTTAACAGCTTTTATGTACAAGTTGTGTTTTCCTCTTAAGCTGTGCGTATGGGGGATTTTCATACGGTTACGTTGTAAACCCTTGGCGTGCAGTGTCTAAGAAGGTCACAAAGGTACTTTTTGTAGGCTTCGGTAACCACACTGTGAAGAAAGCTATAAGTAAGTAAATAAACAGAAGGCAAGAGGTTAAACTAAAATAATTGTTTGAATTGTCGTGATAATCTGGTGAGTAGAATGAGTGGCTTCTCTTGACCTTTGACCGCTGCGGCTGCTGACCTGTAGCGGTAGAAACTTGAACCAGTATCACCGAACGTTAGTTTCGGTACAGTCTATTCAAAAACATGTAGACAATCTGATTCTCGAATAGGACTTTTGGATGGTATGAAAGGTGAGCTTGATAATTCGGTGAGTTTCTCCACATGTTTCCATTGTACAAAATTCCTAGGCCCGGATTCACAAGAGGTCCTAAGTCTTTTTTTGGTATTATCTCTAAGACCGGCCTATCTTTGAACCTCTTGTGAATCCAGGAAATAACTGAGAACAGACTTTAAAACATATTATTGGAATGCACATTGTGTCCTTGTTCATACAAGGAATTAGTAACTTTTTACCCGTGATCTGGGTCTGGTTTTATAGGAGGTTCAAAGCTAGGCCGTCTTAGAGATAAGACCAGCAAAATACTTAGGATCTCTTGTAAATCCGGGCCCAGGGTTCAAATCCCGATTTAGGATAGTTTATTTTATAGAGTCTCATGTTTAAGATATAGCCGAGTCCATAGTACCAACTTAACTCTCTATTTCTCTAGTTCTCACCAACTTCTTGAAACAAGTACATTATAGTGACCATTAACGACCTTCCATTCCAATGGATACCTAGAAATTCCAAACACGACGGGCGTGCCTAATGAGACGTGTTCAAAGTTCAAGATCGCCTTTACGGAAGTGTGAAAGAACACCGGAATCGGTTGTAGTTTATTGAAGCAACGTGCATAAAAGGATCTGAGCGGTATGAGACAATTGGTACGTTGGGACTATAGTATGAAAGTATAGCAAGGACGCTTGTAATAAATGGTATTATGTCCTTCACTGAAAATCAGTACTTGTAACAGAACTATATGATTATAAACAATATAGTTTTTCAATGTAGTAGACTATATTAAATATATTTTGGTGGGTAAAATAAACCTCGCGTAGGAAACATCGCATTTTAGCGGAAGTTCAGATACTGATATTTGCAATGTTAATTTGTTGATAACCGGATAACCCGGGGCTTGTTCGTCGGTTCCAACACATGTTTGCATCAGTGTGTAGTATAGTATGGAGGTAAATTGAGAATACTCATGGATGGCATGTAGTATGTTAATATCAGCCTTCTAAATTTTGGAAAAATTACGTTGTTGCAAATTTATGACTTGCCTTCTTGATACATGTATTTTTTCGTCCGCTGTTATTTGTTGTTGTATGAAGACCATGTCCGCTTGCATCGCATCTGACAATTGCGACTGCGTAGAAGTGCTCCGAATTTTGGGGCACTGGAAATTAGAGGGAAGGGAAAAAAATATTTTAAATACGTCATCTCATTTTCATTACCCTCTGATTAAATCTAAAAAAAACTTCAATCCAAACCAGGATTTGAATCGCATAAAAAAAGTTCAGTGTAATTTTGGAAGAATGTCAAAATGGATGTTATTACAAAAATAAACATGTATACAACCTGCAGAGGCAGGAGATATGAGTTCTTAGCTATACCTTTGAGGAATTCTAACCGTTGTTATTGATTCAATTCAATGTAGCCGTCTGGCCCTCGATCATAATCCGTTACTAATTATGTTATTATAAATGATAATTATAATGACAAAGTTAATTGGAGCACACATCATAAAAAGCTATATAATAAACTCTAATAATTCTCCACTAACCCGTTTGTTAGCGAATAAAGTGAAGAAGGTTGTGGAAATTTATGTGAAACAGTGTTTAAATTGCATGACCGCAACTACAGACGTGTTCGGTTCCACTTCAGTCACATTAACACACAAGGATTCCAGTAATAATCCTTTGGAAATGCGTTAAAGTGAACAGATAGACGTATCGAATCGTCTGTTGTTGGGTTATGACAGCAACGTGTACTGTCCACTGTTTTGTTATTCTTTGTATGCAATACAGTCATTTGTTTGTCTACAACAATGGCTTCGTGTACGGGATGATGGCCGCTTTGTGTAAGAACTGCAATACCTAATGTACGGGAATATGGCCGCCAACAATGTCAGTGACGTCACGTGAATATAACCAATACCGTTCAGTCAGCAATCGTCACGATTCTCCACCTCATCTCACAGAAATATGTTCATTTCATAATTTTATTTGATATTGTCTTACACAAATTTTCCACAATTTCGACAACGCATTGGATCTTTATATTCACGTGAAGCCACGGAAATTATTGGCGGCCATATTCCCGAAGTACATTAGGTATCGCAGTTCCAATACATAGCGGCCATATTCCCGTGGTACATTAGGTATCGCAGTTCCAATACATAGCGGCCATATTCCCGTAGTACATTAGGTATCGCAGTTCCAATACATAGCAGCCATATTCCCGTAGTACATTAGGTATCGCAGTTCCAATACATAGCGGCCATATTCCCGTAGTACATTAGGCATCGCAGTTCCAATACATAGCGGCCATATTCCCGTAGTACATTAGGCATCGCAGTTCCAATACATAGCGGCCATCTTCCCGTAGTACATTAGGTATCGCAGTTCCAATACATAGCGGCCATCTTCCCGTAGTACATTAGGTATCGCAGTTCCAATACATAGCGGCCATCTTCCCGTAGTACATTAGGTATCGCAGTTCCAATACATAGCGGCCATCTTCCCGTAGTACATTAGGTATCGCAGTTCCAATACATAGCGGCCATCTTCCCGTAGTACATTAGGTATCGCAGTTCCAATACATAGCGACCATCTTCCCGTAGTACATTAGGTATCGCAGTTCCAATACATAGCGGCCATCTTCCCGTAGTACATTAGGTATCGCAGTTCCAATACATAGCGGCCATCTTCCCGTAGTACATTAGGTATCGCAGTTCCAATACATAGCGGCCATCTTCCCGTAGTACATTAGGTATTGCAGTTCCAATACATAGCGGCCATCTTCCCGTAGTACATTAGGTATCGCAGTTCCAATACATAGCGGCCATCTTCCCGTAGTACATTAGGTATCGCAGTTCCAATACATAGCGGCCATCTTCCCGTAGTATATTAGATATCGAAGTTCCAATACATAGCGGCCATCTTCCCGTAGTACATTAGGTATCGCAGTTCCAATACATAGCGGCCATCTTCCCGTAGTACATTAGGTATCGCAGTTCCAATATATAGCGGCCATCTTCCCGTAGTACATTAGGTATCGCAGTTCCAATATATAGCGGCTATCTTCCCGTAGTACATAAGCATCGCAGTTCCAATACATAGCGGCCATCTTCCCGTATTATATTAGGTATCGCAGTTCCAATACATAGCGGCCATCTTCCCGTAGTATATTAGGTATCAAAGTTCCAATACATAGCGGCCATCTTCCCGTAGTACATTAGGTATCGCAGTTCCAATACATAGCGGCCATCTTCCCGTAGTACATTAGGTATCGCAGTTCCAATATATAGCGGCCATCTTCCCGTAGTACATTAGGTATCGCAGTTCCAATATATAGCGGCTATCTTCCCGTAGTACATAAGCATCGCAGTTCCAATACATAGCGGCCATCTTCCCGTATTATATTAGGTATCGCAGTTCCAATACATAGCGGCCATCTTCCCGTAGTATATTAGGTATCGAAGTTCCAATACATAGCGGCCATCTTCCCGTAGTACATTAGGTATCGCAGTTCCAATACATAGCGGCCATCTTCCCGTAGTACATTAGGTATCGCAGTTCCAATACATAGCGGCCATCTTCCCGTAGTACATTAGGTATCGCAGTTCCAATACATAGCGGCCATCTTCCCGTAGTATATTAGATATCGAAGTTCCAATACATAGCGGCCATCTTCCCGTAGTACATTAGGTATCGCAGTTCCAATACATAGCGGCCATCTTCCCGTAGTACATTAGGTATCGCAGTTCCAATACATAGCGGCCATCTTCCCGTAGTACATTAGGTATCGCAGTTCCAATACATAGCGGCCATCTTCCCGACCATTGTTGTAGTCAAACAAATGAGCATGTTATTGTATACCAAGAAAACGTCCAAACATTTGGTCGGACGAAAAAATCTTAAGAGTAAAAATATGTTTTTATTAATCTGAACAAGGTTATAAAGTTGAAAATATCGGAAAATATACACTAACAATATATATATAACTATATGAATATTTTTCAAGAACACTCTTGACGTGGTTGTTATGTGAAATCCAATATATATATATATATATAGATATATATATTGAATGTAGAAAGTTTTATAGCAAATCAAGGAAAGATGCAATAAAAAGTTAATTGATGATGATCATATTATTATGAGTCTATTGTTGAACAACACGTTTAATTTAGTCAAATTAGCCTATGTTTACCTTTAATAAAAAAGCCATTAAAAATGTCATAACTTGTATCTCGCAACTCATTGAATGAACATCCGCTTACATCACTTGTAAATATAACTTACGTATATACCCATTTGTAGTAAACTAGTAATTCTGTAAATGCGGAAGTCTCAAATGAACGTTAAGGGTCGTATGCACAGTCAAGTGTCAAGTTAAGTATGCATAGGATTTGTTTCTATGGCATTGTTTTATTACATACCATTTTCCATAAGGAAAAACAAACCTAACTTGACTGTGCAATACGCTTTTGTAGAAAATTAGTTATTATCAACAATTATCTATGAAGTAGAGAAGGGGTAGGGGGGGAGGTTCTGTGTAATTATAAATAAATATAATTACCATTTTATTTCTAGCCTACCATCACGTCGTAAGGTATACTAGTCCCAACACAACTATTCTTATTCTATCTTCAACCAAAATCAACATATATTCTTAGCGTTCTTTTACACATTCATAAAGGCGGCTTAGTAGAGTGCACAAGCCTCATTGGTCACGCCCACTGTGTTTGGAGTTTTCAGCTAACCACCCAAGGGTCGTAAGTTACTACTAATGAACCTGTATCAAGTAAATAGTAGAAACTAGAGAAGTAGAAATTTAGGTTGGTACAATTGAACTTGGTTGTTTCGTCAGCATGGAACAACTTACGTTGGGGCAACTTTAGCACGTTCCTAAATAACGGAGAAAACGTGCCCTTTTGAATACGCATACATACCAAAGTCGATAAATTGTTATTATTTATTGTATAACGACGTACTAGACAGCTAGGTCATACGACGCCAGCCTATTTTTAGTCGCCTGTTACGACAGGCAGAGTGCTTATGTACCTGGACCAATTCTACCCCGGGAAGCAGTCCTTATCCTCCCATTTTCCTTTTTCTCGCCGCTCTCCTACTTGCCCCTTTCCTAAAAAAATCTTCAATTAAGGTGACCAGACGTACCGGATTGACCGGTACAGTACCGTTATCGGAACACTTGTATCGGTGTCCCGAGAGATTCATTGAAAAGACGTATTTTTACCGGCTTGTAATTTTTGGGGAATAGGTGTACCGGTATTCTGTCAATAAAGACAACGCAGTCGATTGTAACAGTGGGGAGAAGGGGGGGGGGGGCTTACAGTTGCTGGTCGGCTCTCCAGCCCTCGACCAGTCAGCAGAGTTTATCCCGTCAACAGGCGGCTGGCGAAATACGACCGGGCATAACAAGACTACAAAAATGTACCCACATTCATTTTAATACTTAATATTATGTATTAATTCAAATGAATATGAATAATAATGTATTGATATTTATTTTGTTTTATTAATTCATGTTAGAAAGCTTTTTTCTGAGCATTTTCCACGGAAATTTCAATTAAAAATGTTTCGCCTCTTTCGACTGACCAGACCCCGTGCTAGTCCATGATCGTAATCCTTACGGTTTGTTTGTCCCGGTTTGCAATATTCAAAATATGGTCACCTTAATCTTCATCATCATATTTCACCGACTCATCGTCTCGAAACCCAAATATCATCATCTTCCAGAGGGTACAGAGTCGATAAAGAAAAAGAAGACCTCCTTCGTATGCGGCTATACAATATTACAAATGCGTGCGTGACCGCCAAACTCATACCGTTACAATAACCGACGACGGACGTAAACGAGCCGAGCCGAGCCTCCAATCCGACCTAACGTGAAACATCTTGCGCTTCATTAGCTAAAAAAAAAAAAAACTAGTTTCGGCGCCGGTACACCTGTACTCACGCACGCACGCACGTACACGCAAGCGTTTCGATCAGTTCCGACTTTCTCGTTATTACGTACGTGTGTAGCTACGCTAGGTGAGGTGAGGACTATGAAAGCGGTCAAGGTCTGTGCAGACTGGGGGCCGAAGCTACTGTTGGAGACATTATTCATTATTAATCGCATAATTCATTCAACCCGGTCTTCCGGAGTCGTCCGATTCATTCGTGAGACTGATTGTCTCGTTGTACTTGATTGTAATCGGTTCACTCACATAATTATAAACTGATCGCGGTACTGTCTAACTAAATCAGACGTACACAATGCTGAAATTTAGCAAATGTCATGTTGTGTTGTGTCAACTCACGAGATCCGTTTGGACGAATGACCCGTTATCGAGGACTTTCAAAGGAATAACAAATTCGTCGAGGCCAGTTGGATATGTGTCCAGTTGGATGCATGTCCGGTTATTTGTACATTGGAAACTCTACATAATTGGAGCAAATCAAAACATTTTAACATATTGATAGCAGAGATAGTGTAAAGTAAGATTATCCATGTTTTCGGACCAAGTATGTCCGCCATGCGCGTATGTGAATACACCCTGTATGGACTTACATAACAGCGTGGGCCGGAATCAGCTTATCGTCTACACTCTACACAATTCAGTTGACCTTGAACGTGGGATTTACTTGAACCGACGGATTATGATGGCGCTTATCTCGATCTTACTTATCTGCAACTAGTCACTCAAGGGTTTAGAGATAAGACACAGGGTGTGACGTTGATTCGCAGCCAGACAGGAACTGGAATATAAGAATATACGTCTCAACGGAACGGAGGCGTCAGTCTTATGTCAGTATTTGAATAACTAACGAACCTAGTTTTTTAGTCTGTTGAATGAATCATTTGTTGGATTCCTTATACTGTACCTATATTTGGTTCCAACCTAAGAAGCACCTTGCCAATCACTAAACTCAAAGGGAGGCGATGGTATTGTGGAGATCATAAATGTCAATCGTCCCCATTATTCAGCAAAGCACTCACCTTCTCAGCCGCGGTACCGACAGCTGAATGTGAAAAATGTCGTCTCGACTCCGACTACGGAAGAGTATCGCTCCCTGTATATAAATAAGGAAAGGTCCCCTTTTTGTAACATTGTGTCCACCCCGTTGACTGCCGCTTAGACAAGATTGACATTAACAACTGTCAACAAAGGAGACGAGAACGAAGTCGCCCTTTGTGTGTAGTGATTGGCAGGCAGGGTGCTTCTTAGGTTGGCACGCAGAGTAGTGCAGTTATGCATGGCATACCAAGTCTTTGCAGGATTCGAACTTACGCTCAGTAGTCCGGCCCATACGTGACACGTCTAGGACTGCAGCATCAAAAACACCTTAATCGAGTTACGGCATTCGGCAGTTGATCACAAAATCTACCAATATAACTAAACTTGTTGATATCAGCGATCAGCGCATTGATAGACATTATATGGAAATACGATAAATCATTTTTAAGGTTTTTCCGTAGGAAAAGTGAAGTACTATTTTATTCTTAGACCCTTGACAAGTTGACGGGAAAATAGATATGATTGTTTTGTTACTAGTGTGAATTGATGGTGACAAGAATTAATTATCTATAAAGGTTGGTTTACACACTTAATAAATTAACAGTATCCAGATTGTTGGGTCAACTCCTGCGTAGCACGTTCGAAACCCCATAAAGCTTAAGATTAATTTGTCACGTGACTAGATGTATCCCATGGGGAAGTAACCTTTGATTTGGCAAGCGAAATGATCCCTTCTAAAATCTCTTCGTTTGTAAGGCTTTACATGGCCGCAAAAATGTACTTAACTGAATCTTAACATCCACGTAAAAGTGATCAAAACAAGTTTACTTCACAAAAAGTAAGTTTCACCGAATTTGAAAAAGACGTGACCCTAAATGAAATGACACTTGATTTAAATATTCTATCGGGGGATTCTATCGTACGAGATAAGTGACAACAAGCTTTATTCAAAGACATGTGTTTATGCTCTATTAGTTTCGAAAATAGCGTTATTCGTACTATAGAGAGAGAGACAGAGAGATGGATAAAAGTGTGGTCGTCCCTGGAAAGAAGAAAGATAACTGCTTGAATGTGTATTTAGGCGTTACACCCAACATTGACCGTTGACGTGAGTGTATTCCACTCCCTACGCGATTCTTGCAGCACTTTGTGTAAGCGCCCCCTAGAAGGAGGACTTTTGTGAGAACAATGGGCAGCATCATTGCAATGGGAGAAACAAGGTTCAAATAATTGGTTTCTCAAGACAAGACTTAGCAGAAGTCATCGTTTTATTATCATACATATCTATACACTCACACGTTTGTTTTGCATTCTGAAGTATACAATAAATGTGGTAAAGCAAAAGATCAACATTATCAGTTTTTGTTCTTCTTCTCCTTCTTTTTCTTCTCTCATTAATTCAACAGTTTTTTTTTTATCAACAACACAGTCACATTGTTGTGTGTTTCTCGACTTACAAATATTATTTTACAACATACGTGTTTTCGATAAGGAAATTACACAATCATTACTATTGCCGTAGACAATTTTATATTTACTTATGAATTATTTCTGAAATTGTACTACTTTAAATGTTTTGTTAACTTAACAAAACTGTATAAAGGCAGTTTATTATAACAGTTATTATTCATTTCACATTCATTAATGGATATAATCTTTACAATATATATGTATATTATATAAGCAAAGAGACATACAGTTTCAAGGAAGATAATTGCCAATCCACAATACTTTGCAGACATGAGACACAGATTTGGAATATATAACATGAATTTGAAATGAATAATAAATAGTAGGTTACACCCTTTCATTTGAACACTTCTTATCATACATTGTGTATTGTGCAGAATTGTTCCTAAACACCTAAAATTAGAAATATTAATGCTAAATATATTACCATCTACCACCTAGGCGTAACTAGGTGGTTTACAGAGTGAAGTGGTATGTATGTAAATTAAAAAAAATGTAAATGTCTAAGAAACGTAGTAATCAACACACCAGACGTCAATAACGCAACATTATGAACGGTTGAGCTCCAAAACTGTATTATGGCTATTAGCAACATCTAAACAATTATCTTAGTGCTTAGTTCACTTAAAAAAAAGAAAAACTAACATCAGAGTGGCAAATCGCAAGCATGGACAATTATTGTATCCAAAAAGTAAAATATATTTAACCACGATCTTTTGGAATGGCTGAACAAATGAACAAACAATAGAAATGGTATTTTTAACTGATCACTGGTCGCTTTGAGATGAAGATCATAAACTTAAATACAAGAAAATCAATTTTAGAACAAGAGACTGGAGATAATAATAATAAATGCAGCTTCATGCTGAAGAAGGAAACAAGTTAAAAATAAATCCAGAAACAAGACTAGTTATTGCTTATTATTAGCACTCCTAATTTTCCATATAGAAAAAGAACTTATTAAATAACTTACGAATAAAAAACGTAATTGGAATTCACAAACAATTAAGTAAAGCTTTTCAATTTTAAAACTAACAAACGGAAGAAAATGCAAGTTGCTAAGGAGATTACAGATAAATTAAACAATTCAAACATTGGCAGGCAGCTTTTTGTTAAGTTAGAAACTCAATTGGCAAATTGCGATCAACATAATGAAAAATACTCTATCACTTCTAGTTCTATATTGTGCTATGACTATATTTACTTAGATTTAAACATTGGGACATGGTCTTTTGTAAGAATAAGTTGACTTTCTTAAAACAAAACAAAAACTTCTATCACTTTTGACATTCATAACGAGAATATAACTGTTCGAATTACAAATCGAAGTATAGGCCCTATTTCTGATTCACTATTACATTTATAATACATATAGATATATAGGTAACACAAAAATCATTGAAATCTTTATACAGCATTTCATCTTTGGCTGCCTAAGGGTTATTGTACCGTCATTAAAACATGAATGTGCTAATTTTGATTCCAGTCAACAACGATTCGTCCCGAGAGTTTCTTTCAGTTACAACTTTCAAGCAATACAAACTTTAAGAAACGGAAAAGTGATCTTTTTGGCAGAAACCAACAGATATTAAATCTGCAAAATTCTCACATTGCCAATATGCTGGCCAAGACAAATTATTGATCTTTAACCATATTCATAGCCACTGGGATACACAAACACTGCCGTACAGTATTGGGCTTCCTAAATATTGACAATATTTAAAGGCTAATATGGCATTTGAAATTTATCTTTGAGCCGTATAGTACAATTCTACAACATTCGTATTTAAACATTTTGGAATCCACATAATATTTATATAGGAAATGCTTTTGGCATAGCCCATCACAGTCACATGAAGATGATTAGACACGGAGAAACATTCGCATCAATTGGCGTTAACTGCATTCAAAATGTTAAGACCCATCATCGATTTAAATAAGATAAAATCCCAATAAACAAGTTAAAATCCCGGTTGTTTGAAAATACATGAGTTCACGGGTTTGCAATCTAAAGGTTGTGTTCAAAAGTCAACTGCGCAAGACG
This sequence comes from Isoperla grammatica, assembly GCA_945910005.1. Lineage (NCBI taxonomy): Eukaryota > Metazoa > Arthropoda > Insecta > Plecoptera > Perlodidae > Isoperla > Isoperla grammatica. The sequence continues at coordinate 20,199,054 of OX246748.1, forward strand.
CGAAGTGCACGACTTACCAAAATAATGATGATGGCACATTACCATAATCTAGTTAAGAGGTAAATAATCGCGGAAAATATTTAACACCCATCACATGTGGATATGACACAACTTTACCATAATATGGTTATGGAATGATGAAGACTTTTCAGTGTTGAAGGTTTATGAGCCCATGCTGCTGATCAGAGAAACAACTAGATTCTTCTCGTGTTTATTAAGCAAGCAACCACACTTGACATTAAGCACGCAGACAAAACAAGCAAGATTTAGGATCCGATGGCAACTAAATAGATTGGCAATTTGGCAGGTTGAAAAAATCACGTGGTGATACGAACAGTTCAATACTTATTTAGGTTGAAAGCTGTTTGCAAATCGCGACACATACATTTAAGCTGAATACCGCTCGACTTTGAACATTTCAAAAACAAGTATACTTATGGACCTGTATTGGATATTTCAATCCAATACAGGTGGTGAGAAGCAAAACTGTACAGTAAGGAATAATATATATATATGGTAACCTTATCCAGCTTTGTACATATAAACATATTCCTTTTGGGTAAAAAGTCTGATAATGCACCCTTTGTTTATCTGGTAGTGTGGTAGCTTGCCGCAGCCTTGGCACTACTATTTTACTTGGGCATATCACTTAACAGGAGACAATCATGATCTTTTTACTTTGGCCTAATATCCCACTTTTAAGTTTAGAAGGTAATCCACAGCACTAATCAGCTCAAAGTGGTTTATTTCTATTCAACGTAAAAACGCAAACAAAATCTTTACTAAAATCAAGCTTTTGGTCAACGTATTATTACAAAACATTTGTGTACCAAATGGGTAAAAAAAGATCATATTAAAACGTTCCCGAAAGTTAAATTTGCAGTTCGAAGATAACGAAAATAGCAACTAGACCTATCATTATCACTGAAATGCATACCCGCTTGACCATGAGGCCTAGGTAGCCGATTTCATTGTTTAAACATAGGTAGGTCTACTTGTTATTCAGAACAACTGAAATGAGAAAAACAAACAGTTTTTTGGGCACACACACAAGCGGTCCCATTTACGTATATTTATTCCCAAACCTATTTCACATTATAGCTTGCAACACGGGCAAGAGTGACAATTCGTATAGTGCTCGGGCCTAATCATTTTACATTGTGTAGGTATATTATAAGTCATGGATTTCGTTCTCAGACGACTAAAAACATTGAAAATAAAAACACACATCAGCTAGAAAAGCTCGGAAGAATCGTTGCCAATGTTTTATGTGTAGACAGGGGATTCCCTGAAAGTTCAAGGTCGCTACACTAGATGCTCGCGCCGCTCACCTTGAATTTCAGAGATTTAAATAAATAAGGCACATGAAACAATATTAACGTATCTTTGCTTTTAAGTATGATCGATTGATTGATTTATCAAAACATTTTTCGTTCAACGCGAGAGGGAGAAAAATCATGGCTTACAAATATCACCAATTCCCATAAAAGGGACGAATAATGATTTTCGTTTGACTTTTGTTCTTTTGGTTTCAGTAATTTGACAAGTCAAGAGAATGCCAACTGAGAACCTATCATTGGTTCGGAACAAATCTCGGCTACAATTATTGATAGCCAACACTCAGTTTGTCACTAAAGTAAACAAAAATACATAACGTGAAATAGGTTTCCATGAAATGTTTCATTCAACAATTCAGAGAAAGAGAAAGAGAGAGAGAGAGAGAGCACTTAATGTATCAAAACAAATTGTTTATTAAATACAATAAATGTTACGGATAGACACTGATTTCACTGCAACTATCGTCTGTCTCGTTATGGAGTATACACGCATAGATCTAACACTCAAATATTCAATAGGTTAATAGAGAGCTATATGCTGGTCTATACAAACTCTTAACTATGCATATTCTCGAGATACTTTCAATTTCCAACAATATTAGGTTGGGATTGTCTTCGAAGGGGTTGTAATTAATTATTTCATCTAAAACTATCTAGATATAGACCTATGATGATACAACCGCAACGACGGTGACACTTCACGTATATCGTCTTGCACCATCGACGATAACGACAACAACAATCGACAGTCTGTTGCCAACGTTTAGTTTAGAATCGATCAGGCATTTGTAAATGTACAACGTGTACGATTTCATCGTTGGACGGACGTGAACGAAATCTTGTCGACTTATTTTTTTCCTAGACAAGATTCGGATCAAAAACGACCAGCCAGAAAAGTTGTCACCATCTCGAAACTCGTTTCAAACAGTTACTCGTAACTCAAGTTCTTTGTTAAATGTCATCAATCTGTGGATATGATAGGTTTGAAACAGTTCTCTCTTCATTCTTTCCTCTTTTCTGCCAACTTTTGATTTCTACCTATCCCTATTGCGCCCGTCCTCGGTATCTGTTGTACGTAAATTCCAATCTTTGTCTGCCTCTACTATTTTCCCCCTTGCACTATATTATTTAGTAATCATTAATTCATCGTGCCTCAATATGCAACCACTAAATGTCTCCTAGCCGATGGGTGTTCGTCTCAAACGAGTCTATAGACTAATGATTTTTTTATTTTAAAAGCCATAACATAATCTTATGACTTGACGGAATTTGTACACCAATATTGTCAGTTTTACATCTAGCCGGGTGTCTTCTAATAAAAAACAACAGTATCTACGTCATATCTATTACGGATGTAGAACTAATCGCCTTGTGGATAGGCCGACGAACGAGACCATGTAACCAAAATAGTATCGCAGGCTCCGCTTGTGTGCGACCGATATTGAATGTCAGATGTTACATTTCAACCTAAACATGATACTCTCGTATGTTTACAACTTGATCATTTGAATTGCGAAATTACCTCGACTAAATTCTACTAATTAATTAATTAATTAATCAATCAATGCAATCCCTACTAAATTATTTGTTTTTGAACGAGTGACGATAGTTGAAAACAAACAAACGTTACTCGTTGTGGAATAAGTTCATAGAGTGCAGTCAGTCTGTCTGACCTCCACCCCTAGGCCAGCAGCCACTCAGGTCTTCATGGCCAAGGCGAGGCAAACGAGACGTTAGTATGTCGGTGTAGCTGGTCCCTTAATTAAGAGTATAGACTACCTAGACTTCGTTGTGTACGCGTTATATATATATATATATATATATATATATATATATCCTTGATTGTCAAACCAACTTGAGAAAGTAACATACTGTGATGTAATTCGCATTATACGACTGCTATATACAGTGGTAGTCTGGATTTCCTTTCCACTCCATTTTGATGAAGCCTAATGGATAGATAATGGCACTTTTATACGTACCGGTAAAAAAGCTAAGAGCTTTAATTTTTATTGCCACACAAAGAAATCTTTTATGTTCGCTGATTGTTGTTTTTCCCTGAGAATTAATAATGATCACTTAAGGTTTTAAAACATTACACCACCGTACTCACACATTATTACTTCCTAGTAAGCAATCAGCAAACAGAATGTCATTAGCGAGCCAAAACGAAATGGGAATTCCGGATAACGTGAGTTTAGTTCGTTTTATGCAAATGCACATTTTACCGGTATCGCTTCGCGAAAAGTAATTCGATGTGTTTGTGATACGACACCGTCTGGGCCCGGGGGTGGAATTTTGCCCCCAGGGTGGTTATATGACAGTCGTAAGAGGCGACGAAATGAGATCCTCCCCTTTCTCTTAATTTAAATCGTCCAATTCTTCCCCGACGTCATATGAGCTTGCTGTCGAGTACGTCGTTAAACCATAAGTAACACATTAGTATCACGATAAGGATTTCCAAGTGAAGATTTGAGAGCACTCAAAATACACTAGACGCATTCTGGTGGCAAGAAAATAAACTTATAAAAAGAGTGGTTTGGCTGTCAGTTTTCATTGTTGTTTCATTGTTATTATTCATCAATGGCGCTGAAAGGAGGTTGCTTAGCAGCGCTATCTATGTTACTTTTGAGTCCTCTATAAGAATATCTACTAAAAAATTACACGACTGACAGTTCATGAAGAAATGACACCAACTATAGCATTCAAAATGTCCGTTCGTAGTTTCCGTTCGCAACAAAAACTTGGCGGGAGAATTGAGGCCAATCACAGGTGAGAGTATTACTCTTCGCGTGACGTCACAGTAGTCCGTACGCACCAATCATATGATTGTCTTGTATTTGGGCGGGAAACAGCGAAATAAGTTCTTTGTTAAAGCTTCGTTCGTATCGTCGCGCAACGTATGAAGAAGTGGTGGAAGCTCTAGTATAATTTGTATATCCATATTTCAAATAAATTGCCAATTGTCATAAGAAATATTTACTAAACAAGAAATAAGTATACAAAATATATAGTACCGTAAACAAATAATAATAATAATAATAATAATAATAATAATAATAATAATAATAATAATAATAATAATAATAATAATAATAATAATAATAATAATAATACACAGTATTAATATAAATAAAAATAATAGTGATAGAAAACAAAATTCCTGGTAGGTATAGGACATTAAATCATATCAACTTAATTAAACGGTTCCAAACTTGCATTCACATTCAAATTGCTATAAATACTAAATGTTTACGTATTAGATTATTTCCTTGGAATGATTGTTCACAAAGTTAGCGATTGATTGATTGATTGATAACAAACACCGGATCGAACCCCGAACTAGTAATAGTACGACACAAAGAGGAAGGAATGAATCACAACGTACAAAAGTAGGCCTAGATGAGCAAAAACCTGAGACACTGAAAAGCGATGATTTTTCCACTGAGCGAGTTATTGGTGAAGCCACGACCGCAAAGCCGAGCATCATATCCGTGAACTCTCCCATAACGAGATAGACAGACCGTACAGACATCAACCAATGCTTCCCACACCTCGTGTGTACAACGACAAAAAAAAAGAGAACCACAAAAAATATCTCAAGATTTTTAAAGATCACCTGTAAATTTATTACCAATTTTCCTAAACGAAAATGTCTATAAAAAAACGAACTATACAAATCCTAGGATATTTCACTCTCATAATTTAAACCGCTATAAGGAGTTCCATGTTTTCTTTGTTTGTTTTTAAAAACTAAAAAATATATTTATATAAATCGGTATAATTTACCCTCAATGAGACTTAATCTTCCCGTTGACGCCGTTCGATATCGACTTCTCGACGCCGTTCGACATCGATTTCTCGACGCCGTTCGACGACGACAGCGACGACTTGTCGACGCCGTTGGCGATCCCGCCGTTCGAACTGAACTTCTTGCGACTGCTACTGAAGTACGCTTTGTAGAAGAACCGCGCAAACAGTACGAAATAACTAAAGTACATGGCCAACGAGAGTTTGATGTTGGTCCACGACACACGACAGTCGCGTTGGTTCTCGGTGAGTATCTGTAGCGCCCAGAAGTTGATGGTGCAACCGATGATCATCTGGGTGAGCTGACAGAAGGTGATGACCATCGCGATCGACCGTGGCGGGGAGTAGCGCATCGCCTTCAACGCGTAATACGTGTACATGATCGAGTGGACGCAATAGTTCATGACGACGAACCACCGCGCCGACGACGTGTACTCGGTGTACGAGAACCAACAGTACATGAGCACCGTGATGTGGTGATACCAGTGGAGGAATATGAGCGGCTGTTTACGGAGGACGATGAACACGGTGTCGCCGAGTTCGGGGAGTTTCGAGAGGACGAACATCCACGTCCAGAAGCCGGCGACGCGGTCCTGTTCGATGAAGCTGGAAACAGAGAGGGGAACAGAGTTAGTGTCGATGTTCCTTCACACATAGACAGAGAGAGGGGAACGGAGTTAGTGGTCATTTGCACACAGGTATAGAGGGAAATGGAGTTAGTCACGAGCACAGAAGCCGGGCGACGCGATCCTGTTCGATGGAGCTGGAAACATAGAGGGTTCATAGAGGGGAACGGAGTTATAGTGGACACTGGACAGTTACACACACAGAGAGCCAGAGAAGCGGGTGGAATTGTTTAACGACGCGCGCTCCTGTTTGACGACAATGGTAGCATGGCGAGTCGAAATTGCTATATTGCGGAAAACGACATGTCCGAGTGCGACTGATATCCCGTGTTTCCCACTTGTTGTATGATTGATAAGACTATCACCGTTCTGATGTAAATTGTCAGGCCCGAAGACGTATGACGCGGCAAGTGGGAGAACCTCATTCCTAGTCGGGTATTTCATTCTGAGGCTCGATTTACATTGGATAAAGTCACGTAATGTGTACGTACGGTTTTGTATTACAATATTATGTATATTATGGATAGGGATTACGTATAAGCGCGTTCACACACTCCACTCACACAATAACACGGATTAGATCTCTCAACGATCTCGTATATTGCGCAATACCAAAACCATTATTACCAACTCAGTCACACGTTGCATCACTGACCAAGTTAAATAGATACCAATTTAGTCCCGGTCAATGCAGTAAGTGCAATTTGAACATTGCCTACTACTGCCACTAGAGGATCAATCTAAAACCACGTCATAATAATAATAATAATATCAGATGGGTGATTAGACCAAATTCCCTTGTACGTAACAAAATCTAGTTATTCTGGGTTTTAACAGCAGATTGCATAATGTTTCTCTAATAAGAAATAAATATTTCTTTCAGTGCCGGCAGAAACTTACGTGCAGCTTAGTAATTAATTACAGATAACAAAGATAACAAGACTTCACAACTCTGCTAGGTTGCTTTAGGATACTGCCTGGTTCACACGAACCACAACAGTTCTGTTGAGGGTGTGTTCCAACTTGATTTTCGCCTGCTAACCACTAACCACTAACCACTACCTGCTACACAGTAAATGCTAACAGCTTTGGGCACGCCACCTAGTATGCAAATACAAAGTTTATTGTTATTAATCATCAAATGTATGCAAATACAAAGTTTATTGTTATTAATCATCAAATGTAAATAAATACGATAATAATACTTCCACTCACTGGTTGGGTATTTTTCTAACCTAAAAGTATCAGCTGGTGATGGCTGGTATCAACCATCTTGGTTTAGTGGGTAAGTCGGTGTCGTAGTGTACACTTTCGACCACTACCCACTACCCACTAACCACTAGCCAAATAAGGAGCATTGGTCGTCTGCTTGTGACGTCACTTCCTTTCGATTAGTATAACTAAGGCTGCGTCCCAAAGCTGCTAGTATAGACTAATGTTTGCAACTAACTAAAGTGGCCTCCTAAAGACTACCTACCTGAGCTTTGGACATCTGTACTAGAACACATTACGGCACTGCCTGCGTGACTAACATTCCTTATGTAAAGAAGGCTGAGAGACCTCCCAGTTGTTGTTACACTTTTATTACACTTTGGCTACACTTAGAGGTTATGGTTAGCTCAAGTTTATCTTAAGTGTTAGAACCTGATTTTTTACATTTGGAAGTAATAACATTAGTTCAATTGAACTCCAAATACGTTCAATTGTTCGCCATATTATTTGTATTACATTTAATTGACATCTCTGGAACAGCTGTATTGTGGTTGTCGGCCATAGTTAGTCTACTTGGAGCGATCAAGTCTACACTTTCGGCTCCTACCTCCTACAGACTAAATTTTCGACTACTTCAAGCTTTGGGCGTATATTTCTGACGAAACGTCCGCTAATTTAGTATACCTGTGAGTACACTTCGCAGCTTTGGGACACGGCTTAAGTTTAGTCCACTACGAAAAACGTCAAGTTGGAACACACCATGAGAGTGGTCGTGTTTAGCAGGCCACAGGCAGATTAGCATGGAGGTCTTCCTTCACACGAGCGTAGACCACTGATTTAGCAGAGCAAAAAGACGCTCCACAGGTACTTCACAGATGGGCGTGTCGGAGCCAATCAGCGGGCGGCTTTCATCAATACTCACATTTGATTGGCCAAGCCTCACTCATCTGTGACGTCCCCAGCCCTTAAGTTGCTGTGGAGCGACTTTACCACTCTATTATAGCAACCGACGCCGACAGCAGCATAGTATTGTTTTAAATGGATGTCAGAGGTCTTCATACGCATACACGCATTCCACATGATTTTATGACACATTTTTTATGACATTTTGTGTTTAGTATACTAGTGCAGATTCCGAAGTCTGTCACCCATTGCTCGACGTGTCGCCAGAATTGCATCTGGCATGATCACGAGTCCCTATCACGTCCTTCTCATTCAAGTCGATGTTAGGCTCTTGAATGAGAAGGACGTGATAGGGACTCGTGATCATGCCAGATGCAATTCTAGCGACACGTCGAGCAATGGGTGACAGACTTCGGTCTGCACCAGTATACTCACACAAGCGGCGGAATATCCAGCAAGACAACAAATCCATAACATACGTCCGCGAAAACATAAATAACTTGTTTGACGTACGGTACTTCAGTCAAGTTTTAGGAAGTGGTTTTGCTCACATCGGACCATGCAGAACACACACCACAGAAGACTTCATAACAGGGATTGAAAAACAGCCCTGCAAATGAGTCACAGCTATAAAGCAATAAATTCTCCAACTCTAAGATGCTCAGGGAATCGAAACGCTTTACCCCGATTAATTTAATTTCGGAAACTGATACAAGGAAGAAAGGAAGCGCCGCCGAGTGGCTTGCTCGACCACTTGCAGACAACGCAGCTCCGCAGAGTGGTTCGTGTGAACCGGTCTTTATAAAGGCTATACGTATAACTATAACGAGCAATGCAATCTAAAGCCCGATTCACAATTGAAATAAGAGTTGCAATATAGTGAAATAGCAATAAGGTTTAAGCGAATCGGAACATGCAATAACAATGTTGTGGTTCACAACTGTCATAGTGGATTGAAATAGTCATAAGAATTGAATCAATTTCATTTCTTATTTCAACTTCCCATGATGCACCTTATGACGAACCAATCAGAACGCAAAAGAGCCATACTAGAAGGTCAACTACGGAAATCAAAATAAAAACAGTGGCACCGGATATTTTGCTGTTATAGTCAATCATCATTGACAGTACACAATTATGGCGCTACTTTGACTACTGAAATAAGCAACTGGTCGTCGGTTGTGAACCAGTTGCTTGTTATTTCACTGTTTCTTATTGCAACTCTTATTTCAATTGTGAATCGGCCTTAAGATAAGGTTTGCACATTTCCACGACGACCGTTTTCTTTATAAATAAATACATATTATTGTTATTGAAGGGGGACGCAAGTTCAAGAGCGCGAACCATCAAGTCAGCATGCGCCTCTTATACAATATACTCTTATCTTTATTTTAGAGTTTAGAAGTCATGCGAGCTTGTTTGTATGATGATAATAATAATAATTGTGATTAATAGCCTTATTTATTAATAACTCCAATTATAGACCCACGTTTTTTATGGTTCATCATATCAAATAAGACAGCAAACCAAAGTCTCTGCTTCCAATCCAGTATCCAAAGTTCATAAGAGCAAAACACAAAAAACGCACAATATTGTTAGTAACCTTTGAAGTATTAATCTATATCCTGTAACCGGTTTTCTCTTATTTTTTTAGCCAATAATTTTGTGTTGCTCAGCGTTACACAAGAATAAAAGTTACAAGTCCTTGAACCAGCATTATAGTTTACATCTTTGTATAACGGAGTTTGCAATTTCAAGCGATAATACCATAATTGATTAATGGGTGCGTTCATACTTCCCAGTGCTTTACCGTTGATAGAATGATGTGGCTCTTCGTCACATCTCTCATTCTATATGCGTCAACCTCAAAAACCTACATAGGAGCGTATAAAGTGAAGACAAAAGCAGTTTTATTACCCTAAGGGCCGGTTACAATCTCCTAATATAAGAAAGTTATTTGTAGCAATTAAGCTATTTGGAGGATTTCAAGGGTATTGATTGGTGGTTGCCATGGAGACAACAAGCTATTTGACGAATAAGTAGTTATTGGGAGTTGGGACATTGTAAGACCGGGCCTAAGACGGGGTCTTACAATCTCCTAATATAAGAAAGTTATTTGTAGCAATTAAGCTATTTGGAGGATTTCAAGGGTATTGATTGGTGGTTGCCATGGAGAAAACAAGCTATTTGGAGAATAAGTAGTTATTGGGACATTGTAAGACCGGCCCTAAGTTGTATGATCCTCATCGCAGTTCCCTAAAACTAAATCGTCTAGAGCAACAATGTATACCAAAATCAGGTGTAAAAGCACATATAGGCCTATACATTTACACTACACGAAACAGGAAAATCAAACAAACCTAGTGTAGGTTCTGGATCAATCTGGATGCGTAATAATGTTTGTGCCCACCCATTAATGCCCGGAAATCATCCCGATATAGGCCTACAACATGTCGCGTGTGCGTGCGGTACTCGAACCCACGGCCCGTGTCCCACAACACAAGACGAGTTGGCTCCGCGTGACTGGGTAACCTTCATACGTGCGTGACGCGTGTGTCTGTTTATACAGTGCCAAGTGGATCGTACTCGTCCTCGCAGTACTTTGCACTCGGCCGACGACGACGATCAGACGATGCAACAAGTGCGAGGACAAACATGTACTTCGTTTGATGATGATGATATTTGGGCTTTAACTTTTGCAACGATACTTATCGAGACGATGAGTGGGTGATTATACGAAGATGAAAATAGGCCACATGACAATGACATCCATGTCCGAGCCAGGATTCGAACCTGGAACGCAGAGACCGCGGTTTACTAGACCAACACCTAATTGTCTAAACTGCGTTTCTTACTTCGGATGATGACGAGACGATGAGTGGGTGATTATGAAGATGAAAATAGGCCACATGACATCCATGCCCGAGCCAGGATTCGAACCTGGAACGCAGAGACCGCGGTTTACTAGACCAACGCCTAATTGACCACGGCCAACTGCGCTGCTTACTTCGTATCATGACGAGACGATTAGTGGTAATACGAACATAGCCGACTCCAACGGTACCAATTTAATTTTCTACTGCTCTAATTATTGAAACACGTGTATTAGGGATAGTTTACACCTTCCGTTGTATGGTCACCTGTAACGGTGGGCGTGGCCAAACAGGTGTGCTGCATTTACGAATGTGCGAAGTGGAAGAACGTCAGGAATGTTTTGATCCTCGTGGAATGAGCGCGATTGGAAGTGGGCCCCCGTAGATAAGGATCTGCGCGAAAACTTCGGTACGCGAAAACTTACGTTCGGGCTATAGTATAGATGAAGATGCACCAATACCAAACGTACAAGTCGAGGGACTGGGTTCGATCCTGGGCGTGTCACTGTCAAAACACTCCAAGATGACGATTATACATCAGACGCGACGCGGGGTTACCCCACCGAACTCGGCGTCTGAGGAAGGCGTCGAATGCTACCAAAATATCAGGCACGCGGTTGTTTAGTCAAGGAAGTACGTTCGCCGTTCAGTGTGTGCGGGCACACGCCAGGTTAGCCCAACCGGGCGTCTGAGGAAGGCATCGCATGCTACCGAAATATAAATATATCACACGGTTGTTATACACAGTCAATAGTAATAATAATTTTTGTAGGAATACCCGTTCTAGGGTGCACACCAGCTTTACCTGATGTGCCCCTCTTCAGGTGACTAACTAGGTTATTAGGGTGTTTGGATAGTTGGGAAGGATTGTCCGAGGGCTGATAGTATGACTCAATCCCAGCATTCGCTTTTACGACTGAGGAAAACCTCGGAAAAAACCTTCAGTCAGGACTGCCGGTGGCCGGAATCGAACCGGCGACCTCCCGAATTAGAGTCTCGCGTCTTACCGCTGAGCCACCTCTATCGGTATACACAGTCAAGTGTGCTCGCCGTTCAGTGTGTACGGGAACTATCAACACACCCCAGCAGGTTAGTCCAACCGGGCGTCTGAGGAAGGCATCACATGCTACCGAAATATACCACGCGGTTGTTACAGACAGTCAAGTGCGCTCGCCGTTCAGTGTGTACGGGAACTATCAACACACCCCAGCAGGTTAGTCCAACCGGGCGTCTGAGGAAGGCATCACATGCTACCGAAATATACCACGCGGTTGTTACAGACAGTCAAGTGCGCTCGCCGTTCATTATGTGCAGGAACTATTAGCATCATCCGATGATCGTACGATGGATAGGCCTACGCCTTGTGTGTCCTACAATCAACTTTCATCTCGCTTGATTACACTTCTGTCTGTCTTCCAGGGAAAGAAACTTTCCCTCGACGACGCAAGACGAACGAATCCGAGCAAAAATGATTCAATGAATGAATGAATGAATGAGTCAGTCAAGTCTGTGTAAATTTCTCGATTCGACTCTATTGTCGATAGATGTGGAAATACCTGCCTGCCTGCCACACCTGTTGGAATGTTGTCTACATAGGAGTCTACTGACACACACGTCCGAGTCACATCTAGGCCATGGACGTCAGTAGAGGAGGAAGAAGACAGACATAGGAAAGATGAACCACGCTCGATGTTGCGTGAGTTGTCTTGTAACACACATCTGTATTGTACGCGACCTAGCTCGCTCGGCTCCGTCTAAGCACCGCGCCATCAGTCAAACGAGGAGTGAAAAACTCTCAAGTAGCTGACGAGATAAACCGCAGTAATTGTCAATTCACTGCTCGTTAAATACATACATTCGCGGTTTACCACATTAAAGCGCGTCAAATTGTTGTATGAAATATAACGATTCTTATAGGCATAATAATATCATCATCATCATCACAGTGGCGTAACTAAGGGACCGCCGGGACCGCTTTCGCGGGGGGGCCCATCGCTCTAGGGCGCTCAAAAATTATTTCTAAGTCATGTATATTGTAGTATATATACTATCATCAATTTTCGAATTACAAGAAAAAAAATGCTTTAATAAAAAAAAAACGCAAATTTTAAAAATTCTATGGGGGGCCCATAAATATTTTTGCGGGGGGGCCCTGGAGTTGTAGTTACGCCACTGCATCATTATCTGTTGCCACGTCCAACTCTGCGTTGGGTCGACATTGAAGATAAGCCTCTCCATCTTCTTATATCCTGCCACCACTCTTTCCCCTCAACTACATTCCAGTCCCCTCCTCGGATATAATATATAATATAATATATAATAATAGGGCATAAAAGGCATAATAATTATGCCTCCGTTTTCAATTATTTTTGATGTCATAAAAATGAAAGTTTGACGCACAGTAACTTTCAAAACTTGTGTGCGTGGATACGACTTTGCGTGTGTCCTGTCCCGTGTAAACATTCTCATATAAAGTCTCAAATTGTTTGGGTGAAAACTGAAATCAATAAAATGGTAGGCATTTTGTATGTATGTACTATGTATGCGTATATTATTAAATAAAAATAAAATAAAAATAATACATACAAATCGCTAGATTTACGTTCGAGAATATATATAGTTCATAACGTTGTGTATTATATTCCTTTAATAATATATCACATTTTAGGACTAGCTAGGATTCAATTAATTAGTCTAAACCCCGAGAACGCATTCGCTTTACGGGTTTGCTGACACAATTATTCACCGAGCTAAAAGTAAGAGCATTAGATTGCATTTAAATCATGTATTTTTATGTGTTTACGTTATCATGGGTAAAGCTATATACGTTTTCAATGCTCATTGTTGTATGGAAGTTAATCCTGTTTAATGGATAATTACAAACACTCGAACATTCATTCCCACCTATATCTAGATGAGAACGATAGGTCTTGAGTTATTTATAGCCTTCGCTGTTCACGTTGAACAAAAAAATAATTCTAATGGCATCCACATATTATTATAATACAGACTTAGATCTCTTTTGGACAACTTACTTTATAATCATGGTTCTGGAGATCAATTTCAAATGTGTGACTATAGCGCCAGAAGTTCACTTATCACAAATTTGTGTTCAACTTAAATATTGGATCGCCGTTTTTACGATAGTTACAACATGAAGTGATGTTACAAGAAATATTCTACAAAATCATAACATTGAGCACGTTCAACACCAACGTGTTAGCCTCCCCCCTCCCCCCCCCCCCCACCTGAAGCTCGAAATTATAATTTTTGGTAAATTACCCAATCGAAGTCCCGGTCAAATAGATACAAACAAACCTGTAAGTTAGGATAAAAAAAAACTTTAGATTAATTACTGTTTAGAAAAACTATCTCGCACGGCCCCTTGTTGGAGTTTAGTGGGGGAACACGCACAATTTACAACTGCAATCGTCACTCGAACGAAGGTCGCGTGATGCCGTGCATGCCGGAAGCGCTACCGGGCCGACCAATCGTCGCAACATTAATATAACTCGCGATTGTCTATCTATCGAGTCAGCCGTTTGTCCGCCGCCAAGAGTTGACTGACCACTAACTACACCGGCATTCCAACAGGTGTGGTGGTGTGGTGTAACTTGCGGTAATACGGAAATATTCAAGATGATGATACGCGTAACTATATACTCAACTCAAACTAAACAAACATTGCCATCCATCCATACGCTGTAACGAGGTGGATTTCATGGAAGTTGGCCAGTGGCGTATGTGAGGGGGGGGGGAGGAGGGGGGGGGGGGGGAGAGGGGGGGGAGAGGGGGGGGGGTGTTAATCGCCCTAAAACTTTACCTAAAAGACTGAAGACTAGACACATTTTTGACACGCGCATTGTTTTTTAAGATATTTGAACATAGTGCACTATTTAATTTTAAATCAAGATAATTTTCGACTCAATTTGTCAAGAGACATTTATAAATAATCAAACTACGACAAAAGGTTGTCCAAAGGAAAAAGAAACAAGTAGTCTACTCCTATTCTGTCTGGTCGTGTCAGTATGGTTACTGTTGTTAATGTGGAATTTGAAGTTATTTACTAGGTACTATCATTGAGTTTGTTAGAACAAACTCAATGGTACTATCAAGTCTCCATCGCACAGACCAAACAAAACAAAAATCGCGAGAATTTGAGTTTTCGTTTGTCTCATTGAAAAAGTGATAACAAATGTCTGGAATTTTTATTATAAAACCAGATGACACGTTAGAAACAAAAAATGTACATAGAATTTAATTCCTTTTCCTACATATTATTTTCTCGCCTAGATTTCTTTGCAAATCCTAGGTAGGCCTATATTATTTTCTTTTAAATAAGTTATTTTATAAAGTACCGCTTAGTTGATAAACGCTACATAACGCACGGCGATACCATACATAATGACGACGATTCGCAAGGTCCATGCCCCCCCCCCCCACTACACACGAGGTTACTCACACACGCAAATGGTTCATATGGTACCGCACGTCTTCCACGATGTGGTTAATAGGTCAACTCATTAATATACAGGGTTACCTACTCACGTCATTGTGCGAATTCTAAAATTAGATGTTTACAATCGATATTCTGTTATATTCCATCCTTTTAACCCCCGTATGTAATCACTTACGGGGGGGGGGGGGGGGGGGGGGGCGCGGACGGGACACGCCCATTGCTCAGCTCGGCGATTGATTGCAAATAAATAAACATAGTCGATTAGTGTTATAAATAGACACGTGTGTATTCCTGGTTTATTACTAAAAAAAAAAAAAAAAAAAACTTAAATACGAAACAATACCTAGATCTGATATAGTCAATGTTGTGACTCGTAAAATAAATCAAAAACGGTGTAAGTGAACAACGGTGAATGAACCTATGCACGTACTTGGTAAAACCGAACCCCCAACCTCTTGAGTCAGAGATCAGAGAGACGTCTTGAACGCAAATTATACAAATAAAGCTAATTTTTATTGTGAAATCTTTTGTTATGTTTTGTGATACTTGTCTTTCTGGTACGTAGTGAATAGTGATAAAACATTTTACTCAGACAGCGAATTTTTTTGTGATAGGGCCTACAATTGTCTTTTTGATATGTATACAGAATTTGACGTGTCCCAATCAATATCATTCATGTATGGGCCTTACTTATGGGCAAATAAAGAAATGAAGAAAAAAGTAAAAAAATCTTCGTGCTGTGAGCAGGAGTAAGTTAGACAAAACACGCCCTTGCACTTTACCACGAGCACCCTCCGAGGTGGCGACCGGTCGCGTTCAGAGCCAGAAAACATAGAGAAGACAACGAGAAACAAAAGTTCGTAAGACTAAGAACACACCACGAGTTATTTTCTTATCTATTGGGAGTTTTTGCTTTTGCGTGACAATGCATTGTATGCACAGCATTGACATTGTATTGTATTGTATTGTATTGTATTGTATTGTATCGGCGAGGACAGACAGACATCCAAACGATTGTTCATCCAAATCGTTAAATAAAACAAATCGAAGTGCATAATAACAACTACCATTGCTCATATTTATTCATTCCTCTATTCTCGTCACCATGACCATCATATTTGTTCATCCAACACTCCTCCTCATTATTATTATTGTTGTTATCTTCCATATCCGTTAGAATTAGTAGTTGTATGAGAATTATAATTGCACTTGTGGTATTTATTATATAAATACATGTATAAATTATATATTGTTTAAACTACCTCTAGAAGATTGTTCACACTCCTATTCCTCTCTGTACAGGTATATCTTTACTTTCTAAAAATCTGTATAAATAAATCAATATCAATCAATATATGAAGATATTGATGATATTTGGGGTTTAACGTCCCATATTTTTGTAACGAGGCTAATCGAGACGATGAGTGTTTGATTATGAGGATGAAAAAACGCCACAAGACATCCATGCCCAAGCCAGGATTAGAACCTGGAACGCAGAGACCGCGGTCTACTAGACCACAACGCCTAACCGACCTCAACCAACGGCGCCTCAATCCATATAGAATAGATTAGATTCATCATTTGATACATTCTATAGGCGGAACTCTGTATATGATAACAAAAGTCAAAACCGAGCAAATCTCAGAGTCGATATAAGCCAGGTCAGTTAGCCCCCCCCCCCCCCCCCCTCCAGCTTGTCCAAGTCAACAAGTAGGCCTACTTGTGTGGAGGGAGGGGAGGGGTCGTGATGTCGTGTGTAACCGTGTTGAGTCACTCTTAATGAGGAAACGCGAACTATTATCATGTGTTCGGGACGGCACATGCACGCGCAGTAGACTACTTGCTTGCTTGCTTGCTGACGGTCACTGCTCAATTTATAATAGGCAGACCGAGCGAGTGCACGCCCACCTTTCTATTAAACTTATTACACAAAATACACACGTTGGCTAATAAATGATGATGATAATTGCACATTTTGTTATTTCACTTCACTTGATACATTTACGATAGGCCTACTTGATAATTTTCGAACTTTAAAATTAAGTTCAACATTATCTGCGTTTACGGTGAAATAACAAAAACAAAATGTATAGTCGTCGTACAACAACTTCGGTAATGCTTCCGTCACGGGTGGGTGAGCGGCAACCAACCAGCGGCCGTGGCCAATTCAAATACCTGCTCGGGTTGGCCGAGACCGTAAACACGTCATTGATTGATGACGATAGCGTTCCCGTATAGTTGCTGTACGACAACTATAAAATTACATCAGCTATCCAATCCCAAAATAATAATTCCGGGGTTATGCGTGCACCGTTAACGGGGGCGGGGAGGGGAGGAGGGCGACTGGTCAGTCAGAACCCCCCATCGTATCGTTGTCACCTAGCGCACTCCCTACCACGACACGACACCCCTTTCCCACACAAATTAACCCCTGCGCTTGCATTGCATGTTGCGTCATACCGAGCAAAGCAAACAGAGAAAAAGCACAGACTCCCTGAGCGTGTGTACGCGTGCTAATAGTGGTTGCGCGTGTACACGTATGCAATGTACACACACACGCATGTACTATTATAATATGCGACAACCAATAATTAATTTGCATAATTTTACACGGCCGTCTAGACTAGTTAGTTCGTTCACATCAACGAGCAAACCAGCGAACACAATTGAGGGGGCTGTGACATCACAGGCGGACAAACATTGTGTTGCTAGGCCACTCCATTGTTGTATCTTTCTTTGATTGGTGCATATTCAATGTTTGTCCGAAGCAAAACACGGCCACATGGCTATTTATGGCATTGAGTCTTGTGCTGTACAAACTCAAAGAAAGTGTTTAGCATTGTCGGAGAGCATTCATGCAGTATTATGAATTTAATTCTGTAGGCTACGCTGAATAGAATACGACATATACAGATCTATTACACGTTACAGATTGTGGGTTTGATCTGGAGTCGGGGCAAATTTTTACAAAATTTTTCCTTAGCTATCTTTTTGACATAAAACATATAAAATGTCGTGCTACCTTGAATGTAGACATAGATAGGCTAGGTATGTATCACATATTCTGAAATAATCCATTCAAGTAGCGTTTCTTCCTCTTATACTAGGCCTAACGTTTTATGAGCACTGTCGAGGTCACGTTTGAAGAAGTAGTCGATAACGACAGTTTAATTACTGCTCGATGAAAAAGCTCTAGGTCTACTTTGTGCCGAATCCCCTGTAGGGATAGGATAGGCTAGTTAGAACATTTCAACAGTTAGTGGTCAGTTAGAGGTTCTGTAAAATGCATTACTGTTACTAAAGTTTTTTCTTGAGCCCAAGCAAAGTGGACATTTTTTGTGTTCACGTTTTCTTTAAGCTATACATTGTAGATAATCATATTACTGTAATGTATTAGAAGATACGTCTAAAATCATCATATGATACAAGTTTGTAATTGCGATTGCAGATCTTTACAAATGTTCGAAATACATCTGCATTTGGCACCAATGACGTCGATTCATTTTTTTTTTAGAAATAGACTAGACGCATTCTGGTTGCAAGAAAATAAACTACTCTAAGGATGAGTTTATCTGTCAATTGTTCATTGTTGCTTTATTGTTAAATCATCAATGGCGCAGATAAGGGTGTCTTAGCAGCGCTATCTATGTGTTAGTTTGAGTCTCCAATATGGGGAGGCGTAGCAAGTGCACAGAGAGCGTTGCGAGCGATCCGGCCAACAGTCACTGAATATTGGATACACACAATTTCAACAATACGAATTTCTAAGTCGTTTGAAAGACTACTTGACTTCTATAGAATCGATGGTTATTTTCCCAATAATAATTAGCAAGGTCTACTTGATCTCCGCCTAGCGGAGGCTCGTTGAACTCCCAAGTTAGGTCGTCGCAAGGGAACCAAAATCGCCATTTTGGATCCCACAAAAAAAACTGTTATAATAATTAAATATCCATCGTAGATCATGTAACACAATACTTAAAACACCTAAAAGAGAAATTTTGATAGAATATAATAATTGAAGATTATAAAATATGATGATTTTTCCTTTTTAGGAGGTAATTCTATTTGACAGATCACTTCATTTGTTTTCTTTTACATTTCTCCCATTTGAATAACATGTGATTTTTAACATTGTTGAACGGACTGCGAGGACCTAACTTGGGAGTTCGACGAGCCTCCGCTAGGCGGAGATCAAGTAGACCTTGATAATTAGTGCAATGGCAGGAGAGGTTTTCGGTCACTTCTAGCAAGCAGAGCTCAGTGGCCGGAACACTCGAAGCGCTGGTTGTAGTCGTTTGTTGTACGCCTCCCCATAGGCTCACTGCTTTGCAATAAAAACTATAAAAGTGTATAGGATTTCGGGCAATAACTTGAAGTGTTTCAACAACACAAGTTCCGTCAACTATGTTTGTGTTTACTTTCGTCTTGATAGTTCCACGAATCTATGTGGTAGGCCTACATGTGCATGAGCTGAACTGAGCAACATTGCAAAGAAAATTGTAAAGAGTAGGCTATTGATGTGTGCCACTTTGGTAGGCTACTGACTTCCTAGGTATTCTTCACCAAGATTGCGACCACATAAAAAAGTTCATTTAAGTCAAGGGTTTGGCAGTTTAATAAAAATTAATTTAAAGCCAGTTGGATGAAAAGAAAATGAATTAATGCCACCTGTGGTTTACAGATACAAACTGTGACTTAAGGCCAAATCAAAAATTGGCTAAAACGGTTCCAAGGGGTATAGGCCTATAATGGGTATACAATTTGTCGATGCAAATTGGTGCACGCTGGGAATCTGACATATTATGATTGTGTTGTGTTGTGACTTAAATGTTTGTAGAACCATATTGGATTAGACTACCGATCTTACAGTTGTTCCAACGCAATCATCGGCAACAAAATCACAAGAACCCACAATAGTAGAAGCCTACCCTACTGTACGATACAAAACATTGCAACGGGGTGAGTAAGCGAACCTAGCTGTCACACTGACACTCGTGGCCCAGACTAGCCTAGGCCTACCCAATATTTCTACCATTCGTGCTCGATTGATAATGAACAATACAATTATACAAGAAGGGGAATCGTGGCATTCATTAATTTTCTTTAAATTAGATGGGAAAGGCCTAGCCTAGCCTAGTAGCTAGCTATACCCGACTACCTGAGGCTAGGACAAGGCTTGGCGCAGGCATACAATACTGACTAGACCTAAAGGCTTTAGTTGATTTTATGGAAGATAGTAAAGATATAGTTACCTTGGCACACAGACAGAATGGTAAACACCATAATTCTTGAGAACGTGGAACAACTCCGGTGCTGTACGACTAGCTCCCAAGATGCTAAACAACGCCAGACCAGTATTCCATAATGACAACACACCTCGTAGTTCGTATGCAGGTCGATTTTGCATGTAATGTCGACCGGCGAAAATAAATATCATATAGAGTCCACAAAAATAAAAACCATTTGTCCAGTTGTTTATCATCCATTTTCTTGTCTCTTGATGCACAAACTCATCTTCGAAATTAAATACGTAAGAGTAGTTTGGTAAAGCTCCTAAACCCACGGTGTCCATGTGATTTTTCATGTTGCACGATCTTTGTAAAACACCTTATAAAACTGTATAAATAAACTTTCGAAAAGGGTACGTGATAAATAAATTAAATAGAAAAGTCGCACGTGAAGACGTTCCAGTTAGGCCTAAAGGCCTAGCCTACTCTCCCAAAAGCATGTAGGGCAGTACCGGTATGCGTCCGAAGTGAAGTGAAATTACTCTTCCACTTCCTTATATATGTGTAGGTGTTATTTACGTAGCTTTGTTGACGTTCCGTGGTGATGAATGTCACACTAATCGCGTAAAGTTGACTAGCTTACACCTTGAATTTAGAAAAGAAACTGACTTGCCTCCAAAAACAGCCATTGAGGAGCACCCGCTACGCCACTCCCACTCGCCGATCAGTCATCCCCCACCATGCTCGTTTGCCGCCAGATGGCAGGATTTGTCGCAATCAATGTGAGATGACGTCATGGGAATATTTAGATAAAGTAAGAGACTGCTGTATCGATTCTCTGTTGGAAATGGCCGTGCAGTGCGACCTGTGGTAGAAAATGCAAACTAGACGCAGGAATTGCAAAACGGAGACCGGACCGGAGACAAGACAGCTGTTTGTGACTTGTGTTGTGCAACAACCTGTTATCATGTGAAATACACATACGAAATAAACATTTACGTATTATAATATTCATAATATGCCTGATAATTATAATGAGTGATCACAATATTTTGCGAAAACAACGTAATTTTAAGTTTTCAATGGTGGTAATCATGTTGAAAGGTAGAGAAGACCACGTGCATTGTCTTTCTGAACGGTGTTTTACTTGAAAAGGTTGGGAACTTGGCCAGCACTTTCTCAAATTTGGGATTGGTTGCGGCCTATGGGAGTCCCCCTTCTGTATCCGGTGTATTTACGCGTGACCAGCTGATCGCAATTATTTCACATTCAAAACAAGTTAATCAACCCGCTTATCACACTCAATCGTATTACAATAGAATCTAATTAAATGCCTTCTACAAGCGATTACAATGCGATATTGAGTAAATTCATACGGAGTGCGGAGTCTATGCTCGGAGAGCCTGGTTTGACGGAAGCAAAATCTGACTTTGATAGTGTAATTAATTCAAAACGAAGGTCTAGTAGCATAAGAAACTTCAAAGGGTTGGTAGAAGTACTCGAGAAGAGAGGCCATGTAGGTGAATATTCTATAGAACCTCTGAGAAGGATTACACAGAAATTCAACGATACTGACCTGAACGGATTAATGGATCATTATGAAGAATGTCTTCATAATTACAGAAGACAATTTTTCAATTTTTACAGTAAGTGTCGCTAGCAACAGGTTTTCATTATTTGAACATGTAATCCTTTAACTACAGACTGTTTGTTCTCTCCAGAAAAATGTGTCATTCAACACTTACTTTACAGAGTAGTCTGCAATATTTTAGAATGTGTAGGTAGTTGAAATTCTTATTATTTAAATGCTAATAACTTTTAATTAAATTCAAATGTATAGCTTTCCCAGGAGTAGCCTACTCATTCTTTTTTTTATTTGTCGTCGATACCAAGAATTAGTTCATTTGCCCTACACAATAATAATAATAATAATAATAGGCCTAACAATACCGTAATAATAATTCATCGACATGTTTTTTTGAATGTAAAGATTGTGAAAAGAATAATTTGCACGGCCCAAAAAGAAAGATTGTAGTAAGTAGACTAGCCCTACTTGTTTATTTTTTGTAAATGTGCATCATATATAACGAAGTTTGTAATGCTCAAAAATCAAACTGTAATTGGTATGTGGATTTTTGTCTAGCTTTACCGGACCCAAATCCATCAGTACCGATACACAATGCAGCCAGTGAACACTCGGGTGGAAGCTCCATAAGCTATCAATCGTCCCTGTTTAACTGTGCAGGAAACTGTGACGGAGGACTGCCAGAAAATGGTATAGGCCTACAAGCTTCCAATTTGTGAATTATTGTTTAATACAATTTAAATTATATACTGAATCGATCAACCATATGTATTGTTTATTTTTTTTTAGTTATCGAGTTAATCTGCGATGAAATTGGTAGACAATGGATGGAATTAGCAAGGAAACTAATGATTCGAGAGGGTGAGATTGACAGAGTAAACGACAAATATCCATCGGATTTAAAAGCGAAAGCACGAGAGGTAAGCTAGTGCAATGAAATTGAAAGCTACGGTAGCAGTATCACAATATACTTATACTTATAAATGGTTTGTTGTGAGGAAAAATATTCTGTTACATTGTAAAATAGTCTACACTTTTTTTTTTTTTTTTACAGGTTAGTCTACCTTTGTACTACTAACACCACCTTCTCACATCGTGTTTCAGGTTTTAAAACTGTTTGTATTGAAGACCGATCCACAAAAACTGCAAGTAAAGCTTTTGGATGGTCTGGTTCAGGCACGCAGAAGGGATCTGAAAGAAAGCGTAGAAGAATTACTCAACCGACGCCACTGATCATTACAGTACTGGAATTTATAATTTTACATGCCATTTTAATTTTAATAATTCCTTTTAATAAGCACCATATAATGTTTTAAATTAAATACATTGTCACAATAAACGTATGCAAGAATTTTAACATTATTTT
This sequence comes from Isoperla grammatica, assembly GCA_945910005.1. NCBI lineage: Eukaryota > Metazoa > Arthropoda > Insecta > Plecoptera > Perlodidae > Isoperla > Isoperla grammatica. The sequence goes on from OX246748.1 coordinate 20,222,453, forward strand.
ATAAAGATTGGTAAAGCCTGCTTCCAATAAGATTTAAGTCTTTAGCTACCTGCTTTTAATTACAACTATTATATGAAAAAAAGCATAACCAGTTGCCACAAGTAATAATAAATTTGGATCTGCACGTTTATAAAATATTGCCAAATGTAACTTCAAAAGAATATTTATGAAATAAATAAGTGACTATAGTAAATTTCTGTTTGTTTGTTTGTACTCCTTTCTATTATAATATAAGCGTAATAGTGAGGTAAAAAAATAATTACATACTGCTTTTGATTTTGCTGTCATTAGAGACATTTAGTGGAAGCCATTTAAGCTAAGGAAGCAATGTGTGCCATAATTGGTTGTAGGCAATACATACCTGTCCTAATGCTTGCATGGGCCCCATCTCCCCTTCACTGCGTTACGTTCGTCATTGCTTTCCATCAATTACAACGCGTAAAACCCAAAGCCAATCTATCAACCTTCAAGAACATTAACATTGTAGTAACTGGCGTAGTGGCACCACTATGAAATTGTTGAACTGCACAATTACCACTGCCTGATTTCAAAAGTCAGATCATTTTGACTCGGGGCATGTTCCAACTTCTCTATTTTGGCCTACTTCGCGGACTAACATAACAATTAACAATTTGTTGTAATTAATTGTTGCGTTAGTCTGCTAGGGAAGCTAGTCGACTAAAAACGTCAAGCTGGAACACACTCTCATATTGTTATGCTTGCTCAGCACAAAAACTACCAGAACAGTAGGTTTTATTAATTGCCGATGACTACCTACATTTGAACTAAAACAAGAAATAAAAAATATCCAACCAGACTGTGCATTGAATCAAAGTCTACGTTTGCAGTCGTGACTACTATAGCTGGCATTTTAAGATCAAGTCTATTTGCATTATAAATAATTTATAATTGTGTACAAATTTCTAAATTGGCCGATACCTAAGCAAGTTAAATTGTGGTGAAGGTACTGATGGTCTTGTCTTTAAAAATTAGATAGTATAATATATAATAAACTATGATGTCATGTCATTTTATTTTGTGGCTAGGGAATTCCCAATTGGTTGGTAGCTACTGTATTTTATTTCTGGGAGAGTTCTTATATTAGTATCAGTTTGGGTACATAGTGATTCGGTGGATAGTGATATCAGCAAATTCTCAATATCAGTATTGGTACCTAATCAGTTCTGTTCTTATCTGACAACATATCTGAAATTTGAGTTGGGGTTGGATTTTTCAAATTCTGGGTTTCACAGATATTTCAAGAGGATGATTTTCTAATAATTAGTTACTTTATTCAACATTACTTCACTTCCAAGGACACTCAATTGGATTTAAACACTTTTGTAACCAGTACACATTGTGTAGTTTTTTTGTTTTTTTTTAATAAGATTATTCGTTATTATACAGTTCATAGCGTTGTATGCATTTTACCTATTACCTACATATTTACAATAGTATGTGAAAACAAAACCTTATGGTAGACTACATTATGTTATTAATTCAAATACACTTTCACTTCTCGTCAATAAATAACTCGATACCAACGGGATTTGTTTACACTCGTTGACACCCACAACAAATTCTTAAGAAATTTTGAGCATTTTTTGTTTTAGATTTTTATATCAAAAGGTAACAAAAAGATGACGTTGTTTGTAGTACTCGGGAAAGAAAACATTCTCTGCCAAATTATTCTCAAAAATTACTGATCCAAAGTACAACCTAACTAGGGTCCACGTTTGTATTACAAACGTCAATCGTATACCAATTACCAAGCACTTTAGTTTTTGTCGAAGCAATTCGATTCGAGTAATGTCTGTAAGTAAAATCATGTTGAAATGGTTTTAAGAAGTTCTAGCAAGCTATGTTTTGAAATCCATGTTTTACTGGCATTAACCAATGGCACGCACTAAAGCAGAACTTGCAACTTGTTCCCATTGATCGTGTCACGTAACGATTGAGCATTGTGAGCGGTCTGGCCAACAGTCTCGGAATATTGGATTCACTACTACGACTTTCAAAAATAAGAATTTCTAATTCATTAATTAAACTACAGTATTTGGATTCTTTGGAACCAATGGATGTGTCCAATAATAAATAGTGCACTGCCTTCTCTAGGAGTTTTGGGTACTTCTAGCAGGCAGTGCTCAAGAGCCGGTCGGAATGCTCGCAGCGCTACAGTGCAGTTACTGTACTGTATTTGTCGTACGTCACCCCATAAGGTAGGTGATGTACCAAGCTATACATCCTTAGATAATGTATATACAGTATATCTGACATAAATGAAAATCTTTAGCATAAATTAAGATTGGACTGTTCATCTCTACCATTTGTATCTCTGGTGACTTAAAAACAGAAGTTACTTTACACACTTTACATTCATATAGTAAGATTACGGAATTAACTGTAGTTTGTTGGAAGTTACCTACTATGTATGCATAGTTATCTTCAAGGTACTGGAAAATGCCAAAAAAACATAAAATATGTTGTGTTATAAAACATAAAAAATGTCATAAAATGTAGGTCCAGTCTGTTATTTGACATGTTAATACTATTAGTTGATAGTAATTCCAAATCACTTTTAAAAGTAACATCAAACCAAATTGTTTGAGATATGAATCGAGTTGTTGAAATCCAAAAAGATGTCACGACAATTTTAGTGCTTGGTATAAGGCATACGTACCTATTACATTGGTATATGCGATCATACCTAACTACAGAGATGTGGCTGTATTGACCAACTAAACTACTAAAACTAGTACGCAAATCTTGATTCAAGCTCTGGCATTGTCTATCAGCTTAATCATACACAAAATACTGTTAATTTTTAATATTAAATGGAATCAAGCAGAGGCCAACTACAAACAGGTAAGACAGATGACGTTTTAACAATTCTCATTCCCAGAACAAAGCTCACACGAAGACTTGTGTATGTTGAACAGCTTCACTTTAATTTTGCATACGCATTTTTTTAGCTCATTAACTCCCCAACACAATTATTCTTAACTTGTTGGTTGACATAGAATAACTGGTACATGTTTCATCAACTTTCTTAGGCACTAAACAACCGATGGAATTAGTCACGTTTAGCGATTGAATGCTGGCCATCCATCGATAGGCCATGAAATAAATAATAATGAATGATTCCCATCAGTATTCTTGAATACTGGGCGTCATCATGTAGGCACAGCATAACTTGACTTTGACAGTGTTTAGTTTTGCAATTTCCCATCTGCTATATAGTGCTTACAACTGCAGGAGCCTATTCTTGTTTGCCAAAGAATCAATAACAAACCAATTCCAATGCTAAGTAATGCATTCAAGCGACACATACATTTGTAATCACAGAATATCAAATTTCATTGTAGCCTACCCCCACAGCAATTGAAATACTTTTATTTAAGTATGTACCTACCCTAATTTAAAAGTTGTATGCCTAATAAATCTCACGTACAGAGAGCCTATGAAAATAACGAACTTTCATGTGGCAACTTTTTTATGGGACTTTAAGATTTTGATGTCTGGCAAATGTGAATCCATTTGAAATCGTCTGATTGATTCATGTTAAATGAAGACTTTAATTAAACCTACCAATGACCATAATTTATCACTGCATTTTGCATCGCTCAAATCGGAATATAAATTGCTAAATTCCGAGCTGGCTAATCACAAAACGATGTGATTTATACAAAAACACAGTAAACAGGAAATTCAAAACGTACAATATTTTATTTATTATGAAATAAGTGAACAAAAATAGAGCTGCAAGGAAAATTACAAACAAAAAATAATAGGACAATACACAATATTAATGCCTATTAATATTAAGTATTTTAAACACAGAACAACGAGAATGTTAGAGAGAACGAGGTACAGTAAAACCTTGTTAATTTGCTTAATTTAAGTATAATTCAAAGTAGTGATCAAATGCCTGCTGAAGGTTAAAGCATAAGGCTTAAACGTTATTTTAATTCAAAACTTTGTATAATTCAAAAAGGGATTTTTGGGGTCCCTTGCAATCTGAATTAACGAGGTTTTACTGTACAAGTTAACAGTTATTTTACCTGTCTCATCTCATTGCAACTTAATTGGAAAATACATATACAAAATGGCTTATTCCATCCTCCAAATCACCAGAGGCTACAAAAAAAATCAGTACCATCCAAAGCTGTTACACCTACGAGTTCCGAGATTTATGAAGATTTTACAATCAAATACTGTGTATGTACACTGAAACCTCTTCATAACAAAAGCTTCCTAGATGTTACTGCAAGACTGGCAGTCTTAACATAGAGCCTATAAACAGCTTGTGGATAGCCAACTAATCAGTTGTAGTAGTTATTAGTTTTGTCACAGAGGTTTCACTATACAACTTTGTATCTATGTCTTGTGGATACAAAATTAAGGTAAGGAATTCACCACATTCAGAACTCTTGGGCACATTTCATTTCAAACAAACCAATGACAGCAATAAAGATCAAGATTCAAGATAGTCAAGAAAATTAGTACATAATTGCTAAAACATATATAATATAAAGATAATGCATCTGTAGTGGGCCCTACCAATGAAGCATATCGTCATTGCTCCATCAATATTTCAAATTTATCAGTAACTGTACAAAAGACACATGAACATGTGTTACACAATTAAATATATATACCAGCTGCTGCTTACAATTGAATTTACATTTACAAAACCCCATCCGCATCGGTTTCAGACGACGTTGACAAACGGTTGTCGAAAGCAAGTAAGATTAATGGGGCAGAGAAATCATTTCTTCGGAACTACCAGTCTTCAAAATGTAATAGTGTTTAAGTAGCAACTAGATTTCATAAGGTAGTTATAACGTGTAGGTGTTCTTGGTGACAGACCCAGCCTTCACCATTGTATCTTTGTGGATCTGATAGGCAATCAACACTTGGCGACCGATCTTGAGTCGTTCTTTCAGTTTATGCCTGGAAAAACAATGTTTGTTCAATTTAGCACTAGGATGTTTACTGTTAGCTTGTTTTTTAAGTTTTTACTGTGTAACTGTAGGCACACATTACTTAATTGGGAAAAATAGACTAGCCAAGATTAGGCCTACTATTTCAAAATTAGTATTTAATCTCAGTTACAAAGCAAAAATTACAAAACTTTACGAAACCGATAATTTACCTAGACTGGACACACATAACTATCACGGAAATTTTGTTACAGAACACTAATGCAGTAATAAAATCCTAGGAACTCACCCGATAGCCAGAACACTGTTTGATCGTGCTGAGTCGGCTGTCCAAATGCCAATCTTGTCTCCTTTGGCTCGGATGTTTACCACAGCGCCACAGACATCTCCGCTGTGTTCATCGAAAGCCTCGCCAATCATACACAAAATCTACAAGGAAGAAAAGATCACACATTTTAAAGATTAGGTCGCTACTGTAGTCAACTGTAGTTGTCAACTGTAACTTTTTATCGCTCACTGCACATAGGGAACAAGTAGTAGGCCTACTGGGTAATTGATTTTATTTTTCCTTGAATTTTGTACATCAAAAATCTGAATTGTGTTTAATTGTTGGTCAGATCTATTTTAATTACCTACATACACTAATGGCTGGGAAATCCATTGTTGGGTGTGAAAATGAAATTCTCGAACAGCAGAAAACTGCAGCATTTTTATTAACATAATGAGTGAAGAAGCAGATGACTTTCATCATTGGTTGGTTAAATCATGACTCACCAAATTAGATTTTAGATAACCGGTATATCGACCAATGCCATCTTTTAGTCCAGTGCGTAGGGCCTAATTTGAATTTTTACAGTTTTTCGTGCAAATAAAATGCCATTGTAAGCCTGCGTAGTGTAAACGGTAATTGCAGTAACCAATGCCGGTACCGTTAAGTCAATTCAATTGTTCAATCCACCATGTTTGAACTCGTACTTACAATTTCCAACCAAAAGTGGTCGAGATCATTCCCTCTCTGCTTCTTATCAAGACTGATAAGCCAACGACCTCCGCGCTTGTTTGCATCGTCTTCCCACATGGGGCGTACACCTTTCTTGAATAATGAATAGTCGCATCCCTGACGGAGCTCGCTTGCAGTCTTAATGTGGTTGTAAACTCTAAAAAAATATATACACATAGGTCTATAGAAAACTGAATTGCTTGAATGAAATAGAGGCCTATTAGGAAAAGAGATCATTTTACAGCTATACCATAGCAGGACCTTAGAGGGTAGGAGTATGGACAGGTTAGGGAAGATAGGTCTAAGGCCTATGAGGTGGCTAGATCAAGTGAGGGATAGGGGGACCACTCATGAAAATTTGAAAGGAAAATATAGAGGACATCATATATCTAGGCAAATACTAATTCCCAGCCAGAATGATAGTCGAATAAAACATTCAGTATTTGTAAGTTACGTGGCCTTTTGGGTTTTCGGGATAAAATTTCTAAAAAAATCACTGTTTATGATACAAATACCTTTTATCTTTCCAATTCCGAAGGGTGGATGTTTCAAATCCCACGTAATATTGTTTTAAACCACTTTAAATGTGTTATTTTCGCTACCGCTATGTACGGATGTGTTGTGTAGGCCTAGGCTTCCATCCTTGCCAGTGCACAGCCTTGTGGATTGTGGATGGTTATACGTTGTTTTTAATTTGAAGAAGGGGTAATTTGAAGAAGGAGTTATTATTTTAAAATAAATTTATACCCAAAAAATAAATTACCTACCCCTTCTTCAAATTTGAAGAAGGGGTAATTTATCGAAAATTCGGTTAGGTTAGGGGATCAGGTTTAGGTTTGCCCACGAAAGTTAGTACGGTTATTGGGTTTGCCAGAGCCAATAACCTTACTTACTTTCGTGGGCAATCCTCAACCTGATCCCCTAACCTAACCGAATTTCGTGGGATGTCAGGTAGCTGGGCAAAGTCACTTTGATTCATAAGTGACTTTGCCCTGTAAAGTCACTTTGATTCATAAGTGACTTTGCCCTGTAAAGTCTTTGACAATGACTTTGCCCAGCTACCCGACATCCCACGAAATTCGGTTAGGTTAGGGGATCAGGTTGAGGATTGCCCACAAAAATTAGTACGGTTATTGGGTTTGGTTATTGTGTCTGGTTATTAGTATGTGTACTTTTCTAATTGTAATAAAAAGGTCTAAACAAAACACGCCCAGCGCCCTACTTCTTTAACGTAAATTGTTTTAGGTTGGTACACCTGCACATGGAATATAACCAAAGCACTTCCGTTGCCAGATAGTCAACATGGCGCACATAGGCCTAGACATAGCGGTAGCGAAAATAACACATTTAAAGTGGTTTTATGGTCGGTTTACACAGATTTTTAAGGTCTAGGTTTAAGGTTTTAATATCCAAGGACTAAGCCTCTCGGTTCACATAGATTTTGCTAAACACTGATAAACACTGAATTATTTAATAACTTGACTGATGCAGTCGCTCTCCGATTGGCGAAACGATAATGACGTCGACTTCTGATTGGTTGGGTCTAAGAATCTTAAATCCTTGGTCTAAGAGTTGAAAGTTGGCCAACTTCTTAAATCCTTAGACCTGGCTCTTAGACCTAGTGACCGTGTGTGAACACTATAATGTATTTAGCATGCTTCAACTTTAAACCTTAATCCTTAGACCCGTGTGTAAACCGACCATAAAACAAAATTAAGTGGGATTTGAAACATCCACCCTTCGGAATTGGAAAGATAAAAGGTATTTGTATAGGCTAATAAACAGTGATTTTTTTTAGAAATTTTATTACGAAAACCCAAAAGGCCACGTAACTTACAAATACCAAACATTCTCACCAAAGAGTATGTGGGGCACAAAAGGCTTCGAGGGTTGAAATAGCACATGAGCACCGCGAAAGTGAGAGGGACTAAAGGGGGTTAAGAAAAGGAGGCTGCAGGAATCACAGAGAAGACATGAGATTGAGGAAAATCGTGCCACCTGGGCTGGGAGATGGGTCTAGCTAGGCCCACTGCATGTCAACAACTATGATGGGTAAGCCTAGGGTCGATGTATAGATTAGCGCCCACTCCCCGATTACCGTCCACACCAACTTTCATTCATTCCAAAGAGGTTCTTAAAGATGCTACTCTTGTATTTCAACTCTTGTATTTCATTGGTTAGATATTTTACTTTCTGGAGTGCTTTGGCCTTTGGCATTCGACAATCAGTTACGCGACAGTCGATATATAAAATATTGTAGAGTCGAATGTGTGGCGTTCCAACTTTTCGACCGAGATTTCTTCAGTCTAGCTAACTTAGGCTTGCGCGGGACGTCGCTGGTGCTAAGCATTTTCATCGACTGAACGTATCCGTTTTAAGTTAGAGTAAATATAAGCTATTTAATTTGAAGCTAATATACCATTACACGCGTGGAATAATAACATTCATCGGAATATTGTGGTATATTGATGCTGCAAGACGTGAAATAAGGGGGTGGTCATGTGATGGAGGAATACTTTAGCATCACATTGAAAACCTCTTTTGGGATATTTAAAACTGCTTAACAGCTTTAGGCCTAATTGTTATTCTAATAGATAATTAACTTAATATTTAGCATTAATTTACAGAACATTAAACCCAAAGTGAACTTTAGGGAGACTGGAATGAGGTTAGTCTGATGCTCAAAAGCGCGCGATTTCGAACGCGTTCAAACGTTTCCAATATTTAAGTCGCATTTGAAGATGAATTACTCACAAAAAACCAATGTTTCTCGTTTTTTGAGACTCATACATTCTTGGGCCACCGTTAGTTAGAAGAAAATAAGATATTGTCTCCTTCCCCATCCTGAAATAATTACGAAATTATACGCATGTTTAGGCCTAGGCCTAGCCTACATTCACACGTCGCTCGCGCGGCCATATTGCCATTGCGGTGGCCGGACGGATTGCCATGTCAGTAGTGGACGGTAATGGGGTCCGGGCGGCCGATAATCCATTATTGCACCTTATTTTACGTTCCCACTCAAATGTACCCAGATATCCTCAGAACCTTTGGGATTTCAATAAACTTAATGTTGGCAATGGACAGCTGATACTTCAAGCTACAAAATGAGTGCTCATACTTACACGTAGCTGTAATAGAACGCGAGATAGGCCGTTTTCAAGGGAGACAAAAAAGTTGGTTTGCACTAAGTGGACGCTAATACGCACATCGACCCTAGCTTAGGCGAGCCCTACGTATGTGGCAAGTGTTTGAGCCAATTAGACACGGCCTCGGTCTACAGCGCAATGTAATAATACCACCAGCTGGCACATTCTTGCACCCTAGGGCTAGCCTAGCCTAGGACTCGGCATTTAGAAGAGTTGTCAACATCACCCTTAGATCCTACTAGCCTAGGCATAGGCCCTATAGTGTTAACTACCCACGTAACATGTACGCCTATCTAGGCCTCGTAGGCCTAGGCCTAGGACCTTATGCTAGCCTGCAGGGTTAGGCTAGGGCTGCCTAGGGCGTAGGTCATATGCTTAGGCCTAATGCCCATGCCATCACTATTGTGAGCCTTATGTAAGGCTATTCGGTACATTCATATGTGAATCTTTTACCTCCAAAAATCTTCAACAGTGTCAAAGCTGATTATCTCCCGCTGGTTTTCTTCCCAGCTTTTATTCCGATCATTTTCATAATACCACAAAGTCCAAATATTTTGCAATGGATGCTTTATTGTTAGATCTGGGTTTGGCTCATCAATTATATCGACAGTTGATTCACTCTTCTTCTCGAAATCCTAAACATCGGGCACATAAAATTGTATTAGTTCATGTCAGGAAATTAATTTCCTAGGCCTAGGCCTAGCCTATGGAATCCACGTTAGCTAGCCCCTAGGCCTAACCGGTCTGCGCTTCCATCCATGCGGGATTCCAAATTACACGTTTTCACATGCCACACTTCGAATCCCGGCGTACATACTACCTAATACTGTAAGCTTATTGTTTATAGTGAGCATATAAGTAAATATTTTCATTTACCTCCATTTCATCCGTGTTATTTGTAGCCATGTCACACAAAACGAAAGTTACTTTTGACCGACTTTTTTAGGAGCTGTTTCCCAAGTTTCGTTGATCTCTTCTGTCGTCAGTGGCGACCTCTATCGGTAAGTTTGAACGAAATTTTGATTGTTGAACTATTTTATTTTAAGATGGAACAAAGATATTGAAACAATCTATTATTTTTTCAATCAATATTTTCGATTTTGCATCCATAAATTAATATATTCGATTTATTATTGTCATATTTTAATGCATTTATAAAATTTATGTTGACTTCAATTTTGTTTGCCATCGGCCTTAAAATAACGCAGTACACCAACCATGTCAAGTATAAAGGCGGAGAAAACGAGTTCCGCATGATTTTGTCCAAGCGTAGATTTCTACGATAATAATAATTATACCCATTCGTTTGGAGGGAATATTTCATTTGTATTTAAATGTGTGATTGTTATGAGAAGAAAATCGCAAAATCATAGGGAAAATAATTAAATTTCAACGAGAGATTATTGTAACGTGCATTTTAAAATGTATGTGTGCCTTAAGGCTTCAACTACGCTACAACTTTTGAAATAAACCGAAAATATACGATGTGAGAAGCTCTCTCTGATGTAAAATAGCATGTAATATAATAAAAAATACTACCCGACGAAATCTGTGTGATAATTCACAAATCATCATAACGAATACCCTCACAACAAACACACAAATAAATATAGTACACTTACTTATGGCAATCTTTACCTAAAAACGGTAAATAAAAGCTATGGGAAACGTTCAATTAGTTTAGTTTAGTTTAATTTCAGGGCAAATCACCATTCATCACATCGGAATTGTAACAAGCTTCCAGATAGTAATTTATTTATTTTATTTATTATTCTTTCACCTGACATTTACATGATAAATGTGTGCTCCTCTTGAGAGAGAGAGAGAGTGAATAGCCTATAATTACATTATACATTACATTAAATTACAATCTTATAAGTTAATAAGTTCATCGATACAAGAAGGGGTATCGAAAACCGTCCCAGTCCTGAACCCTGCCGCCGGATGGTTCAGCCCTAGACTGAGACGGCTCCCCTTGCTCGTACTGCATGAGCAGATTTCTTCTCGTGTTTTTCTCGTGCTGTCATTGGACATTAGCAGGTTCTACTCACGTTTATCCTTACACACATTTTACTACAACCACTCCAGTCCTAGAGCCCCAGCCCCAGCCCGTTTTAATCTTGTATTCCTTCATCTGCTATAAAGTGTCAAGCCTGGGGGAGCGTTTCAGCAAAGTTCAATGCTGAACATAGGCGTGTGCAAGGGAAAGCCGGGGGGTGGGGGGGGGGGGGGGCAGTTGCCCCAACATTAGGATGAGAGTACATTTTTTTTTTTTTTTACATAATGAGACATTAGATTGGAAAATCATTCACAAGTCACAACACAGTAGAAATGTCTCTGCCTCGACATCTGCTCGTGATTCACAAAGAATTTTGGGAAATTAACCCATTCAACAGACAACCTGTACTTCTCCTAATTCGCTTAAATACAACTTAGAAAACGGATGTCCCCCCCCCCCCCCCCCCCATTGGGGCCGTCGGGAAGTACTTTAGCCGGGAATTTATTGTGCCCCGGCCCCCATTGATCAACCTCTGCGTAAGCCTATGATGCTGAACTATTGTAATCTTTCTTATCTAGAGGGAGAGACTTGAAAGTAGTAATAACAGAGATCGAACCATCCACGATCATCGGAGGATCTGGAGAATAATGAGCGCATACCATGGTGGAAGGAGTGAACGACCATTAATTAGGGGCTCGATGGGGCAACTCCAAAACTCGAAAGAAAACACAACGAGATAATGCATCGATGGCATCGTTGGATCACTAGAATATTGATTTGATTATTTTGTTGTTTAACGACGTACTCGACAGCCGGGGGAGAAAATTGCCCTGATTTTTTTTCATTTTTAGTTCACTTAGTTAATCTTTATCGGGTTTTGATAGCAGATGTTTCGTAAACGTTCCCTAAAATCCAAGATAAGAACAATTTGAAATGAATTATTAGAGTTTCCAAGGAGAGGGCATCCTTGGTTGAGAGCAGGATTTTATGTATAGGTTGGTTGAGTTGAAATCATACCAGCCCAGGCAAATAACATAAACGAAATGAGATTGGTTCGCAGTTCAACTTACAGTTCTCCAAAGTGCGGTAAGACGCGAGAATTCGGGAAGTCGCCGGTTCGATACCGGCCACAGGTATAGTCCTGACTGAAGGTTTTTCCCTAGGTTTTCCTCAGTCACAAGGCGAATGTTTTTATAACTGAATAGGATAGACATTAAATAAATAAATAAATAAATAAATAAATGCTGGGACTGAGTCCTACTAATAGCCCTCGGAATTTTCCCCCAAATATTTTCAAATACTGCAATATTGATTTTATTCCTGGACAGGTTTCCTAAGAAAAATTATAATTATTATAAGGTATGATTCCAATATTTTTTGGGGGTGGGAAGGGGGAATTTATCCCGAAAGCCTCACCTCCTCTGTTCGGTGCACCACTGCACGATATCCATGCCCAAGCCAGGATTCAAACTTGAAGCGCAGGAATTATTATTTTACACTACACCGATGTCCAACCCCGACTGTCATCGAGTACTTGTTCGACTCACATATAATATGTCACCCTCGAATATCATGACAAGTAGCGACCTTTTCCAACGGTGTGGGTGCAACTAGCATGAATTTTTCAAAAATTCTGTAAACTAGTGCAGCAATTTTAAACCTACGGTCACTAAAGTGTTACACTTAGATACTTAGATACTCTAGATACTCTCTAGATAGGCCTACTAGTTGATCTTGGTGAAACCGGCCCTGTAATCTAGTGCAGCAATTTCAAACCTACGGTCACTAAAGTGTAACCCTTAGATACTTAGATACTCTAGATACTCTCTAGATACTAGTTGATCTTGGTGAAACCGGCCCTGACCTATACACTTTTTTTTTGGGCTCAATCATACCGAATTCTATCGCCCATGCGGCCATGTCCCATCCATGCTCACTACACAAGCCGAAAAACTTATTTTCGAACCAAAACTGACGCTCCTAAACGATGCACCCGACGCCAGATGCCGCAATAATGGCTTGGCTTTTTGGCGGTCATTAAACTTCTAGACTTAATATGTCAATACTATCCAAAGGTGATTTATGTTAGTATTTTGTTTATTAAATTTGTTTGTACGTCGTACTTATTTATACATGGCAGCTAGACTCAATGAGATTTTCTGGGACCAGCCTTTGAACGGGACGGGACTGCGGGTCCCAAATCGTTTCGTACTCGTACTATAACGCGATAGTCAAGAGTACCTACTTTTATAAATCCATGGTCAAACTATGGACTTAAAAACCGTATTTAAAAAAAAGAACGGAGAAACGTGCGCCTTGACTTTCCAGACCCATACCATTGGGGTTCAAACCTAATGCCCATACCATGAAGTTGGCGCCAGTGGTGTGTGGGAATCGAACCCCGACCATTATAGGATTGTACATACATTTTATTATTAATTACGTGCGCGTCCGAGGATGCAGGAAAAACTACTATTCATGTAAAAGTTTTGATACAATATGTTGATAGAATGTTAGCAAAATTAGTAAATCAACCATATTGTATCTGTTTGAGAATAAAATGATCTGAAATCTGATTCTGAATCAGTCAGGACTAGAAGAAACTGGTAGTCATAGACATAGAGGAATAAAACAGGATGGTAGCAAAGTAATCTTTGATGGTAGTCACCCTGAGAAACCGGTCATTCAAAAATTACAAATATCACCCCCTCTACGTAGACCCGCCCACTACTTGAGTTATAGTGCATACTGTCGTACAGTCGTAGAAAAGCATCATGGCTGCCACCGCTATCTCATTCTCGGGTACAAATCTAGTGTTTGTATAGTTTGACAATTCTATTTCAAGGGCAACGAGTATAATTTACCGTTGTAATACTGTAATTACTTCAAGAAACACGAATTTTGTACTTTTAAAAATATGAAACGAAAGGTACGTGTCCTATATTCCACTATTTTTGTTACTATATACTTCAAGTAACAGACTAGGCGTACGTGAAATACAAAAGTAGGGTTATGGGTTCGCCGAGACTTCAAGACAAGACTCGTCTAAAAAAATATTTTTCTTTTCAGAATGATGAGATGAATGGAAGCAGTGAGTTTATTGCCCCACTACATGACTTCAGTGTACCCCCACCACCCCCACCATTAAATTTTATCAATGTAGCTGCCAATCCAAGAGTTCCATGGGTTCCTAGAGGTCCTAGCCCTAACCAGAACCCAGTGATGCGACCAGGAGGTTTCCACTCATGTTGGCCGGGGCCTCCGCCGTGGAGACCTCCCAGACCAAATAATCGCGGCTATTACGGAGGGCCCCGTCCACAAAGAGGAGGTAGAGGTGGTCCACGATACGGCGGATACCAACAAGATTACTACAGCCAACAGTGTTATCAAGGTGGAGGATACCAACAACAGCAGCAACAACAACACCAACAACATCAACAACAACAACAGCAGCAGCAGCAACAACAACAACAGCAAAACAATATGGATGATTCAGAAGCAAATGCAAGTGATGGTTGTGGGGGTGTATGTATATTTTAACGCTTGCTTAACACGCTTAAAATTGCATTATTTTCCACGGTTAATGTTTAGTCACACATCCTATGTTTAGTTTTGCGTATTATGTAGAGTTTCAAGCACACTATTAAGGCCTAAATGTGTGCAATGATAATAATTGGCATCTAGGCTGGGCTATAGCTATATATTTTCAGGTTGATACTTGATTTATCACCTGTACATGTTGCCGTGTCGATTAGGTGCTAGGCTAAGTAGTAATTTATGGAGTTGACCTTAATACCTTGTCTTGTTCACACTTGTCCACTAACAGAAGTTAAGCTAACAGTTGTTAGCGCCGTAACTACGTTCCCCAAACGAAGTTAGTGCTTAACGTAGGTTAGGCTAACTGCGTTCCGTCCGTTCACATTACGTTCTTAACTTCTGTTAGTACCGGTACCCTAACTTCTGTTAGTGGGCAAAGTGTGAACAAGACATAAGTTGCTATAGGCTACTAGCAACACCAAAAGACAACAATGAAACAAATGAATTGAATCGATGGACAAACAACAAGCTGTAAAAATGATTTCGTATGATTTTGAAAAACAAAACAAAAAACAAACAAATACACATACAAACCTTTCACTTAGTTCTTGTCCATCATTAAAAGTTTTAAATGGGGAGCAGTTACTATTGCTACACTTGTTTTTATTTGTATGGTTGCAATTTTATTATTTTGACAGCCGATTGTTTGTCCATCAGTTCAATTCATTTGTTCCATTGTTGTAGTCCGGATGTGACGTCAGTTTCGGGTTCCCTATTGAGGCTGCTGTGACATCAGTCATTATTTTGGACAAACCATGTGTCAACAAACTACATTGTTGTATCTTTCTTTGATTGGTACCTATTCAATGTTTGTCCGAAACAACACCGGCCTACAATGTCTATTTTTAATTTTTATAATCATAATTAACCATATTGTGACAGGCATAGACCTAGTATTCTATCTAGACTAAAAAATGTTCCTCCCATTTAAGTGTGTGATTATAATTATGAATACTAGTTAGTTTTCTGAATAGCGACATGCATGTAAGACTAAACGTTCATTTTTTCTTATGTGTGTTGTATACTATCCCCAACATAACTAGTCACATTATGAACTCAGATCCTTACCTAGATGCTAGGAACAAGGGAAGTAGAAAAATTTGAATTTCCCTCTATTTAGCACGCTAAACAAATTCCACAAGTGTCCCTTTCCAGGTTGTGTTATCCAATCCATCGTGCGTTACAGCAGGTTATCCGAGATTGCTTGAGAGGTGATTTTGGAATGCAGCTTACCGGTATATCTTTTTCGGCCTCCTGATTTTGTATGTTCCCTATATCGCATAGGCCTACTATCTTATGTCTTGCATTTCACATGTCCATAACAAGAAGCTTTCACGCTTAATTTTAACTGTCTAGTTAACTATTTATACAAATATTTTTTAGAGTACAGAATCGATCCGGGCAATTATTTGGACGAAACCAATCGATTTTAACGGCGATTTTCCGTTTATTCTTGGTTTACACAATTTTTACGGTTAAATAAGATCAAACCAGTGAGAAACTGCATTTATCACATCATTCGGATCACTTTTCGGCCTAGCTAAATCTAGTTACTGACCTTCATAGCCCTTGTAAATTACTAAAGAGTAAAGTAAACTGACTAGTGTTTGGCAGTGATGTGAGAGGAGAGAAGCAAATGTTATAGTTTAGTCTATAGTTTAGTTAAGCGAGCGTTTCCACGAGACTCTTATGGCACTTCGTTCTGTTTTTTTTTTTTTTTTTTTTTTTTGTACCGTACTAGACTCTAACGGCACTTCATTCTGTTTGTTTGTTTGTTTTTTTTTTTTTTTGTTTTTTTTTTGTTTTTATGTCCGTCGATAGCGGTCGAACGGAAAGTCCGATCAACTTGAAATTTGGACCATCCACAAGCCTCGATGTGGATTGAAGGTGTATAGTTTTGAGGCAAAATCGTTTGAAAAGTTACAAAGTTACACCATAGTTACTGCAAAATATTTTTCTGAAACAAAATGGCGGCAAAATGTGAGATAGCCATATTTTTTTAAAGCTTTTTCCGGTCACGAATATGTTCATTTAATGGCTATCTGATCAATATTGGCAAAGTTACACAAAAGTTACTCGAAAATATTTTTCTGAAAAACAGTAACAGCAAAATGTGAGGTGGCTATCTTGTAGTACATTTTCATCCGGTCACGAATATACTAATTTAGACGCGATCGGATACATATTAGAGGCAGAAATTACATTTCTATTGCTGTCAATAACTGTTAGTAACGGTGGCGGACCGCGGCGAAAACATGACAAAGAAACTTCTTAGCAACGCACATGGCACTGCATTCAACAATATCGGGAATTATAATAGCTATGGGAATTAGAAAAATTTTTGCAATGTGCATTCTTGAATTGTTGTTAATTGTTGTTTTTATTAGCTTTGAGATCTTTTCGCCAGAACGTTCGTAGATATAGACGCGCTCGCTTATCAACGCGTCAAACAGAGCGTTTTCCTAGTTTATACAATTATATCATGATTATTTCAAGGAAAGGAGAGGTGGGGGGGCAGTGCCATTTTGAAAACAAATGATTTAGAAATAAAGAGTTGACTTTATTTAGATTATTGTAATATGTATTGCGTTCTACCTTTTTGCGGCCCGTGTAATTTCACGTGCAACTGTTGTTGGCGTCCGCAGCAAGACGGGGACCAGCCGAAGGCGAAGGACAAGAAGCGCAAGTCGATGTCGCAGAGCTACCCGACGAGACCGTGGGACAAGGGCGACGCGGAGAAGGCGCTCAGGGAGGAGAACTCGCACATGAAGGGCCTACGCAACCAGTCGCTCATCATCCGGTTCCCCGACCCCGACCTCAGCAAGGACATTGTCAAGTCTTTCCACACGGCCATCGAGAACGTCCACTTTCAGGTAGTGATCCGTGGCATTGTTCTACCGATATTCGTTTTTTTTTAGAGTACAGAATCGATCCGGGCAATTATTCGGACGAAACTAATCGATTTTAACTGCGATTTTCGGTTTATCCTTGGTTTACACGATTTGTACGGTTAAATAAGATGAAACCAGTGAGTAACGGCATTTATCACATCATTAGGATCACATTTTGGTCTATTTAAATCTGGTTACTGACCTTTATAGCCCTTGTAAATAGTTATATTATCAACCTCTTACTAAAGAGTAAAATAAACTGACTAGTTTTTGGCAGTGATGTGAGAGGAGAGAAGCAAATGTTTTTTGTACTAAAGGTCTAGGGGTTTTATGGTAGAAAAATAATAAAAGGTTAAAATTCTATTTTCTGTTGTACTGTGTTATATCCATTTTTGCTTGATTCAGTTAAGTTTGGAAGTTTTAAATCTAAATTTAGTAAAAATCGACCAATGTCGAATCGACTCAGACGTTTAATCAATAGTACTCGAATCGACTAGGGCCTAATAAAATCGATTAGTTTTTGTGTATAATCGATTCCGAATCGGCCGTCTCCGCTTCCAGGTGCCGAGCGGTCCGCGCTACTGCTTCGTCCAGCTCTCCGACAAGGTAAACGCCGAGAAGACGATCAAGGAGCTGGAGCAGATCAAGTTCGGCGCCGGCAAACTCACCGTCGAGAAGAAGTTCCACAAGGACGAGGAGGACATATCGCCCGAGGCCATCGACCCGTACACGTACGTGACACGTTTGTATCGCGCTCTGAACGCGTTGTTTTCTTGTCGTACACGTACTTGACACGTTTGTATCGCGCTCTGAACGCGTTGTTTTCTTGTCGTACACGTACTTGACACGTTTGTATCGCGCTCTGAACGCGTTGTTTTCTTGTCGTACACGTACGTGACACGTTTGTATCGCGCTCTGAACGCGTTGTTTTCTTGTCGTACACGTACGTGACACGTTTGTATCGCGCTCTGAACGCGTTGTTTTCCTGCCGTACACGTACGTGACACGTTTGTATCGCGCTCTGAACGCGTTGTTTTCTTGTCGTACACGTACGTGACACGTTTGTCTCGCGCTCTGAGCGCGTTGTTTTCTTGTCGTACACGTACGTGACACGTTTGTATCGCGCTCTGAACGCGTTGTTTTCTTCTTGTTTTCAATCCTTGGATTTGTTTGAAACGGCTTGGCATTGTTTTAGCTTTCTTTATTTCTATCCACCAAATAGTCTATTTGCTACAAATCCCAACTTTCTTTAATTTACCGGGGCCCGGTTTCAATTAGATTTGTTTGTACATTGACGTGTGCCGGTACAGTAAACCCGCGTTAATACGAACATCAAGGGACCCAAAAATCATGAGTTCGTAATATAAAAATTCGCAATATCGCAAAAACGTTGAAATTCAATAGTACCAGCCAAAATAAACGTATGGGTATGATGTTTTGTGCGTGCATAGTAGGCGGACTAAGCAGGCACGTTGCAGTGAGCAAGCCACGCCCCTCAACAGCTGTAAGGGCTGGCGCGCGCATCTGATCGCGCCTGCGGGCGGTGGAGGGGGAAGGGAAAACCAAGCACCAACAAAACAAGTAGGGCTTATAGCTGCCTGCGACGACGTACGCTCGGCGGTCAAAAATCTTGATACCTACGCCTACTCTGCGAGTTGAACTCTCGGACACATTATTTTGTTTGTGCGGGTTCAAAATTATTAGTTCGTATTAAAGCAACGAACATTATGTATAAGTACCACCCAGGGGATAAATAATTAGTTCGTATTACGTATTATGCGAAATTCGTTACCGGTATATCCGTTTTATTTAACATTGAGTGTCCTATTGACGCGGGCTGGGTCTTGCTTACTACTCGTATTATCTGAGAATTCGCACTAACCGAGTTCGTTTTACCGAGGGTTTACTGTATTCAGTTACACTGCAGAACACAAGTTGGAGGATTCGATTCTTAGATTTCATCTCTAGTATAGATCCTTGAATCCATCATCCATCATCACTGAGTTGCCCCTTGTGGATGACATCTTAACCTGTTCCATGCTGTTGATCCATCCTAGTTGAACTTGTTTAATCCTATCTCTTCTCTCCTGTTACCTGCAGGTCGATCCTGATCTTACAATACATGCATGTACTAATGTACAGTAACTACTACCATGTACAGTCCTACATACCTACTACCTAGCTAATAAAGTGTGGGGGTTAGCCTCTGCGCTGGCCTGTGACCTGTACGGATTTTGCATGAGCAACTTTTTCTGTGCTATAAAATCCAGGAAATGGAGGAAAAGGCATTCAAGGCCAGAAGTATATAATGGTAGGTGTTTACTCATCATAATAGTTTCTTAAATATCTATAAAGTATTATAATTTACTACACCTGGGGGCTATTCCTGAAAGATGTCACGGTGACAATACTCACTTTAAGTGATATTTACGTGGTTATCACTTGGTATTTGTTGTCTGATTGAGTGTATTCCACGGGGTCTGCCACAGCAATCGGCCAATAGCAAGTAACTTAGATATCACTTAGGCCTAAAGTGAGTATTGTCAACTTTCAGGAATAGCCCACCTGGATTCGTGAATAGGTATGAAACATAAATATTTACACAAGTAGTCAGGACAATACAATCATCGATTATTCGGCACTAAATGTTGCAGATATGATCTGTGGCGGCGAAATTGTGAAGTAATAGCTTGAGGGCAACAGAGCCGCTGGATGTCATTTGTCAGTGTCATTTGTCAGTGTTTATATGAGAATGGCAACGATTCCAAAGAAACATAAGCGATATTGTTGCGTCAGTGAATATCCAGCTTTGCTGGATATTCGCTGGTTGCGTTTTGTATCCAAGATGCCTTTGATATTATGGGGATATTGGACCAGGGGACACACCAAGTATCCAATGGTCCGAAGTTCATGTTCTGATCATAATGTTAATTAACCACATGCAATTAAAAGGCCACCGATTAACACTGCCTCTCTTTCATTGAGGTTCCTTTGGGCTCTATTTGCTTTCAAATATATGTATATTTCAGAATACAGTTAGGAAACTTACTTTGCGCAATAACATGTTAGGCGGATCAATGCTCTCCTGTCAGTTTGTTACCCTCTAACTGTCAGCCATGTTGCGCAGCAGTGGTGCTATCTCTTGACACATTTAGTGTCGAATTTCTTCCATAAATTATGTTCTTCCATATTTTCAATGTCGCACAGGCGTTTTGATATATCAAACGATTATATGATCTAGCAGAAGTAAATCGAAAGTCAAATTTGACTTTGACATCGATGTCGAATAAGTAGTCGACGTCAAGCCTCGACCCTAATAATTACAAATTCATTTACGCTTTCCCTCGACGTTTTCGCAGCCTGTACATCGGCAACCTGCCGACGAACATCAACGTGCTGTCGGTGAAGGAGAAGTTCCCTACGGCGGCGCGCATCGACATCGGCTTCGCGCAGAAGATGAAGTTCACGCGCTACGCCTTTGTCCGTTACAACTCTGTGGAGGAGGCCATCGACGCGTACCGCAGCACGCACAACCTGGTGCTAGACTCGAGGAGTATCATCGTCAGGTTTCGGAGGCAGCGCGGCCACGTGGGGATGCCCGGCGAGGCCAAACCGCCCAAGCCCGTCAAGGTATGCAATTTAATTAGGGCTGGGTGAAAACGTTTATTTTTCCGAAATTTTCCCGCTTTTTTTTTTCGTGACACCCCTTCAATTTACAAAAAAAAAAAAAGAACTTTGAATGTTCACAAAAATTTTTTTTTTTTTCCTCTTATGCAATGATGACTTTTCAGCCATTCATTTAAAAAAAAAATTGCTCAATGAAATAACATGGACGAACAAATAACGTGTGCATTAATTTGTTTGTTTTATAATTTAATATAGGCCTATTCGTTGTTGATTGTACTCGCCACTTTTCGTGTCCAACTGTCCACTGTCATTTTGTCACAGGGTATACGGTTAGTCGAGCACGAAAATTGGTTCACGTGCATTTTATCATGGGCGTTGACACGGTACACGTTTAAATGATTGGCCCAAGTAATAATAAATAATGAAAAATAATATATAAATTGAATAGGCCTAGACATCTTCTTCTCTTCATCAACAAACATCAACATATTTTGGAAGTTTTCTGTTTAAACTAGCAAATGAGAGCTTACTAACAATCTGTGTCGGACATTGGTGGTCTATTTGAAGTTGGACGCAATCCTTCTTCTCGAGTCGCATACTCGCCGACCGTGAGTCGCTCTCTCGCTTCAGTCGGTAGGCCTTAATCTCGTCGTCGTTCTGTGCATATACTAAAATGTGTGCGTTTTTCCCAACAGGATGTGGAGCTGACCAAAACCAAATCCAAAAAGGAAAAGATCAAGACGGAAGGGGTGAGTGTGAAAGTTTCAATCTAACGACACACGTAGGTGGGCTACCTACATCAATAACGTAGTTTTCTGTTTTATTTGTTTTTTTGCCTCGTTGCAAAAACGTGGGGCGTAGAACCCCAAATATCATCATCATCAATCATCATAATTTACACAGATTTGTTGATTGGTGTTACTTCATTTAATGCTGGTATGTAGAATCGGTAGGCCTACCCAGTGGCGTATCCAGGATTTTGGAAAGGGGGGGTTTTAACTCATATTATCGAGAGTGGAACTAAAAATAAACGGGGGGTCGGGGGGTATGCCCCCCGGTAAAATTTTCTCGTCAAGGTAATTTTGGTGCAAATCTGTGCGTTTTACAGCGGCCAACTGAACTAAAATTACTAAATTTCTGGCAACGATTTTCTCCTTAAGAAACGAAAAAAGCTTCAAAGAACAACAATTGAACTGAAGTGTTAATACACAGAAATAGAATTATAGAGCGATGTGTGTATTTTTAACAAAAACTAATGTCTTTGGTATTTAATACAAAAATACTGTAGGCTCTATTTAATAATTTATATTTCAATTTTTTTTCAATCCAATGCAATTTCCACTTTTCCTTTGCAAAAAGGGGGGGGGGGGGTTGGTCCCCCCCCCTCCCCCCCTTGAATACACCACTGGGCCTACCTACAAATAAATTGTAATTAGGGACTGCACATACATTTTTATCAGTTAGGTCTGCTTATCGGCGTAAATCTATCGTCCGTTTCTCGACGTTTTCCTTGCAGGTAGAAAACAATGACGAGGATGAGGAGGAGGATGAGGACGACGACGAAGATGACGACGAAGAAGATGACGACGATGATGACGATGATGACGACGAAGAAGACGAGAATCCGGACGATGACGACGACGAGGACGACGAGGAAGAACCGGATGCGGATGATGACGATCCGGACGATGATGACGACGACGACGATGACGACGAGGATGTGAGTAGTCCTGTCTTTGTACTTCTTTCGGAACTTCCGAGCAGGGATGGACTGAAATGTCGATGTTTGGTCTTGATTATCAATGTGTGCGGAATGGGGAAAATAAAAAAATACCATTTGTTTTTGGTATAAATACATTTTTGGTTTTGACATTTTGAGTTACAAAAACGTCTACAATTTTTTTGAAAACCCTTATGTTTTTTTTTTAAAAATAACTGGGAATTTGTTGTTGAGATTTTGATTTTTGTTTTGACCATGACTTTAAACCTGAAATGTGTAAAAACAAAATTAACATTTTTTAACATTAAAATTTCTTGTTTTTAAAGTGAATCGTTTCATTTTCAACAATATCGATGTAATTGAGCCTTATTGGAAATAGCCATAATTTTGAGTATTAAATATATTTTTTATTATTAATGGTAGGCCCCAGTTAACTGATGGAACTTTGGAAGCGTTTTACCAGCTTGTAGATTTATTTGGCAGTCTTTCAGGCAGTCTACTTCTTACCTAGGGAGTCTATTCATCTTGTTTTTAGCAGGACATGTCCCGGGGTACTGGCAACTGTTTACCGACCGGGACAGTGTCCCATTTTTTTTTTGTAATATACAGACAATCTGTTCTGAAAAGTACCCTCCGAAGCCTAAATGAAACTTTGGCAAGTATCAAAATCGATTACAGTCAAACCCGCCTAATACGTTTTCGAAGTGACACCTTAAATTAAACGTATCTCGGGGGAAAACGTATTAAAAACCATAATTTATTTTTAACTATTTTTGTGGTCGCTTGTGTGTCAAAACATCATCTGTGCCTACAGGCACCCAGGGGGCAATGAACTAGTGTGAAATTACCAACATCGCTCGTGATGAACTGTGGAATGCGGGCGGGCAAGGGGGTGCAGGGATCAGGGTAGTGTTCAGACAGTGAGCCGCCCGCCCCCCCCCCCCCCCTTCCCCCGGCCGACAGTCGCAAGCTTTGTCTAGGCGCTAGCGAGTGGCCTTGGCCGGCAGGCAACTGCCAGCTGGTCCAACTCCTTTCATCGCACCCCCCTCCCCCTCCAAGCGACCAACTCTTATCTGGCGACAGCTTAGCCGGCGGCCGGCCAATGAAAGCATGTCAGTAACCAAAGACTGACTGGCAGCAACTGGCAGCTGCCGCTACCCTGCAGTCTTCACGTAGACTTGACCTTGGGCGGCCCGCGCATGCGCAGATGATGCACAACGCACGTGCAGTGGGAGGCCGGTACCTGCTACACGAACGTTATCTTTTGTAACGTCGCTACAAATGTGGGTCGAGAACTATCTCGCATGCCAGAGATTGGTGAAAACGTATCTCACGGACAAGCAAGACATAAATCGATGGTTATTTTCGCGTATTAGGCGGGAAAACGTAACGTACGGGAACGTTTTGCACGGGAAATTTTAACATTACACTTATGGATGTATTTTCAAGACCTATAACTTTGGACGTCATCAGCGGGAAAACGTAATGAAAGGGAACGTTTTAGACGGGTTTGACTGTAATGTCGATGATTTCTTACCTGGAGTGGGTGTCATCAGTGCTAAGCAACCAGACACTGTCATTCTGTAGAGAAATTAATGCTCTTTCTCATGAATGTTTCTCTGTTTCAATAAATATTCCCGTTTTACAAGTTAACATAGGCTATACCATTGCGAATTATTTATCATTAATTTATTTTTTATTAGGTATATTATTACAGTAGTCCCTCGTTAATTCAAACTCGGTTAATTCAAAATTATGTGTAATTCAAACTATTGATGGAGTCCCAGCAGAAGATTTAGGTATGATGCTTAGTGTTAAAGTTCTTTTAATTCAAAATTTTTTAATTCAAATTGGAGTTTTTAGGGTCCCTTGAAATTTGAATTAAAGGGGTATTACTGTATTATAATTTATTATTGATATTAAATAAATAATTGTAAATACATATTCGACGAGTATGTGATGGGCAATGTCACCGTACGCTGTGCGTTATAGTTAATGAGATAGCCTAGGCTTCCTAGGTGGCTGATAGCATAGCCATACTACTAGCATATACCAGCATATACCATTGCAAATTATTTATCATTAATTTATTTTTTATTATATTATTATTATAATTTATTATTGATATATAATAAATAATTGTAAATAGTACATATTAGGCTAAGCGGGTATGTGGTGGGCAATGTCACCGTGCGCTATGCGTTATAGATAGTTAATGAGATAGGCTTCCTAGGTGGCTGATAGGCCTACATTCCAGCATATACCAGCATATGGGTCAGTTGCAAAATAGTTGTATAATTGGGGAGTTGGAAGTTTGATTTTCTTTTGGTATATTTTTAATGAAAAGTTTATTTGTGCATATTCCTGAACATTTTAATTATTCATTTCCAGTAGAGGCCACTTAATATTTATTATTTTTGCATAGATTCAGGTAGTATAAGGCAGAAATGTGTATAAATTTGTCCTTTCCGTTACCATGAAATATAAATTAATCTAAATGTGAACAAATTACATTTTTGGTAAATGCTCAGCAGTAGTACATATGTTGCACAATTCCTGATGATAACAACATATATTTGTATCAATATTTTATAGAAAAGTTACAATTGTAATATTATTTGTAATGATTGACTCAAGTTCCTCCACTTGAGAATGTTAACTTCAACATAACATAAAGAAATTAGGATAAAATAAAATTAAAACAATTGTGGACTATAGGTCACACTCACTGTAATTGAATTAGCAAATAATTAATTACCGAAATATCCTTGGTATTGTAACATTTTGCATAACACTTGCTGTAACAGAAAGGACATAACGTAACGGAAAGGACATTAGCAATCAATAACACGTATAAAGATGTGCTAAATGATGATGCATGATATCCAAACAGTTGCCTTGCAACATTTTTTCTACGAGGTGTCAGTACACCAGGAAGATACCTCTTAACAAAGCGCCTAGTTCTAGATTTTGGTGTCTATGTGTACATCATTGCTTTTTAAGAGGGAATGTTGTTAACGATATTTTTGTTTTCGGTAGCACTCAATTTTTCGCTTTAACGTTTGCCCGAAGCCACAGATTTTCACGATATGTAGCACTTCGATCTCTTTTCAAATTCTTACAGGCTCCTTTTTTTTTACTTGATGTAGTGTGTAGTTCAATTACCGGTACTGGCCTGGGATCATAAGCATCGGGACTTTCAGGTGGAGTGTTTGGGAATTCCCTACGACCTTCAGCCAAAACAGCTTTCATTTTCTTTCTTTGTATCTCTTTTACTTGCTTCCACTTCAATCTGATTTTCTTTTGCTCGCGACTTGAGTACTCTGTTATTTTTTTCTTCTTTGCAGCATTTATTCCCGATCTTTTTTCTTAATTTCCTCATTTTTGGCATAATTAGCCTTAATGCGCTCTCGACACATCCTCATTCGTTCCTTTGATGGCATAGCCATACTGTAAAAAATCCCATTAACTAATTAAACTCTCAAACTAGACGGTATAATTCAATTGTGTCCATTCTGTTACGAGAATGTCCAGTCTGTTACAATTGAAATGTAACAGAATGGACTGTAACAGATTGGACATCCTAACCTCAAAATATTTATATTTCAGTAACCATCATGAAACACTGAATGGTTTTACTTGCATTATAGTACATGATATACATATCAATAAACTAAACTATAGTGTTTGATAATTTGTTCAAATTAATGGTACTTACATGTGTAACAGAATGGAAAACAAATGGTTGCACTTCGTGCTCTCCCATGCTGATGCACCAAAAAGTTGGCTTCTGTGTAAAAGTAGCACCTCAATGATGTAGCAGTTTCTAGTGTATTTTAACAAAGAAGCTAACAGTGTGACCAACTTTAAACTAGTGATATTAATTTCCCCAAAATTACTTGTAACAGAATGGACGTAACAGAATGGACAAAAACCTTGGGACAAGAATCAAACACACTGAAAGTAGTTTAGATGGTTTAAAATATTAAAACAACATTTGTCACATGATGTATTAACTAATTGAGGGATAGTTAATAGTATTAAAATTTAAACTAAAAAAAGATTTGGTAGTTTATGAGTAGTTTTCAAACATGGTTTTGTAGCCTGGGACAAGCAGTTTTCCACGCATCGTCATAGTTTTTTCCAAATATTTAGAAATCCGAGAAGCCAAACTAAAATAAAACTTCATCTTTTATCTCGACTATAATTCGGTTAGATGGTGGAACTATTGAAAGTAATATATAATATTTACTTTTCAATTAAAAAAATCATAAAGTGCTGGGACATCAACTATACAACTATTTTGCAACTGACCCATGGGTCAGTTGCAAAATAGTTGTATAATTGGGGAGTTGGAAGTTTGATTTTCTTTTGGTATATTTTTAATGAAAAGTTTATTTGTGCATATTCCTGAACATTTTAATTATTCATTTCCAGTAGAGGCCACTTAATATTTATTATTTTTGCATAGATTCAGGTAGTATAAGGCAGAAATGTGTATAAATTTGTCCTTTCCGTTACCATGAAATATAAATTAATCTAAATGTGAACAAATTACATTTTTGGTAAATGCTCAGCAGTAGTACATATGTTGCACAATTCCTGATGATAACAACATATATTTGTATCAATATTTTATAGAAAAGTTACAATTGTAATATTATTTGTAATGATTGACTCAAGTTCCTCCACTTGAGAATGTTAACTTCAACATAACATAAAGAAATTAGGATAAAATAAAATTAAAACAATTGTGGACTATAGGTCACACTCACTGTAATTGAATTAGCAAATAATTAATTACCGAAATATCCTTGGTATTGTAACATTTTGCATAACACTTGCTGTAACAGAAAGGACATAACGTAACGGAAAGGACATTAGCAATCAATAACACGTATAAAGATGTGCTAAATGATGATGCATGATATCCAAACAGTTGCCTTGCAACATTTTTTCTACGAGGTGTCAGTACACCAGGAAGATACCTCTTAACAAAGCGCCTAGTTCTAGATTTTGGTGTCTATGTGTACATCATTGCTTTTTAAGAGGGAATGTTGTTAACGATATTTTTGTTTTCGGTAGCACTCAATTTTTCGCTTTAACGTTTGCCCGAAGCCACAGATTTTCACGATATGTAGCACTTCGATCTCTTTTCAAATTCTTACAGGCTCCTTTTTTTTTACTTGATGTAGTGTGTAGTTCAATTACCGGTACTGGCCTGGGATCATAAGCATCGGGACTTTCAGGTGGAGTGTTTGGGAATTCCCTACGACCTTCAGCCAAAACAGCTTTCATTTTCTTTCTTTGTATCTCTTTTACTTGCTTCCACTTCAATCTGATTTTCTTTTGCTCGCGACTTGAGTACTCTGTTATTTTTTTCTTCTTTGCAGCATTTATTCCCGATCTTTTTTCTTAATTTCCTCATTTTTGGCATAATTAGCCTTAATGCGCTCTCGACACATCCTCATTCGTTCCTTTGATGGCATAGCCATACTGTAAAAAATCCCATTAACTAATTAAACTCTCAAACTAGACGGTATAATTCAATTGTGTCCATTCTGTTACGAGAATGTCCAGTCTGTTACAATTGAAATGTAACAGAATGGACTGTAACAGATTGGACATCCTAACCTCAAAATATTTATATTTCAGTAACCATCATGAAACACTGAATGGTTTTACTTGCATTATAGTACATGATATACATATCAATAAACTAAACTATAGTGTTTGATAATTTGTTCAAATTAATGGTACTTACATGTGTAACAGAATGGAAAACAAATGGTTGCACTTCGTGCTCTCCCATGCTGATGCACCAAAAAGTTGGCTTCTGTGTAAAAGTAGCACCTCAATGATGTAGCAGTTTCTAGTGTATTTTAACAAAGAAGCTAACAGTGTGACCAACTTTAAACTAGTGATATTAATTTCCCCAAAATTACTTGTAACAGAATGGACGTAACAGAATGGACAAAAACCTTGGGACAAGAATCAAACACACTGAAAGTAGTTTAGATGGTTTAAAATATTAAAACAACATTTGTCACATGATGTATTAACTAATTGAGGGATAGTTAATAGTATTAAAATTTAAACTAAAAAAAGATTTGGTAGTTTATGAGTAGTTTTCAAACATGGTTTTGTAGCCTGGGACAAGCAGTTTTCCACGCATCGTCATAGTTTTTTCCAAATATTTAGAAATCCGAGAAGCCAAACTAAAATAAAACTTCATCTTTTATCTCGACTATAATTCGGTTAGATGGTGGAACTATTGAAAGTAATATATAATATTTACTTTTCAATTAAAAAAATCATAAAGTGCTGGGACATCAACTATACAACTATTTTGCAACTGACCCATATACCATTGCGAATTATTTATCATTAATATATTTTTTATTATATTATTATTATAATTTATTATTGATATTAAATAAATAATTGTAAATACATATTTAGCAAGTATGTGATGGGCAATGTCACCGTGCGCTATGCGTTATAGTTAATGAGATAGGCTTCCTAGGTGGCTGATAGGCCTACATTCCAGTTGTTTTTAGGGATCGTCCCGGTCTTCCGGTGACGAACCCAAAACCCCCCGCACTCCCGGGGCCCACAAACCCACTCTCGGCAGCGGCGGTGACCAAAGACTTGGGAAACAAATTTGCTTGATAACAGGAGTACAGTATATAGTAAATATAACCAACCATCATTTGTGTATAAGTTTGTAATACCATACAATTTGTTGCTTGCTCTTCTTTTGGTGTACCCTACAGTAGGCCAGTCCCTGAAACAATCGGTGCCGTGATATTCATTTCGAAATTTGTCGTTAACTGCCGCGCATGAACACGACAAATAGAGAAATAAATACACATAAGAGAAATAATACACGTAGGTCCTAATAACAAATAGGCCTAAGTGGTATTAAGATTAGGGATGTCATAGGGTACCCGGGTTACCCGGATCCCGAAATTACCCAAATCCATTTTTAGGATTCGAATCTTAATCGGGTAGTAGTTCTTGTAAAAAAAAAAAAATAATATGCGACGATATTTTTGCAACTACTTTCCTTGAAGCTACAGTGAATTTCTGCTTGTGGGCGTGGCGAGCGGATCGCTGGTTAGTATGCGCTGTCATTACTGCGGGCGAGTTCTGTGATGCCATACACACTCCCCTCCTCCACCCCCCTCGCCCTTCCCGCGCGCAGCGGCCGCACAGAACCCAACCCACACAGTGGCCGACAGCTGACACGGGCAGAGAACGGCCTGCAACCGCGTGGTTTCGGGGGGGGGGGGGGGGGGATAACCAAGATCAGATAACATAATTTAGGCTTTCAGGATTCGGGTAACCCGGTTCCTGGAAGGTGGGGAACCGGATCAAAGTTTTCCTACCCTATGACATCCCTAATTAAGATCATGTCTTGAAGAAAATATTTCAAAAAAATCATTCAGCACAGTTTAATGGATACATTCATTTGAGAGAGTAGACCAAGGCCGATATGTGTATACTATTCACCTTAACTTATTATTATTGTGTGAACATTGTTTCCCTAAGCTACGAGGCTCATTGACTGTTCGTCAGACCCTGTATGGTTGTAATTTAGTTAGCTTCTTCTTTCAACTCACCTGTCAGATCAGCAGAATGCATTTATCGTATTGAACAGTGGAGAACTAGGAAG
Source organism: Isoperla grammatica (assembly GCA_945910005.1). Lineage (NCBI taxonomy): Eukaryota > Metazoa > Arthropoda > Insecta > Plecoptera > Perlodidae > Isoperla > Isoperla grammatica. The sequence goes on from OX246748.1 coordinate 20,253,057, forward strand.
ATAGAGCTTGTCAACGTTGTGTACTGTCCTGGCATTGATGGCATTGTGGATGCACAGTGTTGAACGTGTAGTTTTCTCACTGTGAGGTATTGTTGTGTTCTCCCCAGGACTTAACACTGGGTACGTTTACAAAATTACCGTATTTCTTATGGCCTTCCCTCATTACTCCTCCCTCCAGCTTCAGCTCCATCCAGCTCCTGAACCTAAACTATGCATTAGACTTAGCTATTCTTTATTTGACCAGTTTAGTGATTTACAAGGTTTATTTAAATGAAGAAGTTATATTATTTGTAAGTTACTTTCCCAATTTCAAAACAAGGATTAGTAGTTTTTAACAATACAGGTAATTTACTTTCCAGTCATGTCATCAGTTAATTCAAGTCATGTGGTGATACATTTCTTCACAATCGTACAAGCATTGCAATTTTTGTTTATACTGTACATGTATTATTTCAACTACAACCACCCAAAATTTCAGATATCTATGTCCAATTCTTCCTGATATCACAAGGTGAAAAGCTTCCTGCATTCCTTATTCAATATCCTGCATTATGTGTTGCATTCAGATTACAGAATTTAATTTGAAAAGAGCTACTACATTACATATTCAAAATTTCCTATTAGGCTTTATTTATCATTCCTTGTAAATGTACCTATAGAAATACAGTATTAAAATTCAGTAATGCTGGGTGACAAAAGGTGTTGTGCAGATGGACGAACCCATCTGGCAGTTAACTCCTGGGTAGCACACTTGCGACTCGAGTCTATGTATCTGTTTTATGTTTATTGTTTAATGTTGTTTATCTAATGCATGTTCTGTAAACTCATTGTAAATCCCAAAACACACAATTCGACGTTGAACTGCTACACACGGAATGTAAACCAATCGCTTTTGAATGGAAGTACAGTAAACTGCAACTCGACGTGTTGGCAGATTGTTTGCGTCCTCGTAATTTCTGTATTAGGCTAGTATCTACAGTATTTCAAAAATTTGGTTCACACACTTTTTTTGAGGTTTAAGGTTTAATCAATTCTTAACCAAGGCAATGAGAAATGTCCTTCCATAATGTCGCATAATAAACGGGAACATACTGCAGTGGGGAGACTAAATCATGTGGAGGCAAGTCGCTAGATCATAATACATATTAATACGTATCTGTTAAATCTTTAAACCTCAGGAAAGTGTGTTTACTGACATTTAGACTGAATAAATTATTATTTTGTAATTTTTCTTAAAAAGTTCTTTTATATAGGATCTAGAAATTGTGGAATTGAATACAAAATTGTAATGGAATGTGCAATGCCTTCAAAATGTAAGAATATTGCAGGCTTTTCTTCTATGAGTCGTTGTTGATGGGATTCACACGTTCTCAAACTTTTTGTTTTTAAAACTTGTTCAAAATGGCACGTTGAAGTTTGATGAAACTTGAAAGATACTAATTCTCTTGAATGTATGGTTGTTCTTATCCAGGTCTGTGTTTACAAAATGAAAATTCCAACTGATACTTTTTCTAGCTATCCGGAAGTCTGATCCAGCAACTGGACTCCCAAATCAGCGAACTCGACGGAGTTCAATTCAACATCTAAACGAACGTACAGCAACCAACTTCCATCTAGGCGTCAACATCGATACGCATTCTCTGGTACAGTGTATATGTATATATTTACTAAATGATATATAGTATGTATTTTCTTTTTATACATATTTAATTTGTATTATTTTGATATTAGAGTGCTCACGTTTAAAATCACGGCAGAACCCCACATCTATTACAATTATGCGTAGTTGCAAATTTATGTGAAAACGACGACCATGTTCAAGATTTCTGATAAAATTAAATATTTATTTATTGTTGGTATTATTCTAAAACTCTCTTTCAAGTGACGGATAAGAGTCAAATGTGCAAGTGTGTATTGATTGCCGATGTGTACTACTAAACAAGAGGACATAGACACGGAAACTACAAACTACAGTAACAAGGTGTAGGCTCAACAAGGACTGTATTTTTTTTACATACATTTCTTTTGCTGTAATACTGTAATTGTATCACCATTCACATGACCCTATGTAGCCTCAATGTTAAATGCATTTTTATCTAAATAAATCATACTGAGAATCTTAAATGGACCAGTCACAAAAAGTATCCTCGTTTCTATTCTTGTGTAACGCAATGTTCCAATGCATTGTAATGTGTGGTATGCCCATTATTATTGTTCTCCTGAGTAGGATAAGACATAATCCAAAAAGGAAAATGGGATGCCCTTAAGGTACTGCAAACGTAAACTAAAGAGAAAAAGTGACAAGTACTTGAAATATAAAACAAACTTTAAAAAAGTTTTGGAAACGTATGATGGACAAAAGAACATAGGAATACTAAAGAATCTTATTAAAGAGAAATTAGAAGGAGAAAATTGGATGAGTAGTAATGAAAAGACTAGAAGCAAAGAGGAAAGAAGGAACAGGTGTTTTCAAACCAATTCACAGATTGATAATGTTGGTAAATAAAATTAAGTACAAAATATTGGTCCCCACAGCCAATCTAACATTGATTACATTCTGTTACTTTGTAATTCATAACACTGCAGTTATTTATCAAGCTTTACTTTTTTCGTATGTAGTCGTATGGTACACAAAATATCAACATCTTTCAATGAAAGAAGAAGAAGAAGAGGAAGTATTTTTACATGCTGTTAAAGATGGATTAAAAAAACAATTTGTGCAAAACAAAAAAATAGTGTTTAAAACTAAATAAATTTTGTTGGTGTCCCAGATGAAAATCCCCGTGTCCCAAGTTTGGGACATGACCCAGACTTTGAGAACCGCTCGTCTATGCCATTGGACAGAACATAGACAGATCACAAATTTACCAATACCTCGTTTACATTATGTACTTGCTTTCAATATGAGTTTATCTTCTCATATAACGGGTTTGCATTTTTAGCAAGTATTTGCTTTGGTTGTAGGTTAGTTTGTTTTAAAATAAAATAACCTTTTTTCAGAGGTAGCGCCGACACGTCATTGGAGGAAAACCAATCACTGAAAATGAGGTTCTTTCTTAACAATGTAAGTTAACTAACTTAAGTGTTGATCACTCGGTTTGAGCTGGTTGCTCTAGAACTTCCCAGTTCACACAACACATCGTACGTTAATATTTTAATAGCGTTGCAATCCGCCAGTGTTAAATGTTTACGTTATAAAAATGATATTCGCTAACTAGCGTAAAATGCCCGTAATACAAATTAAATGTTTCTATTTTGTAGATTCATTTATAGTGTATTAAACCATGTGTGTGTGTGTGTGTGTGTGTGTGTGTGTGTGTGTGTGTGCGAGGCTTGTATGCGATCGATCAGATCCATTGTTCTTTTGATTGTAACAAAGCAGTTTGGCAACTACGGTACATCTTTGACCCCCTGTTTTTCACATTTTATTCACCATTGTACATAATATATAATATATATATATAATTGAATTGAATAGTCATTAGGTAGATAAAATATAAATTTTATTTGTACTGTAGGGCCTACTTCCCATGTGCTTGATTTTTTTTAGTGCAGCATAGTAATTTTATTTCTATTTACATTTATGTTATTGATGTAAACTAAGTTTAAAATTTTGTAACTTTTTTCTTAGTTATATACACTTACATACATAATATTAATCGGTTATTAATTTCTTGTTTATCAAGCACATTATTTCTGTACAGGTATGTGTAAGTTGCCTCAAGAATGTTTTTAAGAATGATTGTAGTACATTTTAAAAATTGGATGGATCCCTTTGAAAAATAAATGGATACATCCCAGCAAACACAGGCGTGTAGGCGCGGCACTTGGCCGGTACCGTTGGTGCTGGCAAGGTGACGGACACCGGCATGACGTTGGTTAGTGTTCACCGGCCGGTTACCGGTAGCATGATGGCAGTAAATGCGCGTTTGGTATAGGACAGCCGGCAACGGGCCGGCAACGGCTCGAGTTCATTTTCTGTGCACCATAAGCGTGCCGGCTAAACTACGCGGGCCCGTCTCCGAGCCGGTAGCATGTGGCCTGTACACGGCCCGTGCCCATGACCCGTTCCTTCCCGGTGCTGTGCCGGTGTATTCATAGAAATACATTTTTATCTCAGGTTGGGCCGTACAAATATTGTTTTATGTATACAGAATACATAATTTCATCATTTTCACTACACTTTGTATGTTAATTATGTTAATCTTCTTTTATCGACTACAGAGAATATTCAGCAAAAATATACACGTGCCTATGCCCGCCCCCGCCCCGCCATAATCAGATTTTCCCCAATGTCATTGGCATATATATTGTGTTGGTGTTTTTGTTTATATTTGACGTTTCATTATGAGTACGTTTTCACATGGACGATTTTAGTATGGACAATTATTATCCAACCTGAGGAAGTTCGAATCTCATCAAAAAGGCGACCAATTGTAGCCAAAAGTGCACTCAAGTTGCAGGGAATTTCTGTGGCTATTACCTGCATTACATTTCTACATTAGATCTCTTCGATCAAGTTAACATTCTCCATAAATACGCAGATAAATTATCCATATTTGTGTATATGATTATCGGCCATTAAGGCAAGATACGACATTTAACTCTTTATGACCACAATGCACTGTGATTTTGCAACAACATCAATACATTACTCATGTTATAAAAACATGTCACTTTTACCAACAATAATATTAAGTGCACAATACTGTTGACCAATCACGCCGGTATTGATATTTCGATAAAAATGGTCTTGATACGCTTATGGAATTGGGAGTATCAGTGCTGTTCTGTACCGTTTTTCTCCATCAAACTAAAGACCTAAACAAAATACAACGCTAAATTATAAATAATGGTTCGGAGCGTACTTGGTATTTAACTTTGGAATATGCAGTTTTTGCTATACCAATAACTCAACACGGAGTTATAATTTAATCCACTGTGTGTAACTGTGTATGGCATTTACAATCGGCCACTAAACGTCGTCATTTGCTCTTGAACAGCAGGGTAGATGACATTTATAAATTAATTTAACACACAAGCATGCGTGGAATATCACGAACAATGAAATGTGCTCATTCCTAAAATCGTCAAACGAGTCTACGAGTCCAATACTTTTTTGTATAATTTTTCTTTAACGTATTGACGAGGATATTTTCTATAGGCACAACCTAACCAACACGAACAATTTTACAGTAGGTAACGAAATATGTGTCATTAACATAAGGGCTAAATCGCCAAAAACATGTCCGGTGTGCGTCCCCGAGCGGTGCGTGATGTGCAATCAGCATGATTTATATAAGCCCTGTCTGCCTCTAATATAAATATTCGTTTTAATGGTCTAAGTTCTCACTTCTCCCGTGGCGCATTGGTTAACGCGCCCGCTTTCAGATTACGTCGCCGCTGCAGTCGCTGGTTCGATCCCCGTTGTATCCAGTAGTTTTTCTCGCTTGATAACATGTTGAAATTAATACATCTCGTTGTACAGTGTGAGGTCCATCGATTGATACCTGTCAATGCTCTTAACAATGTGATCTTCAGTAGCAAATAAGAACAATGAAATTGTATTTTTTGCCGATTGCATATGCTCTAGGCTAGGCCATGCACGCACCGGCCGGTGTCGGCCCGTTACGTGGCCTGAACGGCGATAGTACCGTGCCGCGCACCGGCCGGTAGCGGATGGGTGCGTCATGGCCTGGAGACGGCCACGTAACGGCCGGCACGACACATTTTCACGGGCCAGGTACCGGTAAATCGGTGCCAGGCCGGCGCCAACGATAACGGCACGGACGCTCCGGCAACGCTCCGGCCCGGTAAGACCGTGTTTGCTGGGATGGTGTTCAAATGTAATAAGTAGATGAATAAGTCAACTCATTTTTCAGCATAATAAACTGTATTTTGTAAAAAAAAAAAAAACAACTATGGTTATTTCCCAAGACAACAAATTAATTTACAGGTTACAGTATTTTCTATTAAGGTACATTCTAGGGTAGTTAAAGTAGAAGACTAGTTCAGCTTGCATAATGCTGACCAAATGGAAAGCTTGACCTTGAGCAAGAACTCACATGACAAAGACTATAACCAAGACCGATTCACTTTATTAATTCATGAGAAAGAGCCTATGGTTAAAATACAAATGGGGGTTAACGTGAAAATTTGCAGTATCCGTTGTTTATGAGAGTGGCAGTTTTCATTACTGTATATGCCTACAGTAATACCATTGGTTTGGTGATGATTCTTTTTGACTTACACCTCTTACTATTGTAACTATGCTATTTGCCGTTGCGACGATGAGGGGTGATGAATAAAGATGGACAAAAGAGCTACTCACGCTTAAAGCGGGACTTTTTTTTTCCTCTTATGCAATGATGACCTTTCAGCCATTCATTTTTCTCGCTATCCAATATAAATTAGCTTCTTGATCTGGCCTGCTCTGGTTGTCAGGCAGGGAGTCGTTATCACTCTTCATTACGGCACATCTGAAAAGGTGCGCCCGGTCTTGATGTTCAAATTCACATAATTTACAGGTGGCCGAGTCTTTTGTGATGTTGAATCTGTTGAGATGGTGCTGGAGTACGTCGTGGCCAGTTGCTAGCCGGAATTGAGCAGTGGCAGTTTTTCTGCTCCAGGTCTTGTCCGGGCCTTTTTTAATCTCCGTCCACCACGACTTGAGATTACAAGCTTCTTCTTTAGCCGTCTTATTGAGCCTTTTGAGGGCAGATTTCACTTTTGTCTTTACTCTGTCGTATGAGAGTGGTTCTGCTGGTGGATGAGGTCTTTTTGTTGCCATCTTGGCCAGGTAGTCAGCTTTCTCGTGGCCTAGGATACCGCAATGACTTGGTATCCATTGGATCTCCACTTCTTTGTTTTTTCTTCGAAGTCTGGAGATTGAGGCTTTGAAGAGGAGAGCATTTTCGTGGAGGTTGTTTGGCTTGGTGACAAACTGAATTGCTGCGACGCTGTCGCTGAGGATGACTACTTTCTGCTTTGGCAAGTTGTTCAGGTCTGCGACCCTCTTGGTAGCTGTGGCGATTGCTGCTACTTCTGCATCGAAGTGAGTGGCACCTTCACTCATTGTGATCGCTTCTTTGAATAGTAGACAGTAGGTGCCATATCCTGGGCTGCCAGTGAGGACTCGAATCCACGTCTTTAGGTTGCATAATGCTTAGGGCGTGTGGTCCAACCACATGAGCCACACAGACAGCAACACTTCATTTCAACCAAAAGTAACAACACAGATAATGGATTCACTTGACTAGTTATTTTATTATATTTATTTTTTATTACTAAGTCTCTCTTCTTTTTATATAGGAGACTCAAACTAACAATAGATAGCGCTTCTAAGCTACCTCCTTATCTGCGCCATTGATGGTTTCAACAAATCAATGATGAGTAATCTCCTCCTCATAGAAGTTTATTTGCTTGCCACCAGATTGCATCTAGTCTATTTTGAGTGGCCTATACCCGCAATTGGCATATCTGACCATCACGTGTTATAACATCTGGCATAGCGTCGAATTCACCCTTAGTCCTTTCACCAACTGAAAAGATAGGCATAAGAGTCTATTCTGTTCCTTCTTGCTGCACAAGTTACACAGGCTTGACTCAGATAACTTATTAAGTTATACTTATTACTGTGGTAAGTCTTTTATAATGTTTTCCAAGTCTACATAGAATTTGAACTTTATTTTAGAGAAAACTTCATGTAATTTGCCTGCCTACAATGTTTTACAAGTGGAAAATAAATTGTTTCTTGGGAAAAATTAGTGAACAAATTAAAATGTTCCACTTTCCCTTCATCGGTGTGGAGCTTAGGTTATGTTTTTTCCTTGACGTTTTCAATCTGTGGATTGGTTTCAAATAGTCCTCCATTATTTCCTCTTTTCTATACCAGTACATTACAAGTTACTATGCATATTGTCAGTGGTGTCATAATAAAATAATCTATGGGTACACCCTTATGCTCTCTCCAGTGAAAGGTGTATGGTTTTGTACAATGGCAGGTTTGGGCCAAACAGCTCCAGATTTTTTTTTTGCCATGACTCCAGGATTTTGTATCATAAGAATACACTAAAAATAAATAAGTTCTTTAAAATGTACAGATGTAGTATATGTAATTTCATTTTTGTTTATAACAGAATTGTGCTACTCTGACAGTTATTGTTTATTAGCTATGTGATGCATACTTTTTGCATTCAAATTTATACATTTTCTTACTTGAAAAATCAACCGTCAAAAAGTTTTTTTAGCGTCCCCGTGATTCATTTTATGAAGATTGCTAGTGAATTCATACATAAATGTTCATATCACATAAGATGAACTGCTTATCATATTTTATTATGTTAGTAGTAGTACAAATATGCCTACTGCTACTGGTACAAGTAATGTCAACAAAGAGTCGAGACGTAAGAATTTTACTGTGTATATTATGTGTGTATTCTTTTTAACTCTTACAAATGTCCAGATTTAGTATTAAGGAGGTGAGTTGGGCAGAAGCATCAGCTTACCATAAAATGTATGGAAGCCACTTGAAGATTGAAGTACACATTAAATGTATGCAAAATTACTATGTACTGTTTTACACAAATTGCCGATATATTTTGGCTTGTCCAGCTTTAATTACTTGACAGAGGTGGAGGTTACAATGATAAAAGAAAAGGGCTAGATTTGCCTTTTATAAAATTTCAATATTTTATCATCTCCTTGAGGTAGAAATAAAAGAATCTTGTACCAAACGCCGTTGTACATAATATTAATAAGTAATAGCGCGTATGATTTATAATTCAGATTCCATATTGGTTACTGGATGAAACTTATCTGTTTATTACTTTAAGGAATTTTAGGTACAGGTTACTTGTAATTTGTAACGTAATAAAATATTTGTGTAAATTAGTAATTATTTATAAAAAAACTTAACAATTACTAGTTTGTGTACCTTACATATTTTGACAATGTACACAAAAATGAAAATAGTGGTATGTATGTACTAGTGCACCAGTGTACCTTCTTATGAATGTGTAACTCTGTATCTTTTTATCTCGTTTCGTCAGATTGTGAACATCTGTCTGAATGGAAATGGTTTCCTTAACTTATTGTATCATTGAGGATTGTGTCTGAATTGAACGGTCGCGTACTTGAAAACTTGTACTCGTCTCGTACCTAAGCACTAGACTTGCAAACTATTGAAAATATTAAATGTTATACATTCAGACAGCTTTAACATCAAGTCAGCTGTGTAATAAAGTAAGATAATGTTAACAGCTGTAATCACTTTGTGGTAAACTACAAATTTCTTGGATGAAATCTAGGTCCTAAACTACAAAATTGAAAGTAAATTCCAACGTAACTAGTCTCGTGTCGACCTCGGATCCTTATCTACGTATTAACGAAAGGAGCTTTCATGCACGCTGTTTCAACTAAAGTCAACAGATTTTTGACATTTGTTTATACATTCGTAAAGGCGGTCTTCTGCTTAGTATTGTGTAAAAGTCTCATTCGCTGCGATATTTTTTCCTTCAGGTATCCGCTACATGCTAATAAATTATCGCTAATAATTTGGCCTATTTCAAGTAGATGTACCGTAAGGAACTAGATTTAAGTTGGTACTATAATACTATTGGCCTCTATCTATTTTTCAGCATGCAACTAGTTACATTTGGACAACTATATAAGAGCAATTTAGCCACGAAATAAGCAACTGACAGGTAATGGGATACATTACGACGACGTATTCATTTTTTACAACTCCACAATCCCAATCCTCTTGATTTGTATTGTGAACTTTGTTGTTTAGCGAACTTTGTTGTTTAGCCACGACATCAGTTCCTCTTACGAGGTAGAGTACGAATTTAGCAATCAATTCAGACATGCCCTACAGATATTGTACTCATGTTGTATGAAGATTGAAGAGTAAAATTAAAAGATAAGAATGAAGTCAAGTCAAATCAAAATTTGCTGACTACAATAATGATGAGAGAGTGTTTATACTGTACAACTCGAGGGTTTAGCAGTTTTTTACTTTAAAAAATTGGTTGAAATAAAAACGTGAGACAGAACTTGATGTAAGAGATCACTTTATTTGAAAATTGTATTTGATACATTTCACACTCATTAATAAATATATGTACCTGTCGTTATGACCTTGGAGACTATCCATCTGATCCTGTTTTGAATTTAACTAAGTCTTGACTACGTCTACCACGCACGTGCAATGCGCATTGGATGAAGGCGCTTTGATTTTAATTTAACCGGTTGCCAAGTCGTTGGATTTACCTCAGTGCTTTTTACCTAATTCTCTTTCTAAAGCTACTTGATATGGGCAAGTCAGAAAAAGAAGCCATTTTATACTGGATAGCAAGGAAGAGGAATGGCTGAGGAAGCCATCTCTGCATACGAAAAAAAAAAACTTTAATTTACCTTCTATATCTGTCTGAAGATAGGAAGAGGTGGAAAAATTTGGTTGTGTAACCCAAGCTGACCCTGCCAGAAGCAGGAAACGGCAATGGATAATGATGATCCGTCCAGTGACTTCACGCAGTCAAGGTAAGATTAGCCACACACATGGGTTGGTGTTCTGCAACTGGCTTGAAAAAAGCAGTTCAGACTGTGATTTACGGAGTAGTTTCTAAATTGATTTAGTGAAAGCGGCTTCACCCAATCGCTTAACAAGCGTGCGATATACGTAGTCCTTGTTACAAAAACGGGATTACCATCTGCACATCTTGTTCCAACATTGTCAGGTAAGGGGGTATTGCCACCAAATATGTACTTGGGCATACAGAATCAGCACCATTCTACCAATCTTGGTACATCATCTTCTTCAGTGTTCTCTACGTTAAATTAAAGTAATTCTAAAATTTCCTTCTCTTTTGTTATGTACAAAACTAAGTGAGGGTTGACAATCCTATGAAAGACAATTAGACAATTTATCACAATATGAAGAGAACATTTACTTCAAGTGAGAAAAGATTCTGGTAATAGTCGGCATATTGACGTCAGTGTCTACCACAAAAGCTTTCGTCATATTGTGATATGCATACAACTAAACTAAACAGTTTCAAAAACTGAAATGGAATGTTTTAATTGAGCGATTTAAATGTTAACACTATCAGTAATTTGTAACAGTACACTGGCTTTTGGTTTGGTGATTTCTACTAACATGATGTCGAGTCGGAAACCCGTACTTTTCGATGAAAGAAAGGCTACTATACAAGAACGGTACATACGATACCAGTACCAGTGTAGGACTACCTTGATATTCCCTGATAATTTTATTTGTAGGTTGTATCAATAATTTATCAACAACACACTGTAATTGTTAAAATGTTCTCAATCATACTAGAGTCATTCACAACACTAAATTGTTTTTTGTCACGTCACAGAATGTACCGTAATTTGCAAATACGTACAACGTACATCCAACTTACAAAGAACCAGGACAAAGTTTAGAAAATTACATACATTTGATACACTGTTGTTTACATCTAGATTTGAATTTTGACTTGCAGTCAAACGAATGATGTTACGTACTTGAGAACAACACACGTTTCTCAACACTTAATTGGCTGATAATTAAACTGAATAACTCACATTGTAAATATAATGATGTATGTACATAATGGGTTGAATCTCTCCGTAACTCCTTGGGAAAATCCTTATATAAAAATCTACTGTAATATAATATATGGTAGGCCTATATACATTAGTTAATTAAGGGCTGGCATTACACCTAATAACTCTTCATTTGTCGAATACAATAATTGAAAACGAGTTACATTCGACAAACATATAGTCGTTACGTCTTCATAATAAGAGTAATAACGAAGTGGTACATGATAGTAATAGTCGACAGTACTTCCTACGACACTAATCACAATTCAAAAATCAAAACGCTCACTTACTTAACATGTAAGTTGTTAGTTGTATCTAAATACACGAATACAAAATTAATTCATTCATCATCTTGAGGACAATGCAGTGGAAAAGGTATTTGGAAGGGGGAATAGGGGGGGGGGGGGAGGGGGGAGATGGGCAAGTAGCAAGGCTATAATCATACAAGACATTTCTCTTCATGCACTGTAGAATGTAGGGCTACAAACAATAAATCAGTTAGTCATTCTTTACGTTGGTTTGGTAGTGGTGTCTACCACAAGATGCAATTACCACACATTGGTAATCAGAATCCCAGCAGTCTTAGCAAATGAGATCAGCAGCACGGGTTACTAAGGTGCAATACTGCAAGTATGTGGCGTCGGTTTTGGGATTCGAAATAAACTCGTTCCGATTACTGTGTGCAAATGATACTTTGAATAAACTACAGTAGTTACTTACTTGGCTAGAAATACTAGATAAAACTCTTATGGTTATGGTTTTGTCTGTACGGCGAATCAGTTTTGCAAACGGTCTTTAAATCGTCCTTTAGTTGGAGCTTCTTCAATGCTCAAGACGCGTCTTAGTTCCTCGATAAGCATTTTGTGATTTTCCGTTTCATACTTTCACAAAAACAGTCGAATATATTCAAAAATACAAAAAAAGACTATAGAATGAAAACAAATATTTTAGGTTGTAAAAGCACTGACAGTGTTGCCATTACAAGACAGTACCGTAGTTAAAATTTGAACTTAGGATGCACATCCATATTTTTCCAATGTTTCAATCTCTTTGGATGCTACTCATATTATGATTTAGCTGTCAAATACTTTATTAAACACCAAATAATAATCATAATAATAAGTAATAATCAGTTGTTTCACCTGTAAATGAATGTACGAAGTGTCGTACGACAGTAACAACTCTATATTTCGGCCTGCGATGTAGGTGTAGATGCACATTCTTTCATTAAATTGTACAAATTAGTGTGCATCCCAAACTGAAATAGTAACAACTTATTGGACTTAGAAATGTAATTACTAATTACATTCAAATTTAGTAAGTACTTGTACACAACCCTCAAAAGAGAGTAGCCTGCTAGGAGAATCAAATTAGTCAATTTGAAAAATCATAAACATCTTTGGTTTCATATGCAAAATAGGAACTAGTAGGTATAAAAAAAAAGGACTAATGACAAAATATAAAAACTAAAAAGTACAGTACCATAGCCTAAAATGTAAACACAAAATACTTGGACTAGTCATTATTGTTAGTTGGTTAGTCATTTTGTGTGTGTGTGTGCCAAAAAGGGCAAGTTAAAGCTGTAGGCCTACAAGGAATTATCAAGGTACAATGAACGAGGGTAGGAAACTTGGTTTCCAATAGAAATAAATTTGTTGTTACCAATATGTAACACCAGGGCACAGGACAATCAGCTCCTTCAAAGTAAAATACTCATCATCAGAAATTAGGTCGTCATTTTATGTGCAGCCATTGAATCTTATTTCTGTAATGTCATTGTCGTGGGTTCATTATCAAACTTGAAATGCTTGCAAGTTCTAACCAGCAGTTTTATGCACTGCTAGCTTCAACATTTATTTAACTCTTGGAAACTGCGGTAACCCCACATGTAAAAAAAAAGACTCGAGTATTATAATTGTACCACGAAAGGCCTATTATAAACAGAAATAAATAAAAATAAAAAGTAAAAACCATGAAAGGTATATTATAAATAAATAAACAAATAAAAATAAATAAATAAACAAAAAAAGCCAAAAGTCGTCAAAGCGTCTAAGCAATACCGACAATGGGGGGGGAGGGAAAGGAAAGGGAACTGGGATCTCATCATCCATTTACCGTTTGGCTCCTGGACACGAGCGCACTCAGAAGTTAGAAAGGTCACAACCACCGCGTAAAGTCAGACGAGTTCGTCGGTCGCCCAAGGCCCGTAGACGTCGTCTCGGAGGAAGTCGTCTCTACTCCACCATGGAGGGACTGACGACGCGGTTGTGCAAGGCCCGTAGATGACTCGGAGGAAGTCGTCTCTACTCCACCATGGAGGGACTGACGACGCGGTCGTGCAAGGCCCGTAGATGACTCGGAGGAAGTCGTCTCTACTCCACTATGGAGGGACTGACGACGCGGTCGTGCAAGGCCCGTAGATGACTCGGAGGAAGTCGTCTCTACTCCACCATGGAGGGACTGACGACGCGGTCGTGCAAGGCCCGTAGATGACTCGGAGGAAGTCGTCTCTACTCCACCATGGAGGGACTGACGACGCGGTCGTGCAAGGCCCGTAGATGACTCGGAGGAAGTCGTCTCTACTCCACCATGGAGGGACTGACGACGCGGTCGTGCAAGGCCCGTAGATGACTCGGAGGAAGTCGTCTCTACTCCACCATGGAGGGACTGACGACGCGGTCGTGCAAGGCCCGTAGATGACTCGGAGGAAGTCGTCTCTACTCCACCATGGAGGGACTGACGACGCGGTCGTGCAAGGCCCGTAGATGACTCGGAGGAAGTCGTCTCTACTCCACCATGGAGGGACTGACGACGCGGTCGTGCAAGGTGCGCAGATGTCTCAGCAAGTTGCTCTTGACGTTGAAACCCTTTGCGCAGACGGCACAGACGTACGGTTTCTCGCCGGTGTGCGTGCGCCGGTGTATCAGCATGCTGGCGTGCGAGGGGAAACTCTTGCTGCAGACCTGGCAGCGCTTTCTGCCGCCGCGACGCCACTTCTGGAATCAAACGCGACTCGTATGGATTGAACGGAAGACGTATTATGAGTGACGGAGCTTGGAAATAATAATACTTGATTGAACGTGCGGATGAATCATATTGTTACAAAACGTAAGTATAGGGGCAGAAATTCCTGATTTGTGTTTAGAATAAGACCTGGCAGCGCTTTCTGCCGCCGCGACGCCACTTCTGGAATCAAACGCGACTCGTTTGGATTGAACGTAAGACGTATTACGAGTGACGGAGCTTGGAAATAATAATACTTGATTGAACGTGCGGATAAATCATATTGTTACAAAACGTAAGTATAAGGGCAGAAATTCCTGCTTTGTGTTTAGAATAACAACTTTGATCTCCTATCAACGTATCTCAATTTTTAAATTTAAGCTATCCTTTTCAGTTATAAAACTGATTTACCAAGAGGATACCCAGTAAAACTATACAATTTAGAAGTAAACAACAGTAAGAACACTCAACATAATAAAAGAGCAATTAATAATTCAACAACATAACAAAACTAACTACCCTGGAACTGGGAGTGATATTACACGAAATAAGTCGAGGGGAAAAGGAAAACGAGCAACATTCAAAATAAAACTTTCCTCTCTAGAAAGCAAAGCAATGGAGACGTCCATCGCCGAAAGTCACGACCCGTCTCACCTGCGTGGAGTTGTTGCTGATGGCGAGTTGTTCCTCGGTGTGCGAGGTCTGGATGTGTCGGACCCAGTCGCCGGGGTTGTTGAACACCTCGTGACACAGCTCGCAGTTGAGGGGCGGGAACTCTACTTGCGCGTCGTCGTCCTGGCCAGACTGGAACACACAACAGGGTTGCCAACGGTTTAGCCACGGTCGCTCGCTTGGGCGGCTCCCGTATAGGGATCCAGGGCAAACACGTTTAGTAACCTTAACGTTTAACCTTCTAACGTTTGCCCCCTCCCCCCCCCAAAGGAGGCGAGAAGAACGACCATCAACTGAAATGTTCCGAAACTTAGGGTAGGGTAAAATTAATTAATTAAAATTCATTGATTAAAAGTAATTAAATGATATTAAAACTAATTAATTTATATTAATTAATTAAAATTATTTCAATTAGATAAGGCACAAGACTGCCACACAAAAGAAGTGACTTATCAGTAGAGATGCAAGAAGATGGTTTTATTTTTCTACACTTTTCGTTTGAGAAATTGAGAATTATGGTGTTTTGTGGTCTTATTGTTTTTGTAATCGAAAATCACGTTTTTACATCAAATCATTGATAAAACTAAAAAAGGTTACATTTTCTAAACTATTATATGTGTATGGCCCTAAATACATAGTGATGGGCGTCAAAGATTAGATTAGACTGCAGAGAAGTAAGTGGTGATGATGCGGACTGCTTATTTTCGCTTTTTATCTCGTAATTCTTGTGAAGATTTGAACGGAAGGGAATACAAAATTACCAATTACTGTTAATAATGGTGTTATATCGGGAATAAACTCATACTTCGTTTTATAAGCATTTTATGGTGTTATTTCGCGATTTGAATCTGAATCCCAGTGATGCATAACGTAAAGAAATGTAAAAACCAGCACTCTAGAGTGTTTTGTTACACTTTTCGTTTTATTGCGCATTACGAAAAACTTGCATCTCTACTTATCAGCGGCGAGAACCCCCCCCCCCACCCCCCGTGACAAACATCGGCGCGCTCGACTCTTCCGGCCACTCGGCCGACCGCGGCCAGGCGCACACTGTATCAAGAACGTTTAACTGCGCATTCAAATTTATAAACGTTTAAACTCAATCCCACGTTTAAACGTCCCATCCCTACTCCCGTACCAACGTCGGGCTAGGTCCGGAGGCGCACCACTCCATTTACTGTCGGTTCTAGAGCAGATTGAATGGTTTGAAAACTTGCCGTTGATTTCTTACACCCCTAACAACTTTAGAGTCATCGTGCGTCTCTAGCCGCCCAGTAGAGATATGCTCAGCAGTCCAGGTTAGTAGCTAATTAAGGCTAAATTAATTAATTTTTAATGCTAAAGAACCCGCACACACACACACACACACACACACACACACACACACACATTTGTGTATGTGATTGGAAGCTGTTATGGGTGGCTCAGATTGGACGAAAACTAAAGGAAAGGAGCTAAAATGATAAAGTGTATTACGTACACTTATTTAATACAATTATTGTGTATGTATTACAAGATGGAATAAAAATGTGTAAAAGCAGGCATACTTATCTGTCACAGGTTATGCTCTATATTAGAACTTAAAAGGGTTTCAATAAGCATGATGATGAATATTTATCCTTACATATTAATTAGTAGTTATCTATACTCTATACATCAAGGTAGCCCCCTATCCCTATTATTATTCTTTAATCTTTCTTTAGTATATACTAAAATAATACTCGTATATATTGAAAAAACACCATCACTAGTTTACTTTTTGTTAGCTTTCTTAGTGAAAGCTTCAAGTGACCATTCAGTCCATTCTATTCTAATACAAGACGTGCCTGCTCAGCAAACTTGTGAGACCTGGGTTTGAAACAGAGTTGAGGTAGGGAGGATAGGGCATCTCAACATGATCATCATCAGTAGGGAAGCAACTGGTTCAACTTTGACTCATACTTTAGGATAATAGCTAATTTTATTATTTAGTGAAAAGTGCAACTAATTATGCCTAGGTATGTGAAGATATAACATAAGTGTAGACAAGCAGCCACATTAGTTATTATTGTGCACTCACACATTGTGTTTGAAGGTGCTTCAGTGGAAAGTCAGTTAAATACATTTTGCAATCTTTGTCGGGTATGCATCCTACAGTTTCTCATTCACACTCAGGTTATCGATATTTCATTTCGCTTCCCCACTTTTTCCCCAATACCTCGAGAAATGTATTCAAACGGCATTGCGATGTAACTGACAACAGTGCTTGGTGATGTTTACTTTGTAGCCTACAATGGAAATGTGCTCACACTCAAAACGTCAACACACGGTGAACGGAACACAAAACTCGGTGCATCGCTGCCAGTGACGGAACGTCTCGCTGGGTACCGGCGACCCTACCTGAGAGAAGGTATTGCTGATCGCCAATTGGTCTTCCGTGTGCGACGATTGGATGTGACGCACCCACTCGCCCGGGTTGGAAAACGTTTCTCGGCAGAGTTCGCAGTTGAGCGGAGGAAACTCCACTTGAAGGTGATCATACTTACCTAGCTGCGTAACACACACACACACACACGGACAAAACAACCCCTTAGTTTGTAACCCGTCAATAAATGTGGCCACACCAAGAAGACACCGTTAGTCAGAGCCACCATCTCAAAGGAATGGTAGGCTACGTGACGCGGTACTTTCAACATTTTCTTTTTCACAATTTTGTTAACACTTGCAAGTTGCACATTTCAGCAAATACATCACCAAGAATTGTTATCAGATGTTGTAGATATTCTTCTTCTTCTTTTCTTATACCCACAATTGACATCTCATGTCATCATTCTTTTAACACATTGTATAACACTAATAAGTACGCCTACTACCAGTACGTTTCTTACTGAAATGTATTATAAATTAATATGTAGTGCTAATTCATGAATATTCTCAGTCCCAAAACATTAATTGATAAATGAGAGGTTGATAATTGTAATGCAAAAATCTCAAGTGAAGATTATTTAGAATGAATGTTTTTGCAGTGTTGACCACTAATTTGGAAAACATAGGCCTACACATTAAGGTAACAACTGATAAGATCTGCCCAACTACTATGTTGAAAGAATTAGAAAAACAAATCTAGTCAGACTAGAAGGCTACATGCCATTTTTTGTTGTTGATACGGCACATTATTGCAAATCTTTTTCACTAAAATCGGCTTGGTGGGCTAAGCATTCTGGTGGTTACAATCCATTCGCTACTACTTTCAGAATAACAAAGTTTACTCGCAACCTATCAAAAGTCACTCTCGCAAGTTGCGAGCTAGCCAGTAGAATTTTGGGGGGTTGTATGATCAATGTGTAATAAAATAACACGAGAGCCGTGAAAGCCTACCTGTGACCTCCGCCCCTTCTGTCGACCCTTGGGCTGCTGGTTCTCTGGGTGCGCTTCTATGTGCCGCACCCAGTCAGCGGGCGCGGCAAACGTCTCCTGGCAGAGGTCGCAGGTCAAGGGCGTGTAGAGGGCGTCGTCGCCGTCCTCTTCCTCGTCAGAGTGGAAGATCTCCTGTCGGAGTCAAGTGCATTGAAAACACGCTCGGCTCTCTCTTAAGTTGTTAGTGATGGGAATTTGTTGACAATTTTTTTGGGTTTAAAATTTCCAATTCATTTAGAAAATTAAAAAAAGAGAATATGATTTTTGATTAGATATAGGCCTAAGTTGCTTTAAAGTATATTTTGTTCCCTACCAATTTTCTTATCTCCTGACCCTGCCAAAGAGAAATGTGAAAACACATTTTTCAGCTTTTCATGCCAACATTTTTAGATAGAAAACTTACCGGTTTGATCGTCATTTCCGTGTGCACATTTTCCCCCAGTTCTTCGTCAAGCGGCTCTTCCATCTCCTCGTCCCAATCGATCGGCTCTTGCTTCACCAACGTCATTAATTCCATCTCGACGTCTTTGCCGATAACTTCGGAACAAGTTTCTGACGCCTGCTTTTGATGGAGGACACGTTCGTTTTCGACGTTTTCTTTCGTGTTGGCAGGCGGATATACCTTTGTCTGTTTTGTAACTCCGTTTTCTACGACATCTGTCGACTTTTTTCTCGGGGCTGCTTGATCAATATTTTCTTTCTGAACAACAGTTCTCGGGTCTACAACAGGAGCAGTAGCCTTAGGCCTTTCTTCTAAATGTTTTTGTTTGTTGATATCAACAAGTTTTATGACTTGTTCCAAATTTGAAGGATTTGTCTCCTGGCTATTTTCACCCTTTTTAGAGGTTGAAGCAACATTTGAATCGGTCTTCGACGTACCAGCACTGCCGTTATTTTGTACATTAAGACTTCCTTTCTCGCGACACAAACCGCGTATCCCCAAAATGTGTGCAGCTTTCAAGATGCTATCCAACTGTTCGTAGCTTACAGTGGCTTCTCCACTGTACATGTACTGGGTGAGGATTCGGAGGGTGCGGTAACTTATGTCGACTGGCAAAATCACAACAATGGGAAAGTTGGAAGCCGGAGATACCGTGTGGAAGATCTGATGGAGGTATGTACTACATGCCGACAACACGAAACGGTGGGCAGATATCTGACGTCCGTCGACGGTAGCCAAGGTAACGTCTGTAAATGACTCGGATCGATGGAGCATTGCAACAGAGTTGTGAAGGTGCATTCCATAACTGTGCCATTTCAGCTGGAAATTATCGGCAGCTGCTATCGCCATTTTTGTTCTCTCTGGAATAGAGCAAAGATACGCCTATTTATATTTAATGCATCTAGGCATAGTGAGGATATGGCCAATGTCTTTTCCACAATGATGTCGCTTGTGTTCTTATGATAGCATTTTCTAAAACTGATGTCCTATATTTGATTCTGAATACTGAACACCCTATCCTGACTTACAAGGTGGGTGTATATTTTTCATAGGAAAAATTACAATAATAAGTAAGGTACTACAGGCCTCCTAGGCCTAGGTCCTGAGCTTGTTTTTGCTGTAGGGCTAGGATATTGAATGCCCAACTTGGGGGAGGGGGTGGAGTTCAAGCTCAAGTTCATCACATGTTTTGACATATTGCAGACAAGTTAAATCGAGTTGTCAACAAGTAAGATTCGTGAATAGGGAAACTAGAGCCCAGCTGGGTGTCAGCGAAAACCATGGAAGTTTTTCTAGGGCCAGAGTAGGGCGTAGGCCCCTAGGCCTAGGCCTAGGGTCGATGGGTGTATTAGCGTCCACTTAGTGCAAACCAACTTTCTTGTCTCCCTTGAAAACGGCCTATCTCGCGTTCTATTACAGCTACGTGTAAGTATGAGCACTCATTTTGTAGCTTGAAGTATCAGCTGTCCATTGCCAACATAAAGTTCATTGAAATCCCAAAGGTTCTGGGTATATCTGGGTACATTTGAGTGGGAACGTAAAATAAGGTGCAATAATGGATTATCGGCCGCCCGGACCCCATTACCGTCCACTACTGACATGGCAATCCGTCCGGCCACCGCAATGGCAATATGGCCGCGCGAGCGACGTGTGAATGTAGGCTAGGCCTAGGCCTAAGCATGCGTATAATTTCGTAATTATTTCAGGATGGGGAAGGAGACAATATCTTATTTTCTTCTAACTAACGGTAGCCCAAGAATGTATGAGTCTCAAAAAACGAGAAACATTGGTTTTTTGTGAGTAATTCATCTTCAAATGCGACTTAAATATTGGAAACGTTTGAACGCGTTCGAAATCGCGCGCTTTTGAGCATCAAACTAACCTCATTCCAGTCTCCCTAAAGTTCACTTTGGGTTTAATGTTCTGTAAATTAATGCTAAATATTAAGTTATTTATCTAATAAAATAACAATTAAAGCTGTTAAGCAGTTTTAAATATCCTAAAAGAGGTTTTCAATGTGATGCTAAAGTCTTCCTCCATCACATGACCACCCCCTTATTTCACGTCTTGCAGCATCAATATACCACAATATTCGGATGGATGTTATTATTCCACGCGTGTAATGGTATATTAGCTTCAAATTAAATAGCTTATATTTACTCTAACTTAAAACGGATACGTTTAGTCGATGAAAATGCTTAGCACCAGCGACGTCCCGCGCAAGCCTAAGTTAGCTGAACTGAAGAAATCTCGGTCGTAAAGTTGGAAAGCCACACATTCGACTCTACAATATTTTATATATCGACTGTCGCGTAACCGATTGTCGAATGCCAAAGCACTCCAGAAAGTAAAATATCTAACCAATGAAATACAAGAGTTGAAATACAAGAGTAGCATCTTTAAGAACCTCTTTGGAATGAATGAAAGTTGGTGTGGACGCTAATCGGGGAGTGGGCGGTAATCTATACATCGACCCTAGGCCTACCCTACGTCTAGGGCTAGGGCCTACAAAAGTCTGAGCAGCAAAAACACAGCTAGAAGGCTAGCCCAGGTTAGGCCTCCAGACAACGCTGGAGAAAGGGTGCCATGTAAATTTGGTACGATCTCCGTAATAATATCGATTGATAAAAAGCTAAGTTTTGTACTGACATGCGTTGATTGTGTAAAGAGAGGACAAGGAGACTCTAGCCCTAGTGTAAACACCAGTCAGTAAGCTTCGCCAAGGCCAAGAGCAAATGAGGTTAGGAAGATTTTATAATCAATAATTTAACGATTTACATGTTATTGTGAGTTCTATTACCTGAAAAGCTTGAATTTCTTCAATAAAGCTCTGTTTCAACGTTTACGACGTCCGGGTGGTCCTAGAGAAAATCGATCAATGAGGCGCATTGACGGCGTCTGTATTATCGATTTTTTAAATTGACCAATCGGGCGCTTCCGCCACCCATCGATCGGTATCGGCTCACGGCCTCCTGCTTTCTGTTCGGCTGTTGTGTTTTTGACACATCGGCCATACTGCGCAAGCTAATAAAACATCAAAGCGGCAGTGATTTCACTGAAGTGATTTAAATGTACTCCAAATAAAATGATAATTTTTACCTGCAAATAACATATTTTTCATCCTAACCGATGTAAACAAAAATGGCTGGTAATTATATTACTTATTTAACTTGGTTCCGTACGTTTTATTCTCTCACAGTGTGTTGATATTGATTTTTGACAGCTTATCATAACCTCAAATTCCATTGCCATTAAGAATTTGGCATAATATTGTGGCTCGTTTTCAGTATCTTCTACCTCTGATGGGCTTCCAAGACTTTTAGAAGATTTATCGATTGCTGTTGGGAAAAAGTCAGATGAAGTTACTGGTATATTGGACCTCATTATCAACAAAATACTTGAATCTTCATCGGGTAAGAGCCATGTTTCCTAGGCCCAAAGTCTCTGAGGCCTAAAAGCTCCACTGAAGGGTGTCTTGAGGCCTAGGCCTAGGATAGATTTCAAGAGTCTGAGGCACAGCCTCCTAAGCTAAACCCGCCCTGATATAGTATTTAGAGTTGCCACTAATCTCGGATTCTCTGGGAGTACCTAGGCCTATAGGCCTAGTTGGGACTTAATTTATTCATAGATATTCTATTCTAATGCACAGATGTACGAATGATTGTTGTAGCCTTATAGCACTAGGAATCTAATCAACATAGTACTAGCCATAAAATCCAACATTTTATTTCTTGAGTTGTCACAAGTTCCGTCACCTGCGGTGGCTCATGTGATTGGCTCAATCACGTGAGACAGTGTTTGCCCCAAGCATCATCTTGAATGGCATGATTGTAAGAGAGATGAAGTAGTAAGAAACGTTAACATTATCTCAAGTTCTACTTTCAAATTTAGTCTTGGCATTAAAGCCGATGCACAATGGGCTTACCCCGATAATGATAACATAACTGTAACTTATTAATTTATTTACGTCCAGTTTTGTTTAAAACCACAGACGTACGAAACATACCACCCCAAAAAATTGGCATTAGGCCTAGGCTACATGAACACAATTGACATAGTTCTAAAACAAATGAGTGTGAAAAGTGTAGGCTAATTAGTCAGATCACATGTATTGTATGAGTAGGTGTATTGTATTGAGGAATGAAGGATTATTGAATGATGTCCAATGTCAGGGTAGGAGTAAGCCTAACTGGAGGGGAATCGCTTGTGACGTGATTAGCTACCTATCCCATGATAAAGTTGTGATTTTTATGTAGATGTTGTGTTTTTCTGTTGAAAGTTTGTCTCTTGTGCCCCGGGTGTAAATTTCTTAATTGTATGGTAGTCTTCTTTTCAGATTGCACTGCCCACGTAAACTGTGTTCAACAACTGGAGATCCTGTTGGAATGGAAATCGAAAGAAGTTGTTTCGAAAGCGGCACGTCTGATTGCCGAAGTGTCGAAATGCGACGCGGGCAGGGAAAAGTGCGCCACGCGACATGTTGCGCAATTGCTGGTAAACCTTCTGAGCGTTGAAAATCAGGACTTGGCAGTCGTTACCCAAGCATGCCGAGCGCTCGGAAATATTTGTTTTGAAAATGGTAAGTTGACGTGCTAACCTTGGGGCGTCTTTCCCCTGGAGTGTGCTTACGTTTTCTTTCTTTTTTATTTATTTCCTTAATGTCTATTTTATTCAATTATAAAACTAAGGAGGGCAATAAATAAAACTATACAATTTAAAATGAAACAATAGCAAAAACATCGAGCATAATACAAGTTAATATAAAAATAACAATTATTAAACTGTACTGTAATATGAATATAATAATGAAATAAACAAAATATTAAATATTAAATTGATAATGTAGGCAATGAAATACTCACATGTGGGAGAACTTGAGAAGGAAAGTAACATCACTTGCAGTAGGCCTACCTGGTAGGCCTACATGCAGAAAAAAGTACAAAAGGGGGAGAGAAACATAAATAGATAGAAGCATTAAAGAAAAAGTTGTAAGAAGGAGATAATATTGAGAGGGAAAGAATTATAGGAACCAACAGCTCACCTTAAAGAGATCGGCAGCCATGTTGAGATGGAGATTACATATATTTACAATAATTTACAATTAGACGGAACGTTTCGGCTTACACAGCCTTGATCACCCGTCAGTGTAGAGAGACTAACTGACTAAATTTATACAAGGCGCTGTTGGTGGTGGAGCAGGGTCTAATTGAAACATCGTTATCACCGACAACAGACGCGTCACGCGTCTGGTACCTACATCCGTGGTCGTAAAATGTGTTTATGATCAGTTTTTCTATCTGTATTTATAACTTGTATCTGTCTGTATTATATCTGTAGGCCTATCTATTTTGACAAAGCTGATATGTAATTATATTACATCAATTGGCAAACAAACTTGATATTGATATTGATTCCAGACGTCGGGAGGCAGCTGGCGATGGACGCCGACGTCCTAGCCCCCCTGCTGAAGGTCGTGGAGAGGTCGACGCGGGAGGGGGACGGAGGGCGACAGCTTCGCTCCGTGTCGTGCGGCTTCCTGCTGAACCTGCTGATTGGCCACGAGGACATTCAGAGGAGGGCGGTGGATCTCGACGTGGTCGCGCTTCTCCGTCGGGTCCTCCAGCTCGACGGGACGAGGGGTGATGCCGAGGAGACGGCCAATCACGTGCTGCTCATACTCGGCCTGTTGGCGGACTCAGGTCAGGCTCGACGGCCATGATGTGTTTGCATGGACTTCATTGTCTGCTAGAGGTAGTGTTGCCAATTTTTCGAAAATTTCATAAAAATGTTCACATTTTGAAATATCTGTATAACCATATCGTATCAATTATCATACCTCCATGACAGCAGAAAGGGATCTAATGGAGGGGCAAAATATAGCAAGAAGGAAATATGTGGCAAACCTTTATTGGGCAACTAGGCAGAGAATGGCATAAGTTCCAACTCTGGGTGTTCGAAAGAAGAAGAAGAAGAAGAAGAAGAAGAAGAAGAAGTATCATATAATTTGATGGTTGTACTTTAAAAAATGGGTTTTCACTGTAACATAAACTGACTGGTAATTTGTACGCTAATATTTGTGTAATAACTAGGGATGTCAAACGATTAAATTATTATAATCGATAATCGAATTCACTTTCACCTCCATAATCGATTATTAATCGATTTTAATCGTTTTGTTAAATGTCGGTATAGTAGCAAGTTTCTTCCAAACTTCGGTCTGGTTTCGGTTAGTTTGAATTGCCCGCGCAAGCCACGAGTTCGCAATTCGACTTCTTTTCGACTATCGATATATTTTACGTCACGGAGTATTTTTGTTATGTTCTGTCCAAGATTTCGACGATAATTTCTGTCCTAGTTAGGCCTGAAGGGCTATAGTTATTCACTTCCCGTTTTTTTGAACCAATAAGTAATTAAGAATGCTGAATATGCGTCGTAATATTATTATTTTCATGTGCAGCGTAATTAAAATTTACGTGATGTGAACTAAAAATCGTAGCGACTTTTCTAACCTTACTTCTCTTGTTATTTGTGAACAAACATAACGACTCGTATTTTTATAGATCGTAGGCGTCGAATGCTGGGTCTAGGGTAGGCGACTAGACACAGCTATTCAAAATATGACTGGAAATTCGGCTCAAATTATGACGCAAAGTTATGCTGTTGCTGTTAGGCCTAGGCCTAGGCCTACTGTAAATGAAACTGATGGCGTATTCGACTGGTTGCACTGGACCGCACTCAGTGCGCACTGAGTGCACTGTCCGTATTCGACTGGTGAATCTAGTGCGCACTCAGTGCAATATTTCGTATTCGACTGGGCAGTTGCACTCCCAGAGTGCAGCACTGACCTGCACTCGGGTTAGGGGGCCAGTGCGAGTTGTTCAGTGCGGCGATGAACGCGCAAAGTTTGAAATTGCTTAAAAAACAACGCTATAACAGCTGATCTCGGCCTATCTAAATTGAATATCATATCATTGCCAATCATTCGACACAAAACACCCTCGCTGGTGATTGTTACATTTCCATCCTGTTCGTAAACAAATTGATGGAATTCAACAACGTCGTTATTGCCGCTGTTTTCTGTCGCCATCTTTGCACTGGATATGTCATGCGTGTTCGGCTGGGAAAGAGCCGGCGACGACACTAGGCGAGTGCACGACGAAATCGTGACGTTTCAGTGTGCACTCAGTGCGGTCCAGTCGAATACGCTATGAGCAATAGCGATGCTAGTGCTAGCGCTCGCGCTCGAATAGGCGGCAGATCTTGAGAACTAAATTTAAAAAAGCGCGAAAATTTAAAATCGATTTTTAAAAATATAATCGATTAATCGTTTTCGATTAATAATCGATTAATCGAATCGATTTAATCGTAATCGTTGACATCCCTAGTAATAACAGCATTTTTAATCAAATTGCTTTATGTAGGTACCACTTTTGGAAAAATAACACCACTCTCTTGAAACTTTTATTTACTGCAATCCAGTAATTTTATTCATATTACACCAGTGCCCTTAATTATTTTAGCGATAATAATAATAATAATAATAATAATAATAATAATAATAATAATAAGTTCCTATCCCCTACCCGACTTCATTGTTGGACACAGGGAGCAGATATAAAAAAAAAAAAAAAATAATAATAATAATAATAATAATAATAATAATAGTAATTCTTAGGAAGTCAGTTAGGTAGGTAGTTAGTTAGTATATATAGTAGTTTATAGGCTAAATGTTGAGGAAATTCGTGGGTCATTATCTCAATTTTGGAAAATTGAAATTTTAAGACGGTCTAGCTATAACCAGGTCGAGAGGAGATCTCTGCTCGACATGTTACTGTATTATAACCTTGAAACACTACATGTTGTACGTTTGTCGTGCTAACAGGAAGCAGTGGTGCCAGCTTCATGGACGAACAGCTGTGCAAGATCGTCGTGGAGGTTCTGGGCACGTCTACGTCGCCGGATCTCAGTGAGATGTGTCTCGAGCTACTGCACGGCCAAGCCGAGGACGGTAAGGAAACGTAACGGGTGCGCTTTCAATCGCTCGGTCTTTGTTTTTATAAAAATCGTTTCAATTTAAAAATCAAACATACCGGTACACACTTTTGTTTAGCTGCTGGAAGGATTTGAATTTCATTTACAGGTTGGGCATGCAAAGTTCATGGGTAAAAAATGTGGAAAAATATGTTTTTATTAATGCTTGTCTAAAATCAAGTTCGAAATTAAGAAATTAAGTTCGAAATCTCCAGCCTGAACCGGGCATTGAACCCTGGACCTTCTGCATCAAATTTCTGCATTGAATTAACCCTCTAGAACAATGCATTGACTTTGTCATTCTCCTTTTGCCTTAATGAGACTTGACGAATGAACTACAATTTATAAGTTATTCTTAGCAAGAAATGGACTCATGAAAGTACCGGTAGTCTAGAGGCCAAAGTCTTGGTGTTCACGACAATAGAGAGAGTCTTCGTTTGGGCCACGTTTTTTTAGTATAGTAGCTTAATAACGTTGTTGGTACTTTTCAGAAACCGTGAAGACATATCTGGCTCGTTGCGGTCTGTGCGAGTTATTGTTTCGACTACTAGAAAAGCACAAACCACTTGTGGAAGACGATGAAACTAGGAACCTGATGAAGATGGCTTGTGATTTAATAGTACTCATTGTTACTGGAGGTGAATATTATAGATACTATCGTAGTAGAGGACCGATAATGTTGTCACTTAGGCGGTTAAGCCTATGTTATTAATTAGATATACGTACAATACTTATTAATATTATTCCCATACACTCTCACTTTAGAATATTATTATATCTAATCATGTTGTGCATGCTTTTCAAATGTGAGATTTTCATAAATGACTATGAAATTGAAAATCATGAACAACCTCCACATTTATTCCATTTATTTTTTATTCAATTTATTTAATTTGTATTCAATTTGACTTACATGTAGGGCCATTGTGGATTTCGTATTCTCACTTGATGGTTGCATATCAGCATTTCCTTAATGTATCATAAATGGTTGTTGCTTAGCCATTGTTCCATTGTATGTAAATCCTAATTAATTTGCATTAAAATTGTATCTAGATTTTTCCACAGTAGATTATTAGAATATCGTCAGTATAAAGATGTATTTTACCGTTTTAGAATGTTTGAACATTTTTGCTATATCATTAATTAATATATGTATGCATAATAAGTAATAACGAAGTAGTCCAAGAATAGAACCGTGTAGTGTAGTACACCAATGCCAATGTGGTTCTAGTAAATAGAATATATTCCTTGTTGTAGGCTACTTTACACTTTTAATTCTCTTATGTAGATACGAGACCATCTATTTTAGTACTAGTAAAGTAGTAAACCCATACATTTCTAACTTTCCGACAAGTATACTTCCATTTTTTATTTTTTTTAAAATGCATGTGGATCCAGAAAAGTAGTAAAACAAATATCTTGGTTTAGTACTTCTCCTTTGAGATCTACACTGTATGGCATGTTTGCATCCATATTTATTATTTATTGGAAAAGTCCTGATTGTTTCTCAATCATTATACTGTACCATTGTCTAACTGTGTAGAACTAGAAGCTATACCTTCTTCACCCAGTGGTTCTCTGCTTTGCACAATGGGCATATATAGAGCATTCCACCCTACGATCTATGTTTCAAAACTTTTCCGGAGGCTGTTGGGACCAGCTTTCGTTAGAAAGCGAGCCTAACGAGTTTGTTTCTGCGTTCATCTTCCACAACCCTTTTGGTGTCTTTAAATACAGCAAGAGATTCTCACTGCTTGGCCTTGCAATCTCTCTTTTCTTAATTCTTTTTCTTACAACTCTTCACCGACCTGATGATTTAATCGATCGTATTCTTGACCGACATGGTGTTATGTTACGTCTTCTTATCTGGTTGTTGTTTCTGCTGCTTTCCTCTCACCTTGGCTAGGTAGCCAGCCCTCGTGTTTCCCAGTGTCGAACAATGAGTTTAGGTACCCACTAGAGATGTACTTCTGATGTAGCAAGGTCTTTAAATCTCCTGTTGTCAGTTCGGTCAACCTCAAGTTAGATCGTCATACGGGTTCCGCCGCGGAAGCCATTTTTAACATTATAACCAAGTTTACTTGTGTTAGTTATTTGAGTACAAATGAACTTAAAATAATTTCAAATCACAAGTTTTGAAGTGTAAAATCGATATCGAATCAAAAATAATATTGATCAGTATAATTATTTACCATTAATTGGATCTTGTTGTCAGTTACATTTCTCGGAAAAATAGTTTTTTGAACTTTTACTTAACTGACCTATACGATGTTGAATTGTTTACCAGCATATCGATTACATAGTAACTAATCGATGATCGTTTGACACTCGGGTAGTAAAAGCTCCAAAACGCCAAAAAGTAGTTATTCCCTTTATCGTTATCATTATTATTATTAAGTATTTGTGAAATTTATGAATACTTTTTTTACATTTCATTCATTTTAAATTTTTGACAACACGTGGTTGTCAACATTGTGGGAACGTTTGCGAAGACCCAATTAGTTTGCCGAACCTCCCGCAGGAGATTTACGAACCTCGAGCCATATTTATTTAACCCATTGGCTTAGACTTACGAGACTCTCTCGTAGTCGCGCGTACGGGCCGTAAATTAGACTTACGAGACAGTCTCGTAGCCGTAAGTTTTTAATTTACCGCGCCTCTCTAGTTGTCGCTACTATATTGAATGTGGTATCGGTATGCAGTGCATTTCATCAACTAGGCGACGGTGTCGAAATAGTTGATAGTTTTCAACACAGGTAGCGGCAGGCGCGTGATATATTTGTCGCGGTGCTCTCCGAGAGCACGGAATTCTCGCGCGCGATCACCTGTTAGGCTGTAACTCGTGAAATATGTCACAGCTAAACAGTTTCTGTGGATTATATTACGATTTATTGAATAACAGTGGAAGTGACGTATCAGATTATGAAGATGACATTTCGGACAATGATAAGACGTAATGTAGTGTATGATAGTGATGTAAGTGAAGCCGTGAGCGAAGCGGAGAGTGTTGGTAGGCCTAGGCCTAAAAATAATAGGTTTTTCTACGGTCGGACAGCGAAAAATCAATTCATAGGCCAATGGGTTAATATTTATACAGTGAACCCGTTTGTACCTTGAAACTCTGTTGTGCATAAATTACTAATACCAGAATGTAATTCACAATGGGCTGTTCTACATGCTAAGCACGGGAAACCCAGCAGCACTCTAGTGGTAAGAAACAATAGCCATTGATAATAATATAGCCCCTTGGTGTGTGTGTGTGTGAAATACATGTGCCTAGGAATGTTGGTTTTCCAGAAAGATTCATTTGAATTGAAAGTTTTGAGTATTTTCAGTGTAAATAAAAATATTTCGGTCATTAAGCGAGCGAAGCGAGCGTTTCCACTTGACTCTTATGGCACTTCATTCTGTTTTTTTTTTTGTTTGTTTGTTTTTTTTGTTTTTTGTTTTTATGTCCGTCGATAGCGGTCGAACGGAAAGTCCGATCAACTTGAAATTTGGACCATCCACAAGCCTCGATGTGGATTGAAGGTGTATAGTTTTGAGGCAAAATCGTTTGAAAAGTTACAAAGTTACACCATAGTTACTGCAAAATATTTTTCTGAAACAAAATGGCGGCAAAATGTGAGATAGCCAGATTTTTCTACAGATTTTTCCGATCACGAATATGTTAATGTAATGGCGATCTGATAAGTATTGGCAAAGTTACACGAAAGTTACTCGAAAATATTTTTCTAAAACGCAGTAACGGCAAAATGTGAGGTGGCTATCTTATAGTAAATTTTTGTCCGGTCACGAATATACTAATGTAAACGCGATCCGATACGTATTAGAGGCAGAAATTACATTTCTATTGCTGTCAATAAGTGTTAGTAACGGTGGCGGACCGTGTTGAAAACATGACCACGAAAATTCTTAGCAACGCACATTGCACTGCATACAACAATGTCGGAAAGCATAATAGCCATGGAAATAAGAACAATTTTTGCAATGCGCATTCTTGAATTGTTGTTAATTGTTGTTCGTATTAGCATTGAAAACTTTTCGCCAGAAAGTTCGTAGATATTGACGCGCTCGCTTATCAACGCGTCAAACAGAGCGTTTTCCTAGTATGGTAATCATCTAGGTCTACCATTCACAGAAACGGGGACTTTTCCTAGTTTTTGTTTGTTTTGTGATGTAGAGTAAACAAACTACGTCTCTTGTACAGATTACTATCGAGTAGTATGTATTGTGAATGTGTAAGTTTGCCTAACGGCTAGGTTTGAGCGTGGGGGGAAGGATAGGAAGGAACCAACAGCTTACCTTGTAGTAGTTGCGGCCTTTGGAGTCGATAGAAACACAAAAAAGATTTAATCTTTTTTAATCTTTTTTGTGTTTCTTTCGACTCCGAAGGCCACAACTACTACAAGGTGAGTAGTATGTATTGGTGATAGTTGTTTGGAAACTGAGTTTCAGTCTGTCAAATTACGTGAATTGTAGGCCTCGCATTCTCACGTTCAGTTCTCTTCTCTATATATTATATTATAATATTCCATACAGATTAGTGTCAATCCCTTGAGACCAATACAAATTTGATACATTTACGCAGTAAAATTAATATTTAACGTAATGAAAATTTTAAGTGGTGGAAGAAAATCCAAATTTTTTAAAAAATTTTTTGACCCACATCCCTATATATGCCCATGATTTGAAATGCACGTAGCTTACATGCGACGTCATGCCCGTGCGTAATTCTAACGGCAAAGCTGTGAACTTTCCAGACGACAGCATGAACATCCTGTATGCGGAGGGCAAAGGAAAGGTGTTTGAGGAGATGGTATCGTGGCTGAGTTCGGACGATGAGGATCTGCAGATAACCGGGGTGCTGGCCATGGGCAACTTCGCACGGACAGGTTCGTGGATGTTCATCATCATCATTATCCATCGCCGTTTCCTGCTTCTGGCAGGGTCAGCTTGGGTTTCACAACCAAATTTTTCCACCTCTTCCTATCTTCCCACAATCGTACTTCCTCTACTTGCTCCCAGTTCTCTCCCCTCGTCTGTAGGTCTTCAGCAATCTTTTCCTTCCATCTCTTCCTTGGTCTTCCCCGTCTTCTTCTTCCTTCCTTCGATCTTTTTTTCATATATTCTCCTGGGCATCCTCTCTTCCGTCATCCGTTTAGTAAAACCCCGTCAGCATAAAAAAGGAAAATATAATTTTCCTGTGTAAAATATTTTGCAAACCATAAATCAAGACTAGGATGTTCAATGGAAATGAAGAAATGAAAATTGTCATTGATAGAATGTAAAAAAATAAAAACTTCGGATTGTACTACTGTAAAGTATAACACTGCTAAAAAATATTCACAGCTCATAAAATGTAGTGTATTGTAAATGTAACATCGTACGTTTTCGTATAGAACTGTTCTGTAAACAGGGCAAAAAACAGCTACGTGCCATGGGCCCACGGCGAGTACAAAATCATACTGACTCATTGCTTGTGTGCAGACGATGTAAAAAAAAAAGTTGAGTTACATTTTTTGTTAGGCTACCACATGTAGTGCGTCTCTAAATGTTGTCCACAATCACTCGAGAATACGTTAAAAATTAACTTTTAAGCTTGCTCGCATCATGTGTTGATTAGCTAGCGTAACCGTGTGACTTGTTTCAGACAAACACTGTATCCAGATGGTCGCAGCTGGCGTCAGTCAGAAACTATTGGCTTTGGTGGCGAAGAACAACACGTCTGCCGGAGATATCAGACTACAACACGCTCTGCTCAGCGCGCTCAGGTGAGTCACATGTCTTGCAGAAACAACTAGAGTGTATACTGTATAAATAAAAAAAAGAAAGAAATATCAAATAATAAATTAATTGTTTATTTAATTTTTATTTAATTTTTATTAGGTAATTGTATATTTTTAAATTACCTGGTAATGAAATAAATAAAATCCATCGATACTTCAAACACAGTTAATTCAAACTAGTGATGAAGTCATTGCAAACGTTTTTAAGCGAGCGCCTCTATTCTACTTTTGTGGCACTCGTTCTGTTTGTTTTTGTTTGTTTTTATGTGCCGCAATAGCGGTCGAATGGAGAGTCCGATCCACTTGAAATTCGGACAGGTCACAAGCTTCGATGTGGATTGAACGCCATTAGTTTTGTGGAAAATTTTGGTCAAGAAGTTTCAAAGTTAGTTATTTCTTCCTGTGTAGGTCTAGCCTAATGCAAACGTATGTTGGTGTTTTAGAAACTTGGTGATACCCAGCCAAAACAAGACGACCGTGCTTGGCAACGGGCTGATTGACGTTGTTTATCCAATGTTGGAGATTCCCACGTTTCCGGTCGTCTTCAAGCTCCTGGGAACTCTACGGATGAGCATCGATGGCCAAGGTCAGTTTGGTCTCAAGCTTTGATTAGGCTAGCTACATAAACACAAAAAACACCGTATTGATATGGGATTAAAATATTTATAAATGTCAGCAAAAATAGATTGTTATAGGCCTACAGTATAAAAAAAAATAAATTTGTTTCTAATACTACTACTGTACAGATAAGATTATGAACTAAGTTGTGTTGAGTATCACAAAACATAGTTTTAAGAGGAGTCAATTGGATGTCAGAATCTTAAGAATTTAAGGAGGGATGTGCAGTGTAACTATGTATGGTACCTGAAAATTCGAGTTGAGGCTAGTAACTGGTACTCGACTCGACGGTCACAAGACGTAATTTTGATTTTTGTCTTTAAAAAAAATATTTTTTTTATTTATTTCTTTTACATCATGAAGAACATGTTTTCCTCTGCTTCCAGAGAAAGCCGCTTGCGACCTGGGCCGCAGAAAGGAGCTGATCAGTCGCCTGGTGACGTGGTGCGGTACTGACGACCACCCAGGGGTGCAAGGGGAGGCCAACAGGCTTCTTGCATGGCTCATCAAAAACAGCAAGTCAGTACGATCCCCCTCTTAGAATAACGCAAGGTTGCCACCAAGTAATTTTTTAAATCCTCTGAAGATACCAAAAAAATCCTCAAAAATCCTCCAAAACACATTTATTCTGCTGTAACTTAGCATATTATAAAGTGTGAAAGCATAAACAAAATTTTAGGTTATGTTTATTTTTAGGTTATGCATTATGCCGGATGATCTTTAAGAATTGACCTCTCCATTATAATTTATATATAAATAAATAAATAATAAATTAATTTGTCTGTATATATATATATATATATATATATATATATATATAAACAAGAAACCAGGCAAATAACAGCATAGACTCTAATAAAAAGTCAGTCGTCACGTCACGGGCTCCTTGTTACCAACGAGACACTTCCTAGTGTACGATAGAGCGCGTTGCTCTATCGTACACTAAAAGAACACACACGTTCTGCAAAGTTGACGATAGAGGACGCTACTTACTACTAGACCAATCACAACGCTTTAGGTACCGCATTGGCTGTCTCCCACATAAGCTCCACCCTCTGCTTGCTAGTATAGCAAGACAACTTAAAAAAACACAGTTGAAATCTCGATATTTCACACGTGTTTTGAGACATCGTGTCTATGCTGCGGGTTCAAGTGTAGATTGTCCAACTTTATTTTTTACGTTATTAAATCGTTCTTTCTGGCGGAATTTTCAAATTATAGTAAATTTCACGGTTTTTACAATAATGGTAGAAAATCCGCCAATTTGGCCGTTAATCCTCATGTCGGCAAGGCACCCTAAAAATCCGCAAAAGAGGATAAATTCCGCAAAAACGGCAACCCTGGAATAACGTGTTCTTGTAGGAGGCAGACACTTTTGTTTATTTGTGAAATCTTGAAAACCCTACTTTTTACAAATGAGTAGGAGTAGTATGATTTGGGGCCGAAAATGACAATCAATTAATCGCGACAAGACGGGAATTTGGCCAACATTCATGCAATTGGTCAACAATTACGAAAATCGTGATTGACTGATTGGTAACAACTGTCCCATGAAATTGTGTCTATGCAATCTGCCTTCCCATGCCCCCAGTATCCCAATGATAGATTAAGGTCAACTTCCAAAGCTAAAAACACCAACCCGAACCGGGAATCAAACATAATTACGACCTAATAAATTCAAAGTTGTTCTGAATCAGCCTTGTTTATTCTGGCATTTGCCCATGAGTGTTTGCACTGTCCAACCAGTGGTTCCCATGATTCATATTTAAAATATCGATCTTTGGTTGGTTATCGCTCACTCGTCGATGGTGTTCACAGCCTACAGGATTGGCTTAGTCGCTTTAAGTTAAATTCCCCCTCTGAAAGTCAGTTATGTGACCGAGGGGGTAGACTCTAATTCATCATCATCATCATCATCTGTTGCCACGTCCAACTCTGCGTTGGGTCGGCATTGAAGATAAGCCTCTCCATCTTCTTCTATCCTGCCACCACTCTTCTCCCTCAACTACATTCCAGTCGCATTTCCACATCTTTCCTCACTTTGTCGTGCCATCTTTGTCGTGGTCTTCCTCTCGTTCTTCCTGGAATCTCCAGTTCTAGCATCCTCCTCGGCAATCTTTCTCTTTCCATCCTCTTGACATGTCCAAACCATTTCAGTCTTCTCTCTCCAATACGCTCCAATAAATTCCTTACGCCTAGTTGGTTTCTTATATCGTTTACAAATTATGTCGTATACAAATTTATTTAATTTATTCCAGGGATCCTGTAGTGCTGACGGCAATGGTGGGGGGCGGCGCGGTGCAGTGCCTGGTCACCATGGTTACGGCTGAACACGCCGTCATGCAGAACGAGGCTCTGCTCGCGCTGACGCTGTTGGCAGCGATACGGCTGGACGTGGCCGAGCCGAGACTGCTCGAGGCCAAGGTCGGAGTCAGCATAGCCAAGCTGCTCACCGACTACGGGGCCAAGCTGGAGCGCGAGGTCATATTGAACGTGCTGTCGTTGATAGAACAGCTGGCTAAATCAGGTACGGATGTGTTGTATATTGTATGTGATATTTGTATTTAGATTTTAGTACAGTACTTAATTAATTAAAACTAAGTTAATCACTTTCTCTCTAGAAGAATGTGCAAGTAGGGTAAGAATATAGGGAACCCAACAGCTTACCTGGTTGGTGACTGCAGAGGTCTCATAGATAAAATTAGGGTATACATAAAAAAGAATTCAGACATAAAACGTCGAAACTGTTTCGGCCAAACAGGGCCTTGTTCACTCGACGAGTGCAGAGGGATGACTCACTAGAAGAGTTACACAAATACATTGTATCTGTTTAACTAAGCGAATAAGGCCCGGTTCCACCAAACTGATTTAAACTCGGCTTTAACAAAACTACGCTTATTTATAAACTCGAGTTTAAACCATGTCGTGTTCCACCACGTATTGTTTGCCTATTGTTAACTAAGCCGAGTTTATTTTGTAAGGAAGGCTGTGATTGGTTGTTCCAATCACGTGATTCATTTTAATGGCGGACTGTAGCGGTGAGGAGCTTGTCAAAACATAACCTGAAGAAAGATGGAGAAAAAGCAACAACGTTCGCGTGGGAGTAATTACTCCGAAAGAGAAAAAATCTATTATTACAAATTGTTGAGCAATACCGTGGAATAATCGAAAATAAAAACCGATTCTGTTTCGCGGAAAAAGAAGTTGGAAATATGGGAGAGAATTGTGGGTGTACTGAACGCTTAGCCTATAAGCACGGGCCAGGGTCTAGGCCTAGTGTAGGTTGCGCAAGGGCTAGGGTCTAGCCTAGGCCCTAGCTGGGTGAAGGCCTAGGTCTAGGCTGGCTATATGATAACCTAAGCCCTAGCTGAGTGTAGGCCTAGGCCTAGGCCTACAGTACATTGGGAGGAGCTACAGTAGAACACTAAAATTAGCTATGATTTAACGTTGTGAGTGTAATGCCAACGGATAGGCCTAGCTTTTATGATTCGAGGACGTCGCATTGGACGTTGAATAAAGTTAATTATTTCTTCCCCATCGTCGGATGGAAACGACTCATCAGACACGTAGCCTGCCATTATAGGGTTAGTATACAAAACAGAACGATGACAAAAGGCAGACACATCAACATAACCATATTTTGTCGCACACACACTGACAGCTGACAGGCAATGACGAAATCAAAACATTAGTATCGCAGCTTGTTATATTTGAAAATTCGAAATTTCGGGCATCGTGTTGGCGGTGAGTCGTAGTTAAAGATCTAAACCGGACCTCCGGTTGGGTTTATTTTAAACTCGAGATAAACTTAAGTTTAGTCGTGGTGGAACGTCTTTTCAATCTAAACTAGGTTTAAAAATAATAAACTTAAGTTTTACGCTTGGTGGAACCGGGCCTAAAGAACATTGAACATTAATAGGTGGAGTTGAATACATATCAATGCAGCACTTAAAAGATACTATATGGAAAAAAGAGATTTTACACATTTGTTTATATGATCAATTTTATTTCTTGTGAATTTCATGGTATTGAACCTCCGGCACATGAATAATAACTGAATTAGTAATAACATAGAACATAATATTGTACATAGAGGTATGTAAAAATAGCATTTTCCAGTTGAATATTTAACATTTTTATTTAAACAAATAATACTAATATAAATTAAAATTTAGCATGTAGCATCTATTTGTTGATTTGATTTTCATGGAATTAGCATGGTTGAAATGGGGGCCCTAGATAAGAATCTGAAGTCGGTATGCGAATACTTACGTTGGGGTAGTATAGCACTTTGTACCTTCAACATTCGATATGTAGTATACCTAGGCCTACTAGGCCTGTCGTCTGGCAAAACACCACATTTACACATCTTTTTTCATGCACAAATAAGTACGTTCCTTTGTGTTGCAGCGAGTATGAAACGGCACCTACTGGACAGCGGAATCATCTCACCCCTAGCTACACTAGCTACGAGAGAAAACATAGCCGACATTCACGACCAAATAAAGAGATTAAAAGCACAGATGGAATCTGTATGAACATAATCCTCTTCAACATTTCCACTCTTGTAACCAGCCTGTAATATTTTTAATTTGTTGCATTTACTAATTATTATATCGATTTAGATTAACTCATTAAACGCTTTCTATCAATGTGTCAAAAACATCTGACTAACTAGTAGTCAAATTTAAAAAAAAATATTTTCACGCTACTTAATTAATATCTAGTACATTTCCAATAATTATATACTAATGTATCGATGCATAACAGCAAAAATTAAACAATATACTTCAATTAGAGAACTTAGAAGCATTTACGAGTGCAAACATTTTGAACAGCCTAAAGTCAGCTGTTAGCTATAAATTTAATAAAATCTCTAGACTAATAATTATAGAACGTGTGATTGAAATGGAATTTTAACATTTTCTATTAAGAACTCGGATCACTATAGAATGCTTAGTCATTATTATCAAATAGCTATCTTAAGTTTTAATAAGCACTATAATCTAATTCCAAATTCTAATATACATACTGTACCACATTTTATCGTAAGTCTTGAACTGTCATTATTTTGAACTTTGAAATGTAGAATGCACTGCACTACTTGTTAATGCAGTTTGTATAGTGTTTGCACTGGTCGTATCGACTGAATAAGTCATGTTCTACGTTACGCTTTGTCGTTACTATTATTATTGTTGTTATTATTATTATTACTATTATTATTGTTGGTAGTAAGTACCTATTATTAAAATTGTGACTGTGTATCATAATTTACCAGATATTTACTAGGCAGCATTTATTCAGTGCATACAGTAATTTCTCTATCATGCACGATAGTAGTATGGAACCTGTGTCAGTTTTGTGCTGGGGAGTAAGTAAGTTTGTCTTTATAGTTTATAAATTATATTACACATAATTAATAATTATCGATCGTTATATCTGCATTTAATAATTCGCTTACGATAGCGCTTGGATGTGTGGTAATGTCGTGTTGTGGAGTAAACTAGCGAAGCTCGATAAGTACCCCAATGTTATAAAGCTGTTATATTCTAGTCTCTGATATTCGCTAGCTACCGTACTGGTTTATTGATCAGGATTTTTGTATCGAGTGGCGAACGTTTTACATTAATTTTAATGAGTATCATCGATATCATTGCTGGTGACAAAATTGCATTTTGAATATATTACATAACTTACAAAACATAGGTACATTAATTGCCGCGACTAGCTGCGTGTTAATAAAAACTCATTGCATTACAAATATCGAGAAGTATTGAAAGTGGGAATTAGTCAAAAGTGGCGTTTCTACTTTCTACTGTCGTCTTATGAGATACAAGTCTAGATAACGTGACTGGCACTAGAATATCTGTTTCTTGAATGAAGGGATCTTACTGTGTTATGGTTTTTAACCACTTGATTATCGCGTCAGTAATATTACGTGCACCATTGTTGCGCATGCCATATCACGCCCGGAATAATCCGTTTCAGTGCCTGCTCTGTTGATTTATTCATTCATTTATAACATATAGCTGTTCAAGTTTCTTGTTAACTAACTAGAAGGAAGTTTGCTTATCACTTTGAAGATACAATTTTATTTGATGTTGTGCTAGTTATTCTTTCTACACTTGTTTAAAGAATAGGGCCTATTTGCTGCGTTTACTAAATGAAAGCTGAAATAACTGGACATGCGCGGCAACTTGACTGGTTTTGGCAAGTGGTTAATAATTACTGTAGTGTTTCTATGAGAAAGGGCACTGGCCATTTGATAAAATATTGATATGTGCTAGTTAACTGCCGATTTATTGTTTCAATCCAATGACCAAGAAATACCTTCATTGTTCAATTAAATACGAGTGGTGAATTTGCCGTGCATTTGTAAAAAGTGGAAGGATGAGGCAAGTATGATGAATTCAAATGAACGGTATTGTAAGTAAAAGTTGATTTAAAAAAGACTAGGCTAAACTAAATAAAAAATAAATTCAATCAAATGCTTACTTCTCTACCTTCAGCTATACTATTGTTGTCGAATGATAGGTATGTACAATTGATGTTAGTTTTTTATTTTAAAATACAATTTTGTTATTAATCATAGGAATATAATGGAAAAAAATAAAAGAATTAAGCTTAATTATATAAAAAATGATGTATTAATTTATACATAATATGTCAGTACAAATGTGTTAATGTAGATCTATGGTTTGTACTTTTTACTAAACATGCTGGCTTGGCAACAAGTTTAGAGTTGCAATGTATTATTCGGTGTACCGGTAACTAGTTTTAAAGTAGGTTTGATGGTAATTAGATACCTATTTAATTAGGTCCCAACAACATTACCTTATAAAGTTACTTTTGCACAAGAGTAGCTAACTGATGACCGAAAGCTTTATGTCAAAGTTCAATAAGTCTGTGAGTCAAGCAAGAGAAAACTAATAATTAATGCCTCGTGAAATTCAGGAATTTTGGCCAACACACAAAGTCTTGATTTTGGTTTTAAAAGATCACACAATCAAAACATATGTAAGATAAAGTTAATCTGAAGAGATTGAAAATAACAGAACCAAAAGTCCAAAACGTTATTAACTGAAAACTATTGATTTATATTTAATTAATAAAAAATGCTTTTGGATTTCAATCAAAGAAATGGGGGAACAAAATTTAGATTTTGTATATTATGAGCAGTGGCAGTTGGTATATTTTAAGCCACATAGTAAAATGGGTTTTAAAGAAACATGGTCTAAATTTAGAAGAATTTGTTCCTGCATCCATTGAATTGTAATTTTTTAACGAAACAAATCCTTGCAAAATTGACTACTTGAAAATTCCACTTTCACGGGGCACTACGAAAATGGTTTTACCTTTAATAGATGCAATTTGAAGTTCGTGGCCTTGTAGAAACACAAAATATATAGGCCTACTGTATGTACACTCGTACAATTCACAATTTTGTTAATAGTTTGTGTCCGAAAAACGTATTGTTGTTGCTTGTTGGCGTCAGCACTGAAGTCGTTTCTTTTCTATCTTTTGACATATGACTATAGTACTATAGTCTTGCTGTTGTGCTGTTAGTCGACTCATATAATGCAACAAGCCTGCTGTTAAGTGGCTGTGTAGCATACCATAACACCAATTAGATACTCAATACAGTGTGTCAAATATATCGTAACCACCTGCGTTACAGATACAAATAAAGCCTCCCGATTGAGCCGTGAATATGGTTTCGTTAATCAGATCTATGTATTATAGGTGCTTTGTTTCAATTTATATTAATACTGTAGGCCTGCTGTACAATGTTATTTAAAATAAAATGAAGCATTTAAGACCCTCATATCATTAAATTATCTGTTCCTATACTTTGATCATTTTATTGATTAACGTCTAGTTACGAGAAATCATGAGCAGCGTGACAAAGGACAAATGGTTGGTTCGATAATCCGAGACCAAATCTTTCCCCATGGACCATAGCGCATGTGTTGAGCCAAGGAGTGGCTGTTCGATCTTCTCACTCAGTTGGATGCTGCAGAGATAGGGTCAAGGTATGATACACGTTTGTGACTCATTGCATATTTACTAGAGTTGCCATTTGATAACTAATAATTAGCGATATGATCATTTTACAAAACGATTAACGATCGAGCAGCTTGCCCAAGATGTCAAACTTATTGCTTGTTGTAAGACGGTACACGGGATATGTTTTCCAGTTTATAATTTTTCTTTGCAACTCTTCAATTATCTCTCCTCATAGTATACTGTCATCAGCATCAAATTAGACACTAATAGTAAGATTAGATACTAAGTTGTCTCATGTTATCCAAACACAATCAATGTTGCATCCTTTTTTGAGAATATCTGTAGGCTAAATCTTGATTTTATCTCTCTCGCCAGTCCCAAAATGCAAAACTTGGCAAAGTCTGCTGTCTGGTGAGATTTCACTTTCAAATTGCATTTACTGTATAGGCATATGACATTTGCAAGTGATATTTTTGTAAAGCACTACCTAAATTACATTTCCAAGTGTGTCAGGGAAAGTTTCTACCTAGGAGCAAGATGTAAAAATGTATTGTATGGCATAATTTCTGAATATCATAATGCTTTATTTCATCTTAAAAATCTCCAAGCAAAACTTAAATTTCATAAAGTATTATAATAATTAAATAAACATACAAAATTATGTAGCAGCAACCAACTAATATTTGTGACAGTGGAAAAAGACCCCTTGTGCATTTAATATGCAGCTTTTCGTGTAAAACCTTCACGGACCATAGGCCACTAACATTTGGCGGGTCTTGCAAGGGGGCAGGGGGGGGGTTCAGAGTTGTCCAATGCTCCAGATGCTTGAAAGCTGAACAGTAAATGTAAATTGCTCTTGTGTGGAGCTTCTTTTATTTTGTCAACATTGTTTCTAAATATTTAGATGAGGTGGACATGGTGAAAACAAGTTAAAAGACAGTTAAATATTTAGTTGTTGCCCTAGATAATGTTAATTCCAAAATGTAGGTTTACACTTTACAGGCTTAAAAAATTAAGTTTAACTATTGATTTTTCCATTTCTTTTTCTTTTTTTGAGAACTCTTTGAAAGCTGTTCGTTAACAGACTTATTAGGGTTGGATGTCAATGCATTTAATAAGCTAAGTTGATGGTCCATTTTCGATTTCTTTTTTCTTTTTCTCTTCGATGTGATAATTTTTCTTTCGGATTCACTTGAATTTGATTGGTGTTGAGAAGTTGACTTATCTGAGTGTAACGTTTGCACTTGCCATTGTTCCTTGTTTGTTTTGCTTGTCGATACCGTGCTGTTGGTTGTTTCCGAAGAGTTGCATGCCACCACTTGTGAGTTGAGGAGACTTTTCTTCTTCTTTTTTTGTTTCTTCTTTTTTGTTGACAGTCTTTCACCTGTCAAATCTAGTACATTTCTGATGATTTTAGTATCCGAGTCTGAGTTTGAGCTTAATTGTGATTCATCAATGACCTCTCTTACAGAATTATCATGTCTTCGTTTTTTATTATTTCTTGAAATGTTGCTTTTAGTTCTTGTATCAGTTTGAGCTACTTTCTTTCCAAAATCTTTGGTGTTCATGGAATTAGCAAATGACCAAATTTTATCTTCAGTTTTATTGAAATTTTGAGGTAGGCCTACTGCTTCACCAAGATCTTCTGTTTCAGTGGAAAGAACAGAACCATCATGTCTTCGTTTTTTATTCTTTCTT
This sequence comes from Isoperla grammatica, assembly GCA_945910005.1. Lineage (NCBI taxonomy): Eukaryota > Metazoa > Arthropoda > Insecta > Plecoptera > Perlodidae > Isoperla > Isoperla grammatica. The sequence goes on from OX246748.1 coordinate 20,296,323, forward strand.
GAAATGTTGACTTCATTTCTTGTATCGCTTTCAGCTACGTTCTTTCCAAAATCGTCACTGTTAATGGAATTGGCAAATGACCAAATTTTATCTTTAGTTTTATTGAAATTTCGAGGTACTACTTCACCAAGATCTTCTACTTCCGTGGAAAGAAGCTTAGCATGAGTTGTCGATGATATTTTTGGTTCTGTTATAATTTTCTTACCACTCTCTTCCACGTGAATGGAATTTATTGGTGGCAGGTCAATATCATCGGCAATGAATGGCTCTTCCTCATCTAGCATATCTTCTAAGCCAATCAAATCAAAAATACGTCTTTTGTTTCTATTATCTTCCTGGGATTGGAGTCCAGTTGTAGGGTTTGTAATGTGTGGAGATTTTAACCAAGTTTTCAGGTCTTTAGGAATCTCGTAACCTTTCGGTAACCAAACTACACCCTTCAGTTGTAGGATTGTTAAATACGGCCTCAACTCGGCAAACCAGGTGCAAGCATTCTGTACTAAGAACCTTGCATATGTCCATATTCTGCCTACAACCCCCATAATCATGAGCGATAAATTACACATATTGCCGCTTTGAATGTTAGCTTTCCAGAAACAAGCCGTTTCTTCACATGTGTCGACAATAACACAGAACAGTTTCGCAAAACCTTGTGTACTAACTAGAACCCATTCCAATATCTGTTTGGAGGGGACAGTGAATTCAAATTCCTCAGGGTGTTTGGGTAAAAGTTTGCCAAATTTTGCATACACACTGGCAATGTCGAATGCAAGGTACTTCAATAAGCCACGATTTACCTTTTCAAGTTTCTTTAATCCTTTATTATGACGAAATCTCGTTTTTTGTTTGTACAATATTCGAGAAACCAAAGCAGCCTCGAAATGTAACTGAGAGAGTTTGTTTAAGGTTATGGAAGCTGACGATACTGTGCCCTCGATTTTTATAAGGTCAGATTTACGAAAAACAGCTGTACTCACGTTGCATAACTGTGTAGGTGGTTCACGAATATCTAGAGAATTCCAAAACACCATCTTAAAGACACAATTTATACAAATCAGTCCTATATTAATTTCTCCGAGAATGACGTTTTGTAAACACTTGCCATGCTTGTGGGTCAGCTGTTTGTCAATACATAGTCGGTAAGAAAGTTTCGCTTCTTTATCGACTCTGTTCACTTATCCAGCAGGCTGTGAGCCGACGAAAAATGTTGAACTTCTCTATCGACGGTTCCTCTAGGGGCCAAGAAGTGTTTTACGAATGCTACCCAAAAGCAGGGGTGCGTGGGATGTCTGCCACGTAAGTTCTCTCCGTGACGTAATTCCTTTTCCGTTTGTAGACGACATATTCGTCGATAGTCAGTTGTTGCCTTATTTTTGACGTGTCTAGTGAAAATGTTAGGTGTAAATCGTTTATAAGTGGTTCGGTGAAGCTCAAGGTATATTACTTTATGCTTATTACTTATATTGGATTCTCTGTTGTGACATACATGTTTTCCAACAACCATTTTTAAATGCGAGCCGGGTTCAAGGCAGGCTAGGGCCACCTAGACCCCAATTCGAGGAGCAATCATGATCATGCACAATCTGATTTTTACGTTGCCTGAATGTTAAAATTTGCTGTCAATTAATACGTATGATCAGAAAATACGTGCATTTATCGGGAAATAAAAGGGGATCATACATTTTATTTTCCTTGGCTAGCTGCCGTCAGAATATTAAATGTCAATTCAAGCCATTTTGGATGTGTGGGGCTGTAACCTCGGCCAAGATCGAGGCAATGGATCTCTCATAACCTAGGCTTGCACAGCTGACACATTTTGTGGAAATTCACAGTTAAATTATGTTGTGCAGACCTAGGATGAATCTCCTCGCTTTTATTGGCGGAGACTTGCTAGGCCTAGGCTCCAATAAAACTTAAAGGCCTCCAGGCCATTGCCAGTCCATTAAGCCTTGGACGGGATGGCCTAGTTAGATTTTAATCTTGACCTAATTATTGTGTGTTATGATTGTATAGGCCTTACGCTATCATTTGTGTTTTCACTTTTTTTGCAGTAGGCCTAAACCAAGGCGTTCAGGTTTGACAACATGGCAAATCCAGCTGGTTACATGAATACATATTCTCCACAGCCTGGTGAGGAATTTTATTTATTATGTTAAATCTATCTTATGAATGTGTGCTTTCATTCTTCTTCATAACTGCAGTTTAATCCAGTACAACACACATTACATTTTATCATCAATTGTAGGGACTGGTCTTCAGCCTAAACCTAGAGAAAAAGGATTATTGGCCTAGGCCTATGTCAAGGAGGCGACTTAAAAAATGATACATACTTGACTGTTAGCTGTACATAGACTAGGCCTAGTCATATATCATGTCTAGTATATTCCTAGCGTTATATAAGCTTATCTATTCAGCGATTTTGGGGCTGGGGACATCACAGAGGAGTGAGGCTTGGCCAACCAAATGTGACTGTTGGTGAAAGCCGTCCGCTGATTGGCTCTGACACGCCCATCTGTGACGTCCCCAGCCCCAAAGTTACAGTGGAGTGACTTTACGTGGATGCACAATATGGCCATTACTAGCTAAAAATGTCAATGCAAAAAAATAAAATGACAAAATAAACTAAGCCCACATTACTGGACAAATTACTTTAAACTAGCTTTATCTTGTATCATTACATATTTTAGACAATGTACCATTTCTCTTACCAGCTGATGGAGTTCATCCAGGCACAATACCCAACGGCCAACCACCGCAGTTCAACCGCCAACCAATTTTTCCCCAGAAAGTGGCTCCGCCTAGGCCAGCTATGATTGGACAACAGCCAAGTTTCTCATCTCATCAGTTTGCATCAAACGGACAGCACAGTCATCCTAGTATGTTGTCTTTCTAATTTGACTACATGTACTGTAGGCTACATATTCTTTATTGTTCACAACTTATTTTGATTTTTTAGGACCGGTTTTTCAATTATAAAATGTAGCCTACCGTACCTGAAAGTTTTGCATATCATTGTGGGATGATATGGAAATTGTGTTGACTATCTTTTATGTCGCTCTTGATTTTCATACCAAATTTGTTAATAATATTCTATAATTACCTACAAGTTTGAAAAGTGCCTTTATGGTTCTTAAATGGATCATTGTTCAATCCAGGCCTAATTTCAAAATTTCAATCACAGTAGAAAGATAGCAAAATGCATACATAGGTGCATAGGTGCAAAGGTGCTCAGGAAAAGTTTAGAAAAGAAAGAAAAGAAGAAAGTTATAGAAAACGACAGTCCTGAAAAAAAAAGTAGGTTGGTGTTTGGAGAAAAGTGCCAAATTAGTAAACACACTTCTCCAATATCCAGAAATCGTAACTGAAATGAAAAATATTCAATTGATGCTTAGCTGTGGTTGGTGGGTTGATCTATTAAAAGCCTAGGGTGAATGATGTAGGTACTGTAGTAATTGTTTGTGTGTGTCCTACCTGTCTAATGTGTATTCCTACGCTAATGGGTTTGCTCATTATTGAAGAGACTAAAATAAGTCACTTGAGCTATTATGTTTAAAGGTTATGGCCATCTAGGTACCAGTGGCACAAAACAAGAGAACTGAAAACAAGTTAATCACGGATATTTGTTTGTTTCTGTCCATAATAAGTCGGTCAACCATGTGTAGGCCCGCCCCGAGGGACATGCTCATTCCACACCAGTTTTCTTCTAATCTTTTGGTTTTCTGCCAATCCCACTCTTCGTTTTACTTCATTAACCATCATAGCCTAAATATATATAAATATATATATATATATATCTAGTTCTCTACACTTTATTCCAACATCATTTAGGCCTAGTTCCATAAATATAATGACTCAAAAATAAATCAAATAATGAATTTAAACTTTTTGTTACAGGCAGTTTATCATCTCATTCCTCGCGAAACCCGTCGCCTACACCACTGCGGTTAGGCGAGGAAAGCCTGTCGGCATCCACGCCCAACCTCGCCAATCGGCCGCCCTCTCAGAACAGAGTTTTCGACGCCCCGCCTCCCCAGATGTCCCCCGCTCCCCCGAACAACCCTCCGATGATGAACAACCACCAGCACGCACCTCCGAGTGCGGGCGTTCCCAATGCGGGTAGCGTGCCGCCTTATTTGGGACTATACAACAGCGCAGCCGGCCATCAAAGACAGACCTATGTGCAGCAGAATAATTCAACAACAACAGCAACACAAAACGTGCCGAACTTACCGCAAACTGTGGCAGCTAGTCAACCAAATTTAGGACCAATTAGACATCATCAAATGCCTCCTCCTCCCCCAAGTACACAACCACCTCAGTTGCTCCCTAGCTTATCGAATTCCCCCCTCAATTCCGCCCGGCCGGTGGCTGGTCTGCAGTCGGGCGTAATAAGGCCACAAATGACCCCGCCGAACTTGTCCTCGAATTTACCCAATTCCCAATTTGGCACAGATAGACAATTTGCCCCCAATGTAAACCAAATGCCTTTAAATTCCCCTCAGCCGGCGCCTAGTTACCAGTCGGGATTGATTAGACCGCAAATGCCGCCAAATATGTCCCAAATTCCTTTAAATCCTCAATTAGTAGGACCAAGTAGACAATTAATCCCCAATCCTCAAACTAGCTTGAATTCACAACAAATGCCCCCGGCTCAATTCAATAGCGTCCAAACCCCCAATCAGATGCTACCACCACCACCCTCCAAGATGGTTCCGCCAAACCAGGGATACACTAACCCAAACATTCCTCCTAAGTCAGTTTTGAATTTGAACAACGGCGCGAGATATCCGGAACCGAGCTACGGCGCGACTTCTCAGCCGCCGATGCAGGGTCCCCCAAGATCCGGCATGGCCCAGAACCGGTACCCCGCGGCGCCCCAACCCCAGAGCGCCCCACTCACGCCCAGGACGAACGCCCTCGGAACCCTGCCCCCCCTCCCCCCCGGCCAGGCGCCCCCCCAGCTCGACGACGTTGGCAGCGCCCCTGGCACACCACAGAACCGACCCCCCCAGTCGAGGATGGCCCCCTATCAGAGCATGCCGCCGCTCGGTCCCCAGCCCGGACCCCCGCCGGTCCCTGCTGGCATGGGATACGCCCAGCCGCCCGCGATAGTGCCCCCCGTGTTCGCGCCTCCACAGTCGCCCTCCCACGGCAACGAGGGACTCGGAAGTCACCTGGGGAAGAGATATCCGACACAGTCACAGGCAAGAGAGTTTTCATATTTAAAATAATGTAGATTTGTGGTCTCTCGTTAATTCAAACTTTGTTAATTCTGGTGTTTTGGGGAGGCATTAAATATAGAATGTAGTAGGTAGGTGTAGCTAGTGCACACCACTGGTTTGCTCCCAGTTCAAGTATGAGCAGTTGATCTATACAAAATACAAATATGGTCGGTGACTCAATAATGACTAGATGATTGTATTTGTTTTTACAGCCTTACACAAATCAAATACAACCGAGCGTGGACACGTCGGCAATGAACCAGCAGATGGCCTCAATGTCGGTTGCACAGCATGGTTTCCAGAAGCTATGGGTGAGTTACGAGAACTTGTGATAACATGTTGGACCAAGATATACAACTTGCAGAGAGTGTCAAAACGTTTAGGAAGCGATTCTCGTTTGAAAGGCATAAAACGTATTGTTCTGGGAAAATTATTCTGGCCTGCGACTATCGAATAGACCCCACTTGTCGTAGAGTGAGCCACAGTATACGAGTTAAACATACTTGTACAAAGTTTTGTTGGGAGGTCTAGGAAGAGGGTAATAAGTGATGTGTCAAAAAAACGACGCTGTGGTTAATTACAGAAAATATTATTTATAAATTATAATATATTTATTAGTTTGATGAAAATTGAGACAGAAAGTCATGGACATTATGGAGGGAAGTCTTTCTTATTACGTAGTTCCAAAGTTGTTGCAACGGTCTACAATCTCCAATTTTTTAAATTTCCTTGTTCATACCAGGAACAAAATTTTCAAACTTAAAAACTCATTTAATTTATTAATTTCTGTAGGCCTTATTATAAAATTTGATGTACCTAGGCTTTGGCTTACTCAATTGGGATTTTGTGTATGTGGGGCATATGTAAGACTGTTTGAAAAGAATATGTTTACTTTCAGGGTGGCAACAGCTATGATCTTCTACAACAAAGGAATATTTTACCACCGGAAAAGGTTGAAACTCCAAAAGTGAAACTTCATCAAGAATTTCTAGATAGTGTTAATTGTAGTCCTGAGTAAGTACCATGCAGTACTCCAGTAATGTACAGTAGAACTGATTTAGCAATTTTCTCGTTGGCTAGAGGTTCTCATAACTAGACTTTAATTCCGTAATTACCTGAATCTAAGACTATATGTACCGGTATAATTATTTCCATTTTGTATAATTAAAAATTAAAATATTGGGGGTCGTCTTAAATTCGCATTATGAATATGATTTTTTCCAATTTAAAATTCTTGAAAATACGAAGTCGTCTTCTATTTGGGTAAATACATATTATGTAAGTCTATCTTACCATGTTCTTGATAGCCTTACCTGTCATGACAAGAATGTACTAACCTAGCAACTAAAACTGCATAGGCTAGTTGGGATACATTTGAAATCTATGTAGGCATAGCTAACCCACCATTTCATTGCCATTCTTTCAAAAGACTCAAAAAGACTCAATATATATATATATACCGTATATATATATATATATTTTTTTTTTTTGCATTTTTGCTTTATATTTTAGGCTTTTAGCTGCACCAGCCTCTGCATTCGGGTGGACTCTGGTCTTGTACACAACTCTTAACCGGCACTTGGTGCTGCCATTTGAGGCAGATAAAAGGACTAACCGCACACTGCAGCCTAACTCACTAACTAATTAATTAAACACTAGAAATGCAAAAAGTTCGTTTTAATCGTTAAAAAAGTAAAACAGATTCGTCTGTCATATCAGCAAAGGCATCGTGCTTTAGGTTATATTGTCAAGAATTCGTAATGGATCAATCAAAATATTGCCATGCTATCTGGTTGAGATGACTTGAACGTTGTTTAGTACGGGGGGGGGGGGGGGGGGAGCCTTCTTTTTTGAATTCATTGAATCATTTTAAGTGTCTACTTGGATAGGTTGTTCTTATTTTTGTTCATGGTCTGTTATTTCAAGAAATCTTTTTTCACAGGATCTTTCGTTGTACAATGACGAAAATACCGGAAACTAGTTCCCTCCTTCAAAAGTCAAGATTGCCTCTAGGAATATTAATACACCCCTTCAAGGATCTAAACGTGAGTAAAACTGAATTATATTTTCCTTAAGAAGATTCGTAGACGAGCTTGTCTCCCATTTTGTTTCGAGGAAGAAGTAAGGGGGCCATCATTAGCTTACGTACAAGCTGCTAGATGCTAGATAAATTGATTTATGATTATTGATTGTAGAAGAGGAATGTACCTTACTGTGGGTGGCATGCAGTCTTCAGGCGTAGGCCAAATTGTTACGATATAAGGCCATCTGGTCATGAGTGTTTCCTCGTTTGTACTAAAGCTGCAGGATGATGTTAATGACTTGTTTATGTATATAGTGTATGTTGATAAATTCAGTAGATAATAATAGCACTAGGCCTAGAGAGGCTAAACTTGCCTACCTACCGTATTGTTCCAAATATAGTGCGGCTTTATGCGTGGAGGAGACTTTTAAGCCCGAGTCGTTGCTACTCTCCGTTGACTGTACCACTCGGCTTACTACTTAATACCGCAAATGGCCAAGGGTAGTTTCAATGTAGATATTAATGGGAGTTAAAATAGGTAGACAATAACTAATGTAAACTACTGTATTTAGTCATATTAGCCCTATATTTGCTTGCACTTGGCAGGCATACCTATTGCTTTTTAGGAGTTCTGAAAATAAGGGTATGGCCATTACACGGCTAATTCTATGCTGAAAATACAATGCACCTCAAAATAATAGTTTTCCCGAAATCAGTTAAGTTCCGTTCATTCCATCGCCTCCTGTATCGTTGTCTGCAGTGAAACATCGTGTTTTGTTGCTGGGAAGCCACCAACAAATTGTGCTCTACTGCTCGCATGTCGATTTGGCACAACTGCGTTAGGCCTACCTTTTCGTGGCCTGTGTACAAAGTAGTATGTGTGTATTTTGTATTGAAATGAACAGATCAATCAACCTAAATGTAGTCACTAGTTCAGAACATAACGTGCATTTACATTTGGTGAAACACGTGGCACAATATTCGGAACAGTACGGTACGCATCGTACAGCACAAACGCATTTGTTTGTTTGTTTGTTTGATTGCTTGTTTGTCGGCTCATCATAACACTTGAGTTTGACTTTCCTCACATGTAAAACTGAGTCCCCTTACCTCATTGTTTCATCAGAGCAACTGTTATACAGTAATATTATTCAATTTAAATTTCCTGTTTCTAAAACGTCTGTGAAAGTGATTGATTACATGCCGGAGGTTTGCACGCTGTGTCTTCGTGTCAACGACTAGTTACTCTTACTGGACGTTTCACCACCGACGTTGGTGTCTTCCAGGGAGTCAGTCTCGAGGAAGGCACCAACCAACGTGGCCGGCGAAACATTCAGTAAGAATAACTCGTCGGATCACCGACACGAGGAAACAGTCCAGTGATCAGTCACTACTACTCACGTCTGGAGGCGATTCGACTGTTATTATGTCGTGTCGTCATGTTTGAAGTAACCCCGTTGAGAGGCACGCATACATGCAGAATTATTTGTGCATCTAAGCATGTCTTGTAGCATAAAGGAATAAGAGCACCGTACCGTATGTCTCTCGTTGATTTTGGGATTTTTTTTAGTATTGCGATGGAGAAAGTAAAAACGTACGTATAACCAGCACAGAGAAACATCCATCTACTATTTATTTACTCTTACTTATTTGGGCCCTTATTAAATTAGGGAGCCGACATAATAGGCCTATTCGCATACTCACTGTTCACACTTTTCATTTTCAAAATCTCTCACAGCAGCAAACTTCATCTTATTATTTTTTGGTATTCTATGTTGTATAGATATGAATGCAACAAGTGTAAGTGTAGTATATATTGGCGGGGTATGAATTGAACCACATTTTGCCGTGACCACAATCTTGTTCCGCGCTGATGAAGCGTCGTCCGTTACATTGGTGTCTCCTAAGAACGTACATTGGCTATATCTAGTCATGTTTGGGTATCTTTATTATTTTGCACTTATTTATCAGTCTCACTGGGTCATACTCGGGTAGATGGCATAAATTATATTTGAGGTACACATCTGTTGACTCACGTCCTATGCCCCTGAAATTATACGGGTGTGGGATGATTAGGCGGAACTACTGATTAATGATACTACATAAATGGACATACTTTATCTAAGTAGATGTACGTACTTAGTAGGTACTGTATTATGTACATAGGTCACAATGGACAGCTTGGTTTTCGACTGGTGCTCAGGGAGCGTGCAATATGTATCTCTAGGCTACATTAAAAATCTATGATCATTAATCATTATGAAATGCTGGTAATTCAAATAAATCTACGGAATGCATAGGCTATGTTTGAATGCATTGTAAGAAGCAGTTGCTACTTCGCTACCAAAGTCAACGAGTAAACTTCGAATGCGATGTGAAAAAATGCTACATACTGCTTGCAAAATTGTCTAAGTAAAACTTGAGTAAGTTTGTTTGTTTTAGGGATGACTTCGGATCTAATAATTCGGAACCGGATCCTCCCGCGCCGGATCCGGTTCAGAACCGGTTCTTGAACATTTTAATTTTGTTTATATCACATAATATTTATGTGACATTAAGCCTGTTTGTCTTTGACTTTCGTACAATAGTCCCACACAAATGACGAATTCGCTCGTTTCGAGCTACTTGAAGCACTCATTGTCAAGTGTCAACTAATCACTCACGTTGTTTGCGGCACGAAAGACAAAGAGCTACTGGCGTGCAGTAGGGGTGGGTCAAACGGCACCGGCGGGGACGATTGTGGTGGCTCGCTGCGCGCTTTTACCAGTGTCGTACCGACAGCATTCGGAAAAAATAGAACCGGTTCCAAAAAATGGAACCGGATTGCAATTGGGAACCGGTTTCGAACCGGTTTCCAGATATCCGAAGTCATCCCTAGTTTGTTTGTTTGTTTGTTTGTTTGTTGGTTGGTTGTGTGATCATCTGGATTATAGTGATACTTCACGAATGTCTTGGACAAATGAATCATTTCATTAGAGAAATAGCAATCACAATATCACACTTTTATCATGTAAATACATGTCCTCTATAGAATTATTATTTGCAATTACCATTTATTATTTTGATTGTTCACTGATCGAGTGAAATTAACACGAGAGAATAGTTTTAGTCATAAAACTGTGCAAAATTACGGGTTTAATACAGTAACAGTATCTGAAAAATGCTACACAACCTTCGAGTAAGTGAAAACAGTTGGATGTGGTTTTGTATGAATTAAAGAGAGTATGAAAGACATTTCAGAAATTTAGTTTTTCGTAAATATTTTATGTCTATATTTATTTGTGTGTGAATTTTATTGCAGTTAATTTCGATATCGATTTGGTCCCACTATATCAGAAATATCGCGATATCGAACAAAAATGTAAAATGTAAAATCAGTTTTTTTGTCAGTTACTGCAAACAGTAATCCTGTCAAGTAAATGTATGGAAATTCAGATGACGGGCATTGGTGTACTGTACTTTACCCTGACAATAGTGTTGAAAAAGAGAATACCATAGATTTATATTACAGTGTATATAACTTTTAATTAGGCCTTACTAAAAAATAATCCTACTTACTATATTTTTATAGACCTGTTAGAATTGTTGATAGTGTTGTCTGTAGTGCTTACAAAAAAAAACTACGTTCAGCAATCTTCTCATTTTCTCAATGTCGTGTATAACACTTTTGCGAAGCGACTAAAACCGGTAAAACCCTCTGCTTTACGAGCGGTTTCCACTAAAAAGTACTAAACTTAACAATAAGTAAAATGTGTGTACCGTACATATATGCTTTGTTCCTTGTTTGTTGTTTATTCCACGCACTCCTCTGTCCTAATAACTGACCCTGTCTATCCTGTTTTTTCCCGGTGTAAGGAGTGTAGGCTGGATGACCAGGGAGAACATAGCTCGATTGACGGCGACGAGTGTGCGTCTGACTATAGCCCCTCCCTTAAGGTATGTAAGGACGCTAGGGTGTGCGATGCAGAGACGTTTGCTTGCTAGAGACGATCCCTCCCCCACCCGTATAAAGTGCGCACTTTGTTTCCCTCTTGGTGGCCACACGGAAAGTTGGTGGTGTAGCGTTCCCGATCGGGGATTTATTAAAATTTAAAAAGTAAACATTACTGACGTGACTTGTTTAATTACTGGTTTTTGTAGAGCCTAAAGACTGTTTTAGTATTTGGTTGAGGAAAGAGTGATAGGGACCGACAGCTTACCTGAAGTAGATAGATGATAGTGATAGTGTTAGATAAAGGACAATTGTGTTTGGGCTTGAAATCTCGTATTCTCACGACAATGCTAATCGAGACGATGAGTGGGGGGTTATGATGATGAAAACATCCTGCCAGGATTCGAGGATGGGAACCATGGTTTACTGAGCCAACTTCTTGGCCGGCATGACTTCTTCGCTGGGGGGGGGGGGGGGGGGGCTATTTATGCTGAATGCGATTCGTAATCAGCCAGGATCTACTCTCACTCGGTGGTTAGGTTCTTCATTCGAAATGTCAGTTCTTGGGTAGTAACTTAGCCTGCTGATACGTAGTGATATGTACTTCAATGTTTTGCTAAATCTGGGCAAAATTTATAGTGGTATTCGTATCTCAGATGTGAGTACCTGACCATTGTTTCTTTACAATTCATGACGTTTTAAGGTTACGAGAAGTCAACTCAAGGCAAATGTTTGGTTACTAGGTGGCATTCAAAACAACAAAAAAAGTGACAACATTTCCCGCAAACTTTCAGACTTTTCCACCTGTGCGAGCTTCTGGCGAGATGTAGGTGGGCGCCGGCAATGTTTACCTTTTATCTCTTATCATTTTTGCTTGGAGTCAGAAGAAGCCAAGTGATCCTTTATATGGTGGCAATTAAAGGGTGTTCTCTGCATTCCACCTATAGACTTTTTTGAAATTGGATTTTGGTTTTATTTATTTTAATATTTTGGTTCTTCAGTTACTTAAATGATGGGAGTTAGTCGTGAACGGTAAATAGTAAATACTATTTAGTATTTACTGTGGACTGGGGGTGGCATCAATCAATTGGTCTATCAATTCCTGACTGTACAATTCTTGTAATTGTGCTATGCACAGTATGCATATAATTAATTTGTCCAAATAAATACATATATACAATAAGAGATCTACAATAATGTAAATTAAAGTGAATAGAAATGTGAGTTGCATTTATTTATATTACTGTGCAGTATGGAGTAGTTATACATTTAGAACTAGATTGTAAATTTGGCAAACACCTCTGCTGCTAGGCTTTAAATGTATTTTCAGACTGAAGTATATTTTAATTTTTTGGTCTTAGTATTTGGTTTGCATTTTGAGAATTTATTTAAACTCTTTCACAGTAGAAAGTTTTAGTACGGTAACAATTTTTTATTATTCATTAACTAATAAAATGTATTTAGTTAGAACAGTTTACTTAGTACTGTATGTAATTGAATCCAAAGTTTACAGATTGGTGCCATCCCTAAGACTGAGTAGGAGATACCTGTATCATTATTTATGTATTTGGGTTTTGTTTGGTTTCCTGCTTCCACAAATTGGTTTGTCACATCATATTCATCCCACACATCACTCAATCTGTTTTGGCCAAATCCTTCCTTTGAACAAACACCAAGTCATTGTTGTAGACAAACAAATAAACAACACCAAGAATTTTACCCAAACCTGATGGTGGGTAATATTATACTGATATACTGTGTAAATACAAAATGATAGTAGAGAAAGTACTACATATGACTTACGAATGAGACTCCCTAACGTTAATAATAATCCAGACATTTATGCCTCCCGTCACTGGTGCTAACTGTAATTTCTTGGTTACGATAGGAAGGATGAAGGCTTTTATGCTGTTTTCCCTGCTCCTTCCCCAATGTACAAAACTTATGATTCTGAAATGAAGTGAGATACTACTACTAGGCATCATAGAAACCGGGAGAGTTTTGTTTTCTAATTCTGTTCTGCTCGCTAAGGCTTTGAATTCTGGGTCCTGTCCTGCTTTTGCTTCCTGGGTTAAAGCACTACCACATTACATCGGGCACTAAGTCTTCCTTCAAGAATTATTCCTGCTTATTCCTTACAAATGCATTAATAACATGTACATAGGTCCATTGGATAAAATAATACAAACAAGTCATGTCTACGTTTGAGACTTGGAGTATAGAGGCGCTTACGCTGGGCCAAGTCCCAACACTGATGGCCGTTTCATCTACTGCTTTATACAGTCCAGCGTATACTTTTCGGCTATTACAACTTGACAACCAAATGGCACACGTCATTGACCTGTATGTACTGTACATGATTCGCTGCCATCGCAGAGCTGTACTAGCCGTTCGGCGTATGTTAGGCGGTTAAACTTGGTCTTGGCCACTCAACTCATGCAACTGGCTTTCGTCTTTCAAAGACTACTGGATTGGGTTGACATTAGAGATGAACGTCAAAGTAGCAGCGTGTCTACTGCCAACGAAATACTAGCCTACTAATTCGTGAGGGTGGAAACTTTCGCTTTTTTTACAAGCTTCTTCATGCATGCGATACTGTTGGCTGTTTCACGCTTTGAATGTTATAAATAAAATAATTGTTTTCACTTAATTTCAATCTGATGGGCAATGGTAATTATTGATATCATGGTAAACCTTTGTGCAAAGTGTAACTTGTGAAATTTATGTGGCAGGCCTAACTGTATTCACTGATATAGTGTACTGAATATCGATACATACTCGTGTCAAAATGATGAATTAATATAATTAGCATTTTCACTGTTTTAACACAGTTTGCTTCCATATCCGTCATTTTAATCAGTTTGTTTAGATTGACATTGTGTTTTATTTTTATATAAAAAAAAAAACATTTGTATTTACTAGGCCTATGTAAATTCAAACTTTGCATCAGGAACATAGAATTAATTTATTTCTATATTTTGACTAAACAAAAGTAGACGATGTATAATGTTTCTCCACGCAACATATGATTAATTCACTACTCATAAGTAGAAACCAGGCAATAATGATGGTTCCACTTTTCAGCATTTGGCCGTGATACAGTGCTCGTCGATAGTTCGTTGCCGTGCCTGCCGGACGTACATCAACCCCTTCGTCTACTTCGTGGACCACAAGCGGTGGAAGTGCAACCTCTGTTTCCGAGTAAACGAACGTACGTTACCAGCCTCATTCGTTCAGTCTTTCGGCAAGCTTAGCTGTGCATGCGAATACATTTTCAATTTCTGTAGTGGAAATTTGTAACATTTTTTCCTCAGTATTATAAATTAAAATGCAACAAATAAGAAACAACATGTGATGTGTGTTTGGCCTAGGAGCTGTTGAAATAAACTTTTCTTGTCTAGGTTGTATGATACGTCATATCATGATTTGGTGTAAAATAAAATGTGGGTTTCTTTTCAGTGCCTGAAGAATTCCAGTTCGACCCCGTTAGTAAAACATACGGCGATCCTACCAGGAGGCCAGAGATTAAGTCTGCGACCATTGAGTTCATCGCGCCCTCCGAGTACATGGTGAGTGTATAATAGATTCTTGAGGGTACACACTTAGCTGTCATATTGTACCATATTTATATCGGGGTTAGATTGGATGTATTTGATATAAATCAATACCTAAGAAAAAAATCCTTCAAACTATGCTGTAAAGCGGCTGTTACACGGAGAAGTTGGAAAAGTGGAAAGAAAAAAGTCTTTTACTTGTAGAGATAGCTTGTAGCTTATGGGACTTTTCGCGTTGCTGTCACACTAGGAAGTGAAAAAGAGAAAAGTGAAAAGTACTCCAAAAAGTTGAACACTGCTCGACAAGTAAAGAGTGAAAAGAAAAGCGACCTTGAAGAGTTGAAGCTGATTGGTCGATTGACACGGCCATTGAGTACGACTCGGGAGAGTTGTGACGTCCAGACATTGCTATTCTAGCCTACAAAACTTGTCACTTTGACAGCTTGTAGCCTTGTAGTTAAAAACGCATATGCCGATGGATTCGTTGCAGGAAGAGGCTGCAATTGCTGCAAATATTAATGTTATTATCGCCATTGTAAGAAGACGGCGACGAAGAAGAAGAAACAGTGATTTGTTTACATGCATCGACGATCCAGTTTCGTAGAAACCGACTACAGTCTTCTAGTTGCCACCATTTGCCGCAAGAGCGCATTGTAGTTTTGTAGAAATACCGATAGGTTACGCCACATGCGCGCTCTTCTCTTTCAACTCTGTGTATTCCCGTGTGACGGCTAGAAAAAGAACTTTTCTCTTTACTTTTTTCTTTTCACTTTTTTAACTTCTCCGTGTAACAGCTGCTTAAAGCTAGGTGGCAATGAAAACAAATTTTACAATTTTGGGTAAAACCTCGTATATAGAATGGGGCCCAACCCTTGTTTTTGAACTGCCAAATTTAGGAGGGGAAAAAGTACGTAGTGGAGAAGATGCTTTTGCGATTTAAATCGGACTACTCTTGAAAATATCAGGGCCCGGATTCACAAGAGGTCCTAAGTCTTTTTTGGTCTTACCCTAAGATCGGCCTAACTTTGTACCTCTTGTGAATCTGGGCCCATGTCTGAGAATGAATTGTGAAAGGTATTATTGGATTGCTCATTGCGTCTTTGTTCTGACTATGTATTAGTAGCTTCTTCATGGGACCTGGGCCTGAATTCACAGGATGTTCAAAGTTAGGCCGGTCTTAGAGTTAAGACCTAAACAAGGCTTAGGCCTAGGACCTCTTGTGAATCCGGGCCCAGGACCCTTATTCTATAATTATCCCGCTATGGAAGCGGGCCGCTTTGGGTCGAAAGCGGCCGATATGGAAACAATTGCCGTTCCACAACAATATAACTGCCTGAATAATTTCCAAAACTAGTGTTATTATTTCTCATTTGTTTCCATATCGGCCCGCATCCAAAGCGGGATAATTACAGAATAAGGGCCCACCCAGGTGTTTTAAAATAAAATAAAAAAAATGCTCATTTCCATATCGAATTACCGATGTCATTAAAAATGTCTGCATTAAACAATTTTGAGCTCCCCCCCCCCCCCCACAAAAAAAATTAGCTTGAAAAAAAAGCCACTACAAAGCGGGTTTACGTTTGGTTTGTTTTGCAGCTGCGTCCGCCCCAGCCCGCCGTCTACCTGTTCCTGCTGGACGTGTCTCGGCTGGGCGTCGAGTGCGGCTACCTGCAGCTGTTTTGTGCGACCCTGATAGACGAGCTAGACAAGCTGCCGGGGGACGGCCGGACGCAGGTCGGCTTCATCACGTACAACTCGGCCGTCCACTTCTACAGCCTGGCCGAGGGGCTCAACCAGCCGCAGCAGATGATCGTCGTCGACGTCGACGGTGAGCAGTGTTTTGCCAATCTAGCGGTTTTACCACTGAAATAGCCACGGTGGGCGGTAGGGCTGGGAGAAAACGTTTAATTTTGTAAACGTTTATTTTTCCGAATGTTGGGCGTTTAAACCCTGTTCAAAAAATGATAACAAAAATTAGTCAGTAACGATCGCAAAAAAAAAATCAACGAAATAACGTGGGTGATTTATTATATTCGCTTTTGAATATACCTCCACCTTTTTGTGGCTCACTGTCCACAGTCATTTTGACCCCACACATGTTGCTCGTCGCCCGGTCCCCGAACTCGCCACATCGGAAATATCTGCGAGTTCGGTTTTTGGGTGGGGGTGGCGGGGGAGGGGGAGGGGGATTGGTCAGGCGGGGTATAAGACGGTTAAACGTGTATGGATATTTGTAAACGTATATTTGCGCGCGGGCGTTTACACGTTTAAACGTTTACACGACTCAGCCCTAGTGGGCGGCCATTTAAGCACTCAGGTTTCAGATTTTGACATTATTTGTTCACATTGTTGATGTGACTGTTGATGTGTCATTGGTGCTTGCAATAGGGGCTAAATTGGCCGACAATGTCGAAAACCAGTAATCGCAGACGCGTTTTCCAACCATGTTGCACGTCCAGATAGTTGAAAGTCCAGGGTGAGATCTGCATGGGTTAACACTGCGCATAGCGTGATTTCTAACGCTTGAAATTGCTCTCGATTGCTTTAAAAATGTGTCGTTTCATAGAGAATATAATGAGGCGTTTTACAAATGTTACTAATTTGGCATTTTTCCAATGGCTGCACTGGACCGCATTAAGTGCAACTTAAATTAATAATTATTAGTGAGAATAATAGTAAAAAAATAAATAGTGTGAAAAATAAAGGGTATTGACATCTCTGTCATAACCATATATTTTTTTTATCTTCACCTTCTTCTTTTCCTACGCCCGCATTTTTGGCTTACTGGGCCATCATGCATTTTCTGGTTTTCCAGTAGAGACAGGCTTCCTTTTCCTCATAGCTCATGAATGCCAGGTGGAAGGGCATCTACTTTATCTTTAAGACTTGCGACATCTCATCAGATGCTCTCTGTTCTGTTCCTCCCTCCCACATAGAATGCACATACTGCTGTTGGTGATTCCTATTCGATGTAGGTGCTTTCCAAGCAGATCGTGTCTATACCAGACCATTTTGTTTCAGATATCTTCTTGCCAGTTCCTGACAGCCTGATAGTGAACCTGAACGAGAGCAAGGAGCTCATTCGGGACCTCCTCACTCAGCTGCCCATCAAGTTCCAAGACTCGAGCGACACGCATTCGGCATTGGGGCCTGCACTGCAAGCCGCGTACAAGCTCATGGTAAGCTCTCACGTTCAGTTCGTGCATTTCTCACAAGCGTATGATGAATTACTACATATTACTATGGCCTACTATTGTTGAATATTTTATTAGTCACAAACAAACCCACACTTAATAAATATTTCTGGCGATATCGAACGTCAAATTCAACTGTCTTTAAAGATTGATGCGCTGCAGCCGTGGTTTAAAACACCACCCTCTTGCCAGCATGAACTCATTTTTAACACTGAATGTAATAACTGTGTTCAATATGAAGTGGTTGTTGTGGCATATAGCAACTAAAATGTGTTGTGTTTTCCTGGGTACTGGAATAACGTAAATTTACTTGACTAGACTTTATATCTTCTCAATTCAATTCAATTCAATTCAATTCAATTCAATGGCCGAGGAAGCCATCTCTGCGTAGGAAAAAAAAAAGTTTTAGGGCCTTTTGTGTAGGAGTGTACTGTACTCCTAACAGCTGTGCATACCGTGCCGGTGTGATCTTCCCCTTCCTGATCCTAATTCCCGTTGTTTCCCGGTGGGTGCTTGGCTTGCAAGGTGAGGGGGCACGAAGGCCATCCGCAGCCGGACTTGCACGACTTCGAGCGCTGCTCTCACCGCGTACCCTACTACAAGCGCAAGGTAAGATCTTGCCGACGCTCGGACAAGATCTTGCAAGTTCTCAGCCCGTCGCGATAACTTCCGTTAGCCCGCCGAGGAGTTATCGCGGCTTTGGAATATTCCTTTAACTTCTATTAACCTGTATTTACACTGGATGTGATGATGTAGGTACTTGAACTTTGTGTTGCATTCCATATGCTTAGAGATATGTAGAATTGCATTACTTATTTGATTTTATCGCAGTTGGCATGCAATTAAAACATAATTTACGTGAAATACAGAAAAATCTTGTAAATTTTGTTGCCAGAATTGACAGCGTGTCGTATAATGTGGTCTGTAAGGAGCACAACTACCAAACTTGATCGGTTGTAGACTAAACTTAAAATGGCGGAGTTTTAGTTTTATTTTTCGTTAATTTTGTTGCTTTAGAGACAGAATGCTTGTGCTGAGACAGAATTTCTTACCTACATAACAGTTCTGTAACTTATCTTTTATTTTTACTCTTTTATCAAAATAGTACACTTGACACTCAGTCAGTCACTCAGTCTCAAAGCTATTTCGAATCAATGCTTTGTGTCGGTGCTACACTGGTTTGGGTTACATTTAGAAAGGAAATGTGAACACCTTGACTATTTACAAAATCCCTCCCTTAAAGACAACCACACATTTACGAGAAACCGAGATTTATGAAAGATATTGAACTTGCAAGACATTCCTGAGAGCTTTCAAGATTTTACCTGCTTGTTAGTGGTGTGTTTGTAGTATGATGAATAGATAGCAATATCAGTATCACCTTAGTACATATATTCTTCTCAGCTGACTATACCATCATACCACTGGCTATCCACTCCCACTTTCTTCCTGATCACGCTACTTATCCATAGTCACCGCTGCCACACTACGTAGCCTATGAGTATTTTTGCTGCCTCCATTCATTAAAATATTATGAACCTAGACATTGCCTACTCGTACGAAAGTGTTGCCTACTGGTACGAAAGTGTCGCGCTCACGGTCGGACCGACGGTTGTTCCAGGCTCCGACGGGCGGCCGCGTGACGGTGTTCCAGAGCTGCCTGCCCAACTTCGGGCCCGGAGCGTTGGTGGCGAGGGAGGACCCCACCCTCAGGGCCGGCAAGGAGGCGCCGCATCTCAACCCGGCCACAGACTTCTACAAGCGTCTGGCGCTCGACTGCTCGGGCCAGCAGATAGCCGTCGACCTCTTCATAGTCAATAGTCAATACTGTGATCTTGCAACGCTATGTAAGTGCCCCAACTTCTCTCTTTTGTTTAGCAGAACTATTGCAGTGCTCACAGCCGCCTCAGTCAAGTCAAAGACCGCGAACCGACGACAAATCTCTTAAATAAAAATAATTAAATAAATTCATATTTAGAGTCTACCCACTCAGTAACGAAACTGATTTTCAGTGGGGGACTTAAATTTAAAGCGACTAAACCAACCCTGTAGGCTCTGAACACCATCTACGAGTGAGCGATAACCAATCTAAGATCGATATTTCAAACAAAAGGCAATTATTTAACAAAAGACAACCACTTAAAAGATGTTGTTTCGCTGTCGAATGGCATTTTTCGATGTGGCCAAGTTGATGGCCTTACAGGTGTATTGCGGAACATTCAACTTTCTTTCAAATTTACAAAGGGATAGGACGAGTGACATATGAGTGTTTTGATGAATAACGGCAATGCGACAACTGTGTAAGGGAGGGTTGGTCACTTAAAGGGGACGTACCTGCTTATTCCGCACGAGCGATTTGGGATATGTCGTCCGTTTGCGGTCTTCGAGTGTCATCCCTGCATGCTGGTTCAATGCCTGTGTCTCTGTAGGAAGTCGGTGGCACTCGTAGGGTTAATAGGTATTATCCTTTTCAGTTATAAAACTTTCTTTTGAAGGAGGGTTTACGTATCTGTAAGACAAAATATCTTCTTCTTTTCTTATACTCACAATTGACATCTCATGTCATCATGTATTTTCTAGTAAGCCAGTAGAGATAGGACTCCTGTTCCCTCCGATCCATGCCACCCGGCATTATTTCCCTTTCATCCTTTACATATGAACACTCGAAGAGATGCCTCCTGTCTTGTTCTCTGACCCCACACTTATAAATGTGATGTAGGTATGTGATTTATCTCTATTTATTTATTTATTTATTTACCCCCTGACCTAACTTAAGTTGGTAAACAGGAGCCAGATATCTATATATTTATTTATTTATTTATTTTTTGATTGATTGTCTTTGCAGCCGGAATCTCGAGGTTCTCAGGAGGGTGCATCCACCACATCCCGCTGTTCAAGGCCACCAACCCCCAGCATGCCGACAAACTGCAGCACTCGTTGCGACGGTACCTCTCTAGGAAGCTGGGCATGGAGGCTGTCATGAGGATACGCTGCAGTCGGTGAGTTGGTCCGTCTTGGAAGACGCGAAAATCATAACTCCATGTGAATAAGTGTGTAAAAAACCATTCTAATATTCGAGAGAAAGTGAAATCGTGTCGATAGTAATTTAAAATTCATAACTCTCAAATTTTCTTTATGATTTATAATCGTATTAAAGAGTACAAAATAATCTCACTCATTTGAGACCGATACTTTTATTTCTTTTCAATTTTAACAACTAATTATATTAGGCCTATATGTAGTTCAGCAAATCCCAAAACAGCATTTTGAAGTTTAAAGCTTCTCTTCCAGGGGTTTGTCTATACACACGTTCCACGGGAACTTCTTCGTGCGGTCCACGGACCTGCTGTCGCTACCCAACGTCAACCCCGACGCCGGCTTCGGGATGCAAGTGTCCGTCGAAGAGAATCTCTCCGATCTCCAGAACGTCTGTTTCCAGGCGGCCCTACTCTACACATCCACTAAGGGTAAGCACGTCCTTCGATTTTACCGTCTATTAGTAACATTTGGTCGCATGCCAGGGGAACTGGTTTTGTATATCATCTAGGCCCTACAGTGTGTTTTGGTGGTCAACCATAATGAACAATATTAATTAATTTATTATAGACTATGGCTTTGATTGGTATTTTTTCCTACTGTTTTGGCCAAGCGGCCATTGCACAGGGAAGTAAAGAGATAAAGAGAGAGGTACGTAGTGACTAGCGCTACTTGTAGACTAAAGGACTTCCGGCATGGCCGTCACCCTGGGAAGTGAAAACTTAAAAGTAAAAAGTGGGAAGTGTCATTCTCTAGGCCTACTCTTGACTTTTTTAAATTCAACATGTGACGGGACAGTTTATGACGTTGACAATCCTGCAGGCAGTATTTGTTCTGTTTAACTTTGACTTCAATTTCCACTTCAATTCACATCTTCTGAAGAAACTGAAGGACAGAGAAGGGGACAGTCTTTCATGGATAGCAAGAAAGAAGAATGGCTGAAAGGCCAACTCTGCACAGGAACAAAAAAAATAAACTGTATAATACATACATTAATGCAACCAACACATAAAATTCAAAGTAGGTTACTAATAATTTTATTTAAACTTTGAATAAAAAAAGTATTTGCACGATGCTCGATTTCATGGATAATATCGACCGGTTTGTTCTGTCCAGGCGAGCGCCGTATCCGCGTGCACACGATGTGCCTGCCGGTGTGCGCCAACCTCGCCGACGTGATCCACTCGGCCGACCAGCAGTGCATCGTGGGTCTGCTTGCCAAGATGGGCGTCGACCGGTCGCACCAGAGCTCTCTGTCGGACGCTCGCGACGCGTTCATCAACGTAGCGATAGACGTCCTCTCGGCGTACCGGGTCTCCCAGGCGAGCACCGGCACCAGCGCACTACTGGTGCCGCACAACCTCAGGCTGCTGCCACTCTACATACTGGCGCTGCTCAAATACGTGAGTACCGGCCCCTGGCTTAGACCAGTAATATAGGTAGACGGAGCAAGCCGATGCTAGCGACCGGCTGTGAGTGAGACCAACATTGAGACCACGTGATGTGGGGACAGGATGCGCGGCAATTTAAAGCGTCTGCGAATGAACAGTACAAACAGTACATCGTTGTGTAAAGAAAAATGATCATTTTCAATTAGTGCAAATTAAAAATATGTTAACTAAGATTAACAGTACCTTCACTAATCATTTCTGAGGAAATACAAGTAATAATACATCAAACGTATTTGCCGCGCACTTAACATCATCTAGCGGCAAACCTGCGAATTTCTCTCTTTTTCTATGTCAAAATATTTAACATTGAAAAGTACCCCACGCAACAATGCAGTCTATCGCGGATTGACCCGTCGAGAAGGCTGTGTCCCCCACATCACGTGGTTTGCCTCGATTCAATGATGGTCTCACTCGCGATGACGTCATACTCTGTCTACCTATATTACTGGTCTAAGGCCCCTGGTGTGTGATCGAAAATGGGAAAAGTCGTAGTTCGTGTGAATGAGTGTGAAAAAACTTCTTTTCCTCTCATCTCTGTGAACAATAGTGAAAAATTCATTTAAGAGCAATTTAAAATTCATAATTATGATATGTGAATGGTGACTGTGTGGTGTGTTAACCCTTTCACTGTTAGCGGAAAAAAAATGAGAAATACCCTCTGTGTTAGCCAAAAAAAGGGGCTAATATATAAATTCAGTCACTCAAGTATAGGTGATAAATTATACTTTTTCCCCATTAATATCTTAAACAAGTGAACCAAGCATTAAAAAATGTGAAATTTGACAATGTTGATACCCGGAAAATGGTGGCCACCTTGGAAAATGTCCCTTACAATAAGGTACATTCTGAATAACCCCCCCAATCAAAAAATATGAAGAGACAAAACTTAAAGCAAATGTAATCTAAAAGGAAATAAAGTCATAAAAAAATACACAAAGTCATAGAGTAAACTTTTATGATCATTTATAGGAGTTGTCATAAACCCTATTGAGCAAAATACTGGGTTTGAAATCTGTCATCTCCAAATTTACTCAAATCTTGCCAAAATTCGATTTGAAACATTCAAGCCAAGAGGAAAATGTAACAGTTATTTTATTTTATTTTAACAACCCTTATAGGGGTGGTTTATGGGTAATAAAAAAAAAAAAAAAAAATCCAGTGAAAATGTGTAAATTTACTTGTAAAATATACTTTTTGCTAAATTATAAGTATAGTACAGTATAGTTACACACCACAGGCAACATAAAATAGGCCTGGGTTGATGTTAGACTGTCCAACACGACATTCACGCCTAGAACCACTCCCCCTTGGCTATTAGGCCTAGGCCTAGGCCTACCTTGAGCAACCACGGCCTAGCCTACTACCTGGGCATTGTTGGGATAGTGTTCACTCACAATTATACTAGGGCCTAGGCCTAGTGGGTCCAATATCAAGGTCTACATCACTTTCAATTACCTCATCTAGCCTAGGCCTAGGCCTACCTACCTGTTTTATTTCTTATGTAGGCCTACGTCTTCCGTCACAATCTCATGATCTGTCACATCATCATACAACTCGCCTAGCGAAGATTCGGCATCGTCACTCTCTTCTACATCACTATTGATGTCTAACACAAGGCCCTACTCCCGTATCATAGCATCTGATAATCCACTCATTTTCTGTGGTTTTAGAAGCAAAACAATCGCGAGGAAATGCAATGTAAACAAAAGCTAAAACCACGTCGCATTCGTCGTATCTTCTTCCGCTCACTTGGTTTCTTGTGGCCACAAGATTGTGCGCGCATACGGCCAGTAGGACAATCGAATGACGAATACAGGAAGCCGTTTTATATCGATTTTGAAGCAATAGTTTAGGCGGGAGAATTTAAAGACTTGCCGGACGGATTTAATACGTCCGTAACACACACAGGGCGGCGCGTGGCGGACGTATGAGATACGTCCATAACAGTGAAGCGGTAAAACCTTGAAACATTGTAAACAACATTGTAGTTCAAGGAATGCGATCACCTGACGTTGAGGTTTATCAAACCTCTGCCAGTCCAATTCCCTTAACCCCGAAGTCTAAAAAAGGACAGTAGACCCCCAGATCTTGATTGGAACATGCTGTGAGAAAATTACAAATTGGTTATTGGTTGGTTTGATTGATAGACTCTTTTATTGGGCTTGTACTCTCATGCTTTTAAGCATCATGTTACAGTATCAAAGTGATGATTTTGATCAGTGTTTGTTGTCTGCGTCAAGTCGGAAAAGATCGACGTGTGTGATTGATTGTGTTCAATGTTGTCCTGCACAGGTTGCGTTCCGCACGGGACAGAGCACGAGGCTGGATGACCGACTGTTTGCGATGTGTCAGATGAAGACTCTCCCGCTAGCCAATCTGATGCAGGAGATCTACCCAGACTTGTACCCGATACACAACCTAGGAGACCACGTGAGTTACGCTTTATAGTCACTGAATGACTAGACTAATTAGGTGTAATGATGGTGGAAAGTTTCCGTCGCGCTTGGCGCCGAATTTTGCTGTAGAAAAGACAAATTTGCTGTAAAATAATAATATTTAATAATCTTTAACTCGGTTCCAACTATGTCGGGTTGAGTGGTCGTTTGCCACCGTTATCTAGGGCATGAAACTTGTAGATACTTATCTTGCCAGACTCGGTGTTTCTTCCTTATCCTCCTCCCGTTTCTCCTCCAATCCATTCCACTCTTTTTCTGTCTTTCCACAGTTGTACTCTTGCCACATTCTCCCACGTTTTTTTCCGTTTTCCAAACATGCTTTTTAATTATAAAATATATATTTATTAGGCCTATAGCCTATATATATTTATTATTTAATTGTAAAATATGAGAAAAAATTTCAAATCCATCACCTCTATGTCACAAGAATATCGCTGATTATCTTCTTTGTCGCATTTTGTCGCCAATTTAATTTTCATAAATTCGAGCTCCTGATGATGTAAAAGCTCCACAAATGTGGAAAGAGAGTGGAAATAATCAATTTTGCATTTATCGCATATGCGATTTTCACGTATCTCTAATAATAATTACGCGTTTTGTGTGTGTTCAAGGGTGAGATCGACGTGGAGGGAACGACAGTGCCGCAGCCGCCGCGACTCCAACTGACGTCTGAGAAGCTGGAGACGGCTGGGGCCTACCTACTGGACGCCGGGGACCACATGATAGTGTTCGTGGGGCGCAACGTCAACGCCACGTTCTGCCAGGCCGTGCTCGGGGTACAGTCGTTTGCGCACGTCTCCGAGGACATTGTGAGTACCGTATAGACCCTCACGGACAGAACTGAAACCAAATTTAGAAGAAGAATCTTTTTTAGAAATAGCGGTCTATACAGCCATAGATCGACACAGAATAATACAACAAAATATATGAAAACGAAAATTGAAACAAATTAGTATAGGCCTACTGAATATAACTTAATATAAAAACCAAATCAAGAATGCCAATGGTGCCTGAAATAAAAATAAACCAACGTGACACGCATAGAACAAATCTATCAATGAGGCTAGAATAACTTTTGGAAGGCCTCGAAAAACTCGGGGATTGTACCCCTAGCACCTATCATAAGACTAGGGGTGTGCGAGTAGCACTTTTCCAAATCGAGTCGAGTTCGAGTAGTAAATAACTCGCGAGTTTCGAGTAGTGCCTGAATATAATAAAAAGATACAGGAAAGGAATAACTACCGGTAGAGGACTAGGCAGACTAGACCTAGAACCCCATAGAAGCTACCGCCAAGTTCACCTAGGCTAGGCCTAGGTCTTGGCCTAAAAGCTGTCCCTGAGGCCTAAGCCTATCTGGGGACAGGCCTAAAACCATATTCTGTAATTTGTTCAATATTATTTTCTCCCTAGGCCTAAGGCTCAATAGATGCTAAATTCTGCCAAGTGGGTCTAGGCCTACGTGATCTAGACAAGGAAAGTACTAAGGCCTGGCTTAGGTCTTGGGCCTTGGGATAGGCTATGCTCGAAGCATGGCCAAATGCTAGGCCTAGGAGGACTAGGCCTACACTTTACACGGGGACCTGGCACAGGAGAAGGACTTTAAGAGAAACAATAGAACTACAGTGTAATCTGTTTTGCAGATGGGTTGTCAGAGGGCCACTTTTGTTTTTGTGCGACCATGTTGGCGAGTGTTTCCCCATTTTGAGGTTAATAATGCAAAGATTACATTTTGAACTTAAGTTGTATGGAACGTTTTAAAAATGATTCCAAATACATGATGATCAGTAGGGAATATAATAATATAATATCTTTGATGATTAGGTACCCTTAGGTCTAGGCCTAGGCCTAGGCTATGCTAGGCTCTTTGAACATAGTAGGCCCGGGCCTAGGCCTATGCGTCAGCGATCTCGTAGGCCTAGGTTCTCGAAGATTCCCTTCCATTTGTTTGGCTGCCACTTCTACATCATCCACACTTTCATCGATTAGTTCACAAAAACCGCAGACACTTTTTGCAAATTTGCAGAATTATAGGTAGCTGGATATTCACTGGTATAGGCCTAATAAGCGTCGTCTGCGTGAATCGATCTGCTTGATAATGATCGATAGGTCACTTTTTCTTCAAAGTTGATTGTAAAATCGATATTTAAGCTATTTTTGAATACTAGCACTACCTATTGGCGGCATTTTTAACCAGTTCAATACGGCGGCTCAGTCGATCAAAACTACTCGAACTCGACTCGTTTTTCATGAAAAACTCGATCACCTCGAGTCGAGTAGTAACTACTCGACCGAACTCGACTTTTCGAGTACTCGCACAGCCCTACATAAGACCTATTACTCGGATATCCTTCAGATTGTCAGAGGTCTTATAAATAAGTAATAGTTAATAGTGATCAAAACCAGTTTTCAGTTAATGGATGTACCTCTAGTTTCAGCCCTAGTTAGTTAGCTCGTGTCAGCCCTAGATGCGTGATTCTGAAAAGGTTTAAAACTTGATGGGTTAATTGTCCACAACTGGTATGTCAATCATATATGTAATTGATTTTTCAATAACGCAGTCCATGGCAGAGCTCAGACTGAACACCATAAAGCTACGGTCAACAGAGTTTTCAATATTTGTCTTCTCATTTCAGCTGGACATACCGGAAGTAGACACACCAGAGTCTGAAAGATTAAGAAGATTTGTCAATCATTTACAAACAGAGAAGTCTTATCCGGCAACAATACAATTGATAAGGTAAGAAATCATTTAAAAACAGAAAATTGTATATTTTACAACAATACAGTGACCATAGAGTTACGGAAAATGGCATTCACCAATCACCCTCATCTCCACCAATTTTTTCCATTCCCTTCTGTCTTCCCACCATCTTTCAATTTTCACTTCCTCTTATAAAATAAATAATAAAAACAAATAAATAAAATCTTGTGTTAAACTTACATTACAATGTTACTTATGGAATAGAATCACACCTTTTAAGAAACTTCCCGGTGCATTCGTCTATGTTGTGCACCACATTCCACACGATCTCATCACGACTCTCTTCTTGCAGAGACGACAGCCAAATGCGGGTCAAGTTCTACGAAAGACTAATCGAAGACCGGACCGAGTCTGCTCTCTCATACTACGAGTTCTTGCAACACCTCAAGACCAACGTCAAATAAGCGGCTACACACGTCGCCTGTCCCGAAACGTCGAGGGGGGGACCCGAACACGGTCGCAGAACGAAGAAGATCGAAGATCGCGCCCCGAGTCGAGGGTCAAACACCACCGGTCACTACGTAATTGTTTGAGTAAAATCAAAATGCAGCGGTCGCTCATAGATCGCTGGTTCACTTTTACTGAGATAAATGATGAAAATGTGATTTGCCATAAATTACACTGATAGGTACTAATCTTTATTTATTGCCATTGTACGTATATATAGTACATAACGGGATGCTGCGTGGGGTGACGTATGATTCGTGCGTTTCAATTACTTTTTACATTGGCCAACAATACCTTTACATATTGGGAGGTATGCAAGTGCTACTACATAATAGACATTGGAACAAGTAACAGGTATATAGAGCAATATAGGGTTGTGAAAAGTAATTGTAACACAATTATGTGACTTTGTTATGATATTTACATTTGTATTTAAAGGTTTAAGAATTATGTGTGGTGCAAAATATGTAATGCCAATCTTTATTAGCAAAGGAAGTAATTCTTTTGCATGCAATTTTACTCAATTGTTATGGGATTATTTGTAAAGTACTATTATGAACTATTATTATAATATAATTATTGAAATTTTGACTGAAATTGAATATCTATTGGTATCGCAAATCGTACCTGTAGTATAGTCGTTGCTACTGAGAATGCCTATTTATTTCCAAATGTTTTAAACATTTTAATTAGTCAGCATTTTTCAATACTTATGTAGTTTTAATATAAGGCAATTTTATATGTACTGATACTCATAATATTATTTCAACCCGTGTTCTCTAGTTAAAAAAAAATAGGCACCGCTGACATTTCAAACCTTTGCTTAAGTTATTAAATAAAAATAGACAGATTTATTAGCTACGACTATACCTAATTTCTTGATCCGCTCCTCCTTCCCCAAAACGAGTAGTCTTGAGGCTTGACCTAAAGTTGTGTTGCCCCTAAAAAATATACTGAAACCTTGTTGAGCAAATTAAGAAATTGCAAATCAAACCTCATAACAGCCAAGAGACACTCTATGGACAGGTCCTTTTAAATACCAAGTCATACTTCGAGACTTCAATCAACTGCGTCACACAGAACAGCTTGGGAGATTTAACGAAGGACGTCTGGCTGGCTTCATGGTATGTATACAGTGCACTTGTTTTGAATGTGTGTGAAATCAGTCAAGCGTTGCTACTAATAATATATACCTATAATGATTAACAATAGAAACAACATTACAACTTACAAGGAACCTTTTTCATTGGCTCCCTTCACTTAAGCCAGATTGTCATGTCTTGACGTGTTGTGGAATAGTATTTGCTTGCGGTTTTGTGTATTGAGCAGACAGAACCTTGCAGAATATTGAGCAGAATTGGGAAGTGGGCCCCTAAAATTGCATTTCTAATTTAGCAGCGTCTTGGACGTTAATTTCCGATTGTGACATGAAATATCAGGGTGTGGGAATAGTGGGGAGCAATGCCCAAAGGCTACCTACCTTTGGAATCAGTACCTCGAATGCTGGGACAACACGCATGCAGTGAGAACGCTCACTCTGGCACGTGTTGAAATGAATGAGTTGGTCTTCCTAAGAAGTAAAAACAAATCCTTGGCTGTGGGTGGAGTGTGATGGGAGTGGGGACAGATACGGGGTTGCGCTACTCAGGTAGCACATTTTGTTGTTGGTAGAATGACCATTGTTCTCGCAGATTCACAGCCAACATTCGGCATACAAACAAACACAAAGTAAACGATTATATTTTTAAACTAAGTACTCTTACAAAATAAGGATTTTATTTCATTTTGTTAGTAAGTCAAATAGCTTAGAAAATAAGCATGATTTTTCACTACTTTCTCTCTACTGTTACTACTAAATTGTAGCATGCTACTTGCTAATCTTATCATATATTAAAGCTAGCGTGCTACCAAGGTCCACTAGATCGCTTGTAGCGCGCGCGCTGCGGACTCCGCTAGGAGTAAATCCAGGTTGCGTTCCGTTACATGCTGGATGTACTGATCCAGTGCGCCAGCTTACTGGATGCATTCCGAAACATGCTGCCAGCGACTACTGAGCGTTCCCTTACTTGCTATCCCAGCATCTCCAGTGCACTGGAAGTACTGGCCCTTTTTCACGCAGTAGCCCCAGTAAAACTTGGAACTGTCATGGCGTCGCACCAAACTATAACATACCAGTGGCACGAAATATCGCTGGTTTGTCCAGAAACAAACGAAGTAGTGAAATTAGTAGTGAACGACAATGAAAAGGAGCGTCTGGAGAAAGGTAAGAATGTTTTGTATATGCTATTGGACGTATATTTCTCTTGGCAGGGTGCAATTGGTGTAGGCCTAGGCTGACAGTTATAGCTTACGACTATTTTCGCGCCGTCTTCCATACTGTGCTCAGTGCTCTGCAGGTGGATGCTCGTTCCGTTTCTTAAGCCTACTGGCTCGCGCTGGCTCACGCCGGCGCTCACTGGGTCCCAGCAGTCCCAGCATGTAACGGAACGCAACCCCAGTAGACCTTGGCGTGCTACTGGTTCCCTAGTGATAAAAAGTAGCATACTACCAGAGTAGCAGTCGTACTTTACGACATTGAATAACATTAAGTAACTCTTATAAATACATTAACGCCTATGGTTAGCAGTGTTTAGTGCTGCTATCTTTCAACAACTGTAAGCTTATCTGAAACAACATTTAACGATTATAATCTTTCCAACAAACAAACAAAAGATAATCTTCTCCTACGGTAGCTCCGTGTTATCAGTGTTGCTCGCGTCTCGAAACCGCAGCGAGTCGATAATATCGACCGAGTACCTGTTGCATCCGCTAGATAACACTACCAACCGGGCGTTGCGCACATGCAGTTGTCAGTCGCGTCCGAACGAGCAACTAGAGAGGACGTGTTTTCGTTACTCTCTCACGTACGACGACAACTACGCTAAATCGGCTGGCGTATCGTATCGACGTAAACAAGTGAGTACGACAATATTACTTCCTCTACTTCCTCATTGCCTGATAAGAAATAGAGACGAAAGTTTTCGCGCGGTTTTGTTTTCTTTCACACTTTACTTTTTGTTATTTGGTCGTGAAGTACACTACAACACTTTAATTCAAGCAACGATTTATAACTACTTATTCGTTGCATTCAAGTGTTGGGTATTATTTTAAAAATTATTCAAGTATATTTTCTTGTTTCACACACGGTCCCTTTCAAGAAAAATAACCTAGAACTTGGTTTACCTAGAGATAATTAAAACATCACGCTCTTAAGCTAACCACAGATCTGTTTTTCATAAATACATTTAATACCGTTTTTTTTTTCACAAATAAATACATTTTTTGTATTTGTAGTTTACCCACTCAGTATCAAGAACAAATTTTCAGTGGGAGACATTAATTTTATACCATTTATTTTTTGCCTCGTTACTTTGCCAGCTCCAAAGTCACAATTTACGTAGAAATTAGTAGTAGCGTTTAGTTTAGATACATTAAAGTCAAGTTTCAAAGTTAAAAATCTCCAACCGGAACCGGGAATCGAACCCTGGGCCTTCCGGACTGGAAGCAGTAATAAACTCACCAAATCAACGAGCCACACTTTTTAACATGGTTGATTCAGGTCTTCCAGTTAGATAGTAAGTAAACAAACTTATTACTGCATAAGAAGTATGAACCAATACGAACACGAGAGTGTGATTATCGGAGTAGCAAGCAAAGATCGTCGGCTATTTACATTTTTAATTGCTTTGTTGATTTTTGAAGATAGTGATGAGAAACTAGAAAGGAGTTCGGGATCATTTTTAAAATTGACATATTTTTCTATAAAGAACTAGCTACTGTAGATAAATTGTTACTGACTGGCTGTGATGACATTAATTTGACTTTTGACGCAGAAATATACACAATGCAATTATTAATTTTAGAGATAGGCACATTGACAAGTGACGAAATTTGTATGTTGACCTACTACTCTGTGGAAGTCACGATTTCTGCCTGTTAAATTGTTTTAAAAATAATATTAAATTTGTCAAAAAGTAAACCAAAATATGTCATTCATTAAATGTTTTTCTGTTCCAATAAATATTTCCGTTTTTTAAATTAACTTATTTGATTGCGTAAGTTGATGTTGCAGCAATTCACATTACAATAGTTAATGAAAAACTGGAATTTTTTTTAGAGCTACTTTTTTATTGTGGAACTATTTTCATATTGCGTAGCGATCTCAAAACATTGCTAGAACACATTTCATATCGCGCGGTTTTATAGTGCAACTATACCACTGATAAACTCAATGACTATACCCAGTGGCGTAGCGGAAGGCCCCGCAAACCCCGCAAGGCGGGGGGGCCCCCGCAAAGCGGGGGCCCCCGATGATATAGATCGTATTTTATGAAAATTTAAAATAAGACAACAAATCAATTAAAATGTATTTTAAATAAATTTACAATTACAATACAATTACAAACGTTCCAGAATTGCAGTTGGAGGATCAAAACGTAAGTTATTTGATTTATCAATACTTAAAATTTATCATATTTGTTGTTGTTGTTGTTGATGATATAATTAATATGTTATCATGGTTTTAGTAGATAAATGTATACATTATTATTACGTCGCGTGGAACTGGTGGATATGGGGGGGGGGGGGGGGGAGGGTTGAAAATAAGATCAAACGTTAATATGTTGCCATGTATGCTGTGAATTGTAACTCGACATGACGACAAAACAAATTGACGCACATAAACTACATTGTTTCGGTATTACATTCAGCCCACCACTTTTTCCTAAAACGCACCAAATGCACTCTAAAAACCTGCTTTCAAAATTTTTCGCCTGCGGCGCTTTTCATGGGCTCCGCCCCCCATACCCCCCGTGCTTGATCCTACCATGTCCAATGGCCAATGTCGCGGGGGGGCCCCCGACTTCTGCGCTACGCCACTGACTATACCCTTTGCCGTTAAGTGGCTAATTGTGTGGAAATAAATGGTGAAGGCAGGTTTTTCCACTTTGAGTGGGGGGGGGGGGGGGCAAGTTCTTTATGCGGAACTCGAACCCACGTCCCTAGGTGCCTTACGCTCGGAACCTGCGCCCCAACCGCATGCCACGCGAACATAATTCATGTTGATGATATTTGGTCTTCACGGTTTTTATTTTGGCTTCCTGTATTCTGAGTGGTTGACAGCTTACTACACTTTGCAACTATAGTCATCGTACAACATCTTCGGTAATGCTTCCGTCACGGGTGGGTGAGCGGCAGCCAACCAGCGGGACACGTCATTGATTGAGGACGAAAGCATTACCGAAGTTATTGTAAGACGACTTTACTCCGTTTTACCGATCGAAATGGCTCAGTCCGACATTTGTTTTTAGTTATCTAATAGCACAAGGTACCTAATCTCCTAATGACTGAGGAAAACGTTTGAGCCAATATTGCGGTTGACGGGGATCAAACCCGTAACCACTCAAATTAGAGTCGTATTAACTACTACTCATCCAGGCGCTCCGCCTAATATTAAATTATTCTCCAATTTGTATGCCTACCATGCGTAAATCAATCGGTACACATATGAATAAATGGACATTGCTTCTACCCCTACCAACTTCAAGCCAGGAAAATTCCTGCATTCCCAGACTACCGGAATCCTGTTCAATGATTTTACCGTAGGTATACCCATCATAGGGTGCACACCAGCTTTACAAAATGTGCCCACTATAGGTAGGGAAGGAATGTCCGAAGGCTGATTGTATGACTCAGTCCCAGCATTCGCCTTTACGACTGAGGAAAACCTCGATAAAACCTTCAGTCAGAACTGCCGGTGGCCGGAATCGAACCGGCTACCCCCGAATTATAGCACCTTTATCGGTATCGCTATACCTGGTATTGTATCTAGTCAAGTCTGCGCTGTCGCAGACATAACAACTTGTCTTGAACTTGAATTAGGGTGAATCATTTCTTACGACACAGGTAAATACCTACGTCTATCTTGAGACGTTGTTACGTCGACTTCGATTGCATTCTACTCTAATCGAATCGAAACTCTGACGTATTGGTGACACTCATTGGAATCACTAACTCGTGTTCGGTACTTCGGTAATGCTTCCGTCACGGGTGGATGACCGGCAGCCAACCAGCGGCCGTGGCTAATTCAGATGATTGATTGATTAATGGGGCTTAACGTCTCATATTTGTGCAATAATGGCTAATCGAGACGATGAGTGGGTGATAATGAGGATGAGAAAGATGATTAAGAATAAAGCCACATCCGATCAGACCCATTGTACGTCGCGTGGGTCGTCATACGGGAGTCCAGCAAGGGTGGGCAGGGCCTAGTGGGAGGAGAAATATTCAGTGGGAGTGTGGGGGGGGGGGGAGGGACAGGGTCTCCTTTCGTCGCCTCTTACGACTAGCAGAGTCACTCTGAGCCTATTCTTCCCCGGGCCCAGACGGGCTGTGGCTAATTCAGATACCTGCTCGGGTTGGCCGAGACCGTAAACACGTCATTGATTGATGACGAAAGCATTACCGAAGTTGTTCTACGACGACTTTATTCGCAACTTGATGTCTTATTAGTTATAAATAGTAGATGATGGTTGACGAAGAGAAAGTACGAACACACCAAACAATGCCATATACGGGATTCGAGCTCGTGACGCTTGATTCCGTACGACTCGGACTGTACCTCAATCGTGTGGGCGGGCCACTGCGCGCGCAGACAGCTGTCTCGTATCTTTGCAACGTGGACTATCGAGACGATGAGTAAACAATCATCGCGTACTTGCAAGATTCACACAATAGGGAACACGCGTATGAAAATTGTAATCAATTTTTAAATACCTTGTCTCTCATTTAATAATTTTGTGTCTTTGAATTTTGAAAAACGGATCAGTCTATGCCTCAAAATAATTGGTTTAGTAACGATAAATAAAAGGGCGCGAAAAACGAGCCGCCGCCATGTAGAGTGGATTTGACGTCATGGTTTTGTAAAGTGTACGCTCACCGCCTCAGCGCTTGGTCTGTTACGCCACGTCTACACAATCATTGCGTTACAGCCACCTGTACGCGTTTCAGATCCCCGAGTTTAAACTTCAATAAATACGACCACATTAAACCTATTTAAAAATTTCTTTTTTACGTGCGACTTGCATTAATATACTTTTTGTATCTAATACTATTAAACTAAGTGTTTGGTTTAACAAAAAAATCGTACGCGTGTTGCCTATTAGGAACTTAACTCACGAACTTACCGTATGGCTGTGTTTAGCGTTACGTATTTCTTTTTCAGAATTATCGTTTAACTATTCCGTTGGTGGCGTAATATACCTCTTTAATTATATTTAGAACTGATTTGTCATACGGTCAATTGATCATAATGTATAATTATCAGCTAAAACTTAGAAGTTCAGCAATTCAAACTTGCGCCACGATGAATCCGAGCAATTTCGGAAGATTGCGTTGGATGAGAGTGGAATTAGCTTGGGATTGATTCTGGAACATGTAATACGGACGCCTTCCAGTATGAATATTGGATGTATTTCATGTATTTTTTTGTATTTTATTTTTTTTATTGATTTATTT